>CAWUFW010009961.1:0-738229 GCA_963921515.1 Calotriton arnoldi | reverse complement strand
TGTGTTTGGACTGTACTTGGGTGGTCCACTTAGATGACGCGCCCTCTGATCTGGAGCAGCAGCGGGTATACACAAGTATGAGGTGTGGGGATATATATATATATATATATATATATATATATTCACTGGAAAAAAAAACAAAGGTTTCAGGGACGTTATAGCTAGGAATTAACATTTGAAAAACCTTAGATTTTCATTGAAAAAAACAAAGGTTTTAGGGATGTTATAGTTGGGCTGACATTTCACTCGTACAAAACCAGAGAAATTCAGCCGTTATAGTTAGCTGAGCTAACTATAACTCACGCCCTGCAATGCACTGCTGATGAAGTTGTTGTGTAGTTCCTATAAAAAGTGTTTAGGATCTGCACATTTAGACAACATACACTGTAGGATTGGTGTCAGACTGACTCTGGACACCCCCAACCGGTATGTTGGCTCTTTTGTACCAACTAGCTCACAGTGCCACTAGAATCTCTTTTTACCAAGGAGAGAAAAGTTCCTGGCAACCAACGAGCATGACAACCCTGATCCCTTAGGACCGTGGAAACAATATACTACCTTTCGCTCAGTCACTCGTGCTTTCTTAGTCTGTCTTAGAGAGGTACACCGAATAAACAGGCTGGGCGTTTTTCAATAAGCATTTAGTGTACAGTTGTTATTCTGGTGTAAAATAAATGAGCTGCAACAACCGATAGACAGTATACAATATAAATGATTAGCAGTACCATAAAGGTGAATGGATGGTATAGCTCTACCATCTTGCAATAATCATGAATACATTAGAGCATATAAAACACATGATAAAAGGATGCGTACTCCTACTCCTACGATGGCTCCGTAAATAGATGTACCTAAGTGTACCTAGCATGAATGTAGGTGTTAAGCCAATAATCCCTCTAGGATTTAGTCAACCCCATTACCTGAAGTGAGAGACTGTGGGACCCCGTCCTGGTCTCGAGTTGGACATCCATCCAGCGAGGGATGTTAGACCACTGCGAGCTGGAGTATCTGCATGCAGGAACCTCAGAGTCTCTTGTCAGTGTGTCGGCCGGGAAGTCTCGGTCTCCTCTTCTCTATCTTAGCAAGATGTGATGTATATATGCCCATAGGTCTCCCCATGGGTCCTACCTCGCTGTATTACTGTGTCGGCCTAAGGATGACGTCGGGCATGAACTTTGTACATAGATTTTATACAGGAGATGGTAGTCCTGCTGTGCTTCCAAGAAATCCTCATGCATAATGTATGAGATTTCGAACTGGGGAAAACCCTAGTTCTGAATGCAGTGTCGAATCTAGGTAAAAGGTCAGTCCCTGTAAACCGTGACAAGTGTAATGTAGGGAAGAATATAGGCGAAGGGTAATGAACTTACCGGGGCCTATATTATGGTACCTATATGGAATATAACACCCACTCTTCTTCCGAATGGATGACATAGTTAAATTCTAACCGTACTACTAGGAGGACTAGATACTTGTGCGCAAAATAGCTAAAACATTAGTTTCTCGTGTTAAAACAAAACATCATTTTAAAAATTGTTAAAAAGAGGTTCTAAAAAGTGTTAAAAAAGAAAAATATTAGAACACTTAAGCTACAGCTCTAATATGTCCGTAAGTATAGTCTGAACTACTAAAAGCATTTGAAAGCCATACCTGCTCAAAAGGAATGTAAATTTTGATATGGAGTTCTAAACTTTCATCTGTTTCCCCCCCCCAAAAATGTCTTTCCCAGCACACAACGGGCAAAATGAGTCAAATGTTTATGTGTCCTGGCTGGTAGATGCAGCATTTTCGTTGCGTGCCTTCACAGTCGACGGTCCCTGTAACACCTCGCAGATTATGTCAATTGAGCACAGATGATCTTCCGTACTGTCCACAGCCGGTGCTGGGGCAGCCTGTGCGCCATCCAAGGCCTGGGTGTCAGAGGAGGAGCCGGTGTCCATACCAACAGGAGCAGATACTACATGTGGTGGCTCTAGGAATGCCGCCATCAACATGGGAATACGCTGGGGATACTGCAGAACATGGGCAGTTATCAGGTAAAGTAAAGCATCAACGTCCGGTTGCGCACATGATGGAAGTGTCAGACAGAGATCTAACACGCATTCTTCTCCACAAAACAGGCATCGGAGTACAGGTAAGATGCTGTCCATCCAGACTGGTCTAAATGACAAGCACCAAGAAGCACTTAGTTCCCTTAGGCAAGGTGTGCCTTGTAGTTGTACCATGTGATCACGGTATTTTCGCTCCAGGAGTACTGTTTCCATCTCCTTGATGACTGGGAAGTCCATTGCGTAGCAGAAAAACAGCAATCAGGAAACCTGCTATTAGAAACAGGCAGCCCTCCAAATATGCTTCCAAATACGGAGTGTATAAAGTTTGGTATAACTCCGAGGACCGTCCGAAAGGTGCTTCATAGTCCAGAACCTAAGGTCTTAAATAGGTGGACGATGCCTGTCGTATCAGGCATGTTAAAGATACGATTTACCATTTCTGCAAAATGGAAGGGGCAATTTGTTCGTATAAGCGCCTGTATCTCTACTGAAGACCTTGCAACTTGAAGATCAAAGGTCTCTCGAGCGGAAGTTAAGGGCACAGATTTCTGTATAAACATGGCTTTCATTCTGCACAAAGCATCAAACCGTATTAACGAAATATTTAGTGAAGGCCCTAACGGCACCTCCCTGACTGTATGTGTTGGTGGAAACAGTACTTGCATACAGCAAGTAACCCTGGAGCTCACGGTTACCAGATATGCGATGCCCGGAAGCATCCCGCAGCAGCCTTGATCGTTCAGCATCAAGTAACTCCCATTCGAAAGTAGCCTGAACACTGCAGTGATCACGGCAGCTGGGGCACCCTTAAGTGACAGGATAAGTTAGCTACCGAACCGTTACAGGCCCCATGAAGCATTATATCCTGGCATATAAGTGATTCACTTAAAGTATTCTCGCAGTTAGTACCGCTTAGAAACACTTCTTTTTCCCCACTCCGGCATCAAAATCTGTACGGTAATTCCCAGGATTCCTTAATGAATTCCCTACCCATCTCTTCATATCTGCCTGCCTGCATTTGTTCAAGGCAATATTGGAATTGAAAAGTAGTGACCGGAAGAGTTATGTGGCCATGGATTAACCATTCCGTAGACGGTGACTCTGCCACTGTAAATGCTAATCTATCCAATTTTTCAATAAGCAGCATTGTATATTTTGCTCCCCTTTGCGCCATTTCTACCTGTTTTTCTGTCAGGTTGTACGAAGAAAACAGAGACGTGCTGTTTATGAAACACCAAGGCACATAGCCTGCGCGCAAAGATTGCAGTGTCCAGCTTAATAACATAATAGAACACAATTGTGATTGTCCATGTTGTAATATGCAAACACAAGGAGATGATGGACGGAGTGCTGAAACTTTTCAAACACTCACCCCCAGTCACAGTTCTGGGTTGAATCCATCATCATTCTTTAGCTCACTTTACCACCCCAGTTCAGACACAGCTATATGCAAATCAGTCTTGACCCTGTGCCTCATGGGAACAGTCCAGACCGAACTGCCAAGCCATGTCTTCCCTGGACCGGAATCAAGCATCCTGGGACCGGTTTCAGGCTAACAGCACTCATCAGCCAGGCTAGCTTGAATTCAGTGGCAAAGTGAGCAAGGGACCCACGTCTGGGCATACCCTGACAAATTAGGGCGAACAAAGCAAACACAAGGAGATGATGGACGGAGTGCTGAAACTTTTCAAACACTCACCCCCAGTCACAGTTCTGGGTTGAATCCATCATCATTCTTTAGCTCACTTTACCACCCCAGTTCAGACACAGCTATATGCAAATCAGTCTTGACCCTGTGCCTCATGGGAACAGTCCAGACCGAACTGCCAAGCCATGTCTTCCCTGGACCGGAATCAAGCATCCTGGGACCGGTTTTGGGCTAACAGCCCTCATCAGCCAGGCTAGCTTGAATCCAGTGGCAAAGTGAGCAAGGGACCCACGTCTGGGCATACCCTGCCAACTTGACAAAGTGTCGTTAACCCATTGTCGACCACTGCTATAGCCTTCTCTAGATTTATACGATTTATTTCTCGTAATCTTTCCGCGGCCTCTTGTTGTGATATTTTCCAAATCTCATCATAGACAGCATAATAGAAACATTTATGACGTGGCTTCCTAGGACCTAATAAAAAATCCTGTAGGTTCATATCCTCTGTAAATAAGGATAAATGTTGTTTTACATGTGTGAGTGTTGAGGTTTTTAGCCAATCGAGGCATAACTTCCCAACACTGTATGACGTCACTACCCCTGGGTGTTGTCTCTGTACATAATGTGAATCTGGCCTGTTGATACTAAACCCTTTGGTTTTACCCAAGAATCTATTTTGACAGTTATTGGTGTCTGTGGGCCGAATCAACCATCCCTTCCAATCGGGCTCTGATCTATTGTATTGCATGATGGCATCTAGTGTAACCTCTTCCTGTGATGTTGTGTTACACTCAGTGTGTGATGGTGCTGGCACTCGAGGTATATTCTTTGTTTTTGGCTAGACCGAGACAGGTTGTTTGTTGCACTGTTTCATTCAAAAACATTATTTGCTGAGGAATAAGGCATGCTCTAAATAGTGCCTCTGTTCCCTGGACCTGCCAGTCTCTAGTACCCCAGACAGATTTTAGGTCTATGGTGTCTTTCCAAAAGTAAAAACCTTGTTCAGACAACTGGGCAATAAAGGAAGCAGAATAAATCTGTTTGGTGTTAGTCAATATATTTTTCCGTGCTGGTGTTGGTGCAACCTTGTAATAATATGAGGCTGGGTCGGATGTGTTAAACCCTGAAAAATACGGAAATTTCTGTGCAAATGTTTTTGAACTGCTTTTCGGCGGTGTTGTGCAATGTTCCCATATGGTGGTATGTAAAAAACATTTCTGGTATTAGCAGACTTATGCAGAAAATGATGACCATAATGTTGATAGCAATACATTGTTTCAAACTCTGATGTGCCCTCTAATATTTCATTATAAGAAAAAGCAGCAGATTTTTCTAAATCAGACAACATATTATTTACAGTTTCATAATCCCAATCATCGGAAAATGTACTGGAGGTAATGATATCACTCAATGAAATTTTAAATTAATGTGGTATTTTTAAAAGTTCGGTTGGGCCAAATATATCGTAATCAACCTTGTCCCATACTATACCATCTGGTATAGGAACTGCTGTAATGTTCACTGATGACAGGTCTCTTTTTTCACGATGTGAAGATAGATGTGGTTTCAGAATCACATTCACTTTTTGTGCTGCAGAGCTTTCTCGAAGATAAGTTCCACTAATAAACATACTAAAGACAGTTACTAAGCCTATCCAGAAAAGAAAGAAAAGTATCCTGGTAGTTACCCAGAGTTCAACCCAAGGTGATACCAGGTAAGTCTTTTTAGGAAAGTTCAGAAAATCTTTGAATTGCTGTAGACGAGATTTTTGTGCTGGCATCGTTTCAGGTTCACTTGGATCCAATGAAAAGGTATCAAAGTCAATGAAATAGCCAGATGCAGTTCGATCAATTTTCAGTAACTCCGCTGGTTTTGTGGAAACTGTAGCTTGCTCTTGTTGGGGCATGTTGATGTAGATATCCGTGTTTGGTCGAATTGAAATTTGTCTTTCAGTGGAGTTCTCATTTTGAACTTCAGTGTTAAGAGGAAAGAGTTCCATTGCATTGTTGCTTAGTCCATCATTTCGTGCAGGTGACCCTTCAAACGTGATGAGTCTTTCTGTTTGAACTTCTTGTATAGTTGTGAGAGGAGGGTGTCTGTTACTTCGGAATCCACGCAGCCTACTACTCAGTATCGGTCACATAGTGTGGTTTGATCAGGTCTATTGAGACACATCTTTTCTCCTTTTTACCGACAAGAGGTGGCAGAAGTACTGTTCTTCTTCCTTCAACTGCCAGGACAGGTACAGGCTTTCTGTATGATGGCCCAAATACTTTTTTGTCCGCTATTTTTTCTCTGACCAGATACCCAATTTTAGAAATCCAGACAGGTCTTGCCGTGACACTTTTTGTTTCCTCCGTGGCAGTCCTTTTCACCTGGACATTACTCTGTAGTGAAAATAATCACAGAAGGAAATCCTCTGCCTGTATACTGATACAAATAGAGCAACACAGTCACTGATAAATAGAGACAGCCCAACAGTCCTGGCCTTCCAACTTATGATATGGACAACATGATGTCCTAACAAGTCACATTTATTTATTTTGTTTTATCAAAGTCACATTTATTTATTTTGTTTTATCAAAGTGACACGAAACATGATGAATATAAAAATTCCAGGCGCATCCAATGTCTCACACACACAACCTCTCAGTCAACATAACCAAGACACATACCCATACAACCTCTGACATACTACCATATCAACAATCACTAAACAACAACACGACAATACTCTTACATAAATATAAAAATGATTACAAAACCCTCCCACCAGATGGGGGAATACAAAAATTCACAGATATGATTCGGTAGGGTCCATAATAATATCTGGGGGTCCCGTGATCAGTTGGTCACATAGTTCATCATCCAATTTCTTCTCAAGAGGGTAGATGAAAACAGGGAAACTAAAATCAACTCCAGCGCCGACGTGCATTTCAGTGTCTAACCCTGCTCCGGGTCACACCTTCTTCAGGGCGCACGGGTCGTGTGGGGGACACACAAAGTGATGCGCCTAGAGGGAAACAACAATGAGAGGAGGATACACATATTCAATATTAAGCATTCAAAAAGGAAAACACAGGGTATGGGGATACATAACATCCCTGTTCTAGGCAAAGCTGATGATTAGGAAGGCATAGTTACGGGCTAACAGATGAGTGAATCATTACTAGGACAAGGGTGCGTGCACACTGAGGGGACAGAAGAGACAATATACAGCGCCACTGCGCTCAGTGGTTATGAACATGCAGATCACCCAAGAAATTTCTGTAATTCACACGTGCCCGAAGAGGGAAAATGTGCCAAAACGTGAAAATCAGATTCAGGTAAATCTTAAGAAGAGTGGTCAAGATACCCAGAGTCCAAGATAGTACTGTGACACTAATGCTTTTACGCATGAGGTTGTATGGGTATGTGTCTTGGTTATGTTGACTGAGAGGTCGTGTCTATTTATCAGTGACTGTGTTGCTCTATTTGTATCAGTATACAGGCAGAGGATTTCCTTCTGTGATTATTTTGTCTTTTCCCCTGCCTCCCCTGCCTGTTATCAGCCTCAGGGGGCCCCTTCCGTGCGAGTGGTAGTTCTTTCCCAGCCTTGAGCTGTGGGGTGTTCACTTTGTGTCCCCCTTGGG
Source organism: Calotriton arnoldi (assembly GCA_963921515.1). NCBI lineage: Eukaryota > Metazoa > Chordata > Amphibia > Caudata > Salamandridae > Calotriton > Calotriton arnoldi. The sequence goes on along the minus strand of CAWUFW010009961.1, from coordinate 730,898 downwards.
TCGCGTTGCACACTTTCTTGTACACTTTCTTGCATATTTTTTCTATCCTGAGAATTTGATGTTGGTGTACTGTTGTTATCTCTGTGTGTGTTGAACCTGAGTGCACCGTCCCACACTCTCTTTTTGGGACTCGCTGTATGTCACACACTTTCTTTCGTGTATACATCTGTGGTACCTCCCTCCCTTGTCTAGCTTCTACTACCTTGTTATTATACAAAAATAAGTCTTTCTCATAGAGCTCTTCACCTTCCCCCGTTTTCCATTGTTCCTTCTATGGATAAAATCAAGACCTTTGGTTTCTCCGATGATGACCTGGCCCGTCTTTTAGGCCAACCCTCTGGAAGCGATAAAGCCTTTACTCTGTCTAAGGGTTTGGAAGAGGAATGGACCAAACTTCTTAATCTTAGAAAAAAATCCAAACAAACCAAATCACACGCCAACTTTATGTTGGAATATCTAAAAGCTGGTATCATTCCGACCGGCCTGAGGGTAAGAAATATCCCTGGCCTTTTTGTTGAAATCAGACAGTTCCTGGAGAAGTGGGCCCTCATTTCCAATAGATGCTCCAGGGACTGGATGATTCTCATCATTGAAACAGCCAGGGAGATAGTGTCCATTCTAAATAAGGAGATCCAGGAGCTTGAAGAGAAACTTAAAAAGGATAACAGCGTAGAGGAGGGGAAAAGGAAACTTGAAGAAACTCTCATTGAATTAGACTCCTTCTCTGTATATTTACTTAAAAGGAAAACGGAGAAACTTAGGAAAGATATCCGCCTATTCTCAAAGGAACGCACATACCCATACCTCAATGAAAATTTCTATACTCCAAACAGTGAGAGCACATCGGGCCCAGGAACACCTCACTGGGGCAATAGGTGAGTGACGACCTTTTCCGACACTACGGACTCGGATAGTGAAGGTCCATCAAATTATAATCCCAACTACCAACCCAGACAGGATCAGTTTGAGAGACCTCCCGCTCGTAATAGTTTTTTAGGCAACCGAAGGGACACCTTCCGCCCCAGGTTCCGGAATCAACATCAGAGGGGCTACTACCCAGAACAGGAGCAACCACAGAAGTATATGCAAACCCGCAATCAACAAGACTGGAGAACATAAATTCTATTCCAGTATTTAATGTGTCCTCGGACAGCCTAGATCGCTATACTGAGACCCTCCTATCAAGAGGACTCTCTTTTGTCCCCATTGCTAGCCTGAACAAGTTTGAACTCACCAAGGATTTACACTTATTTTTTCGTAGGATTACATTGAAGAAGTTCTTCCTGAGTAGACCTTCCAACGACATCGAAGACAATCTATCCGGTTTGAAACCTCCATCTGACTTCACGCCCAGTCTTGAATCCTTGGGCACTGAAGTAGAAATATTCGAGAAAGCTGTAATGTCCAAAATTCAGAAAACGATTAGATTTGTCCCGAAACCCCCGTTCAACATCTCCAGGGAGGAAAATTCCACCCTTCGGTCCCTCAAAGAAAATGGGAATCTCACCATCAAACCCTGCGACAAGGGGGGGGGGGGATTGTGATCTTTGATACCCCCCAATACGTGGAGAAGATGAACAATCTCCTCGGATCTACTAGACATTACAAGAAGATCACTATTAACCCTGAACCTAGCCTAAAACGGAAGATCCTCAGAGTAGTAGAAAATGCGGTGGAGAGTGGGTATACCTGCAAAAAAGAGGCAGAATTTCTCACTCCACTCTGCACACGTTTACCTATCATCTATGGGGTCCCAAAACCCATAAAGATGTAAACAACCCTCCACTGCGGCCGATAGTCTCCACCATTGGAGCCGCGACGGAACCCCTGTCTAAATACGTCGATCGATTCCTCAAACCGTTGGTATGTAACCTTACCTCATACGTCAAGGACACTTGCCACTTCATATCCAAGATAGACAATCTTCCCTATGACAGCGAAAGGGAAATATTGGTGATGATGGACCTGGAGTACTTATATACCAACATCCCTCAGAAGGAGGCCATGAGGATACTGAAGGAAATTCTTGAATCTGACCCTGTTATCACCAACTCTCCTTTCATCCTCCAATGTCTTGAGATCGTGCTTGGAGACAATTTCTTTGAATATAATAACACCTATTACCAGCAGATACAGGGAGTAAGTATGGGCGCAGCCTGTGCCCCTAGTGTAGCTTGTCTATACATGGGGCAGTTTGAAGCCCAGAATATATACAACGAAATGGCCCCTTCCTTTGAGAATGTGCACCAATGGTCGCGTTTCATTGACAACATTTTTTTCATCTGGAAAGGCGACTTTGAGGCCTTAGATGAATTCACTCTATGGATTAATGCGGCAGACCCCAACCTCAAGTTTACTGTCCATTCGAGCAACATTAAGGTGGAGTTTCTTGATGTCTGGGTGGAACATCAGGACTCGCACCTTCAGGTCTCCTTGTACACCAAGCCCACGGCAAGAAACACTCTACTGCAATTCAACAGTTGCCATCCCCGTTGCCAGAAGGAGGGGATACCCTTCAGTCAATTTCTTCGCATTCGAAGAAATTGTACTAACATGAGAGACTTCTTGAAACAAGCAGAGACTTTGAAAGAGAAACTGATAAGAAGGGGCTATCCTATCAGAGTGATTAAAGATGCTCTCAAGAGAGCTAGGTATTATGATCGGGATGCGATGTTTAGACCTAAGAACACCGAGGATCAGGACAAAGTTGTTTGTGTTATTAAACACTCTAACTTTGACCACAAGATCAGGCAAATCGTAAACTCACAATGGCACCTTTTAAACATTGATGGCCAGGAACAAAAACTCCAGAGACCTCTTTTTGCGTTCAAGAGGAACAAAAACCTCAGAAACTTTTTGGAGAGAGCAAAAACTCCTGAATGCAACACTTTTTGTCAAAAATCTATTACAGGAGGTGAACCCATCAAAGACAACCACCGATGTGGTTTGTGCCAAGCATGCCCTAATGCCATTGTCAGCGACAATATCCGAATAAATGAGAGAACGGTTTTCCTCAAAGAAATGACGAATTGCAGATCATCTAATGTGATATATATCATCCTGTGTCCCTGTAATTTGGCCTATTTGGGCGAAACAGGGAGAGAATGCAGAAAAAGAATTGGGGAGCACAAGTCCAATGTAAGACTATCTAAGCACACCGCACCCCTGGTTGACCACTGGTTGGAGTCCAAACATGTGGAGAGTGACATGACATGGCAGCCACCCGTAGGAAGAGGGAAGTTTTCTGGATATTCACCCTCAATACCAAAGAAAGAGGACTAAATTAAATCATACCGTGGGAGAATGCTATCCTGTAACTCCAGCTGCTATAGTCTTAGCCTGCGTTCTCTCATGTTCCGGTCCTTTATCCACCGCCTGGACCCCTGTTACTCTACTAGCATCTTTTCTGCCCTGTTTGGTTTCTCCCCTACCGGGCCCTACCCACAGGAATATTGTTCTTTTGTAGTACCCCGTGTCTTAACTAGGCCCTGTATGTCTATGGACATCCATTTGCGGTATTCGGTTAGACATCACCTCCCTATCCCCTTGTTATTGGGATAGATTCCTTTCATTTTATCATTGCCTCAATACTATTCTATACAACATTCATCTTTACCCTGTCTTACTGTTCCTTTCATCAGTTTTTGTTACATTTCTGTAGTAGAACCAGGCTCTAAGCTTATCTTAGCGTTTGTTTTCCGGAGGTAATTCCATCATGGCATCTCCCATCGCTAACGCTGTATCTTTCATCGGCCTCTTTCCATATCGGATGTCCGGGGCGGGAGGAGTTCCCGGCCGGACTCCCTGTGCGTGACGTAGCCGTACGCACCCTCCTCCATTTACCCAGACGGGCTGCACTTCGGCATTTGCAGCTGATTCCTCGAATGAAGACGGAGCCCCGTTGATCTGCCGGCAGTTTGGTGTCTACCCTCAGCAGACGGCCCGCCGCTGTGGTGCCATCCCAATCAGGTAAGTTCCTCTGCCTCTGTCACGGCCCCCGGCCGTATCATCTGTCACCCTTTTTTGTCATCTTGCACCGGGTAGTTCTTTAGTACGTTATTATACATCTTTTGTACTAGCTGTCTCGCAACCCTAGTTGTGGTTAAATATGCCTGCCGGCATGCCTGTGGCTTGATTATCCATGTTACTGCATTTGACTACCTGTGTCATTGCGCAGTACTCCACCTATATATGTTCTATTCTCCTTGCCTCTTAGGCAGGTGTATATCTCTCCCCCCCTCATTTTGGTAATTTCCCCACGCCTAGCATGTTGCCCCGTTTTGAGCACCGGGCTGTGCCTTGTTTAGCCTGCATGGTTAGAAACACTCTGAATGTTTGTTTCATCAGGTTGTACATTTGGGTGCCTCGAGTGAGTGCTACCCTTGGATTCCGTGTGTAATAACACACTCCGCATAAACTAGACCTCTCTTTATTGACCCCTTCGTATACTTACATGCTCTCCGTTTATTGCCTGATCTCTTTTTGTTTCATTAGGTGTATCCTACCTGCTTCATACCTCGTTACCACAGAATAGTGCCCTGCCTGGGCCCCTAACCGGCATTAACCCTATAGTCGGTTTCTCCCTCGGACTGCATTATTTCTCTTGACATTTTGCTCAGCAAGTTTGGAAACCGGCTGCTGAGACGCTGTGAACTGACTTGAATTCCCTGCTTCTCCCATACCTTGGGTAAGCTGTGCTATTTATTAGCCATACAAACATGCTCTGGCTCTCTCACCCCTGGGAGTCTCTGGCCCCCTTTGTGGTTTTCTTTATTTAAATATTCCGTATCTGTTTTAGTTTTTTACCTTTAGATTATAGTGCTGAGTCTCATCCCCCACATATGTCTCGCGTTATACAATCCCGCTGGTGATCTGTTTCCCAATCTGTCCTGCCAGGTGTTTGTGCCTTAGTTAAAGCATTAGTGTCACAGTACTATCTTGGACTCTGGGTATCTTAACCACTCTTCTTAAGACTTACCAGAATCTGATTTTCACGTTTTGGCACATTTTTCCTCTTCGGGCACGTGTGTATTACAGACATTTCTTGGGTGATCTGCATGTTCATAACCACTGAGCGCAGTGGCGCTGTATATTGTCTCTTCTGTCCCCTCAGTGTGCACGCACCCTTGGTCTAGTCATGATTCACTCATCTGTTAGCCCGTAACTATGCCTTCCTAATCATCAGCTTTGCCTAGAACACAGATGTTATGTATCCCCATACCCTGTGTTTTCCTTTTTGAATGCTTAATATTGAATATGTGTATCCTCCTCTCATTGTTGTTTCCCTCTAGGCGCATCACTTTGTGTGTCCCCCACACGACCCGTGCGCCCTGAAGACGGTGTGACCCACAGCAGGGTTAGACACCGAAACGCGTGTCGGCGCTGGAGTTGATTTTAGTTTCCCTGTTTTCATCTACCCTCTTGAGAAGAAATTGGATGATGAACTATGTGACCAACTGATCACGGGACCCCCAAATATTATTATGGACCCTACCGAATTATATCTGTGAATTTTTGTATTCCCCCATCTGGTGGGAGGGCTTTGTAATAATTTTTATATTTATGTAAGAGTATTGTCGTGTTGTTCTTTAGTGATTGTTGATATGGTAGTATGTCAGAGGTTGTCTTGGTTATGTTGACTGAGTGTGTGTGTGAGACTTTGGATGCGCCTGGAATTTTTATATTCATCATGTTTCGTGTCACTTTGATAAAACAAAATAAATAAATGTGACTTTGATAAAACAAAATAAATAAATGTGACTTGTTAGCACATCATGTTGTCCATATCATAAGTTGGAAGGCCAGGACTGTTGGGCTGTCTCTATTTATCAGTGACTGTGTTGCTCTATTTGTATCAGTATACAGGCAGAGGATTTCCATCTGTGATTATTTTCACTACAGAGTAATGTCCAGGTGAAAAGGACTGCCACTGAGGAAACAAAAAGTGTCACGGCAAGACCTGTCTGGATTTCTAAAATTGGGTATCTGGTCAGAGAAAAAATAGGGGACAAAAAAGTATTTGGGCCATCATACAGAAAGCCTGTACCTGTCCTGGCAGTTGAAGGAAGAAGAACAGTACTTCTGCCACCTCTTGCCGGTAAAAAGGAGAAAAGATGTGTCTCAATAGACCTGGTCAAACCACACTATGTGACCGATACTGAGTAGTAGGCCGCGTGGACTCCGAAGTAACAGACACCCTCCTCACAATTATACAAGAAGTTCAAACAGAAAGACTCATCACGTTTGAAGGGTCACCTGCACGAAATGATGGACTAAGCAACAATGCAATGGAACTCTTTCCTCTTAACACTGAAGTTCAAAATGAGAACTCCACTGAAAGACAAATTTCAATTCGACCAAATACAGATATCTACATCAACATGCCCCAACAAGAGCAAGCTACAGTTTCCACAAAACCAGCGGAGTTACTGAAAATTGATCGAACTGCATCTGGCTATTTCATTGACTTTGATACCTTTTCATTGGATCCAAGTGAACCTAAAACGATGCCAGCACAAAAATCTCGTCTACAGCAATTCAAAGATTTTCTGAACTTTCCTAAAAAGACTTACCTGGTATCACCTTGGGTTGAACTCTCGGTAACTACCAGGATACTTTTCTTTCTTTTCTGGATAGGCTTAGTGTAGGAAGGTGGAATCTGACTATATGGTTGCCCCCACTTTTTTCCTGGTGTTTTGCTGGTTTATGACTTAGTTGGACTGGGACCCTGCTATTCAGGGCCCCAGTCTATCGGCTCTCTCTAAATGACATGGAGTGCACTCTAGGTGCACTAGTGATTGGATACTGTGGTGCCTTATGAGTCCCTAGTATATGGTACCTTAGGTACCAAGGGCATAGGTACTTCACAGGCCTACCAGGGTCTGCAGCATGTATTATGCCACCCCTGGGAAGCAGACTAAATCTGACACCACAGGCCTGCTACTGCAGCCTGGGTGAGGTGGTGCTAGCACCCCTCACTGAGATATAGGTTTCCTATATCTCTCCTGCACACACATATAAACCTATCAGTCACCCCTAAGGCAGGCCCTATCAATCCTGAGGGCAGGGTGCTTGGCTTCTATGTGAGGGGGTGCCTCTGCCTGAGCAGGGCCCCTCTGCAGCTCTCAGAGTCTATTCTCTGGGGCTGTTTGTGGATGCTGGTTAAACCATATACTCTTAAGTGCATTATATCCTCGCGGTAAAATGCTAACTTTGGAATGGCTGCATCAAAACATGTTGTGTTTGGTGTCAAACATCTTGGAATACTACCCCCCGCCAATCCTGGCGGCGGGGGTAGCATTCCACCCTTCTAGAGGGATAAGACATGTACCTGCTGTGGAAACGCGGTAGAATCCTGAAGAGCCCTGGCATCACAAAATGGATGCCACCAGTCACAGACACTGGGCTGCCCTCCTGCTGATGACCGAAACTCACAGTGGAGGAAGCCCAACAATAGGCATCCTGTCACAGGGAGGTGTAACCACCTCCCAGACAGGGTTTAGTGTATTAGGGCTGGGTGGGTGCACTCTTAGAGTGCTTTGAAGTCCTGCACTGGGGGAGCAGAAGGCTCCTCTGTGCATATGCCAGTTCAAACCGGCTCAGGGGCTACCTGCCCCTGCTCTGGTGCGAAACTGGACAAAGGGAAGTGGGTGTAGCCACCCCCTCCCTTGACCCTCCCATAGGTGGGGTCATAGAGCTAGTCCATCCCCTCTTTTTAGTATAAGAAGGGGAACCCTTGAACTTGCTAGTTAGATAACCCCTGGATGACGCTCTACAGAAGAATCCTGGCCCTTCGACGTTCCACTACCTTTGGAAGACAGAAGAATCTCCCTTGGAGTCAAGGAGTGACTCCCCTGCTTGGCAGGCACCAAAAACGACAACGACGGTCGCAAACTACGCCACTCCCGCCGGAGTCCGAAGTCCCTGCAGCCCAAGAAGTGGATTTCCTGACTTCTCCAAGGCCATCATGAGTCTCCAGTGAAGCTGAGGCAAGTGGACCCCACGAGTGACGAGGAACCACGACCCCTGGGTACCGTGCACTATTGTCAAGTGCAACCCTTTTACAACGTTCTACGAACTTGTGCTTTGGACCACGTGTGGTCCCGACCTCCAGCAGGAATCCCTCCGAAGATCAGCGGCCTACACCGTCCCGAGTGACCGTGGGCCCCTGTTGAGTGATTCCGCCCGAGGTGTCTTCGCGATCCCTTGCCAGCCAGCTCGTGGGTCCCCAGAAGACTTATTAAAGAAACCAAAGGAGTCCCCTGGTTGCTCCAGGCCTGCCCTGACTTACCCTTGCTGGGTGAGTCCCTCAGACCTTGCTGGTCTGTGCCATCGACTTTTCTTCATCTCCCCGAGACTTGATGTTGCCAAGGCTTGTTGGATCTAATCGAGTTGCCAACACCGCAGTAAGCTGCAGACTTTGTGGGACACACAGAATCCAGCTCCTGGTTGTCGTCGACGCCTCCTGGACCTCGTGGCTGAAGAGTCAAGGCACCCACAACCGACCTGAATCAACTGACGACGGTGGGCATCCATCTTCCTTGCCCCGAGTCACTGCCAAGTGATTTGAACACTGTCCCCTCTGCTTTCAGGTCATCCTTCTTCAGAATCCAGGCTTGGATTCCACCGGACACTTCTTCAGCTCCCGCAAGCAGCAAGTCTTCTTTGTTCGCCATTGAAAACGACGCCGCGACCCGACACCAAAGGACACCTATGCACCCGGCTTCCCTGGGTGAGGTAATTCCAGCACTACGGTGCTCCTGTGGGCCCTAGAACTACTTACCCTGTAAGTGACTTGCTTGTAGGTTCTCCCGAAGTATCCTAGAACTCTTAATTTCCAACCGCGACTTGCCCCATTGAAGTCAACGGCGATCCGCGCCTGTGTATCCACACTGCACGCGTCCCCGTGGGTCCTTTACTTACCTGCCTTGGGTGGCTTCGTGAGGCCCCAGCACTTCTGAAGGCCCTAGGCCTTGTCTCCCTGCAAGTCGTTGTCGCTAAGTCCCTTTTTAGTATATGGTCTGGTACGCCCTAGGGCCCCAGCCATATTTTGTGTAACTTAACTTATTGATTTGTGCATATGTTTGTCTTCTAATCTCATAAAGAGATTAGTAGAGAGTTATTAGAAATAAATACATATATATTTGATATATATACCTGTGTGGTGTCTTTTCATTTGGTGATTCAAGAGATTATATGGTAAAACAAGCTGCTTTACATTCCTTCAAGACTTAGCCTGAAGGCTGCTCTCCACAGCTACCACTAGGATAGCTTTCTTTAAAGGTTGTCTTAAACCTATCTACCATAAGAGTCGATTTGCCCTGGTGCAAGGTGTCCACTTTAATTAGTGAACAGCATATACCAGGCCAACTTCTCACATTGGTGGGCAGCGTGTGGGATTCCAGCTTGCCATTGTTTTACCAGAAAATCTCTATTTGAATTACTAACTGAAAACCATTATAGGTACTCAAGGTACATATAAAGTCAAGCTTAGTATCAATAAGTTCTACTGAACTTAGAGCTGTGTGCCAAGGGATAGCACACCCTTTCCACAGCTCAAGCTAGGATCAGTAGGCCACAAACTAGTGTAGGTAGTACAACACTGCACAACACTAGAATGTCCTTAAAGGGTGGACCCAGTGGATCCACTCAGCCTCAGTATAAGGACATGGCTTTCTCTGACTTGAGAGCCATGTGTGTTGAAAGACACCTGAAGCTAGGACAGAGTCCCTCAACACTACACCTGATAGATCTGCTGACAGCAGATGACCTTAGATTGGCTCTAGGAGCTAAAGGGTCTGAATCAGTGGGTGGGTCAGTCATAGTATCTGGGTCAGATGATGAAAATCAGAATGACCAAGACTCTGTGATTGAAGGGCCAGGCTTCAAGGGGCCTGAAAAGGACAGAGGAATTCTCCCTAAGAGAACTGACAGAGAGGAGGAGAGGCACAGATCCCTTCAGGGAATCTGACCACTCTTATCACTCTGGCAGAGAATTTGATCCAGCAGAGGAGCTCATACTTTTCCTTAAGAGAGACCTCCTCTGAGAGAAGGTGCAAACTGCTCCAGTATGAGGAGGCCAAAGTGGCCCTCAGAACCAAGCAGTTGGCACTGGATAAGGAAGCCCTGGAGATCCAGAGAGCTTCTAGAAAAGAGGGGTTAGAACCCCCTGGTGGCAGCAACAGTGTCCCTAGAGGCAGAGAATATATTCCTGACCATAGGAACCTGAGCAAGGTTGTTCCTCCCTACCAGAGTGGGGATGATATCCACAAGTGGATAACTGCTATAGAGAGGGCCTGTAGAGTACAGCAGGTCCCCCAAAAGCAGTGGGCAGCAATCTTGTGGCTCTCCTTTTCAGATAAAGGAAGAGACAAGCTCCTCACTGTTAGAGAGGAGGATGCTGATGATTATGAGGTCCTGAAGAGTGCACTGATAGATGGGTTTGGCTTAACCACTGAGCAGTACAGGTTGAAGTTCAGAGATACCCAGAAGGCACAGACTCAGGACTGGACTGACTTTGTAGATTGTGCATCCAAGGCTCTGGAGGGTTGGCTGGTTGGCAGTAGGGTTACCGATTTCAAAGGATTGTATAATCTAATGATGAGAGAACAGATCCTTAATAATTGTCAAAACCAGCTTTTACACCAGTACCTGGTGGACTCTGATCTGACCTCTCCCCAAGAATTGGGAAAGAAGGCAGACAAATGGGTCAGAACCAGGGTAAGGCCTAAGAATCAGGGTGGTGACCACAAGAAAGATTCTACCAAGTCCCAAGAGAAAGGTGGGGATAAATCTAAGGATAAGTCCACTACAGGGCCCCAAAGTCCTCTTCTGGGGTGGGTCCCAAACTCCTTCCTCTCCTGAAAAGAAACCCTATTGCCATGTCTGTAAAAAGCCTGGGCACTGGAAATCTGATCCCAGTTGTCCCAGGATTGGCAATAAAGAAAATGTTCCTCCAACAACTACTACCACCCCTCCTGGTACTACCAGTAGTAATCCTCCAGTTGGGAGTAGTGCACCCAAAAAGTTAGGTGCTTTTGCAAGAGGAACAGAGGTGGGCCCTAGTTCAGACAGGACCCCTCAACAGACTCCTCAGATTCTGATGGTGGTATAGGATTTGCCACCTTTACCGTGGGTCCCACAGCATTGGGCAGGTACAGACTGGAGCCAATAATTAATGGTCAGAAAGCTGTGGCATTTAGGGACACAGGGGCTAGTGTCACCATGGTGGCAGGGAAACTAGTCCCCCCTCACCAGCTTTTACCTGAGTTTAAATACCAGGTGACCAACATTGATGGTGTCAGAACAGAGCACCCCATGGCCATAGTCAATCTCAGCTGGGAGGGGGTCACAGGCCCAAAAGAGTGGCAGTGTCCCCAACCTTACCTGTAGATTGCCTGATGGGCAATGATCTGGAAATTTCAGCCTGGGCTGAAATTGAACACCAAACCCATCTGAGGATGTTGGGTGTCCCTGTAAAGGTTAGTGGGGCTGTGATGGCCACAGCCCCAGCCCACGATTTTGGAGAGATGGAGCCTGGAAGAATGGCCCACTCTCCCCCAGAAGAGAGCACAAGGGTTGAAGAAAAGTCTTCTTCCTCCAGACAGTAGGTAAGGGTTAGCCTCCTCAGGGAACTGACCCTACCCCTAGTGAAGGAACTGCCACAGAGGTAGTCAGGCCTGGCCTGGCCCCACCCCTGATGGCAGAGGACCCTTCCAAGGTGGTACCCAGTCTGGAGCAGGTAAACTGCCCCTCTCTACCCTGCCTCAATCAGCCCAGGGCTGCAGAGGTCAGGGAGGTCAGTGGACCCCCAGGGCCCCCTGTCCAGAGGAACCCCCATCAGCAGATTAGGGGCACCCAGTCTAGTAGCCCTAGCCAGGTGAAAATTCCTCAACCCACTGAGGGATCCCCATACCTTTATGTAGGGACCACCCCCAGAAGGACTCTGTTAGGCAAGGGCAAACCTGGAACCAAAAGGTTCCAAACATGCCATGTCCCTCCAGTGTTCCATCCAAAGGGACCCAACCCCCAGCTGTAGGCAGTCAAAGGTTGACCCTTAGAGCAAAGTGCAACTCAGTCATGGAAAGACAGGCATACATGGTGACCAGTGATCTGAGGAAGCTGAGGCCAACCTTCCTAGGGCCTCACTTCCCTACTCAGACACCCCACCAGCCTTGTACTTTACCAAAGCACACCAGAGGTAGTGATTCCCCATGGTGGAGACCCTCTCATACCCTTAGGGTGAGGGATTGCTTAGGGGACCATAAGACAGGGGGCAACCATGCTAGTGCAGGTGCTTCCTTATATGGCCACTTAATCAATAAAGGCTCAACTGGTCAAGGTTAGCCTTATCTCCTTTCGTTTGGGGGGTTATGTAGGAAGGTGGAATCTGACTATATGGTTGCCCCCACTTTTTTCCTGGTGTTTTGCTGGTTTATGACTTAATTGGACTGGGACCCTGCTATTCAGGGCCCCAGTCTATCGGCTCTCTCTAAATGACATGGAGTGCACTCTAGGTGCACTAGTGATTGGATACTGTGGTGCCTTATGAGTCCCTAGTATATGGTACCTTAAGTACCAAGGGCATAGGTACTTCACAGGCCTACCAGGGGCTGCAGCATGTATTATGCCACCCCTGGGAAGCAGACTAAATCTGACACCACAGGCCTGCTACTGCAGCCTGGGTGAGGTGGTGCTAGCACCCCTCACTGAGATATAGGTTTCCTATATCTCTCCTGCACACACATATAAACCTATCAGTCACCCCTAAGGCAGGCCCTATCAATCCTGAGGGCAGGGTGCTTGGCTTCTATGTGAGGGGGTGCCTCTGCCTGAGCAGGGCCCCTCTGCAGCTCTCAGAGTCTATTCTCTGGGGCTGTTTGTGGATGCGGTTAAACCATATACTCTTAAGTGCATTATATCCTCGCGGTAAAATGCTAACTTTGGAATGGCTGCATCAAAACATGTCGTGTTTGGTGTCAAACATCTTGGAATACTACCCCCCGCCAATACTGGCGGCGGGGGTAGCATTCCACCCTTCTAGAGGGATAAGACATGTACCTGCTGTGGAAACGCGGTAGAATGCTGAAGAGCCCTGGCATCACAAAATGGATGCCACCAATCACAGACACTGGGCTGCCCTCCTGCTGATGACCGAAACTCACAGTGGAGGAAGCCCAACAATAGGCATCCTGTCACAGGGAGGTGTAACCACCTCCCAGACAGGGTTTAGTGTATTGGGGCTGGGTGGGTGCACTCTTAGAGTGCTTTGAAGTCCTGCACTGGGGGAGCAGAAGGCTCCTCTGTGCATATGCCAGTTCAAACCGGCTCAGGGGCTACCTGCCCCTGCTCTGGCGTGAAACTGGACAAAGGGAAGTGGGTGTAGCCACCCCCTCCCTTGACCCTCCCGTAGGTGGGGTCATAGAGCTAGTCCATCCCCTCTTTTTAGTATAAGAAGGGGAACCCTTGAACTTGCTAGTTAGATAACCCCTGGATGACGCTCTACAGAAGAATCCTGGCCCTTCGACGTTCCACTACCTTTGGAAGACAGAAGAATCTCCCTTGGAGTCAAGGAGTGACTCCCCTGCTTGGCAGGCACCAAAAACAACAACAACGGTCGCAAACTACGCCGCTCCCGCCAGAGTCCGAAGTCCCTGCAGCCCAAGAAGTGGATTTCCTGACTTCTCCAAGGCCATCGTGAGTCCCCAGCGAAGCTGAGGCAAGTGGACCCCACGAGTGACGAGGAACCGCGACCCCTGGGTACCGTGCACTATTGTTGAGTGCAACCCTTTCACAACGTTCTACGAACTTGTGCTTTGGACCACGTGTGGTCCCGACCTCCAGCAGGAATCCCTCTGAAGATCAGCGGCCTACACCGTCCCGAGTGACCGTGGGCCCCTGTTGAGTGATTCCGCCCGAAGTGTCTTTGCAATCCCTTGCCAGCCGGCTCGTGGGTCCCCAGAATACTTCTTAAAGAAACCAAAGGGCTCTCCTAGTTGCTCCAGGCCTGCCCTGACTTACCCCCACTGGGTGAGTCCCTCAGACCTTGCTGGTCTGTGCCATCGACTTTTCTTCATCTCCCCAAGACTTGCTGTTGCCAAGGCTTGTTGGCTCCAATCGAGTTGTCGACACCGCAGTAAGCTGCAGACTTCGTGGGACACACAGAATCCAGCTCCTGGTCATCGTCGACGCCTCCTGGACCTCGTGGCTGAAGAGTCAAGGCACCCGCAACCGACCTGAATCAACCAACGACGGTGGGCATCCATCTTCCTTGCCCCGAGTCACTGCCAAGTGACTTTGAACACTGTCCCCTCTGCTTTCAGGTCATCCTTCTTCAGAATCCAGGCTTGGATTCCACCGGACACTTCTTCAGCTCCCGCAAGCAGCAAGTCTTCTTTGTTCGCCATTGAAAACGACGCCGCGACCCGACACCAAAGGACACCTATGCACCCGGCTTCCCTGGGTGAGGTAATTCCAGCACTACGGTGCTCCTGTGGGTGTGGGCCCTAGAACTACTTACCCTGTAAGTGACTTGCTTGTAGGTTCTCCCGAAGTATCCTAGAACTCTTAATTTCCAACCGCGACTTGCCCCATTGAAGTCAACGGTGATCCGCGCCTGTGTATCCACACTGCACGCGTCCCCCGTGGGTCCTTTACTTACCTGCCTTGGGTGGCTTTGTGAGACCCCAGCACTTCTGAAGGCCCTAGGCCTTGTCTCCCTGCAAGTCGTTGTCGCTTAGTCCCTTTTTTAGTATATGGTCTGGTACGCCCCTAGGGCCCCAGCCATATTTTGTGCTTAACTTATTGAGAAACGTTGATTTGTGCATATGTTTGTCTTCTAATCTCATAAAGAGATTAGTAGAGAGTTATTTAGAAATAAATACATATATATTTGATATATATACCTGTGTGGTGTCTTTTCATTTGGTGATTCAAGAGATTATATGGTAAAACAAGCTGCTTTACATTCCTTCAAGACTTAGCCTGAAGGCTGCTCTCCACAGCTACCACTAGGATAGCTTTCTTTAAAGGTTGTCTTAAACCTATCTACCATAAGAGTCTATTTGCCCTGGTGCAAGGTGTCCACTTTAATTAGTGAACAGCATATACCAGGCCAACTTCTCACACTTAGTAACTGTCTTTAGTATGTTTATTAGTGGAATTTATCCTCGAGAAAGCTCTGCAGCACAAAAAGTGAATATGATTCTGAAACCACATCTATCTTCACATCGTGAAAAAAGAGACCTGTCATCAGTGAACATTACAGCAGTTCCTATACCAGATGGTATAGTATGGGACAAGGTTGATTACGATATATTTGGCCCGACCGAAGAGTTTACTTTAGAGAACTTAATTTAGGTAATGCTAGAGAGACTCTAGTCCTTCCTTTGTCCTCCTGTCACTAAGATAGTGGTGGATTGATAGATAGTTTAGTTACTTAGCATTAGTTGATAATTTTTTAGCGGTCTGCGTGGTGCATCCTCTGTCACGTCACATGCTGCTGAGTGCTGCTTACTCAAGTCCTTAGTAGAACCTTTTGTAGTTTGTTAGTGAGTGAGTAATAGGCTTAGCAGAACATCAGCAGCAACCAACCAACAATTTGGTGTATGCAAAAATGTATGCATGCGTCCTCCATCTATGCATTTTGAGGACTGAAATAAATGGAAATGCAGACTTAGTGAACAATTGGCCCGTCTGGAATAGGTGGGCTAGGTCAGGTGGTATGTAACTTAACTTAGGCTTAGGATTCTGGAATCAGAATGGAACACTGGATTAGTGTTCATAAATATTAACTAGACGGTCCGCGAATCCCGCAATACTACTAGTCGATCAGATTAGATAGGTCAATTTTATTGCAATTGTTGTTTCCAAAAATGTTTTTCTGAGCGTTTTTTAAAATATTTTATTTGTTTCACACCAATCATCAATGTTTGTCTCTTTCTTTATTATATCTTACATGATCAGCACCCAGGGGCAAGAAGACGGGGTCAGAGTTGGCGGGAGCTGAGGAAGAATCGCAGGATGCCTCCCAGGGCCAGGACCGCTCCTCTACCGAGGGCTCTGCGGCTGGCACCAGTAAGTCCTCCGGTTGTTAATATTAATCATTATATTTCCCTAACTTTTACTGCATCTTATTTTCGAAACTATTATTTCCGTTTCCTAATTCTATTTTTTACCACGATCTAGACTATCTGTTTCTAAGTTCTTGTTATCCCTGCGTCTAACTGCCTCTGCTCTGACTCTCTGTACTACTCTACTACTATATTAGTCTGTCTGTAGCTAAGCTTGCCCAGTTGGCCACTCTTTATTTTTATTTAAAAGGTTTTAAAACTCAGATTCACCAATAGCTCTAGCCACTGAGTCCAGTCCTTTGGGTTGTCCTCTTCCAGTCTTCTTAATCTTGAGAGGCTTTTCGACAATTCCCACCAACAAAATGCCCAACCTGAAATTTTACTATTTTTGACAGGATAGGACATACGACTACTAGTGTCTACTCTACTCTAGTACCCGATTTGTACTACTGATGTATGTGGTATACGTATGTGTATTTTAACTTTTTTTTCAATCTTGCTAGTGAAAACGAATAAATAGGGGGAGGTGTATATGGCATCTAAAAAATGTGTAATGTTTTTTCTTGGCGTACCGACCGCTAGTGCCGGGGCCAGCGGCGGGCCAGGCGATGCCAGCCAGGAGGGAGCAGTGGATGCGGCAGCTGCCACAGGGGTGGATGCGGCAGCAGCAGTGGCAGGCGGTGGTAAGTTATACTTATATTCAGTACTTATTGGCAATAGTTACGCACTCGCTGCAAGGGTGTACACTGTATGTTGAGAGAGACTAAGTTGTTGTGAACAACGGTTGAAGAAGATACCCTTTTCTTAGCATTAGAGCAATAGCATTAGTGGCAGGAGTAGTAGTTGAGTAACTAATGGCCTCTTCTATCTGACTTCAACTCAGCTGGGAAAGTTTTATGGAGAAGACTAAGAGTCAGATCAGATGACCTTGATGGATGGGTTGAACGAAAAGGGAAAGAAGGATGGAAGGAGGAAGGACGGTCGAGATGTAATATATATGACTGGCAAAGAAGGATATGTGTGATTCATGCATAGGTGGCTGATAGGAATCAGATGCATGGGTGGTTGAAGCAGGATGGGTGGAAGGTGAAAGAAAAGATACCTGCCTGGGTGGGTGAAACTGTATGGGTGATAGCAAGAATCCTCCGGGGTGTTTCATGGGTCAAACTCAAAGGCAAGCAAGGAAGGAAGGATGCATAGGTGGTGGTTTAAACAATAATAAAAGAAAATAAACCGCACCAGAGTAGCAAAGCCAAGGAGAATAGAAGTTGTATTTTCAGAATACTCCCTTGACTCAGAGTAGTTTGCAAGCATAGCATATATATTGTGTATGTATGTTGTTATTTATCAAGTGCCTCCCTCCGATTCCGAGGCCCACTCCCTACCTATGTTAATTTATTTTTGACTGTGTCAGCCTGCCATGGGTGGACTATCGGCTGCATGGTTACACAATCAATAAAAACAAAGTTACTCATGTCGTCCCATATATAAGCAATGATCATTTGAATCAGATATCCTCTGCCTTGTTGTAGTAGTCAGGGCAGGGTGAAAGTGAAATTGAGCAGTTGCCCTTGATGTAATAACAGAGTATGGCCAGTGCCACCCATGATAGAAAAATAAGATGATTGTGTAGTCAGCTTCCCCACCTGCAGACAGTAGTAAATAAAAATAACGTGAGTCTGCAGACTGCGTCACGAGTATGTTTGTCTTCTTGGGCGCAAGCCGACTGAGCTGGCATGTCGGCTACAAACAAGGTTACTTAATTTTGCTAAACAAGAGAGAACTCAAGTCCATAGTGCTAGTATAATGCCTGAAACTCCCACAAATGTTAGAGGCCGAGGAAGTGAGAGGATAGATACCACAAATGTTATGTAATGTGCTTGCTAGTGCTACTGTGCCACTATATGTAGAATTAATTTTGTGTTACTGTTTTGCTAACATTATTGGTTACAATAGTCTTTTTTCTTTTTTGATATAGCTACTCCTTCCCAACCAAAAAAACCAGACAGGTTAGGAATATCGGCAGCTGGTGGTTGTGGCGGAGGAGGAGGAGGCGGCAGCAGCTGCAGCCTCCTCCAATGCCCCGGTCCCCAGCCAGGCCCCTCGAGTGGTATGGTGCCGCGGTCAGGCAGCCGCCCGCCGCACTTCTTTATCCAACACTGCTTTCCCCCCTGTGGATGCAATTGTAGACTTTTCCAGCACCGCATGCTCCTCCGAATGGCGCACCTAGAGGAGCAGCTAAAGGAGGTCCTGGCTACTAACTGGCGACTGCAACCCCGCCAATAGAGATCCTGTTGGATTGCCCCTTTTTTATTCCTTTTTTTGGTGGGTGGGCAATGGGCGTTCATTGGGGAAAAGTTGGGGTTTATATATTTATGGACAATTTTATTTTTGAATTTAAGGACATTGGTTGGACTTTTTGGACATTGGTTGGGGTTAGGGAGAGTGGTGGGTCAGGTGGGATTTTTTACATTAGTTTATTTTGTTAGGGGATTAAATTATGTTTATACTTAAACTTTACATATGATGTAAATGTTTTGTGGAGGGGTTACTCTTTTATGTCACAGTTTCCTTCCTTTGCTGCTGCAGGGCCGCAGGCAGTTTTTGATTTAAATAATCTGCCTATTTTGTAACACACAAACAGATAGATGCGGTACCCTCACTGAGTGAATTGTCCTACTAGTACTGTCAGTCTCTCCTCCTAGTTTATGCAGTCTGCAACTGGACTCAAGGGTGTGGGTGTGTGAATTAATGAATTAATTTCCATTATTAATTATGCCTCCCCCAAACTTCTTCTCTTACCTGTGATTGATGTTTAAACTTAGGCACAGCGATGGCTGCATGGTGATGATGGTTTGGTTTCCCAAGATGCCATGGTTGTGGTGGTAGTACAGTATACACTGGCAGTAGCATTTGCAAAAAAATAAAATGAGACAGTCAGTCGCCTGAGAGAGACTATGGAAGGAGTAGTAGAACGCAGTGAAATAAGACAGAATGGTGGCGGGGATAGCCTAGTACAGCAAGTTACAAACTGTAGTTGACTCGAGTCACTCGACACAAGCATAACCTTTAGTGCTGTAACTTAGGAGGGGGATGATGAATCCAATCGATGCCGGCAATTAATTATGATGGATTATGTTTTATGTTCCTTTGGAAAAACAAATTGACTTGCAAATATACTGAGCATGGGTGGGCATTGGCAAGCAGAAGAAGATCCTCGCCCTGCCTTGAGTGAAATTTAATTAGTGATGCTTTCACCACATCCGCCCCAGCAAGTGTGTGATCAATTATTGGTGTAAATTTAATTTAGTCACACCTCAATATAAATCACACAGCCCGGGGGAAGAGGGTTAGGGTTTGATGAATGGTTAGGAAGGGGTATTTGAGGGAAAGGTTTGACAAAGACAAACACTACTCATGAACAACAACAACTGAACAACACACACAATCTTGCCAGACGACCATCATATATCTGTTAAGGGAGAAAAAGGAAATGCATGCAGGATGATGACTTGATGGTTAATGATGATAAGTAGTACTTACTAACTGGACTAGTAGACAGTACAGGGTAGAAGTATATTATTAATTATTATTATGCTATTTGCCTTGCCTATCTGCCCTCAGAGAGACCCAAATTACATACATTTTATGTTCTGTTGTACCGGGCTTCCTTTTAAAGCTAGCAAAGAAAATTAAAAAATATCTGTAGGGATCAATTATAAGCAAAGAGCAAACATAATAACATCAACAACAAAAACACAGTCGTAATAATTGGAGAGAAAAAATAAATCAAATTATTTAAAAGATGATGAATGATACTAAAGTTACTGTATGTTATCCTGGTCAAATTGGGGAGTTGCATCTCGGCATTCCTCTTGGTCCTCCCTTTCATGGATGCTGCGTTGGTCAATCTTGGGTGCCACTGCCTGCCTGGCAGATGCGTATTGGTAGGTAAGTGTGTGTTGTTTTCTCTGTTTAGCACAGGGTAAAGGCCGGCCTGTAAGTGTAGATGGAAAAACAAAAGGGATATTGAAGAATCAAGGAGAAAAAAAAAGCATGAATTACGGAGGAGTGCAAACACTTTCAGAGGCGGCATGGCTAAATCATGTCTACTCTGTTGTATGTTTCCAGCAATAACATACAACAGCAACAGGACAGAGCAGGCCCACGGCGCCGACCCAACCTCCACTTAGCTTAGATTTTGACTGAGCCAGACAGTCACAGAGCACACATATACAGCAACATAGCATTTTCCAAAGTAAGTAACTAAATCAGTGCACGGCTGTCAGTCATACCACTACTACACTCGTGACTACTCGAATCCACCACTACCACACAGACATGTAGGTCTGCTGTGGTTGTCGTTGACTTGTTTACCTTTTATGCCACTTCGTGATTAGAAACGCCCTGAGATATTCCATCAATCATCTCCGATCCAACTGACTGACTACGAAGATACTATGTGGTCATCATCATGGTGTTGTCCAACTCAGTCTGTAGTGTACCGAGTGAGTCCCGATTCCATATTAAAAAATGCAATGGATAGGCCTGCAGTAGAAGTACAATTTTGTTATTAAACAACAAGGAGGGAAACATTGACTTGAGTCACTTTTAGTGTGTAGATTAAATACTAGTACACTTTAACTTCACTTCATGTACAACAAACAACAACAACACAAACACCAATCACTCAGAGTGAGCGTCCAATGCATGCCATCATTACTTGTTCCTTCTCATCTTAAATTAAGGGGCAGTTTCTCTCGGCTCAGAAAGGAGGATAGCTATAGTCATCATGTTCCACTTCCTTTGGAGGGACTCGACGAGGCAACATTTCTTGTACTATTCTCCATCCAATGTCTGGCTTGAGGGAAAAGGATTTAGGGCGAGTCAGGAGGATGGAGCAGGACTCAGAGGAGTGGACTTAAATGCACACAGCTGCAACTCCAATATAGTAATAAAAAGAGAAGACGGTGGTGATGGATTTGTTGTGATTCGAACCAGAAAGACAGAGACACACACAAATAATAATAGTAAATAAGGAAGAGAGAAAGTAACAAGTTGAATGCCTAGTTGTCAGGGAAGTAGAGCTCGTCCTCAAACTCTGGTGGTTCAACCAGAAGTCGGTCATCTAACACACTGCTTCCGTCACCTAAGTCGTTGTCCTCATCTTCCTGCTGTGATTCACGTATTTTGTAATCTGGTGGCACGTTTTTGGGCGAGAGACTGGTCCTTTTCACTGTTACAATGGCACCAGCAGCACGGAAAACACGCTCAGAAGAGACACTTGCGGCAGGGCAAGCCAGATAGTTTATCGCCAGCGTGCTGAGGTCTGGCCATTGGCGCCTTTTCCCATACCAATACACCAATAGGTTTTGATCAATGTAGACCTCTGTTGGGTCATCCAGATAGGCCTGGACCATCTGCTCAATGCTCAGGGGTGCTCCGCTTTGCTGGGCCTCTTTTGCCTTTGCATCAGCACTGGACCTAACAAGCCCTTGCTGTAGATACCTATACTGTGCTGATTTTACTGGGGCTGATGATCCTGTTCTTTCTGTTGTTGATAATGTTAATGACTGCTGTGAGCCAAACACACTGCCCTCAGGCTCTGAAGTTGAACTTGACGCCGGATGCCCTGCAGTACTTGTTGTGGGCTGGAGTAGTGTGCCTTTAATTACCAGCCGTTCTTTTTCAAAGTCACTGGCTACCTCAGCTATCCAAGTTGTGTACTGGGCAACATCCACTTCTGAAAAAGGAATTAATGTCTTAGTGTTCAGTGCTGATTTGTACGGTGGATCCAGAATTGTGGCAGAAATGTAATATTTGTCTGACACAATCTTAGTTTGCACCATTGTATTTTCAGCTAAGCGAAGGGCTAAGCTCTCCACCAACTCATATGCTTCATTTTTTTCCTCCACACCTGCATGCGTGTCAGACACTGCCTTCAGCTGTTGCTCTAGCATGTGCAACAATGGGATAGCTTGGCCCATGGTTCAGTCCTCCTTGCTGACTTATCGTGTGAAGAGTTCAAAAGGAAGTAGCATCTCTGTCAGGCCCCATTGGTCCATCTCAACGGTCATGCCTTTCACAGTAGCATCCCCTAGTCTTTCCATGACATAGTCATTGATTGGTCTGTACTGCTCAAACAGACGTTCAAGCATGTAATAAGTTGAGTTCCAACGTGTTGGCCCTTCCTGGATGAGTGCTTTGACTGGCACTCTATGCTCACGTTGAATGATCCTCAGCTGCTTCCGCGCTTTAAAAGAATGGCTAAAATATGTGCATATTCTTCTGCAGTTGTTCAGTAAGTTGCTGACTCTGTATTCTTTTTTCAGAAAGTCTTGAACAATGATGTTAATGCAGTGCTCCAAACACAGGACCCTGAAATAGCCACCATCGCCCATGGCCTTAACTATATTACTGCCATTGTCTGTGGCAACAAAACCAATGTTAAGCCCTCGTTAGTGCAGCCATTCAAAGACCTTGCTGTTAAACTCTTCCAAAATGTTTGCAGCAGTATGAGATTTCTCCATGGCGAACATGGCTACAGTTGCATGTTTACGAGTGGCATTAAAAATCTCAGCAGTGTCAACAACACCTGCTGCAGATATCTTTTCTCTAACCCCCACAAAAGAGATCCAGTGTGCAGTGATGCACATGTAATCAGTGGCTTGCCAACTGGTCCACATGTCTGTTGTCAGGGGGATAGTGTGAACAGCACTCTGCTGCAAAGCTTGTCCAAGCAATTCCAGCACGTCGTGATGTAGTGCTGGAACAGCAACTCTGGTGAAATAGGACCGGCTGGGAACCTTCCATTTTGGTCAGATGGCTGTCACAAATTCCAGAAAACCCACCCCTTCCTCAAAAGAAAAAGGGAGAAGGTCCAGCGCTAACATTTTCGCCAGCTTCGCATTGTACAAACGTGCCGTTGGGTGGTTGCGTTCGTACTGCCCCTCTGACCTAAGCATGCTGATAATGGTAGGCTGGATTCTTTTCCTTTCTGGTGCTGCTGATGCAGGTGACTTCTTGAACACAGATGTTGTTAGGCTCAACAATGCACTTTTTTTCACTGCGGTACTCTGTTGCCTTGGTGTCTCAGCCTGACTCTTACTACGGTGCCACTGAGATGTTGCTGAGGATGATGACGATGTCGGCGGTAGTGGTACAACTGCACTGCTGGGGACAGGGCTGCTTTGTGTACCAGAGAAAATGTCTCCCTCTTGTTCACCTTCCACCGCGATCATATCTTCTTCTACTTCTTCATCCCCACCAACAGCAATGGGTGCAGTTTTACTTTTTTGGCCGCTAAAATGCGCCTCCCACTGGATCATGTGGTGTTTTTTCAGATGGGTTGTTTGGCCTCCGGTACCATAGTTTGTACCAAGCTTACCCCGACTAACACTTTTTTGACAAATTGAGCAAATAGCAATGTTTTCCTCCTTACTGCTAACCAAAAAGAAGTCCCAAACTGGGGAGGTGAACTTTCTTGCGCTGCTGGAGGTGTAACTTGCAATGAACTGGAGGGTGTGCCAGGAATTTGACTCTGTGCAGTACCACTACCTACTGAGGTGGTGGTTGTGCTGGATGTAAGTCCCTGCCGGGCCTTTGCAAATGCAAATATGAAAGCTGGTGGCGTGGCCAGGCAACATGGCTGATCGGATGTGCCTCTGATCGGCTCCGTCCCAGGCCCCATATCTATGGTGACATAAGGCACTACTACGAACTCCCCGAACACCCCCAGGAACGACCAGGTGTGGGGGGAGTGCCGGGCAGGGCTCAGGTGCCGGGAGAAGCCCCCGGTGGGTGGCTGAGAGGAGTCGACGGATCATGGCAGCCCCGCGGCGGTTGGCACAAAATGGCTGCCCCTCTCGCGCGGGGCTCCAAGCAGCGGTGTTAGCAGGTCTTGGCCAGTGGGGATACTGATCGGAGTGACGGCGGCCCATGACAAACACCATTACGAGCCTCTATCGGAATACGTTGAGTGCCTAGCGGAGCAGATTGGGAAGCGGCTCGTTCCACGTGGGATGGCGGCGTGCCCCGCCGGGAGTGGTGTCCGGACCTAATGGAGGGAGATCTTCAGCAGCGCGGCCCACCGGGGCGGGAGCTGCTTGTCCCTGCACTGTGGCAGGCCCCAACTACCTGGTACATGGGGACCAGAGGATCAGTGTACACCTCAAATCAGGCATGCGGCGAGTGGCGGCTCCCCCCGGCTGGTGTAACCTGCGAGCGGACACGAGGTAGAGTCCCCGCCAGGTGAGCGTTGTGCCCGGGGCCCCCCCGCACACAGGGGAATGGAAGCGGGTGATGAATTGAGTGACTGGCGGCCCATGTGGGGAGGCTTAGGTGCCGAGTGCTACCGGGACAATGAGTTATGAGGAACAACGTTGCTCGCTAGGAGGGGAGGAACGGGAAAGCAGTCCCTCTCCGACTTGCGGCTCCTGACCTGTCCGGTCAGACGAGCCACCAGGGCCCCCGGGACATCGATTTCTTCATCAGTGGGGGCTTGCTCAGGCGGGGGGACCTGGCGGGCGAGTGGGGATTTACACTGCGGCGGAGGCCACGAGGGAGACCGGACAGGGCCCATTGAGCACCTTGGACCACGTGGTGCCTGACTTTAAGATGGCCGCCGTGGTGGGAGTATGATAGGGAGCAGCATCAGGGAGCAGCAGAGAAGCGAGGGGCAGACACACTACTCACAGAGCCCTACAGAAAGTTAACAACCTGGGCAGCATACAGTGGAGGGGTCCTGATGTCAACTCGTACGTGAGGCACTGGGAGCCTGTTGCCTGACCCTAATATGGCCGCCATACACTGAGGACAATCACCAGAGAGATCCAGCAGCAAAAACTGAGCTATTTTACATGTCCACTTCCCAGTGAGCACAGCAGGGGGCCAGTGAAGTGTGGGGAGTAACGCCAGAGACCGCCACCTTTCTTGAAGAGACCCCGTGCTGGCGCGCATGCCGCCACTCCTCAGAGGGTTCTTTCACCAGCTCTTGGAGCCCTAATAATCTACACCGGGGATACACCCCCTGGGTTTGCGGCGTGGCGATGGTCCCTTAGCTGAACGAAGAGCGCAAAGCCTGATTCTGCGCGACAACAAGGGCAGCCAAGAGCTGACCAAACACAGCAGCCACCTATGCCACCGAAAAAGGCCCCAACAATAAGGTCTCCAACTACTTTGCTGCTACAGGTGCGGGATCGACCGGTGAGGATACAGCGCAACCTACCGGAGCAATGGCGCTCACCAGAGAGGACCTCCTGGCTTCCCTCCGGGAGTTTAAAAAAGAACTTCGAGCGGACATTAAGACTGATATAGATGCCTCCTTCGATGTGCTTCGGGCGGAGATGATGGAGAAGCTGACGACCTTACAGGCCGACGTGGACTCGGTGGGCACCAGAATGCTGGACCTCGAGGCAAAAGTACAAGAATTGACTGACCGCATTCAACCCCTGGAGGAAGGATCTGCGGACTTAAGTGGCCAGCTAAGAGCCACCTTGCTCAAATGCGAGGACTTAGAAAACAGGTCCCGCCGAGATAATATACAAGTCCGTGGCCTGGAGGAAGACTGCGAGGGACCGGACCTGGAGGCCTTCGTGGTGGGCCTTTTCTCCACGGTCTTGGGGGAGAGCTGTCCCGAGATCCACCTGGAGAGAGTTCACAGAGTGGGGCAGCAGCTCCCTGGGGAGGGCAGGAGGCCTCGAGACATTCTGGCAAAATTCAGTTCATTCAAAGTTAAAGAACTGGTCCTTCAAAAAGCTAGGAACGTCGACAAAGTCTCTTTCCAGAATGCAACATGTACGCTCTACCAGGATGTGGCCCAGGCCACCCTCATGCGACGACAGCACTTCCGCCCGATAACTGACTGCTTGAGAGAGAAGAAGGTGAAGTACAGGTGGACCTATCCGTTTGGGATTGCTTTTCAATGGGACAACAAACACTTGCACTGCACCGAGCTGGAGGAGGCGGCAGGCATCTTGGGAATCGCAACTCCGGCACCCAATGGCGCACCAACTTCGAGAACCACAGAAGGGGAAAAGCGACGAGAGCGATAGGGGGCTGGCCAGTGGCGGAGGGTAGGGCGCAAGAGCAACACTTCTCCGGATTGAGCCTCCAGAACGTGGAATCACATGACCGGACTTCTTCTAGATGACGAGGTATTCTGCCCCCTCCTACCTCATGGGAGGGCAGCTAGATGTTATTGTGGAGGGTTGGATGGAGCGGAGGACTTGCAGTTCACGAGCCTTTGTTGATACCATTCGCCCATTCACCTCTATGTAGCCTTGGGACTGATGCCTGTAGTCCAAGGACCAAATGGGTGAGCGTTGCCTGGGAAGAATGAAGTGAATAGATACCTGTCAATGCTGTGGTAAGGAGATTATAATGGGAGGGTGGCTGGAGCAGAGGACTTGCACTCTTCTGGACTCGTATGGAACAGGTGAAGCTGACAGACTTGAGTAGCTAATGCAGGGGTGCTCAGGAATGTGACAGCCATTGGGTGGCTGTATTTGTTTTTCTTTATGCATATGCCTTAACAGTTGATGTTGTAGGGGCTGGGGGAACGGGAATGGTTACGTTCCTCGAGTCGGGTTCGGTAAGGAGGTTCCCCTCTAAGATGGGGATTCTCTGTACTCGATTTTATTGTTTACTCTGTTTTGTTAACTTAGTTAGATGTCATGGTGCCGATTTTACACTTTTCATTTGCAGGATTGAGGGGTGGGGGAATGGTCAGGGACAAAGCTGGAGTAGGGGGCTACACGGCGGAGGCGGGGTCCCATCCAGTTAAGTATGGCAGTCCGGACTTTAACTTGGAATGTCCGGGGTCTAAACTCCCCTAATAAGTGACAACGCCTGTGGAAATACTTACTCGACCATAATATCCAAGTGGCGGCCCTTCAAGAAACACACCTCAAAAAACCAGAGGAACTCCGTTTGAAGCATAAAGCTTACCCTCTTATATTCCGATCCTCTCATACCTCAAAACAGAATGGGGTGGCACTGCTTTTCCATGCGGGGGTCCCGTTTCAAGCCCAAGATTCCAAAGCTGACAGAGTAGGGAGGCACATATGGTTAGGGGGGACCTGAGGGGCCGACAGTGCACCAAAAACGGGGCAACAGGACTTTATACTCTCCTTCCTTGGCCTTGGAGAATTTTGCACAAGGGGACCTACTCCTATTGGGAGATTTCAATCTCGTCTGGGATCAGGGGCTGGACACGACTCATTCACATAGGGCGGGAGGGTGGATTTTTGGCAAAGCAATTAGGTTGCAACTCCAGCATATGGGCCTGGTGGACGTATGGAGGGATAGTAATCCCACCGTTCGTGACTATTCTTTCTTCTCACACTCCCACAGGACATACTCCCGCATCGATCACATATTTGCGAGCCAATCGCTGCTCCCCCCGGTGCTACAGACGCACTTCCACCCGATCTGCCTATCTGACCATGCCCCCCTTGAATTGACCCTAAATTGGCCAAACCCACGTCCAAAACACGTGCGATGGTACTTCCCCAACTTCCTTTGCAGGGATCGACTTCTGAGAGATGAACTTAGGCAAACTATCAAAGATTTTTTTGAGCAGAATGACCCCGAGCTTACCTTGCATGCCACCACCTGGGATGCATTAAAAGCGGTAGTCCAGGGTAAGTGCATCGAGTTGGCCACCACCCTAAAAACACAGGAGCGAGAGGAGCGCCTCATGTTGGAAAAGGAGCTGCAGACCGCAGAGCAGGCACACAAGACTAGCCCCTCGGCTCCTGCGCTGCGGAAAGTAACTGCCCTCAAAGGGAAGCTACAGGCCATATACACTAATAGGGCGGAAAAAAACATCTTACACCAACAGGCAAGGGGTTATGAGGGAGGAAATAAGGTGGGATCCCTACTCACACGCCAACTACGGGCCAAACAGGAAAGGGAATACATAAGACTTATAGTAGATGATGCGGGCGTCTCACATAAGACAGAGGAAGGGAAGGCGCAGCCCTTTGAAAAGTTTTATCGTACTCTCTACACTTCAGAACACCCATGGGCCCGGGACCAAACGGGGTATATGGACCCCTTAGACATCCCACAGGTCCCGGCTAACACCAATTTGAACTTGGATAAACCCATTACCCCTGAGGAAGTGCAATAGGCGATTGACGCACTTAAATTACAGAAAGCACCGGGGCCGGACGGGTTTACGTCACACTTCTACCGTAACTTCGCACCAGAATTAGCCCCCTTTTTAACTACATTATTCAACGTCATCGCCTCTACGCAGCAGGTCACCCCCTCCATGAGAGAGGCGCTTGTGGCGGTAATGGCCGCCACCAGGGACCTGCTCCCCATAGAGAAATTTGCCATGTCTGGGTCCTCCTCCAAGGGATGCATTTCCTTCTTGTATGCTCTCCTACAAGCTCCGAGCCTCCGGTCGACCCCACGATATAAACGCTTCTGAGATGCACTTCTGGCTACTCCTCGAGCGGATAAACAGTGGGAGCATTTAAGCAAAGACATAGCAAAATTCAACCGCTCGATGTATCTAAGGGAAGCGCACTACAAAATCATGTATGACTGGTACTTGTACCCCCAGAAATGATACAAGATCTTCCCTAACACCTCGGACAGGTGCTGGAGGGGGTGTGACCTATTGGGAGACTTCCACCATATCTGGTGGGACTGCCCCGCCATACAGCCTTTTTGGAAAGAGATCCTGTCCCAAATTAAACTCATATTAGGCTACCCAATTCCTCATTCCTTGGAACACACCTTGCTGGGGGTGAGAGATCCATCCCTGAAACGCCAGACGCAGAGTGACAGGTCCGTTATGTGGCTTTGCCTGGGAGCAGCAAAAATGGCAGTAGCTGCCGCATGGAAAAAACAAGAGGCTCCATCTTTAACCGAATGGTACACGCGGCTGTGGAGGGCGCTGGCTCTGGAGCGCATGGCCGACATAGTGGATGACGCCAGAAAAGGGTTCGAATATATATGGTCCCTACTGGTGAGCTACTTGTCGGAGGGGCTCCCGCTGACAGCATGCACCACACGGCTAAGGGCCCTCAACCTATTTCATATTTAATGCCATAACAGTACAAATGACAGCTGGCAGCTAGGTGGCTGCTTCATAGGGGGCCCAGGCACCCATCCCTCTTGACTACCTCATTATTATTTGCACCATGACATCAGGGTTTTGTTGTTTTCTTTTAGATATGTTAAGTTTCCTTTTAAAGTTCCTCTCCTTAGAGGGTGGTTTGACGGAAGATCGTAGAATATTAAATGCAACAGGATATGATTGTACCTATTAATAAGCTTTCCATGCCACAGAACTCGTGAACAAACTGTAACCTATAAGTGATTTCTGTAACTGTTGGCCTATTTGATGATTGTTGCATGTGTACTACATTTCTGTATCAATCTAAAATTCAATAAACAGAATTTGAAACAAATATGGAAGCTGGAGGTGGTGTTGGTGTTACCTGTGTTGATGGTATCCGTGCCACATCCCTCACAGCAATTTGGGATGGGGTAATGTCGGTCTCCATCTCAACTGGGACGGGAGTGATGTTCATGATGACTGGCTCGTCATCATCCTCCTCTTCTACATCTACCTCCATAACTCTAAGACTTTCTGGAACCTTCCTTTTCCCTAGCCTTGTCCCGTGGCGTGCCTCACTCTCAGACTGAGCTGGTGGCTTCCAAGTGGCATCTAGATCATCAGAAGGGGGGCTTGAAGAAGAAGTTGATGGACCAACCCTCCTTTTCCTTGCTGGGGATCTGGAAGACAATGGATCTTCTGAAAGAGTGGCTTGCTCTTCTTCTTCCTCTGCAGGAAGCTCGATTTCCTGAATTGCCCCTACTTCGGGAGGAACAACTACTATTGTGGGCGGTGGTTCCGGCTGTTGTTGCGGCTGTTGTTGCGGCTGTTGTTGTGACTGTTGTTGCCCACATATCTGTTGAGTTTCCTCCTGCGTTGATTGGGTATTACTTTGCGATAACGATAAGTCAATTTCAAAATCACTGCTCATTGGCGTTTGCGCAATTAGACTGGCTGCCTCGGCGACACTCCTGGGCTTGGGCCTAGGTTGGTGGGGTGGGCCCACTGATGCGGAGGTGCTCCTCCCAGCTTGCTCCCCGGACACCGGTGCTGCAGGATTCATTTTTTGTTTCCCAAAAAACATCCTGGGTGGCACACCAGTCTTGGTAAGTGCCACTTCTTCTTTCTTCTGTTCCTTCTTCTCACTGGCAACTTTCTTGGTACTGGAGGACCGGGTACCTTTCTTTGGGGCCATCTTCTTCAGATGTCAGCAGGACGCAGTTGCACAAGTTGCAGAGATGTCTGTGGTCACACGTCACGTGACGTCGTGCGCAGCAGGACTTCTGTCTGGCAGTACAACGGGTGATGATGACACCTCCTCCTGAGTTCTCAGTCTTCTGTGCACCTAAAAGCAAAGAAGCCAGAAGAACATCAGTGAAATGTTGCATTTGTTGTTGTGGTTCAATTAATACTAGTAGTACAAACAAACAAATATAATATGTAACTTAGTGTGTGGTGGTCACACTTGTTAGTGTTATATTATTAAATTTTATTAACTAAGTTATTTAAAAAACATAACAACAGTGTAGCCATTTGTGAGACTTTGACAACAAGGGCTTTCATGGTATACTGTGTACACTCAGGAAGGATAGGAAAGAAGAAGAACAAAAACAAAAATACAAATGTAATAGAAGTGGAACCTGTTTGGCATTAATTTGCGCATCACATCATTCAGGGAGCTGCAGCTGGCAAAGGGGATGGACGCAGTAAGCCAAGAGGAACAAAGGAAAGACATGCAGGCATATATGGCAAAAGCAGCACACTACTAAACTACCACCCCAAAATGGCCCCCAGCCACACTGTCACTCACAGTCACAACAAGCAGGAGGCCTGGAAAACAATGAACTCAAGCAGGCCTGAATTATATGGCCAGACAAAGGAGGCATGCTTGCTAAACAACGCAGCTTTAATGCAAAAATGCAAAAACGAAAATCCACAGGGCTAAAAAAGGTTGGAAAGTTACACAACACAAGTACAATCACACCACACACACATCCAACAAAGGCATTTATTTTACACACACCAAAAAAAGTGAAATACCCCAAAAAGAACACATTTTGCAATTCAATCCAATGCCATCCATGCCCTAAACGATGTTTAAATTCAACAGACATCACAGAAACAGTTGTTTCATGCACCCATGAGTAGCTCTGGGCCTACTGGCTGAAAGGCCTATTGGCAGACTAGGCCACAAGCTTGCAGGGCTATGGCAAAAGCACACTGCCTGGCTTCACAAAATGGCCGCCAGGTAGTCACATGGCCAGGCAACCCACAACAACAAGAAAGGGAAGACAGACAATGCAGGCCTATGGCAAAAGCACACTGCCTGGCTTCACAAAATGGCCACCTGCCACATGGCCAGGCCACAACAACAAGAAGCATAAGCCAAGAGGAACAAAGGAAAGACATGCAGGCCTATATGGCAAAAGCAGCACTCTACTAAACTACCCCCACGGAATGGCCACCAGCCACATGGTCACTCACAGTCACAAAAAGCAGGAGGCCTGGAAAACAATGAACTCAAGCAGGACTGTATTATATGGCCAGACAAAGGAGGCTTGCTTGCTAAACAACACAGCTTTAATGCAAAAATGCAAAAATGAAAATTGACAGGGCTAAAAAAGGTTTGCAAGTGACACAACAACCCCACCACACACACATCCAACAAAGGCATTTATTTAACACACATCAAAAAAAGTGAAATACCCCCCAAAAAATACATTTTGCAATTCAATCCAATGCCATCCATGCCCTAAATGATGTTTAAATTCAACAGACCCCACAGAAACAGTTGTTTCATGCACCCATGAGTAGCTCTGGGCCTACTGGCTGAAAGGCCTATGCGCAGACTAGGCCACAAGTTTGCAGGCCTATGGCAAAAAGCACACTGGCTGGCTCCACAAAATGTATGTAAAGAAAAGGGTACCCCTGACAAAAGTTCCTAAATCAGGGAAAATAGCCAGTATGTAAACATCACAATTTTAGGAACAATGAAAATAGTTATGGACCTGAGCAATATAAAAGACATATACATGCAACCTCAGTTCAGTAATATCAAAAATATTTTTTATTATTATTTTATGAATAATAGAATAATTGAAACTAAAAACACGGACAGAAATAAAACATATAGTCCTCTGTATGTATATTTACACTGGGTTCAAAGGGTCAGATGACAGAGAGGGATTCTTGCTTTGACCAAATCTAATATATAGTGTATACATTGACATTCATTGATATATGAGGAATTACTTAACAAAATACAATTAATGTCACAAACATATAAACAATAATAATCATATGAATATATTCAGAGGACAATCATTTCTGGCATGGCTCTTGGAAATCTGTCTCCTACGCGCGTTTCAGCTGTGTGCCTTCATCAGGAAGCCATGTACAAAAAAACTGAAACCTCGTTATAACTTATGATGTTAATTGTTGGGGATAATATGGAACCTCAGACTGGAGAAATGGTTAAAGCCTGGAAATAGCCTTTGATAGCAGTGTTATTGAGAGGCGAATGACGGTTATGCAACAACCAGGTTTGTGCTTTAATGCCAGTAATTAGGAAGACACAGCGAGGGACCAGGTCAATAGGGAAAGTCGATACGGGTAGGTACCAAGGTTACTTTGTTCCTAGTTTTTAGGTCATACTCTCGTGCGTCTGAAGGGCTCCATGTTTAAAATCTGCAATGAGGCTGAAACGACGCTCCACAAAATGGCCGCCAGCCACATGGCCAGGCCACCCACAACAACAAGAAAGGGAAGACAGACAATGCAGGCCTATGGCAAAAGCACACTGCCTGGCTTCACAAAATGGCTGCAAGCCACATAGCCAGGCCACCCACAACAACAAGAAAGGGAAGACAGACAATGCAGGCCTATGGCAAAAGCACACTGCCTGGCTTCACAAAATGATCGCCAGCCACATGGCCAGGCCACAACAACAAGAAGCATAAACCAAGAGGAACAAAGGAAAGACATGCAGGCCTATATGGCAAAAGCAGCACACTACTAAAAACTACCACCACAAAATGGCCACCAGCCACATGGTCACTCACAGTTACAACAAGCAGGAGGCCTGTAAAACAATGACCTCAAGCAGGTCTATTATATGGCCAGACAAAGGAGGCATGCTAAACAACACAGATTTAATGCAAAATTTAAAAAACTAAAATCCACAGGGCTAAAAGAGGTTTGCAAGTTACACAACAACCACACCACACACACACATCCAACAAAGGCATTTATTTAACACCCACCAAAAAAGTGAAATACCCCCCAAAAAAAGATTTTTTGCAATTCAATCCAATGCCATCCATGCCCTAAATGATGTTTAAATTCAACAGACACCACAGAAACAGTTGTTTCATACACCCATGAGTAGCTCTGGGCCTACTTGCTGAAAGGCCTATTTATTGGGCCAGACTACTGGGCTAGTGAATTAAATAAATATTGCAAATTGGTTGCAAAAGTTGGAGAAAATGTAGTGAACTTTGCAACATGTTTCATTTATAAAACAAAACTAGTAGAAAAATTACATACAAAGAAAAACAACTAGGCCCCCACTGAAACTAAAGACCACCCACAACAATAAATTTAAAAATAACGATGAAAAGTACACAAAAGTGTAGGTGCAATGCCCCAATCAAACAAACAACACCAATTCTCCAACTTACTTGTAAAATCTCAAATCCAAAAGTCCTCAAAAATGATATATGATGCAGCAGGCACAAAGAGTGATCCTTCCAGCTCCAAATCCAAATGAAAAGTGAACAGGAAATGGACAAAGCACTGGGAGGAGCCTGCTGGACAGGAACAGGAAGTTGGAGACTCTGGGGCACTTCCTTCCCCTTAAAAAAAAAAGTTAAAAAAGAAAAAGGACTCCTTGCACAAAAAAGTACAGCCAAATGTCAATCTGAGGAGTTTTTTTCATCCAAATCATCATTTTCGAGAAGGTTTTATGCTGTTCAAGAGATATTCTTCTTCAGATTGCACATTCTGCGTGTTCAGCATCGCGACCTTCACGGAACTTCCGCCGGATGTCCGATGGCGCATCCCAATGACGTGATCGCGATCGCACACTCTCGCAGGATCGTGCGGCCGGCTACCAAAATCTCGTGGCGCAAGCGAACGGAGAGGAAATCTCGTCAGCGAACGCAGGGATTCCGGCAAGTCACTACCGCGCGAAAACGCATTTTGAAAGCGCGAACAAGAAAAAAACTCCGCTCTGCCTCAGATTGCGGAGTTTTCGGTAACTCCGCGTTCTACGTGGAACGCAGAGTTGCCAAAAATCCGCAAGCTCCACAAGCGGAGCAGATTTTAACGCCCAGGGTTAATATTTAATCACTCATGACATGGTCATTGCCATCACTGATGACATCACTGATGACATCACTGATAACATCATCCACTTAATATGTGATGCACCTCCTCACACCCTAATATAACCTTTAATGCACCTACTCTAAAATACAGACTACCATTCTCGAAACCATAGACACACCAATACCAGTTAGTACCTACCAACTCACTGATTCATAGGTCTACATACACATACACTCACCTATACAGTCAATGATACACACAGTCACTCATCAATACAGCCACTGATATATGCACTCATATACCCATACAGATACTAACACACCTCCACTCACCCACAGAGTTACTCACACACCTAGTCAATCACCCAAAGAATCAATCACACTACCATTTACTCATTATACAGTTATACACACACCACCTCACGTATTCATACAGATACTAACACATACTTACTCTGTTATACAATCACTGACACAAGCACACACTTATCCATACGGCCTTTCTCACAATCATTCACTCTCACATATAGTCACTTATATACTCCAACACTCACATATACTGCCTTTCACATATGTAGTTACTCACACATGTACCACTGAGACATCCATTCACTCACTAACATAGCCATACACACACTCACTCACCTATACAGCCCCTCGCAGAT
Source organism: Calotriton arnoldi (assembly GCA_963921515.1). Classification (NCBI taxonomy): domain Eukaryota; kingdom Metazoa; phylum Chordata; class Amphibia; order Caudata; family Salamandridae; genus Calotriton; species Calotriton arnoldi. Next base: position 695,761 of record CAWUFW010009961.1, on the reverse strand, counting down.
GCACTCATGAACTCATACACTCAGTGAATCACCCACTCACACATCAATGCAGGGAGTCACACACCCCCACCCACCCACATGGACACTCAGGCACTCATACAGGTACTCAGACAACCAATCATTAACCCATATAGACACTCATGTAGCTACTCACCAAACCATGCAGCCACTTACATACCAACTGACAGACTGATACAGACATTCACATAGATTAGTCATTCACCCATGCATTCACTAAGACATGTTTAATCACTCACTTATACAGTCAGTCAAACGTGGCGGACCAAGTTTGATTCTAAGGATAAAGCCATCCTCAAGCTAGCTTTAAAAGCTCATTATAATGAGGTCCGCACTGAGAAGAAAAATTATTTTTCTTTAAAAATACAAGATGCTGCTAATAAATGCAAAGACATTTTTAAAATTGTTAAGGATTTTTCATCCCCCAGTGCCATGAGTAAGGCATTTATCCCCACCTCTAGCTGGGCTCACCAGATGGCCGGTTTCATTTACGACAACATTTCTCTGATTCAACAGTCATTTGCCCCTAGGGACACATCTGAAACTGGTGATATGTGGAATGCCTATGATCTGCCTTCGAGGGCCAGTTATTCCCTTACCCAATTTCCTCCCATTTCCTTAGAAAAGTCTCTTGACATTATGGTAACATTGAAGTCGGGTTCTCCTTCTGATCCCTGTCCAGCAAAGATCCTGAAGAATATCGCGGAACCTATAAATTCTGCGGTTAATTCAGTTCTTAATTCTTCAGCTTGGTCAGGGAATGGTACCCAACTGCTGGAAAAAGGCAAAAATTGTTCCCCTCCTAAAGAAACCCACTGCAGACCCTGAGGTTGCTTCTAACTATACGCCCATTTCACTGTTGCCTTTTTCTCCAAGGTCCTTGAGAGGTATGTCAACTCCGTGCTAACAGATTATATTGAAGGAAACCATGTCCTCCATGACAGTCAGTCAGGTTTTAGACCTTCTCTTAGCACTGAGACTGCTCTTCTTGAGGTTTCGGAGACCATTAAATCTCAGGTGGATAAAGGGGGCAGTGCGGTGTTGATACTGCTGGATTTATCCGCAGCCTTTGACACCGTGCCCCATGACCGGCTTTTGTGCAGGTTAGCTGAGTGCGGCATTGGAGGCGCGGTGTACAATTGGTTTGCCTCTTTTCTGTCTGAGCGGCAGCAGGAAATCTGGTCCCCGCCCTTTACAGCTGCCATTCCTTCAATGCAAGTGGGTGTCCCGCAAGGCGCTATTTTGAGTCCTACACTTTTTAACATCTATATGGCCCCACTTGCATGCCTGGCTGAGTCACACGGAGCGAAGATTATTTCTTACGCTGATGATACTCAACTACTGTTCACGTGTGACAAAGGGGCGAATTTTCATGGAATGGAGATAAATAGATGCCTAACGGAGGTTTTTCCTGGTTGCAACTTAATCAACTTAAGTGTAACCCTGAAAAGTCAGAAATTATGTTTTTGGATGTCCCCCATGTGTCGACTGGAGCTTATGGTGGCCGTGCGACATGTCTCCTCCTGCTGCTCCAGTCGGCACAGTAAAAAACTTGGGAGTTAAGTTGGACACTAGTCTATCAATGAAGTCCCATACCCAAACTGTTGCTGGTACTTGTATCGGACTGATTAGAATGGCAAAAAACTTTCTTCCTCTACTCCCGGTTGAATCCCGGAAGATCGTAGTGCAAGCCTTAATTACATCCAGGTTGGATTACGTAAATATCTTGTAACTGGGGCTCCCTGAATACTTGCTCAATCGGCTGCAGGTTGTTCAGAACGCCGCAGCCAGAGCTATTCTTATGGTAAGCCCCAGAACGCGCATGTCGCCTCACCTGAAAGCACTACACTGGCTCCCGGTGAGAAAGAGGATTCAGTTTAAGGCTTTGGTGTTTGCCTATCGTGCTTTCCACGATACGGGTGCGGTTTATCTGAGAAGTAGGATCCAGCACTATCAGCCTCAACGTGTCTTAAGGTCCTCGGGACAATCCCTGATGGTGATTCCCAAATTCACTCGATCTCGGATTGGAGGTCGTTCCTTCCAGGTTCAAGCGGCCTGTCTATGGAACAACCTGCCCCTTCATCTCAGATTGACTCAGGACTTGCTGTCCTTTAGGAGACAACTTAAAACATGGCTGTTCCAACAATAATACGATGGCAGGTGAGTTGGGGTCCTGTCTGGTGGTTTTAGAGATTAGCGCCGGGACACTCTTTGTGAGTATCCGTGCGCTTTATAAATCCCTTATTTCATTTCATTTCATTTCATTTCAGTCACGCACCCACTAAATCATCCATTCAGACACTCATACACCCTCTCATTCTTCAATACACCTTGGCGTGTATATATATTGAAAGGTTTCTTTGCGCTTTCCATACAAGTAATACAACCGGAAAACCACTAAAGAAAAAGGAATAAAGTGTTTTTTTCACGTCAATGAGAGACACGTGGCCAGTTAAGAGATGGATAAAAACTTACCTGTGATCAAGGCTCCCAAGAGAGCTGAAACGCGTTAGGATATTGGAAGTGCACTGCTGCATATCCTGAGTAAATAATAAAGTGCTCATAACCTTTGGAAACAGGATGCCGGTGTCTTCTTGTAATGAGAAGGGTGTGTGGTACAAATAGATGGGGTTCTTTGTTCTCATCACGCCGGAGAAGCCCTGCCAGGGTCTGAGGCCCCTTTAAACGGAGACACTAACTGTTGGAATTTTAAAAAGGAGCCTGACTCGCCCATCCTTTTAGTTGAAAGAAGAGAGTATTTTCCTACAAAGAAATCACACGAAGGATGGGTAAGGGAGCAAGTTGGAATATTGGCTTCTGGCAGTTTTCTGAAGGTATGAAAGCGCGCAAAGGAGATTTACAAGCATGGCAGGGGCACCAATTATATAGCAAGAATCTGCTTTGCGCATTTGAAAACATATGAAAACAGGACAGCAAATGCAGCGCTTTAACAAAAAACTTGACTGTCAACCAGCAAGTTGCTGCATAAAGTTAATTGAATTGAGAGGTTTCTTTGCACTTTCCATACAAGTAATATGACCGGAAAACCACTAAAGAAAAAGGAATAAAGTGGTCTTTTTCACGCCAATGAGAGACACGTGGTCAGTTAAGAGATGGATAAAAACTTACCTGTGATCAAGGCTCCCAAGAGAGCTGAAACGCGTTAAGATGTTGGAACTGCACTGCTGCATATCCTGAGTGAATAATAAAGTGCTCATAACCTTTGGAAACAGGATGCCGGCGTCTTCTTGTAATGAGAAGGGTGTGTGGTACAAATAGATGGGGTTCTTCATTCCCATCATGCCGGAGCCACCCTGCCAGGGTCTGGGGCCCCTTTAAACGGAGACACTAACTGTTGGGATTTTAAAAAGGAGCCTGACTCGCCCGTCCTTTTAGTTGAAAGAAGAGAGGATTTTCCTACAAAGAAATCAGACGAAGGATGGGTTAGGGAGCAAGTTGGAATATTGGCTTCTGGCTTGCAGTTTTCTGAAGGTATGAAAGCGCGCAAAGGAGATTTACAAGCATGGCAGGGGAACCAGTTATATATCAAGAATCTGTTTTGCACATTTGAAAACATGAAAACAGGACAGCAAATGCAGCGCTTTAACAAAAAACTTGAATGTCAACCAGCAAGTTGCTGCATAAAGTTAATTGAATTGAAAGGTTTCTTTGTGCTTTCCATACAAGTAATACGACCGGAAAACCACTAAAGCAAAAAGAATAACGTGGTTTTTTTCACGTCAATGAGAGACACGTGGTCAGTTAAGAGATGGATTAAAACTTACCTGTGATCAAGGCTCCCAAGAGAGCTGAAACGCATTAGGCTGTTGGAAGTGCACTGCTGCATATCCCGAGTAAATAATAAAGTGCTCATAACCTTTGGAAACAGGATGCCGGCGTCTTCTTGTAATGAGAAGGGTGTGTGGTACAAATAGATGGGGTTCTTCGTTCTCATCACGCCGGAGCCGCCCTGCCAGGGTCTGGGGCCCCTTTAAACGGAGACACTAACTGTTGGGATTTTAAAAAGGAGCCTGACTCGCCCGTCCTTTTAGTTGAAAGAAGAGAGGATTTTCCTACAAAGAAATCACACGAAGGATGGGTAAGGGAGCAAGTTGGAATATTGGCTTCTGGCTTGCAGTTTTCTGAAGGTATGAAAGCGCGCAAAGGAGATTTACAATGTTTTTTAAATGCTAATTCCTAACTATAACGTCCCTGAAACCTGTGTTTTTTTCAGTGAATTTCTAAGGTTTTTTAAATGTTAATTACTAACTATAACGTCCCTGAAACCTGAGCTTTTTGAAGTGAATTTCTAAGGTTTTTTGAAATGCTAGTTTCTAACTATGCCTACAAAGGTAGAACATGTACTGAAAGAGGAAGAAGGGTGCAGAAAGAAGCAAGAAAAATGCAGAAAGAGGCAACAGAAGTCCTGAAAGAGGAAGAAAGCTGGGGAGAAAGCAAGAGACGTACAGAAAAAGCCCTACTGTGACTGTACCTTTCCACAGACTCATACAAAGTAGCCTAATCACTAATCCTTCTCCCAAGATGTCTTAAACCTCGCTTTTCTCTTGAAGGTTCACTATTCATCGACTGTTCAGAATGTTAGGCCTGCCAAATGTAAAACAGCAATCCTAACCATATCACTGTTGTAAGTCCCACCATGTTTGTAAAGGTATGAATGTGTGTGTCTCTGCTTTTATCTAGTGGCATGTTCCATAAAAATAAATATACAAATACTTGAATACCTGTGTTTCAAACAGCATACTCTGTAAATGTGTGTACAAAAAGGTGTATGCATTTCTTTCTGCTCACAATACAGGGCACACAGGTATTCAATAGTATATTTGAGGGGCTCTATAACACCTATATACATAAGACACTTCTGCCTGTGCAACTAAATGATAGAGCAGAACTGAGAAGATTTGACCACCTATAGGAGAAGTTACCTGCTTTTTAAGCTACCATCTTCAGATGCATAACACATGTAGGAATACATGTACAAGTAGACATACACCTCAGTCACGAGAGCACGCAGACCTTTAAACTTGACAGCGTGCACTTCCCATTTGAGTACAGAAATAGGCAAAAGAAGTTCAGAAAGAAGCAAGAGAGTTACAGAAACAGGCAAAAGAGGTACAGAAAGAGGGAACAGGGGTGCAGACAGAGGCAAGAGAGGTACAGAAAGAGGGAAGAGGGGTACAGAAAGAAGCAAGAGCAGTGCAGAACGAACCAACTGAGGTGCAGAAAGAGGCAAGAGGGGTAGAGAAAGAGGCAAGAGAAGTGCAGAAAGAAGCAAAAGAGGTGGAGAAAGAGGCAAGAGGGGTGCAGGCAGAGGCAAGAAAGGTACAGAAAGAGGGAAGAGGGATGCAGAAAGAGGCATGAGGGGTGCAAAAGTTTGCAAGAGAGGTACAGAAAGAAGCAAGAGCAGTGCAGAAAGAGGCAAGCAGGGTACAGAAAGAGGCAAGCGGGGTGCAGAAAGAAGCAAGAGAAGTGCAGAAAAAGGTAACAGTGGTGCCGAAAGAGGCAAGAGAGGTGCAGAAAGAGGGGAGAGGGGTGCAGAAAGAGGCAAGAGGGATGCAGAAAGAAGCAGGAGAGGTCCAGAAAGAAGCAATAGCAGAGCAGAAAGAACCAGCAGAGGTGCAGAAACAGACAAGAGGGGTGCAGAAAGAGGGAAGAGAGTTGCAGAAACAGACAAAAGAGGTGCATAAAAAGGTAACAGGGGTATAGAAAGAGGCAAGAGAGGTGCATAAAGAGGGAAGAGGGGTGAAGAAAGAGGCAAGAGGGGTGCAGAAAGTAGCAAGAGAGTTTCAGAAAGATGCAAGAGAAGTGCAGAAAGAAGCATCAGAGGTGCAGACAGTGGCAAGAGGGGTGCAGCAAGAGGCAAGAGAAGTACAGAAAGAAGCAACAGAGGTGCAGAAGGAGGCAAGAGAAGTGTAGAGAGAGGCAAGAGAGTTGTAGAAAGAGGGAAGAAGGGTGCAGAAAGAGGCAAGAGGGGTGCAGAAAGAACCAACAGAGGTACAGAGGGAGGCAAGAGGTGTACAGAAAGAGGCAATAGGTGTACAGAAATTTGTAAGAGAGGTCCTGAAAGAAGCAAGAGCAGTGCAGAAAGAACCAACGGAGGTGCAGAAACAGATAAGAGGGGTGCAGAAAGAGGCAAGAGAAGTGAAGAAAGATGCAACAGAGGTGCAGAAGGAGGCAAGAGGGGTGTAGAAAGAGGTAAAACAAGTACAGAAAGAAGCAACAGAGGTGCAGAAAGAGGCAAGAGAAGTACAGAAAGAGACAAGAGAAGTGCAGAAAGAGGGAAGAAGGGTGCAGAAAGAGGCAAGAGGGGTGCAGAATGAAGCAACAGAGGTACAAAAGACAGATGAGGGGTGGAGAAAGAGACAAGAGAAGTGCAGAAAGAAGCAACAGAGATGAAAAAAGAGGGAAGAGGGTTGGAGAAAGAAGCAAGGGTGGTGCAGAAAGAAGCAACAGAGGTAGAGAAAGAAGCAACCGAGGTGCAGAAAGAGGCAAGAAGGGTGTAGAAAGAGGCAAAAAAAAGTGCAGAAAGAAGAAACAGAGGTGCAGAAAGAGGCAAGAGAAATGCAGAAAGAGACAAGAGAGGTGCAGAGACAGGCAGGAGAGGTGCAGAAGGAGGGAACAGGGGTGTAAAAAGAGGCAAGAGAGGTGCAGAAAGAGAGAAGAAGGGTGCAGAAAGAGGTAAGAGGGGTGCAGAAAGAAGCAAGTGAGGTGCAGAAAGAGTCAAGTGAACTGCCGACTGAAGCAACAGAGGTACAGAAAGACGGATGAGGGGTGGAGAAAGAGACAAGAGAAGTGCAGAAAAGAAGCAACAGAGATGAAAAATGGGGAAGAGGGTTGGAGAAAGAAGCAAGGGTGGTGCAGAAAGATGAAAGAGAGGTGCAGAAAGAGGCAAACGAAGTGCAGAAAGAAGCAACAAAGGTGGAGAAAGAGGCAAGAGGGGTGCAGAAAGAGGCAAGAGAAGTGCAGAAAGAAGCAACAGGGGTGGAGAAAGAGGAAAGAAGGGTGCAGATAGAGGCAAGAGAAGTGCAGGAAGAAGCAAGACAGGTGTAGATACAGGCAGGAGAGGTGCAGAAAGAGGGAACAGGGGTGCAGAAAGAGGCAAGAGAGGTGCAGAAAGAGGGAAGAAGGGTGCAGAATGAGGCACAAGGGGAGTAGAAAGAAGCAAGAGAGGTGCAGAAAGAAACAAAAGAAGTGCAGAAAGAAGGACCAGAGGTGCACAAAGAGGCAAGAGGGTGTAGAAAGAGGGAAGAGAGGTAAAGGAAGAGGCAAGAGATTTGCACAAAGAGGGAAGAAGGGTGCAGAAAGATGCAAGAGGGGTGCAGAAAGAAGCAAGAGAAGTACAGAAAGAAGCAACAGAAGTGAAGAAAGAGGCAAGAAGGGTGCAGAAAGAGGCAAGAGAAGTGCAGAAAGAGGCAAGAGAGGTGCAGAAAGAGGGAAGAAGGTTGCAGAAAGAGGCAAGAGAGGTGCAGAAAGAGGGAAGAAGGGTGCAGAAAGAGGCAAGAGGGTTGCAGAAAGAAGCAAGTGTGGTGCAGAAAGAGGCCACAGAGATGCAGAAAGAGACAAGAGAGGTGCAGAAAATTGAAGAGATGTGCATAGAGAGGCAAGAGAAGTGCAGCAAAAGAAAGAAAGGTGCAGAAAGAAGCAACAAAAATGCAGAAAGAGACAAGAGAGGCACAGAAAGAAGCAAGGGTGGTTTGCACACCATTAGTACCAATTTAACACCCACATTTATCAATAAGTAACAGGTGACCATTCTAGGTTTGCAAAAGGCCTTCCACCATGCTGTAACACTTGTCACTGCATTTTTGGTAACGTTTGAGGCATTTGAGCTAGAAACAAGTTTTTGGCAAATGCGGAAAATGTATAATTGTGCGAAAGTCAGTGCAGCCAAACAGTCGCATAATTACAGTGGCCCTGCTCATACCTCTGACTAGGTCCAGAAGTGCTCCTCAGTGGTTCCTTCTTTTTTGTCTCATTGAGTTTATAGTTTAGCTTCTACGGAAACGAGGAAGACTAAACCTGAGATTACCACTCCACAACATAGACTACCATACCACATAATTACTCTCATAACACATAATCCCACTCTACATAATTCCTATACACTAAATACCACATACTTTCTATCGACATAATTTCACTGCACAACATACCACATATTTCCACTACACACAATGTACATCCACTCTACTACAAAAAACATTAGTAAAAAACTTTTACATTTACAACGCCAATAGCTATAACTCTTGCAAAAGTGAAACCTATTACATTGCAAATGCTTCTTTAACTAGTAGCGCATTTGCAGAGTGGTGGTGAAAGGGTGCAGGGCCTCTGACCAGCGCTCAGGAATTCCACTGCGTAGGATTTACAGGAGGTAATAGGAGGGCTTCTTGGCCCCCAAAGTCCCTCAGGAGTAAAGTGGACTTCATCCCCCAACCAGTAGTGTGCCAGTAGGTGCGTTTGCAGAGTGGTGGAGAAAGGAGGGCATGGCCTTTAAAGACCTCTTAGCAATCCCACTGTGTGGGCCTTACTGGAGGTAACAGGAGGGGTAGTTGGCCCCCAAAGACATCTTTGGGGGCCAACTACCCCTCCTGTTTCCTCCAGTAAGTCCCACACAGCAGGATTGCTAAGTTCTCATAGCAGGCCACACCTCCTTTGTCCACAACTCTGCAAACACGCCTCCTGGCGAGCTCTTGGATGGGGAGTGAAGTCCCCTTCACTGCTGGGGATCCTTAGGGTCCAACAAGCCTACCTGTTACCTCCAGTAATCCCCACACAGTAGGATTGCTGAGAGGTGGACACAGGCCATGCCCCCGTTCTCCACCACTCTGCAAACGCACCTCCTTGCACGCTCTTGGTTGGGCAATGAAGTCCCTTTGCCTCCTGATGGTCCCTGGAGGCCAACTAGCCCTCCTGTTACCTCCAGTAATCCCCACACAGCTGGATTGCTGAGAGTGGTCAGAGGCCACGCCCCCTTTTTACACCACTCTGCGAACGAGCCTCTGCAGCTTGGGGGATGAAGTCCACTTTTGTCCTGAGGTCCTCAGGACACAAGGGGACTTCATCGTCCCATCAGCAGTGCACCAAGAGGCGCTTTTGCAGAGTGGTGTAAAAAGGGGTGTGGCCTCAGACCACCTTTCAGCAATCCCACTGTGTGGGGCTTACTGGAGGTACCTGGTGGGCTACTTGGCCCCTAAGGACCCGGAGGATCGAAGGGGACTTAATCCCCCAACCCAGAGCACGCCAGGAGGCGCACTTGCAGAGTTGTGCAGGGAGGGGGCAAGGCCTCCGGTGAGTTGCCGGTTTCTGTTTTTTTTATTTTTATTTTAGGAAGGGGGGCTGTGTGGCCCCCCTTCCGATGTCCCTTTTGGGTCCCGGGAACCCCATCTCCCGGGGCATGACCCATTTTTCATTTTTTTTTTAAATAAAAAGGGAGGGGCTGCATGGCCCCCCTTCACTGGGCCACTTTTGGCCCCGGGGACCCATCCCCTGGGGCCTGCCCAGCCTTTTTAAAAAAAACATTTTGTAGGGGGCCGCGTGACCCCCCTCCTGAGGCCGTTTTCAGCCCTGGGGACCACATCCCCCAGGGCTTTGCCTCTTTTTAAGAAAGATACTTTTTTGTGAGGGGGGCCTCCCCCCTCCCAGGCCATTTTTGGCCCCGGGGACCCCATCCCCTGGGGCTTGGCCTCTACATGGGGACCATGGGGGGAGCCCCAAGGCCCCCGTGGTCCCAGCCGTCTCCCCAACTCATGCAGGAGACGGCATTGATTTTGGGCAAAGGGAGCTGCTAGCATGCAGCTCCCTTTGCCCAAAAGCAATTCTGCAATTTTTGCTTCCATGAAACAAAGCAGTGTTTGCTATGGCAGGGTGGGAGCGCTCCCGCCCTGCCATAGAAAACTGCAATTGCTGGAGCCGGCCCTGGGGGTGGTGGCTGTCCCCAGGGCAATTCAGGGATCTAGGAGGGGGGCTACGCAGCCCCTCTCCCATCAAGTGCTAAGCCCCAGGGAGGTGGTAGTCCCTGGGGCAGGGGGGTCCACAACGGACCACCGTATATTAATTATTCAATGCCCCGGGGAGGTGGTGGTCCCTGGGGCTGCGGGGGGCTGCAATTCCCCCTCGCTCACAATCGATTAAAGCCCCAGAGAGGTGGCGGTCCCCGGGGAAGCGTGGGGGGGCTCATGCTATTTTTTTTTTTTAAATCCCCGGGGAGGTGGCGGTCCCCGGGTCTTAAGGGGGGCCCATGAGGCCCCCTGCCCATTAATTAATAAAGCCCCAGGGCAGGGTGGGAGGCAGGAGCCTCCTCCATGCATTTTTTTCAAAAAAAGCCCTGAGGAGGTGGCGGTCCCCGGGGCTGCGGGGGGCCCGTGTGGTCCCCCGCACATCATTACAATAGCCCCGGGGAGGTGGCAGTCCCCGGGGCTATAGGGGCCCCTATGGCCCCGCATCACAATAGAGCATTTCCCCCGGGAGCTGGCCCACCCGGGGGCTTCAAGAAAACAAAGTGCGGCAGACCACACTTGATTTTTTTTAAAAACCTTTGGCCAGGTTCACGGTCCCTGTGAGACCCCCTGAGCAGCCCTAGGGGGTCAGGGTGTTCCTACCCTGCCCCCTTTTCTTGATTTTTCACCTTTTTCTTGTCACTTGGTTGAACCGAGTCACAAGATGGCTGCCAACACTTCCTGGTTTGAAGTGTTGGCAGCCAATCAGAGTAAAGCTCGTGCTCGAGATGGTTCACGGATCCACCGCGGTCACCAGATACTAATATTTTTTTATGTATGTATTTCTCAGGAACTCCTGAATGGATTTACACCATTTAAAAAAAAGTAGCCTTCTGAACCAAGAGCTACCTTTTTGCCAAACTTGGTGTAATTCCGTTCAGCAATTCGGGCTGTAGCTTTGTCTAAATTTTCCTATGGAAATTAACATGGAGAAAACGAGGTGTGGCCCCCCCTTTGTTCTCGGCCCCCGCTTGATGAATCACCCTAAAACATTCAACACAGGAGCTGACCGGAGCAGGGCATTAGTTTTGAAAATATCACGAAGATTCGTCAAACGGCGCCAAAGATATTTTCAAAAGAAAAAATGCTTTTTGAATAGAAACAAGGTCCTAACTATAACTACTTACTGGTGACCGCCAGTAGTATATATATATATATATATATATACATATATATATATATATATATATATCAGGTCAATCGTTAGGCGTAACTGGCCTATCATTATGACAGATGGAGTTTTGGCTCCTATTTTACCAGCACAACCCACGATCACATATAGGAAGGGCCCTTCCATGACAACACAGATTGTGAAGACTTTTCCCGAACTAGCGACAGCAAACAAATGGCTACAACCCAAGCAGGGTTTTACTAAATGCTCTTCCTGCAGAGCATGTAGGTTCGGGAAGAATACTACCTCCTACTTGACGCCTTTTAGTCCAGATAAGGTTGTTATTAGGGGAAGTTTTAATTGCAAAACTGAGTTTGCGGTCTATGTTCTGACTTGCACCTGTGGCCTTAGATATGTGGGCAGCACAAAGCGACAGGTGCACGTCAGAATATTGCAGCATTTGCGGGCTATTGTCAATAATGATTCTACTTACCCGGTGGCCCGACATTTTAAATCTATGCATAATAACGATCTCAGTTGTTTGCAGTACTTTGTCGTGGCAGCAATTCCCAAATCCCGGAGGGGAGGTAATAGGGAAAAGATGCTGAGAAAGCTAGAATCAAGAATGATATTAGAGTTAGACAGTAAAACACCGAATGGTTTGAATAATACGGAGGACATGTATCATTTTCTGTAATGCTTTATGATTAGTGGACAATTGTAAGAATTAATAAGTTTAGTTATGATCTCTTTATATCCGATTGATTAGAATGCCGCAGGTTTTTAAGGTTTTTAGTCCCTTTTTTATCAACTTTGTTAAGTAGGAGTATTACCTTATTACCCAGTGGTTTTAGTTGTTGTATATGGATTTGAGGATTATTAGCACCAGCACTTTACGGAGGGTCTATTTTGGATCTTGAATAGCACTTTATAGTTATAGTTACACTGGCACTTTCTATTTCTATTGCGATTTTGCACATTTCAGCCTGAAAATAAAGAATGGCTACTTTCCAGCATTTATACAGGAAGTTGAAAACAGAGCGGTACTATACTAGATACAGATATGAGCCATTAATTTATATTGTTTATGGATAATTATAGCGAGTTTGCACAGAGATAGTTTTCTATCTTTATTATGATTTTCATGTTTTTAACAAAATGTTAATTATATGTTTCATGAATTTAATATACAGTATTTCAAGTACATAGGTGAATGAATTTGTAATTATTTAATTATTTATTTAATTATTTATTTACCATGTAGAATTATTATCCTGAATTTTAAAGTGCAATTTCGATATATGTATATTTATATTTATATTCATATGCGTGCATTTATGCAGTAATACTTATGACTTAAGTGTGAAAAACAAGGTTCTTATTGATGGCTGTATTACGAAATAGTTTGGAAAACAGAATCGTCACAAGTGTTATACAAAATTACCAGTGTTTTTCTATGTTTATTAGTCACGAGGTGACAACACTTCAACACAGCATTGTATTTAAAATGGCGAATGTAGTTTCTCACTTGACTTGTGAGCAAGGGTACTTGGTATCCGAAACGCGTCAGGTTCGAGGTTTTCATTTAATAAATAACATCTAGCCTCATATCGTTGGGTTTGTGTCTCTGTTCGCCAGGTGGATGGAAGTGCAGAGCTTCAGGACTATTTTATATATATATATATATATATATATATATATATATATTTACATTATGATGGCAAACAACTAGTGTGCATACCCTGATATCTGAAGGAGGTTCTTTTCAGACTCATCAATCCAGGAATCACTTTGTAATATTATGATGTAAATCTTAAACATTATATTTTCCATAATGTTTCCTTATGGCCATGTTGCCACTTCTTAACACAGTAGCCCTGTGTCCAACTTCACACCATACACAGCTGTAAGAAAGGCCAAGTATAGCAGGGGTGGTCAACCACAAGGGTTGGGTGGATGACCATGCATCGCGGGAGGTTGGGCACCCACTGGCCATTGGGCAAAGGGTTTGTGGTGTTGGAATAGTTAAGTGAGGTATTAAAATTAGGCCTGGGCGATAAATTCCGTTCCGCTTGCGGAATTTGGGTAATTTTGCGTTCCGCGGAGAACGCGGAATTACCAAAAATTCCGCGATCCGCGCCTTCGTGGAATTCTTTGCTTGTTCGCGCTTTCAAAATGCGTGTTCGCGAGATATTTCTCCCCGAGCACGCAAACAGCGTTCGCGAACAGGAAAAAAGCATTGCGAATGGGCGGAACAAACAATTCTGCGTGTTCGCAGAACTTTTGCGTGCTCGCGGAGATTTTTTACGGTTTTGAGGAGCTTTGCGTAGCGCGACTACGCAAATTCCGCCCACCCCTAATTAAAATCATATTTCATGTTAAAAACTCTATTAATTCACTAAAAAGGCTAAAGGTTAAAGTGATATGATTGCCAGGCTTGGTCAGACCTCACTTTAGATTTAAAAGAATCTTTAGTTAGCTGAAAATGTCTGTTTAAATTACGATTTCAAACTCAAGAAGCCACTCAAAATCACCAGTTACTGTTAACTGAAGAACTATATCTTGCACACTTGCCATGGACTGCTTATGACTTCTAATTTTACACCATTCATGGCATATTCTATGATATCATTGATAACATCACTAATGACATCCGATGACAGCTGAAATGACATCACTGTGCATGGCAAATGCCCAGGTTAAAGTCAGAAGGTAAAATATTTGACCATGATGAACCTGGTTAATATATCCAACCAATACTCTGTTGTGGCCAGTGTTAAATTGTGCCTAGTTTATGTTCAACCGTGACAATTAACTATGTTTGGCAATTTGTGCTTTTTGGTGTTATTTCTACTTATAACTTTAATAATTTATATCTCCAGTTCCCCTTGTTGGAATTTTGTCTTTTTGGTGTCATTTTGTTTATTAATATTTACTCTATTTTCTAATTCATTTTCATCTTTTTATTGTTTTGCATTTTGATCATTATTTCTGTTTTAGTACTGCATAAATTCTTTGCATCTCTAAGTTAAGCCTGTCTGTTCTGTGCCGAGACTCCCTGAGGGTTGAGCTCAGGTTAATTTAGTGACTTTGAAGATTCACCCTGACAAGGATTGTAGGTACCTACTCCCTCAACTAATACCCATATAAACACAGAAATCCACATAAAAATTGTTAATGTGAGATTCTAGTTAGGTATGTGTGAGAAATTTAATTATTAGTTAGGGGTGGATGGTAGTCCACCACAAGCAATAAAGTAGCAAACCTACTAGGCCAGTGAAAGATTTCAGTAATTTAAACTTGAGCTCGACCCAATATAGTTATGACACAGAGCAGACTAGTTTAAGTTAGTGAAAAATGTATAAGCATTTAGAAGTACTAAAACAGCTATAAAGTCAAAACACAACACAATAACATTTGAGTAATGTTTAATGAATACATTTACACCAAAATAACAAAATTATAATAAGAGGAAGCAGAGATATACATTTTTAAATATTTAAGTAAAAATAGAGCCGTAAATCACAAGCACCAATGGTAGTCAAAGGTCGTGATAGACCGGAACCAAGGGATGATTTGAGGATGACTGCAATTGAGTGCAGGTCAGGTGTACCAATTATACTGGTCCACTAGAGCTTTCTAAGTACAGACGTTTAAAAACATTTTTAACTGCCAATCTGAAATGGGAAGTTGTCATTTTTCTGACGAAAAACTGAAATACAAACCTAAAATTCTGACACCATGTAACTGCCACTCAGATACTTTTTGCATTTGGTCACCTTAAAGATCTGGAGCAAAAATTTTAAAAAGTTCCTAAACTTCCTGAAGTTTAGGGCCAGTTGCCACTGGTAATCTGAGATACTTCTCAGGAATGTCCTCTACAGCTTTTTTATGTTCATGGAGGCACCCAAGGGATCAGCATTACAATCCTTGAAGAGCTGTATCCTCTAGGATTTTAAACAGAAGTTGGTCCACCCTCTTCAGGTTCTTTTCACATGTCACAGATGCCAAGTACAGTGGGTTTGGTCCTCCTGGTATCCTTTCACAAGTACAACACAGTTCTTAGGAAGCTTTGTAGGGTTCAACAGTTTGTGGGTGAGAAACAACCTTAGATACTCGAGTTCCTCTATGACCACTGAGTAAAGGTTCTTGGGCCCTGACATACCCACTTTTGCAGCAATTCCTGAATGCATTATTGCAATCAGGCCCAAAATGTAAAGTGTTGGGGCAAATACAAGATGACAAAGGTCTTCAGCCATACTAAACGTGGACTCTGAGGCTGGGTGTGTGAGTTGGTGTGTAAGTGGGTGTGTGAGTGGGGAGTGTACTATGGTTCTTTCCATTGTCCTCCGACATCTAATATCAAACTCTAGTTTTCCAGTTTGAAGCAGGCACTGTCCTCACAATAAATCCAGGGACATAATGTTGGTAGGACAAAAGAAAAAGCAGAGGCCTTCAGTCACCAGGCTGGCCATACACAAGAATTTTCTAGAATTCTGTTTGCTCCCAATAAATGATGAAAACATTTACATGCCCTTCAGACAAACCTGTAATACAGGATTTGACACTGGGATGTCACCAAGAGGGGTGCAGCCTCCACCTTGCATATTCTTTTGAGCTTAGAGAAGTCATATCTACCTATTCAGGTCAGCCTAATTTGTGCTCATGAGAGGATTTTTCTACCTCAGTTACACCTCAAGACTGAGCACTGGCCGGGCGTACTTGAAGAGCTAATGCTAATTAGCCCCTTGAAAGCTCACATGGGTAAAGAGTAACTTTCTCAAAGTTACATTTCCCTAAAATGTATTACAAGACCAACTTCACCATTGAATTGGATTTTTAGTAACTATTAAAACAAAGATTTATGAGTTAGCAGAATTAGTATTTGAATCTGCATTATGGTTTTCCATACAAGACAGGCCTGCCATTGTGAAAACAGCTTTTTGGGCCTTGTTACTGTAGAGACATTTTAAGATTAATTTTGTATATGGCCCACTTTTGAATACCATGCACCATACCTTGTGATCTACAAGACCTACATAGGGGTGGTTTATGAATATTTAAAAGGCTTTTTTACATGCCAGAAGGGTTAGTTTAACAGGACGCAATGCGGCTTGAACTGCAGCAGTCAGGCTACAATGCTAGGCCTGAAGCCACGTTTCCCTCGTTACACTAGTGACCCAACCTACACACTTTATAGAAACATTGCAAAATTAGCAAATCTACCTACAACTATGAATGGAGCAATCTGTAAGCCAAATTGCACCTAAATTTAGCAAACAAACCAAAAGCATGTACGACTTGCTATAATTTAAAGTCAAACTCTTTATGAACAACAAGGGAGTAGATTATTTAAAAATAATAGCCAAAAGTATATTATAAAGTACATAGTAACCTAAAAACTATCACAAAATCCAAACAAACATCACAAAGCATTTTTTATATAAATGATACACATTATATTTATTGCACCAGTCTAAACTTTAAATAAAACTCAATGTTAAATAAGACTCAGGTAATAAAATAATATATGTTACTTAAACGAAAAATTTAAACCTCTCCAACCAAAAATCTCAAAGAACAATCTCAATTCATCAAATAAAATAAATACATAAACCACACAATTCCAAATAACAATCATATAATATTTACACAAACAATAACATATAACATTTCCCATCTGAAAGAAATGAAAAACAAGACTTACTTTTCTGTAGCTGCATATCGTTCGCTGCATCAATGTCGTAAAAAACATAAAATCCACCAAAAATGGGAAACTATTGTCAAAAAAGTCCCAAAAATAGCAAAAATAAAGAAAATACTATAGACATCCCTCAAAGCCATCCATAGTATGTAGGAACCATAGAAAACCCCAAAATTTTTTTAAAAAAGAAGCACTCCTGGAAACCAGA
This sequence comes from Calotriton arnoldi, assembly GCA_963921515.1. Taxonomy (NCBI): domain Eukaryota; kingdom Metazoa; phylum Chordata; class Amphibia; order Caudata; family Salamandridae; genus Calotriton; species Calotriton arnoldi. Next base: position 678,704 of record CAWUFW010009961.1, on the reverse strand, counting down.
GAAAAATATTGGTTTAATATAAACCAAAATGATATCCTTTATAAAAAAATAACTCCCAATGCCAATAGGACAAGTTCAGAGACAAAAACCTGCAAAGTAAACAATAAATCCCACCCACAAAACAGACTACATTTCCCAAAATACATGTAACATAACATATTTATAAATTGCTAAAACAGTGTATGAAAACCCAAAACTACAAACTAGTGAAAACCACTACTATTAACAAAACTAAGGGCATGATTGAATTATTGGCCGAAAGCGTAGTCACCATTGGCCTGGTGCATAGCTGCCAAGGTTTCCATGTGTGACATTTTCATAATGTCTGTGTAATTATGAGTGACGTTTCAACGACTATGAGTGACACTTCCTCACCAGCAAAAATATCAAGCAAAGAAGACAAAGGGAAATAGATAAATATCTTAAATCACACCAATTTGCGCAGCAACAAACTCAACAGATCTTGAATCAAATAGGGGCACTAACCTGCACTTGTGTGTCGAGGTCAGGAGGAGGTGGAACACAGGCTTTGGTTTTGCTGTAATTTAACTCAGCCAGCCGTGCTGGGCGGCAGGAGCAATTCTTGGGGCCTCGGCCAGCGGCCTGGAAATTAAATTAATTAAATACATCCTGCCACCGCTTGCGCCGACCGGACCCTCTTCCTGCAGTATCACGAAATGAGAGTCTGCCCATGGGACCCCACCTGTGAAAGCTGATGACCCAGCGGCTTCATTCTGGTATGGAAGTAGCTAGAAAGTTTAGCGTGATCACGGACACTGGCCTGCCCTGACCATTCACTCATAGTGATTCTCCGGCGGTAGAATGAAAGCGTCACTGACACTGGGGGTGGCACCAGTTCGTTGCCGGAAAGCAGCAACAGTCAGGGAAGGTGCCACCCCCGGATAATTCTAGCAGTTGCACGGATGTTATGCAGGCCTGGAGAGTAGGTCATTTACAGACTGCAGCCGACGAGGTGTGGCCTCAGCTGCTAATGCAGTCAGCTGAGCCCACTGTGACAGATTTAATAATATGTGCAGTGAGTGCAGTGCTGGCAGGTTGTAAAGCGCGCCTTCTTAAGTTCTATCTCCGGCCTCCTCAGGAGTGACGCTCCTTTTTATTAATTATCCCAATTCGCCTCACCATCCCCACTCACTGCCACTCTACGGTTCATTGGCAGCTGCTGGAGGTGGATATGTGGGGGCTGGCCAGAGTGGCAGTGAGTGGGTTTTGAAGTGCCTGGCTCCCCGGAGAGTGACAGATCACACAGAGCAGCAACCAGCAGCACTGCTCCGGGGGCCGACAGGCTTGCAAATTGAATCATGCTCCTGTATTGACTGATACCAGAGTCGCCCTGCCTCAGGAGACGGCTGTGCGAGTCCCGCTTCGGCTGCCCCAGCCCTCATCGTTAGCCGCACTGTTGTAAATGCAGCTTTGCAGTTGCGGTCTTTTCCCTGGTTCACCCTCAGTGCGCAGGTCGTCAGGCCCTCGATAAAGATGCGTGATTAATGCATTTTAATGCGGTGATGCGGACCACCACATTAAAATGCGTTAGTCTGATGCATGATGCGTGGTACTTGGCAGGGCTGCTGGTGGAGGACTTTATGTCATGCCAGGGCGAGACTACACCACCTGCCAAATTTTTAAATGACCGCCTAGCGGGCAGTACTTAATAAAGGCTTTGGCAGGTAACTGCCATCACAGCAGTTCCTGTCAATGCATTTTACTGTTTGTTCAGGCGCTGCATCGGAAGGATGCTGCCCTGTAACAAACAGCCATCATTTTTACTTTAAAAAAAACTGAAATGTGATTTTCTTTATGTAAAGAAAAAAAGTAATGTTCCTCTCACCATAGGAAGCTTCTCCCTTTGCGGGGGGAGCATTAACATGTTTTTACTGTTCCTTACTGGTGGTAAAAAGCAGCAAAAAATTCATACATATCCGCCCATCCAAATCGGATGGGTGGACATGTTGCCATTCCTTCGGCGGCCTTTGCTCCTCAGGGCCATCAGAGGGGTTTATTCAGGGTGGAAACAGAGTAGTCTCCACTGCGATTAACTCGAAAGTTTGCCCACATCTCAATTTGGCATGCGTATTGCATTCTTGTCGATGAGCATCCTTACAGCCAAGAATTCGATTGGGCTGTAAATCTACAAAAACCTCACAAACAACACTATAACTAACCTCTATACATCCTCCCTACACTCCTCCACCATCAAAACCCTTATAAAAACATTTTCAGAAGGAATTACCTGTTCTAACGAACAGCAACCCCAGATACTGTGAGCTGGAACAGGGAAAATAGACTACAAATGACATAAATAGACTACAAAATAGAATATAGAGGTCTGCTAAATGAAACTTATAAAAAGACTATCTTCCCATAGAAATGAATTGGAACAAATTTAAAATATTGAAAATTATTAAACATGTAAAGCACGTCAGAAATTGTTGTAGAAAATGCTAAAAAAAATTAAAGTATACATCAAAACATTAAAACACAGCATAAAAATATATACAATTATTTAAAATATACAGACTTTTTTTGCCTGAAATGATGTTGAAAACAGGTATATAAATCAATACAAGAAATCTTTTAAAATGTTAAATGATGGGAAAAAATTGAAAATGTACAACATACAATGCAATTTAAATATGGTTTACATGTTTTATTTAAAAATAATAATTGAAAAAAGATTTATTTAGTATATATATATTGGTGACCTATTGGTTCTGAGTTTTATGCCACAACAGCAAAAAATCCATGGTTGGACACTCCCCAAAACAACTGGATTTTATAAGTGCATGAAATGCAAACCCTGCAAATGGGGAGACAACAGGACAGAAGTGAAACTGTTTGATGGCAAAGTGAGGAAGATCAAAGAACACATACACTGTGAGAGCACCCATGTTGTGTATGCATTAGAGTGTGAATGTGGGATGTTATACGTAGGGAGCACTATCAATAAACTTAAACTTCGAAACCTGCAGCACATTCGAGCTATCAACAAGAAAGATTACACATATGTCATCGTGAAACCCATCTGGGAGCATCACAATGGTGACGTGAGCAAATTTATGTATTATGGAATCCAACAGATCTTCGTGAATCCAAGCGGAGGTGACAGGGAGATGAAATTACGAAGAGCAGAATCACAAAGGATACTTTCTTTGGGTACTGAAAGCCCATGGGGTCTGAACACAGACGCTGAACTACATGTGCATTTGGATTGAGCTTGTGGGTGGTCCTTATGAACATCATGAAAGTCTGTATATAGGATATTGAGGGTACATGCTCCACCCGCTATGTTCATTTCATCTCCCGGAACAACCAGTTATACTTTCTAGAAACAGGGGGGACTTGCATCAACAGGGTTAATGATGTCTTGCTTCTTACGGGTTTAGATCAAATAGTGCCCCTTTTTTCCCCATAAGTATAAGCTTGGCAAGAATATAAGTCACCTATGTGAATGAATTGTTTGTAAAAGTCGTTTTTATGTTATTTTTACACAGTGCATCCTCTGTGTAACTTGCTTCATGTTTTTTATCCTGCATGAACCCAATGGCTTATCCATCTTTGCACTTTGCACTTTAATCAACCTCAGAAGCTGCTATTGTCTTGAATATCCTTTATACACAACATTTGCTGCTTACTCATCTTTGCACTTTACACTTTGCACTTTAACCAACTTTAGAAGCTGCTATATTGATATTTAACTTTTGTACTTATTTTTGCAAATCACACTTTGATTAACCTTATATACTGCCATGTATTTATATTGTAGGTACTTCATACCACTGCCTTCGTGCTTTTTGAGCGACCTATCTTACTCTTGCACTTTGATATAGCTTATGATGCTGCTATGTAGATTTGTGAAATCTTGATTTCTCATTTCAATGACTGATAATTCAACACGAAGTACTTTATGGTAACTTAGTGTCAACTTTGGCATGTATCTTAGGTACTGTTAACATCTTTCCTGACTAGTAAGAAAATGCAATAATATATGAATATAAGGTGTCCTGGAGATGGACCCCAGGGATAACCTATAGCTAGCATCTTAGAAGGGCACAAGCAATTTGTGGAATTACTGTAATTGTTGAGCAGCTTGGCTGTGTTAGATTGCGTGTCTCGATTTGGGCAATAGTGCAATAATTAATTTGGGCGAGTTGTTACTGATGGTTCAAACAGAAGATGAAGCACTTTGCACCTTAGTAACTATTTAGATGATGTACTATATATACCTTGACGACAGCTGGATGTTGAAAGGTTCAAAAGGTTAAAATATGAAGTGATAACCAGCTTGAACAAATCCACTTGTGTCAGGGGATGATAATATGGAAGATTCATTGGAGATGTGCGTTAAATGTTGTTGGAAGACAGGAACGAGAGTATCTCTTCTCCTTAACAAGGGAAAGGGGTCAATCTCCTAAGATGTATAGCTGGGAGACAAATATTCATGTAAACCCAATGATAAATTGATTGTATGCCATATAATTTGTGTAATTGATGGTTAGACGCATTCCCTGTGGATATGCACAAATAGAGGGTACTTTACCATTGATCCTCTCTCTCTCTCTCCGTCTCATACTCATACTCATTCTCCCTCCCACTCTCATTCTCTGCTGTATATATTTTTTCATTCTTTAATTCTTAGTTTATACTTTCTCTCCTCCTTCTCCTGACATGTAGTGCACATCTACGGTGTCACCATTGGTGTTAAAAGAGCATTAGAAAAAAAAAAGGAAAAAATTCCTGTTGCATAAATTTATGTGGTTGTTTGTAATATAAATGGCTTGTGTCCCATTGTTTGTTAATAAAGTTTTTGTTGTTGAGATGCGGGTGGAGCGTTTGCCCCTTCAAATAGATACACTCTAGACAATATCTCTGTGGCCCTGTTGAAGGCTACGGCTGAAACGCGTAGGCCATTTTCACCTTGGTGCTATGTAATTACTTAATAAATTCATGACTTGGAGAATTACCTCTTTGGTGGTGCTGTGTCCTTCTGTGTGCAAAGTGGAGATTGTGTGGGGCGCTCCGATCACTGCAGAAAGGATTAATTCTGCACACATATATATTACCTACTGGCAGTCGCCAGTAGGTAGTTATAGTTAGGACCTTGTTTCTATTCAAAAAGCGTTTTTCTTTTCCCAATAACTTTGGCGCCGGTTAACGAATCATTGCGAAATTTTCAAAACTCGTGGGGCGCTCCGGTCAGCTCCTATCCTGAAAGTTTCGGGGGGATTCGCCAAGCAGGGGCCGAGAAAAAAGGGGGGTCCCAAAACGTGTTTTCTCCATGGTATTTTCCTTAGGAAACCTTAGACACGGCTACAGCCCGAACTGCTGAATGGAATTACACCAAATTTGGCAAAAAGGTAGCCCTTGTTTCAGAAAGAACTCTTTTTGTTAAATGGTGTTAATCCGTTCAGTCGTTCCTGAGAAATTAAAAAAAAAAGAGGGTGAAAAATGAATTTCCCATAGGAAACTTTAGACACGGCTACAGCTCGAACTGCTGAATGGAATTACACCAAATTTGGCAAAAAGGTAGTGCTTGGTTCAGAAAGCGCCCTTTTTTTTAAATGGTGTAAATCCGTTCAGTAGTTGCTGAAAGATTTAAAAAATAAAAGTTTTGATATATAGAGGCACGGAGGATCCGTGGACCCTCCCGACCACGAGCTTTATTCTAATTGGCTGTCAACACTCCAAACCAGGAAGTGTTGGCAGCCATCTTGTGACTCGGTAGAACCGAGTCACAAGAAAAGAGAAAAAGAAACGCGAAAAACAAGAAAAGGGGGCAGGGTAGAAACACCCTGACCCCCTAGGTCTGCTCAGCAGGTTCCACAAGGACCCCCAGGGCCCAAAAAAGCATTTTTTAAAAACAAAAATAAGCGAGATTCACGCACCCAGCGCCGCGCTTCGTTATTATTTAGCCCCCGGGTGGGCCAAGTCCTGGGGGCATGCAATATTGTAATTGCGGGGGCCCAGGGAGGCCCCCGCAGCCCCGGGGACCGCCACCCCTGGGGCTTTCCTTAAATATTTGCGGGGGACACACAGCCCCCCCACAGCCCCGGGGACCGCCACCCCCCGGGGCTTGATTTTTTTAATGTGTGGGGGGCCTCCAAGGCCCCCCCCACAGCCCCGGGGACCGCCACACCCCGGGGCTTTTTAAAAATATTTGCGAGGGCACATGGCCCCCCGCAGCCCCGGGGACCGCCACCCCCCGGGGCTTGCTTTTTTTAAAATAAAGAACCTCTGTGGGGGGGCTGGAGCCCCCCCACACGCCCCGGGGACCGCCACCTCACCGGGGCACTAAGTATGTAAATTCGTGGGTCCATAACGGACCCCCGAGCCCCGGGGACCACCACCTCCCCGGGGCTGTGCATTATGTGGGAGGGGGGCCGCGCGGCCCCACTCCTGGAGCCCTTGATGGCCCTGGGGATCGCCACCCCCCAGGGCCGGCTCCTGCAGTGTCCCGGGGTGCCCACCCTCGGGACACTGCTGTTTGCAATGACAGGGAGGGAGCCGCGCGGCTCCCGCCCTGTCATTGCAAACTGCTTTGCTTCATTGAAGCAAGAGCAGGGAAACCTGCTCTCGCTTCAATGAAGCAAAGCAGATTGCTTTTCCACACGGGGAGCTGCATGTCAGCAGCTCCCCATGTGGAAAAGCAATGCCGGCTCCTGCAGGACGCGGGGAGCCAGCGGGACCGTGGGGGCATTGGGGCTCCCCCCACGGTCCCCAATGGATAGGGCCTGACCCAGGGGATGGGGTCCCCGGGGCTAGAAGTGGCCCGGGAGGGGGGCCACGCGGCCCCCCTCCCAAAAAAAATAAAATAAAATAAAGGCCGGCCCCGGGGGATGGGGTCCCCGGGGCCAATAGAGGCCTCAGGAGGGGGGTCACGCAGCCACCCTCCATAAAAAAATATATATGTGGCCATGCCCCGGGGGATGGGGTCCCCGGGGCCGGAATTGGCCACGGGAGGGGGCCCACGCGGTCCCCTTCCCGTTGATATATATATTTTTTTTAAATGGGGGTCAGGCCCTGGGGGATGGGGTCCCCAGGGCCCAAAAAAAGTCAAAAGAAGGGGGCCACACAGCCCCCCTTCTAAAAAAACAGATTAAAAAAAACACTGCGATCGTGCCGGAGGCCCTGCCCCCTCCAAGCAACACTCTGCAAACGCGCCCTGTGGCGCGTTTTAAATTGGGGAATTAATTCCCCTTCAATACTGGGGGTCCCTGGGGGCCAACTAGCCCACCAGGTACCTCCAGTAAGTGCCACTGCGCTGCGTTGCAGAGAGGTGGCCCAGGCCACACCCCTTTTTACACCTCTCTGCAATGCAGCTCTGTGGCGCTTACTGGAGGTACCTGATGGGGTAGTTGGACCCCAGGGACCCTCAGGATTCAAGGGGACTTAATCCCCCAACTTAAAACACGCCACCGGGCGCGTTTGCACAGTGGTAAAGGGAGGGGGCGGGGCCTGAGGTGACATGTGTGCAAACACGCCCTGTGGCGCTTTTTAAGTTGGGGAATGAATTACCCTTCAATCCTGAGGGCTCCTGGGGGCCAACTAGCCCACCAGGTACCTCCAGTAAGCGCCACAGACCTGCGTTGCAGAGAGGTGGTCCAGGCCATGCCCCTTTTTACACCTCTCTGCAACGCAGCTCTGTGGCGCTTACTGGAGGTACCTGGTGGGATAGTTGGACCCCAGGGACCCTCAGGATTCAAGGGGACTTAATCCCCCAACTTAAAACGTGCCACGGGGTGTGTTTGCACAGTGGTGAAGGGAGGGGGCGGGGCCTGAGGTGACATGTGTGCAAACACTCCCGGTGGCGCGTTTTAATTTGGGGAATTAATTCCCCTTCAATCCTGAGGGCCCCTGGGGGCCAACTAGCCCACTAGGTACCTCCAGTAAGCGCCACAGAGCTGCGTTGCAGAGAGGTGGTCCAGGCCACGCCCCTTTTACACCTCTCTGCAACGCAGCTCTGTGGCGCTTACTGGAGGTACCTGGTGGGCTAGTTGGACCCCAGGGACCCTCAGGATTCAAGGGGACTTAATCCCCCAACTTACAATGTGCCAGGGGGCGCGTTTGCAGAGTGGTGGAGAAAGGGGGCATGGCCTTTGTCTACCTCTCACCAAACCCACTTCGTGGGGCTTACTGGAGGTAAAAGGTAGGATAGTGAAGGGGACTTCAATCCCCATCCAAGAGCGTGCCAGGGAGCGCGTTTGTAGAGTGGTGGGCAAAGTGGGTGTGGTCTGAGTACGAGTACTTACCAATGCTGCTGTGTGGGGACTGACTGGAGGTAATAGTTTGGGAAGTTGGCCCCCAAGGATGTCCTTGGGGGCCAACTACCCCTCTTGTTACCTCCAGTAAGTCCCACACAGTGGGATTGCTAAGACGTCTTCGGAGGCCATGGCCCCCTTTCTCTACCACTCTGCAAACGTGCCTCGTGGCAGACTACGGGATGGGGGATGAAGTCCAATTTAGTACTGAGGGAGTTTGGGGGCCAAGAATCCCTCCTGGTACCTCCTGTAAGTCCTACGCAGCGGAATTCCTGAGCGTTGGTTGGACGCCCAGCACCGTTTCTCCACCACTCTGCAAACGCGACTACTAGTTAAAGAAGCATATTTCTGCACCTCTGACTTAGAGGTAGTTTTAATCCCCCTGCCCTATTATGTACTAGGGCCTTACAGAGGAGGTCATGCTAATCACAGGGGTACCCCAACGCATAGTGTTCCCTAGTGTATGTAGGTGTTTTCACTGTATTCTAAGTGTCTTTTAACATAGCACTGGCTCTAGGCCTGGTTAGTCAGAGTCAGTTACCACCAGTACCCGTCTGACAAAGTTGTGGGCACAGGATGATTTTGCAACAAGGCCTCTTTCTGCTCCTCTGTTGGTTGTTTCTGCACATGTCTTGCTTCTTCCTGCACTTTTCTTCGTCTTTGTGGACTTCTGTTGCTTCTTTCTGCATTTCTTTTGCTTCTTTCTGTGCGTTTTTTCTTCTTTCTTCACATGTCCTACCTCTGTAGGCATAGTTAGAAACTAGCAATTAAAAACCTTTGAAATTCACAGAAAAAACCATAGGTTTCAGGCATGTTATAGTTAGAAATTATCATTTAAAAACGATTGAAATTCACTGAAAAAACCATAGGTTTCAGGCACGTTATAGTTAGAAATTAGCATTTAAAAAACCTTACAAATTCACTGAAAAAACCATAGGTTTTAGGGACAGTTATAGTTACTTGGACATTGCACTCGTACAAAACCCGTGAAATTCCCCCGTTATAGTTAGTTCAGCTAACTATAACTCGCGCCTCGTAATGCACTGCTGATGACGTCACATATTACATCACTCATGACATGGTCAGTGACATCACTGATGACATCACTGATGACATCTCAAATGACATCACTGATGACATCATCCATGTGATAATTTCATGCATCTTCTCACACCCTAATATAACTTTTGATACACCCACTCTAAATTACAGACTGCCATTCTCAAAACCATAGACACTCCAATACCAATAACTACATACCAACTCACTGATTCTTAGGTCTACACACACATCCACTCACTCACCCATACAGTCACTCATACTTACAGTCACTCAGTACAGGACTATCATATGCACTCATACACCTATATAAACACTGACACACCGCCACTCATCCATAGAGGTACTCACACACCTAGTCAGTCATGCAAAAAATTAATCACACACCCATTTACTCACCTATAGAGTTATACACACACCAGCTCAATAACTCATACAAATACTAGCACATTCTTACGCTCTTATACAATAACTGATACAAGCACACACGCATCCATACAGCCACTCTCACAATCACACACTCTCACGTATAGCCTTTTAAATACTCTAACACACATATATACTTCCTTTTACATATGTAGTTACTCGCACATGTACCACTGAGATATACATTCACTCACTAACACACCCATACACACACTCACCCACCCAAGCAGTCCATCACAGACGCACTCTTCAAATCATGCACCCAGTGAATCACCCACTCACACATCTATGTACAGAGTCGCACACACACCACCCACACAAACTGTCAGGCACCCATACAGATACTCAGACAACCAATCAATAACTCATATAGACACTCATGTAGCTATTCACAAACCCATGCAGCCACTTACACACCAACAGACAGACGGATACAGACATTCACCCAGTTTAGTCACTAACCCATGCATTCAGTAAGATATATATATATATATATTCACTGAAAAAACCATAGGTTTTAGGGACAGTTATAGTTAGTTGGACATTGCACTCGTACAAAACCCGTGAAATTCCCCCGTTATAGTTAGTTCAGCTAACTATAACTCGCGCCCGCAATGCACTGCTGATGACGTCACATATTACATCACTCATGACATGGTCAGTGACATCACTGATGACATCTCAAATGACATCACTGATGACATCATCCAGTGACTGTGTGTTTCTGTAAAGTTTAAATATGTTTAATATATATAGGGAAAAGCGTATTGAAGAATGAGTGGGTGTATAAGTGTCTGAATAGATGATTTAGTACGTGAGTGACTGACTCCACAAGTGAGTGATTAAACGTATCTTACTGAATGCATGGGTTAGTGACTAAACTGTGTGAATGTCTGTATCCGTCTGTTTGTTGGTGTGTAAGTGGATGCATGGATTTGCGAATAGCTACATGAGTGTCTATATGGGTTATTGATTGGTTCTCTGAGTATCTGTATGGCTGCCTGAGTGTTTGTGTGGGTGGGGTGTGTGTGACTCTGTACATAGATGTGTGAGTGGGTGATTCACTGGGTACATGATTTCAAGAGTGCATCTGTGATGGACTGCTTGGGTGGGTGAGTGTGTGTAAGAGTGTGTTAGTGAGTGAATGTATGTCTCCCAGTGGTACATGTGTGAGTAACTACGTATGTGAAAGGCAGTATATATGTGTGTTGGAGTATATAAATACCTATAAGCTAGAGTGTGTGATTGTGATAGTGACTGTATGGATGAGTGTGTGCTTGTATCAGAGATTGTATAAGAGCGTAAGAATGTGCTAGTATTTGTATGAGTAAGTGAGCTGGTGTGTGTATAACTGTATAGGTGAGTAAATGGGTGTGTGATTAATTTTTTGCATGACTGACTAGGTGTGTGAGTACCTCTATGGATGAGTGGCGGTGTGTGAGTGTTTATATAGGTGTATGAGTGCATATAATAGTCCTGTACTGAGTGACTATAAGTATGAGTCACTGTACGGGTGAGTGAGTAGATGTGTGTGTGTAGACCTAAGAATCAGTGAGTGTGTATATAGTAATTGGTGTTGGAGTGTCTATGGTTTTGACAATGGCAGTCTGTAATTTACAGTGGGTGTATCAAAAGTTATATTAGGGTGTGAGAAGATGCATCAAATTATCACATGGATGATGTCATCAGTGATGTCATTTGAGATGTCATCAGTGATGTCATCAGTGATGTCACTGACCATGTCATGAGTGATGTAATATGTGACGTCATCAGCAGTGCATTGCGGGGGCGCGAGTTATAGTTACCTGAACTAACTATAACGGGGGAATTTCACGGGTTTTGTACGAGTGCAATGTCCAACTAACTATAACTGTCCCTAAAACCTATGGTTTTTTCAGTGAATTTGTAAGGTTTTTTAAATGCTAATTTCTAACTATAACGTGCCTGAAACCTATGGTTTTTTCAGTGAATTTCAAAGGTTTTTTAAATGCTAATTCCTAACTATAACATGTCTGAAACCTATGGTTTTTTTCAGTGAATTTCAAAGGTTTTGTAAATGACAATTTTTAAATGTATTAATTGTTATATTTATTTTTTTGATACTGATTTACTACATTTTTTTAAACTATTTATTTTGAGATATTTTATTTTTTAAAATACATTGTAATTACATTATACATTACACTACAAAATATACTTTCTCAGAATGAATTACTTTAGTTTAAATACTTTGCAAATAGGCAATAGACTTTTAAGTACAGTAGTTACAGTTATTGCAATGGGCAACACAATTTCAAACACAATGCAACATTGAGCTCAATGTGAATTTCAAGTTAAATGCAATTAGTTACTTTATGGATTACTTTTCTAACCACAGGACTGGATCCTAGATTCAGTCCTGGGACATCTCCTGTAAACAGTTGAGTAAAAGCGTTTTGGTTACAGTAGTGATTTTTAAGGAATATTATTGTATTTTAAAAGTTGACACTTAGAAACTTTTTCACATAGAATCACCAATGTTATCCTATGGGAGGAAATTCACTTAGCAGGTAAGTAGTGTTATCGTGACTTTTTCTCACTCAGTGGTGGATCCTGGATCCAGAACTGGTGCATCTCCTGTAAACAGTTGAAAGAATGCGTTTAAGTCATACAGGCGATTTTTAAGGAATATTTGTAGTTTGTGAAAATCGACACTTTGAAACTTTTCTGCTGAAAACCAGACAATGGATTCCTATGGAAGGAAATACAAGTTACTGGTAAGTACGGTTAAAATTACTTTTCAGAGTCAGTGCTGGGCTAAAAGATGCAGCACTGGGTTCTCTCCTGATAACAGGTGAGTAAATCGGAATTCGTATTTTGGCTGATTTTAGAGGAATATTTGTATGTTTCAAAAATCGACACTTAGAAACTTTTTCAGCAAAAAGCAGGCAATGATATCCTATGGAAGGAAATTCAAGTTACTGGTAAGTACGGTTAAAATTACTTTTCAGGATCAGTACTGGGCTGAAAGATGCAGCACTGAGGTCTCTCCTGATAACAGGTGAGTAAATCGGAATTCGTAGTTTGGCTGATTTTAGAGGAATATTTGTATGTTTCAAAAATCGACACTTAGAAACTTTTTCATCAAAAAGCAGGCAATGATATCCTATGGAAGGAAATTCAAGTTACTGGTAAGTACGGTTAAAATTACTTTTCAGGATCAGTACTGGGCTGAAAGATGCAGCACTGAGGTCTCTCCTGATAACAGGTGAGTAAATCGGAATTCGTATTTCGGCTGATTTTAGAGGAATATTATAAAGTTCCAAAACTCCACACTTAGAAGAATTTCCAAGTGAAACCAGTCAATGATATCCTATGGAAGGAAATTCAAGTTACTGGTAAGTACGGTTAAAATTACTTTTCAGGATCAGTACTGGGCTGAAAGATGCAGCACTGAGGTCTCTCCTGATAACAGGTGAGTAAATCGGAATTCGTAGTTTGGCTGATTTTAGAGGAATATTTGTATGTTTCAAAAATCGACACTTAGAAACTTTTTCATCAAAAAGCAGGCAATGATATCCTATGGAAGGAAATTCAAGTTACTGGTAAGTACGGTTAAAATTACTTTTCAGGATCAGTACTGGGCTGAAAGATGCAGCACTGAGGTCTCTCCTGATAACAGGTGAGTAAATAGGAATTCGTAGTTCGGCTGATTTTAGAGGAATATTTGTACAATGGTGAAGGGAGGGGCGGGGCCTGAGGTGACATCTGTGCAAACGCGCCCCGTGGCGTGTTTTAAGTTGGGGGATTAAGTCCCCTTGAATCATGAGGATCCCTGGGGTCCAACTAGCCCAACCTGTACCTCCAGTATGCGCCAGGGAGCTGCGTTGCAGAGAGGTGTTCAGAGGCCACGCCCCTTTTGCACCTCTCTGCAATGCAGCTCTGTGGCGCTTTCTGGACGTACCTGTTGGGCTAGTTGGCCCCAGGGACCCTCAGGATTGAAGGGATTTAATTCCCCATCTTAAAACGCGCCACGAGGCCTGTTTGCACACATGTCACCTGAAGCCCCGCCCCTCCCTTCACCACTGTGCAAACGCGCCCCGTGGCGCGTTTTAAGTTGGGGGATTAAGTCCCCTTGAATGCTGAGGGTCCCTGGAGTCCAACTAGCCCACCATGTACTTCTAAAAGCGCCACAGAGCTGCGTTGCAGAGAGGTGTAAAAGGGGCGTGGCCTCTGTACACCTCTCTGCAACGCAGCCCCTGGCGCATACTGGAGGTTCCTGGTGGGCTAGTTGGCCTCAGGGACCCCTAGTATTCAAGGGGAATTACTTCCCTTCTTAAAACGCGCCAGGGGGTGCGTTTGCAGAGTACTGCTGGGAGGGGGCACGATGCCGGTCGTTTTTTTTTTTTTTACATTTTTGTTAATGGGAGGGGGGGCTGCGTGGCCCCCCTTCCCTTGGCCACTTTTGGCCCCGGGGACCCCATCCCCCGGGGCCTGAGCATTTTATTAATTTTTTTAAATTAAAAAAAACGGGAAGGGGGCCGCGTGGCCCCCTTCCCTGGGCCTGTATTGGCCCCGGGGACCCCATCCCCCGGGCATGCCCTCGATTTGTATTTTTTAAATTTGGAGGGGGGCTGCGGGGCCCCCCTCCTCAGGCCATTTAAGGCCCCGGGGACCCCATCCCCCGGGGCCGGCCTTGCCCTTTTTTTTTTTTTTTTAAATTTTTTAATTTGGGGAGGGGGGCTGCGTGGCCCCCCTCCCTGGCCACTTATGGCCCCGGGGACCCCATCCCCGGGGCATGGCCTCTGGTTGGGGACTGTGGGGGGGTCCCCAATCCCCCCACAGTCCCAGCCGGCTCCCCGCCTCCTGCGCAAGCCGGCATTGCTTTTCCACATGGGGAGCAGCTAACATGCTGCTCCCCATGTGGAAAGTTAATTGGTTTGCATTTTGAAAGAGAGAGCAGGTTTCCTGCTCTCTCTTTCAAAATGCAAACTAAGTTTTCTATGACAGGACGGGAGCCGCGAGGCTCCCGTCCTGTCATAGCAAACTACAGTGTCCCGGGGTAGGCACCCGGGACACTGCAGGAGCCGGCCCTGGGGGTGGCGGTCCCCAGGGCCATCAAGGGCTCCAGGAGGGGGGCCGCGCGGCCCCCTCCCAACCATTTAACAGCCCCGGGGAGGTGGTGGTCCCCGGGGCTTTGGGGTCCGTAACGGACCCCCATATTCAAATCTTTAGTTCCCCGGGAAGGTGGCGGTCCCTGGGGCGTGTGGGGGGGCTGGAGCCCCCCCACATAGGTCAAAAAAAAAAAAAAAAAAAAGAAGCCCCGGGGGGTGGCGGTCCCCAGGGCTGCGGCAGGGCGAAGAGCCCTCCCGCACCATTATTTTTTCAAAGCCCTGGGGGGTGGCGGTCCCCAGGGCTTGGGGGGCCTTAGAGGCCCCCACATTAAATTTAAACCCCCCAACCATGCCCCCGGGACTTGGCCCACCCGGGGGCAAATTAACATCGAAGCGCGGAGACCGCGCTCGATTTTTTTATTTTTGGCGGGATTCGCGCACCCTAAGCGCATCCCGCCGATTTAAAAAAAAAAATGCTTTTTCTGCCCAGGGGGTCCTTGTGAGACCCCCTGAGCAGACCTAGGGGTCAGGGTGTTTCTACCCTGCCCCCTTTGTGCGTTTTGCGCACTTGTTTCTTTTTTTCTCGGCGGGATCCGCACACCCTGAGCGCATCCTGCCGATTAAAAAAAAAAAAAATGCTTTTTCTGCCCAGGGGTCCTTGTGGGACCCCTGAGCAGGCCTAGGGGGTCAGGGTGTTTCTACCCTGCCCCCTTTGTGCGTTTTGCGCACTTGTTTTTGTGCCTCGGTTCTACCGAGGGACAAAATGGCTGCCAACACTTCCTGGTTTGGAGTGTTGACAGCCAGCTGACAGCCAATTAGCATGCAGCTCGTGATCGGGACGGTGCGCGCAGGGTGCGCTGAGGGTACGAGGACCCTACTCGGCCATAGATATATATGTGACTTTACTTTTGATTTTCTCAGGAACTACTGAACGGATTTACACCATTTAAGCAAAAGGCACCAGTCTGAGCCAAGGGCTACCTCTTTGCCAAATTTGGTGTAATTCCGTTCAGCAGTTCGGGCTGTAGCTGCGACTAAAGGTTCCTATGGAAAAATGAATGGGGAAAACGTGTTTTGGGACCCCCCTTTTTTCTCGGCCCCCGCTTGACGAATCAACCCGAGACTTTCAGGGTAGGAGCGGAGCGCCCCAACAAGTTGGAAACTTTCGCGAAGATTCGTCAACCGGCGCCAACGTTATTTCAAATAGAATGTCGCAGATTTCCTATGGATAATAGGTCCTAACTATAACTATCTACTGGCGACCGCCAGTAGATAATATATACACACAAACACAGATATATATAAAATGTTTTTAAGTTGAAATATATGTTTATGAATGTAAAAATGCATGAAAAGAACTTTAAAGACAAACGCAATTAGAAACATGTTTTGCATGTCTTTATTCTATAAAGATTTGTAATTAATAATATAATTTATTACAAACATACATCTAGCTTTTTTATATTTCTAAACATCAACAATATATATTAAATAACAAAAACTATTTCTATTATATACAAATATAATTTAAACAAAGGGTTTCACACTAAAATCTTAAAATGTATTAATCACAATCAAAAGTAAAATTTTTTAAGAAAGTGTTGGACACTAACGAGGTAACATTTACTAACCCTGGGCAGAGTACACGGAGTCCCACAAGCTGAATTCCGCGGAGTCCCCCCAAACATTTGCCAGCCTGCCCGTTCGTGTTGTGTTGGGAACGCGGAGTGTGTATGCTCACTCCAAAATCGTGCGGGAATGGCGCTACATGGTCCGCATGGGCGCGGCCATCTTGTTTTTCTACTCTCTGTAATGGTGCTGGGCCTAATTTTTAATCTCTTGGTAATCTTTGTCATCCTCCTTCTTTATTACTTTTCTACCCCTCATTTTTACTTTTTCCAATAGTGTGCGCCTTTGTGTTTGTGTATTTTATGTTTTTTGCTTACATTTTTGACAGTTTTTGTGACTTTTTGACTTGGATTATTTTCCCCTACTTTTTTCCTTATTTCTTTCTTCTTTACTTTGCCTTCCTTTCCAGTCTTAGTTTATATGATTTCCCCACTCAGCTCCATGGCAGAGGGGTGGCTCCCATGCAGGCTGCAACGCCGCCCAGGTGTGCACCACCGGGCGATCTTTGGAGAGGAGGAGGTGGCAGCACTAGTTTTTTTGTGCAGCGCCACCTCCCCTCTTTGCTGGCAGCAGGGTCAGGCCTGGTAGCAGCTACTCCCTGCGGGAGTGTCGGCGGTGCTGGGGGACGGTGCCCTGGTCTGTGTGGCTCCACAGTGAGGTTCGGCACACCGCCCAGCAGATGAGGCACCGCTGGGTGACATTCTTGACAGAGAGCAGGACCTGCTTGACCTGCTAGGCATTGAGATTCTGGGCTCAGTGAGTGTTCATTATTTGTTGTGTTTGTGTTCTACAATGCTAAAAAAAAATCTGAATAGCATGCTGCTCACAATCAGAGGTAAATTATGTGTTTAGTAAAGTTTATACCCGGTATATTATTATTATCGTGTGATCCAGTTTCTAGTTTCTGTTAGGCAGGTGCCGCTACCTAATCACATTCATCAGGTGCTCGCTTTGGCTGATTAATAAATATAGGCCATTGCAGACTGTTTCTTCTGTCACTTTAGTGAATACTGAGTAGCACGTTCTCTCTGTGAGTTTGTTATGTAGCTCGTACAGTTCCAGGTTATTTATTTAATTGAATTCACAGCGATGATGTGAAGTATGCATGCATCTATGCACTGCAAAAAAAGGACAGGGAGTTGGCTCATCAAGGGTGTTGAGAAATGGGAATAGAATAAAATCAAAGATCATTAACTGCAATATGTAGCTTTTGTTAAGGAGATTTGTAATATAGAGTTAACGACAGTCGATAGACTCAAGTCGAAAGAAACTAGTAGTACTATAGGTGATCTGTTTTAGAGACTGCGTTTGCTTTTCATAAAGCATTTTGTGAAGATTATTATCAGAATCACTAATCTATTTTTATTTATCTTTATTTCTTTCATTGGCACCCAAGGGGAAGAAGACGGACGATTTGGAGGGTCTGGGGCAAGCTGGTCAGCCGGCGCCCACCATCAGCGCCACTGCCGAGGGCTCTGCAGATCCAGTAAGTCCTTTTATGATTGTTGTGGGCTTTTTAGGGTAGAACAGACCGTAGAGTCTTTGGGTTATATTTTGTGTATTGGAATGTTGGTGCTATATATCGTGACTTGTGAAGATTCAATAGCAGGCCCAAGTAAGCTAGAATTTTAAATTTAAAAAAATCACCATGTATGGTTTTCTTTTCTTGCGTATTTCTAGCTCTAACATAGTTCAGTTCACGAACCAGTGGCCATGGTCATCATGGACAACACCCCCCCCCCTCAGTGTAGTGTGCTGCAGACCCGTTCATTTATTGTTACAGTACAACACCAGTTTCCAATGACAGTGCACCAATGCTGGGAAAAAAAGTATGAGGTCCAACTCGCATTACATTTCAACCCCATAGGTTTTTCATTGAGCATTATTCCATGCCTGGCTTGTCTAAATGTGTGAACCAACCAATCAAACGCCCAGAGTGATATTTGGAAGATACCTTCTAATTCTAACTGAGCTGTAGTGCTGCATTGCTGTTGTATTTGGGGTTGCGCATCTGGGATCTAAATTATATGTTTTATATTCTAGCCACACAGAACATCGGTGATGCCGGCTCCAGTGCTGCTGCAGGAGGAGACAGCAATGGCTCAGTTCTTGCAGGGGGAGAAGCGGCAGCAGGGACGGGCACTGGTAAGTCACATATTTCTTGCAATTACTATGCTCACTAGTTATTACCATGGAGTCACTCATTGTTGTCATCAAAAATGACTGTGAGGTGACACCCCCCTCCCAGCTTTACCAGCCATAACAGTGGTTGAGTTATTATCGACTCTTCTATCTGCAAATGCAGCAAAATCTCACATAATGCGCTTTGATGGCTTGAGGGAGACATGAAAGAATAGAAGGCAACTTAAAAGAAAGGAACTGGTATATGAGTGAAAGGGTGGGCTATTCTTGGCATGTGCCACATTTAATAATGCGATACCCATGTGAAGTGATTCCAGAACATATATCATGGTCTCCCATAACAGATTAATTTACACTTGTTCAGATTTTTCCCTTGTGAATTGAATCACGAGTAAATAAGCCAAAGATGATGATGAATCGATGATCAGTGTAGTGGCCCCTCTAATTATATATACAAACAATTCTACTCTATCTGTCTAATCACTCTACCCTAGCCCCTGCAGTAGAGAAAATCAAGTTTTCTTTCCTTGGTTCTTGCCCAGCATATGAATTTGTTGGAAGACGTGGTGGCGGGTGTGGCCTCAGTGTAAAGTGGGAGTAATTGCATGATTTGACTTCAAGTTTGGCATATGGGATACACAGTGACGAATGTGCCAAATAAAATCTATATAATTCATTCCTTTACCTGTAGTGCAGTCCATTACATACATTTTCCTTAACATATACTTAAGGCAGACAGGATAATACATTAATATCCGCATTTCATACATGAGGTGTGTGATCTTATTTATTATTCATCATCCTCTTTGGAGCCAGGGTAGGAAAATAAATGCATTTGGTGTACAGCAGGGCCATTGGAATTAGATCATTGTTAACTAGAGCTGCAGCCAGGAGCAAACTAGCAGAGGCGCTGGCTAGCAATGAGCATGTCTTCATTATTTTAGCACCACACATAACTTGTACTCCATAATAGTGCATAATGCCATACTCATCAATGAGAAGTCATTTATTTTTGAACTCAAAGTGTCTGACTCTGTTTAATATAGTTACTTGAAAGGCCTTTAGAAGGGAAAAATAATCCAATCACTGTTTGTTAATCCTGTGATGTTATTCTTTGCCAGTCTGCCTGTTACTTTTCTGCCACACAGTCAATGCTTTTTTTTGTTGGGCAACATGTGTGGATAAAAGAAAACATAAAATTGGCCTTGTGATTCTCTTAATCTTAATCATCCCATCAAATAAATGCCAATGGCCCTAGGGGAGCAGCAATGTACTGCTACTGTGCCACGCTGTTATTTAAAACAATTGTTTGCAAAGAGCATTATTCACAATTTGTCTTTTTTGTTTTTCTCAATATAGCTGCTCCTGCTGGCCCAGCCGGACCACCCGACAGGCAGGAGAGAGCTGGAACATATTCAGCTGGAATACCGGCAGCTGGGGGTCCTGGAAAAGGAGGAGGAGGAGGAGATGAATGCTCAGCACCTGAGCCCCAGAGCAGCCGGTCCCCCTCTGCCTGCAGCCTCCCGGCCATCCAACCACTGGCACCACAGCCAACCAACTGCTGCCACCACCTACCAGAATGGCAACAGGCCATTGCTGTGCCCCATCCTTAAGCATCTGGACAGTATCAAGGGCCGGCTCACCTCGATGGAGCAGAGCATGGACCAGCTCCGGACCGAAGTCCATAATGCCCTCTTATGACCCTTTTTAAAATATTTTATTTTGGTAGGAAGGAGTTGTTGTTTGTTGGGGCTGGGCGGAAAGGGTGGGTAGGGAGTTGGGCGTGGCACTCTAGAGACTTTGATGAACATTTTGAGTTTTGGGGCTTGGGTCTGTTTTGTTTGGGAGAAGTGTGGGCATGTTGTTTGGGTGGAGAGGGTGGGTTGCTTTGTAAATAAAAGGGGAAAATATTTTTTATAATCTAAATTTATGCTTGAAGTAGTTTAATTTACTTTTACTTTGCACTGCTGCCTTCAAGTAGTTTTACACAGCCTGTTAATGTACTTGTTGTAACTTAAGACTAGAGATATCGTAGCACTTGAATAGCAATGTCAGATTCCTCTGTGTCATCCTCCACCATGACTACCTCGTCATCGTCATCCTCCTTTTCATCCCCTTCCATAAGTCTAAGGGGCATATTAGCAAGGGCCTTATCGCCGCTTTAGCGGCACTTTTTCCCGCTAAAGTGGCGATATTTCTATCGCCCTATTAGCAAGCTGTCGCTAACAGCTGTTAGCGACAGTTTTATGGCGAAAGCGACCGTTTTGGTGCCGCTTTGCATGTCAGCGATATATATCGCTAATGACATGCAAAGTAAGCGTTCCCAACTAAAAGCGACTGAAAACAGTCGCAAACACAACTTCCCCCTATTAGCAATGCCCGCGAAGTGATAAAAAAACTTGCGCTAACCGCGATTATCACTAGAATGTAACACCTGCTAAAAACCTGACTTAACCATTCTAGTCAATGGGAGGTGGATTGTAAGGTTAAGTCCTTACCTGCCTATTAACAAGCTTTTCATTCGCGCGTTGAATTTATCGCTCGATTTCTCGCGCTATTGCTGGGTTTCGCCGCTATCGCTGGATTTTTTATCGCCTTGGAGATAAGCGTTGATAATAACACGTTATCTCCGCGATGTAATCCAGCGATAGCCGGCGATAAAAAAAACAGCGCTATGCGCGGTTTGCGATAATTATCGCAATTCCTTGGTAATATCCCTCGTAGTCTTTCTGGAAGTTATCTTTTCCCTTGACTCTCCTGTTGTCTCCTGGTCTCTGTCGGGATCCACTCCATGTCCCTATCATCATCATCAGAAATGGTGCTTGGTGAAGATGGTGCTGTAGTACCCTTTCTTTTCCATGCTAGAGATGTGGGAGCCAGTGATTCTAAAAGAGGAGGTTCAACTTCGGAAGGAAGCTCAACCTCCTGTTCTGCTCAAACATCAGACAAATCCATTGCTGGTTGCAGCTTTCCACTCTGCTGTTTTTCCTGAAGAGATTGTATACAAATTTGCGAAAGGCACAAATCCAATTCAACATCGCTACTCGTCGGCATTGACATGATTGCTCTGGCTGCCTCACTGACAGACATGGTCCTGGGCTTAGGTTGGGGGGGTGGTGCTGTTGATGGAGTAATGCTGCTCTCAGGTTGCTCGCTGGACGCCGGTGCAGCAGGCACAACTTTCCTGAAAAAGGTTGAGGTCGGCACGCCAGTGGTGGAAATCTGTTTCTTCTGCTCCCCACTAGCCACTTTCTTGACAGCACCTTTCTTCGGGACCATCTTGAAGCTGTCAGTTGGCTGTGGGACTTAGCTTCGCAACAAGCTGAAGAGATGACAGTGTTGCGTAGTTAGTCATGTCGTGCAGAGGCCTTCTGTATGGCAGTATGGTGGGTGATGTCTCTTCTCTTGTGAACCTAAAAACAAACAAGCAAGAAAAATATCAGGAAACGTGGCTTTGTTGCCGTTCAAGTAGTAGAACAAACAGACAGTATCATTCAGTGTGGTTACTTAAGTTTGTATAAATAATTAACAATAGTATACAGTGTTCATTCCTAAAACAGAAAACTGCACCAACATAAACTTTCATGGTGACTGAACACTCAGAAAGGATTATAAAGAGCAACAACAACAAAACAGTGCAGCTGTAACTGTTTGCTTTATGTGCAATGCATCACATGGGATGTGGCACGCAGGGAGGTGCAGCTGACAAATGACAGTCGAATAATCCTTACACAATGATTGCTGTTGTGCATCTATAGCAGACATGGGGTTGATTAGTTAATCCAACAATAGAACCAAAGGACAAATTCTTTGGACCCCGCTAGCATAGCTGAATGAACCTATCGCTCAATAGAAAACATTCTCATGAAATGATTAAGAGAAACTTGCTTATCATGTTCTGTTGTATGTATTTCTCAATCCATAAAATAAAACATGATATTCTGTGATAACCTAATACATACACCACTCCTGAATTGACATGTAACAATTTAGTGATGTCAAATGTATAGTCATTTTCCATGAAACACTACACAATTAATCACTTTATTGTACAATATTTCTGATGACAAAAATTCAATAGCCCAATGCATTTCAGGATGCACTCCCTTCTTCAGGAGCTAGAGAATCGTAACTGAAAGTATAAATACATGAAATAAACATAAACATTTTCAACAAATGACAAATTTATTCTTTTCTTGCACAACAAAAAATTGTCTGTGTTTACCAAATGTTCAGTGATAAATAACAAGCCAAAGATGGAGATGCAAATTTAATCAGATATATATTCCAAGCTTTCTTGTGTCTTAAAGGAACACATGCAAAAAAAACATTAGTGTTAAATGTGCTCACCCAACTTAATATCTATGTGATAAGGAAAGTATTGCCAAAACAAAACAAACTCGAATAAACAAAAAAACTTAAATCCCCATTCAGTGGTGATCAGAAATCATGCTGTGCGTTCTGTCCCCAAGCCAGTTCTAGCTCAGGTCCCTCTAACTTAAATCTTTATAACTGAACACTTACTGGCTCCTGAATGGTCACCTTGTTCAAATGTCTAATGAACAATAAAAATGTGAAAAATATAAGAAATCCTAGTTAGTCTCCAAAAAACCTCCAAATGTGTATTACTGATAACTGTGCACTGGCTTAAACATACCAACCCATGGTAAAGTACTGAATCTAGGTGTACTCGATGGCTCAGTTTATCAAACGAGGCAAATTCTGTGCTGCTCATTAGTCAATCTATAAAAAATTTACACAAACTCTAGATTAGCCGCCGAATGATAGAGCCCGCAGTTACACTAGCTCGACTGAATGTTCAAATATCTGCTTCTCACCTTCCTTTCTGACAAATGCAGACGCTCTCGGTGAAATGAGAATTAGCTGTTTTACTGCGGTTCGCGTTGAGGAACTCTTTATGAATGCAAAACATAAATGAAGGACTAAATATATTACACTTGCAGGCAGAGTCTGTGATCAAAATCCATGGTCGCCAGCTTTAAACGGAATGCCTGCAACTTATATTATCCTTTTGAAGTTCACTATTGAGAATATATATAAAAACAATCCCTAATGAAGCATACGTGCAATGAATACACCTCTACTATGATATTACTAATATCGGCCTTGAACCATTGTGCTGGACAAATTTGATAGCCTACCCATTGAACTGATAATACTTTTTTGAACACTTGCTTCCACTAAACCCCTCGTCAGTTTCTGTGCCGTAAAACACAGCTTCTTGCTCATTATGAAACTCTAAGAGTATCTGATTTATTCAACCATGCCAGATGTGGATTACTGAGTGCCTATGTGAATATCAATTATCGTATGCTTTAAAACCAGCTGACAGATTTTTACCTTAAACAGTAATTCTCCTACTCCAACATAACTATTTGTCCAAATATCAAAGTCCTGTATTACACTAAAGTACATTCACTGAAACTCACACTCCTCTCCACTTTCCTTTGTTTATCAATATGGAAGTGGCTAACAAGTCAAATGTGCAAATAAATAGTGAAGGTTTAAAAAATAAAAAGTGTGCGAATAAAAGTAAGGCATGCTCAAATGCTAATTTCTCTGTGACCCGGAGCTGAAAAAATACCTACCACAAAAAATTCACCCAAATAAATACTGCTGTGAATTATTTAGATCAAAATACTGTACCTCCACACGATGATCATCTATGGCTTACTGTGCTGTGCTGAACAAGTTGGTGAACAATGCTCATTGACCTTAAGTTAGAATTTACAGAAAACATGACATGTCAACTTGGTCATTCAAAGTAATTGGGCATTATTATAACCTGGACGTGTCTCAATTTTTCTATGATTTGAAACCTTAACTGAGCTATCAAATGTTGAAATTCTATCCTGTGATTAGCTACATTAGAATTTTTATTTTGTTTCGGAATCGTACTTTTATGTTCTGTGATATGGGTTTTCACCTTCCGCTCTGTTTTTCCTATACATAGCAAACCGCAAGGGCATTTAATGCTATATATTACGTTTTTTGTGTCGCAGGAGGTTGACTGTTGTAATTTGATAATTTCTCCTGATCTGGGATGTGAAATTCTGTCTCCAACAATCACATTATTGCAATGTATGCAATTGTGACAGCGGCTCATACCAGTAGGGTTTGTTGTTGAAATTGCTCTTGGTGATTTCAATCTTTCTTTGAGGTTCTTTGACCTGGTGTATGCAAATAATGGTTATTCGACTAATAAACCATTGAACTCTGGTTCATGTTGTATGAGCTCCCATTTCTGATTGATAATCTTTTTTATGTTCTTTGATTGTGTCGAGTATTTAGATACAAAAACAAGTCTTTTTTGTTCCTTCTTTTTTTGTTGTTGTAGAAGTGTATGTCTGTCAATTGCCATGACCTTTTCCTCTGCTTTGTCTAGTAGCTTAGTAGGATAATTCCTTTGACGATATCTCTCTTTCTGTTGTTTGATTGTTTCTAATGCTGTGGCTGATTCAGACGATATTTGTTTGATTTTTAAGAACTGTGAAATTAGTAAGTTTCTTAATTGTCAGGATGGAAACTTTGGTATAATAATGCATTATTCCTGTCTGTGAGTTTAATGTACACACTTGTGCATAATCCTGTCTCTTTCTTTTCAATCTTCACATCCAAAAATGTCAGTTTGTCTAATGTGGCTGGTGAATTATATCCTACTGTACATCCCGTTCAGTGTGATGATTTGAGAAGACAGTGCTTCTTGACTACCTTTCCATATTAAAAAGATATCATCTATGAAGTGATTATATATCACCAAATTGTGTCGCCATGCAGGGTTATCTAATATATGTTCTTTCTCAAATTTGGCAATGAAAATATTTGCTTATGCTGGGGCCCCAGCAAAGCCAATATATGTCCCTCTTAATTGTAGAAAGAAACGATCTTGCCATTGAAAATAACTATGAAAAAGGCAAAAGTGTAGAAGTTCAAGTAAAAACACTCGATGAGCCTTTACTTGCGATTGTTGCAAAAGTGCCCACTCGACTGCCTCTAAGTCTTCCTGATGCGGAATTGATGTGTATAGTGCAATCACATCAATAGTGCATAATATCCAATCTTCAGAGTCCTCTGTTGACAAGGCATCAAGTTTGTTGAGGAACTGTGTGGTATCCTTAATATAGGTAATCCAAGACTGCTCGAACGGTTGAAGAAATGTATCCAAATATTTACCAATGGGCTCGAAAATGGAATTGCATCCAGACACTATGGGTCTGAATGGCAGATCAAACAGATTTTTGTGGATCTTGGGCAGCAT
Source organism: Calotriton arnoldi (assembly GCA_963921515.1). Lineage (NCBI taxonomy): Eukaryota > Metazoa > Chordata > Amphibia > Caudata > Salamandridae > Calotriton > Calotriton arnoldi. Next base: position 652,803 of record CAWUFW010009961.1, on the reverse strand, counting down.
ATATAACGTTGGTGTTCTAGGGAATGCTGTGGTTAAAAAGATTTGGTGGAGGATAAAATTCATCCAAGTTCCTCTGCTTTTGAATGATTTTTAAGACCTCTGAAATCTCTGTAATCGGATCTTTGTCTAGCAGCATATACGTTGAGGTGTCATTGACATGTTCCTCCACCTTTCTTGTGTAGAACAAATGGTCCATCAGCACTAGACCCCCACCTTTATATGCATTTTGGATTGTTATATCCGGATTGGTTGCCAAAGAGTGAAGTAAGTTAAACTCTGCCTTAGTTAAATTCTGTCTCCGCTTCGGATGAAATTGAAGTTTATTGAGTTCTCCTTAGACTAGAAGCTCAAATGTGTCCAATAATTTATGTCACACGGGAGCTTGAAACGTGCTCCTCGGTTTGAACTCCAAGAATTCAGTTGGATTAAGGGTGCCTTGGGGTGGAAGTATATTGGTGAAAAAGGGTCGCAACCTTAAAGTGAGCATGCACCTGAAAAGTGCAATCTCACTTTCCAAGATGTTCGTGTTGTATGTACTGACAAATTAAGTCCCTTTTTCTAGAACTCTCAATTGGTTATCTGTTAATATAGTCGACGAGATTTTGATGACTAAGCTTTGTCTTGGCTCCTGAGGTTCTGCCTTTTTCCTTTTTCCTCTGCAGATTTCTCTTTTCCACTTGCTGTTTTTGTGTGCACCGTCGTATTCGGTGGTTGTCTGGAGTCGTGGCCTGAGGCCAAAAAAGACGAAGTAGCTGCCTCCTTGGTGGGAAGAGATGGTTCAGCAGTATCCCTAATTTGTGTTCTTACTTTTTGTTGAGTATGGGCAATAGGAGCTCTTAAAGGATTAATGTTTTGTTCTGTTGCAATGCTTTCCTCTGACGATGTTTGAGTTCTTGATTTCCTGAAATTTCTCCTTTGAGCATAAACCTCTGCCCATGTTTATGTTTCATTTAGTTTGTAATCGATCGTATCCCTCTAGAACTTGTGTAATTTGTTTTCTTGAGGTTCCTTAGCCTAAACTTCCAGTTTTTGAATTATTTCTTCTAGCATTTTTTCCAGAAGTTATCCTCCATTCGTCTCTCTAGCTCTGTTTTGATCATGTAGATCTCTTCATCCAATTCTTTGATAGTGTGCGATAGTTCTTCCACTATTAACAAAATTAGATCCAATGAACATTTGTTTAGAACTGAATACCACTTTTCCATGAATTCCTTATTGTATTAGAATTTATATAATATGGGTTTTATGGATAATCATAGTCCACGAGGGATCCTTTTAACCTTGTGATATTGAATTAGAGTGGATGCGTGGAGGCGTTGACTCAGTTCTTTCCGCATTAAGTACTCTCAGGGGGATATTCTCAAGAACGTGTGTTAACTATCGCCAAATTCACTTAACGCAACTTCTCACATCGCAGTCTATCGCGGGAAAATAACACTGTGTTAACGTCGTATTCCCAACACGGCGGTAACATGCGATAGTTGCCCGATAATGCGGAAAATGACCGCGAGTAACTCACCGGGACGGCGATAAAAATCCAAAGCCGAACGTGAAAAAAGTTGCAATGGGCCCAATTGCGATTAGACAATCAGCAAAAAGCAGCGCTAGGCCTGCAAATCACACACGTCAAGCGGGAAAAATCACCATAAAAGCAGAATAAACAAAACACAAACAAAAACCGAACCACAGCGAAGCACAATGGAAGCAGCCGGAGCAGGTACAGACGACGGCCAGAACCCCACAAGCCCCATGGAGGCCCAGCCTGGGACCCCGGGGACAGGGAATGGCAAGGACAAGAAGAAGAGGAAGATGAAGTTCAGTCCGCAGGAAAACAGGATCCTGATCACGGAGGTGGTAGAACACCATCAACAACTGTTCGTCACCTCCACTGTGTCATTGGCAACCAAAAATGCAACATGGCAGTCCATCCTGGACAAGGTGAATGCAGTTGGAGTGCTGAGGAGGACAATGGAAGAGGTCAAGAGGCGCTGGAATGATGTCAAGCGCAAAACCAAGCAGAAACTCGCCAACAACCAGAAGGCAGCAATGCAGACTGGAGGTGGGAGTCCAGCGCCACAGGAGGAGCTGGATGACATGGAGGAAATGGTGTCCACAGTCATCAGTGGGGAGACGGTGGCAGGAGTTGGGGGACCGGACACTGCTCAACATGAACGGACACAACAGCAACAGGGTGAGTAACAACCAGGGACTTGGGGGACGGGCGGAGATGGGCACAATGGCACACATGCACAATCAAGAATAGTACACTGCACACCCACAATGACTCTGGGTCATGCCCCTGATCTCCTTGGCATACTGCAGCACACATAGAAACAGCAAGTGGGCCCCCGTCTACAATGTGCACAGAGGGGGCACTCCCCACACATCACTAATCTCACAACAAACCCATGCACATGTGCCGAACCCAGCAAAGCGGCGTGTCAGTGAGCCACACCGACAATGAAAGTGACACTGCATGACGATTAGCATGGCTGCAGTCAATATAACAAGACATGTTGCACGCCACGACACTGAGGTGGATGAGTGTGGACCACATCCGTAAAGGAGCAGGTCACACTCTGACACATCCACCTGCACAAACAACCCCTGACCTCAACAACACAACTGCGGACAAACCATGCCCCACAGTCCCAACTACCACCAAGAGCCCAATTTACCCAAGTATGCAAAATCTCAGCACTGCAGAAGCACAGAAGTCAAGACACACCCCCTGAAAGGGATAAGGGCCAGCCACATCAGAGCTGCAGGGGCGAATCTCCCAAAATGCAGCACACACACATAATATTCAGAGCACATCAACATTGATAACAATGTGGTATGAACTGCAACACTTTCACAACAGAACAGAGGGCCCAAGTGGTGCCGCTTGCGTGTGGAAACTGGGCAATCACATTTGGCATAGCAGGGAAACGTGGGATGAAAATGTACTAGTACAAACACACATCCGTGATGTTGTCGAAATGTCCACTGTCCCGCTTCAAATAGGCATCTCCTCCCAAACATCACAATGTACATTGTCATGCAGTCTGTATGTAAATTTGTACAATGCGTCAACATACATGTGAACACAATGTTAAACTGCATCTACCCTTCACATTGCAGAGGGAGAACCAACACCTCCTGCAGAGCAGACCCAACAGCTCTTCACTGATGACGAAGAGGACTACACCAGCATCGACCCGACACCGTCCAACAGCTCATGGACACCCTCAGGAGCCCATGCCCAGTAGCAGGGCAGCCCAGCTACATCGAGGAAACCCCACTCCCTACACAGACCACACAGAAGGAAGCACCTACCACCACAGCTGACTCCCAGGACCCCCATGAACAACACATGTCCTTCCAACGCCGTGTGTTGGAGTGCCAGGAGAAGGTGGCTGATCAGGTGCGGGTGGGGCTCGACCGCATGGCAGCCAAACTTGATGCCATACATGGTTGTCTGACTCCCATCAGGGACCACTTTCAGTCCCTAACGGACACCCACAGTCCGCTCCATGCTCTCCATCGATCCATGGCTGACATCGCTGGAGTCATGATACTGAGACAAGAACAACTGTCCAGTCAGAGTGGCTCCAGCGATGTCTGCCTGGAGTTGGGACAGATGCGGGGGCTCATGGAGAACATGGTGCGGATGACGGCGGACAGGATGGCTGCCATGGCTGCACACCAGCGGGATGTGGCTGGGGCATTCAATGCCCTGCAGCACATCGTCATGGCATTGCTGCCTCAAGGCCTTGCTCAGATGAGTGCTGCTGCAGCTTCTACATCCACCTCTTTGCCCCCTGATGTCTCAGTGCCTCAGAGTGCGGCAGGCAATACACCACCACCCACGTGTGAGGCACATGTGCCATCAGAGGACGAAGATGCGGGTGAACCAACCTTACTGGTAAGGAGGAGGCAGTAGCGTTCAGCTCCGCAAAATGGCGGGTTTCTGCTTGGTCCTGCCCTTTGCATCATCACCTTCCACTGTCCCCCGATACACTCTACGACACTCACCTTGGACCTCGACATGGACTGCCATCTCCTGTTTGGTTACCAATGACACAGCGATCAGACTGCGGACTGAACACTTCCCCTTCCGATGTACTTGTCATTCCCTGAAGGACTCTGGCTGGCCCTCCACGGGCCAATCATGTGAAGTGGGGTTTGCATGGCCCTGTACTGCTCCAGCTGCAACACTCCACTGGATGCGAATTAAACATTCAGAATCGCACACGTGTCATGCCTTTGATCATTCACGTATGTGAGTATGGTTGAATGTAGGGTGAGAGATTCCCCCTGTCGTAGAACTTGAGTGACAGGGTGCAACAGTGCCGATTGCGGTCCGGGTGGTGTAGTCACTACAACAGGGACACACGCATCAGTTACTTCCATGTCCAGCCCAGCACTGGAGCACGCCCAGAGCCCCGGGTTCATTGTTCCCACCCCTACGCTGGCCTGCCATACGCCAGGCCAGTCCACTCCGCTTACGCTTACAGGGGGGACGACAACGCTAAATGTCCCAGGTCGTACCTGTAGTGATCTGCTGATCACTGGTCTAGTCGTCAGCATGCCACGGCCACTCCCTGAGGGCTCGTTCAGACCCACAACACACCCATCCAGCACAGACGTCACAGGACATGTGACCCTGCCAATCAAAAGGGCCTAGCACGTCACATACCCCACTGCTGGTGTGGTAGTCTGGGGGAGGGTCCTAAGGGGGTGGGGGGCCTGGGGGTGGTAGCGGTGGGTGTTGTGGCTCTCTTGGGGTTCCGAGCTGCATGATCAGTAGCTCCATGGCATCTGTTGTTCTTCTGGTGTGGCTGTGGGCTGGGCTCCCTTTCATGGTTCAGTTTGTAGCCCAACTTAACACCAGGTAAGAGCAGGTGTTAAATCCCTGCTGCTAACGCGCCTTATCGCATGTTTTTGATTCTTATCGCCGATCTGGCTGGTCGTTGTGAATGTTGCGAAGTGGTGTTTTCGCAGCATTTTGCACGGGAACCCCTACTCTGCATCTCATTAGCGTTAGTTGCCGGTGTAATTTGTGGCGATGTGTTTTGCGGCTGCTATCACAGGAAAACTGGTGATATCGGCTGTTAGCACCTGCTTGTGAATGGTGCGATAAATTTATCGCCACTTTGGCTGCGATAAAGTATCGCTAACTCAGCGATGAGTCCTTGAGAATATGCCCCTAATTGTTTCAGTTAGGATTCTCCAGCCTCTGAAGAAGGGAGTGCATCCCGAAATACATTGGGCTATGGGCTATTGAATTGTTGTCATTAGAAATATTGTACAATAGAGTGATTAATTGTGTAATGTTTCTTGGAAAATTACTCTACACTTGACATCACTAAATTGTTACTTGTCAATTCAGAAGTGGTGTATGTATTAGGTTATCACAGAATATCATGTTTTATTTTATGGATTGAGAAATACATACAGAACATGTTAAGCAAGTTTGTCTTAATCATTTCATGAGAATGTTTTATATTGAGTGATGGATTCATTCAGCTGTGCTCACGAGGTCTAAATAATTAGTCCTTTGGCTCTATTGTTGGGTTTAGGTTATGTAGTTCGGACAACACACATACCCGCAGATGCACACATTTGTGTAGAGAGGCAACATCATCAAAAAATAAAGGAGTGCACGATTTCCCCTAGTATTTGTTGATTCGTTAATGCCAGATGCTATGAAAATGTTAAAAACATATCTAAAATAAAAAATAAAAATACATTGAAAAAAATTAAAATTAAGAAAATTATGAATAAGTGACAGTACCCTCAAGCTTATCATTCATTTTTATTTATTAGACTGCTATCTCATTGCTCAACCATCCATGCAAGCATATGGCAAAGGGCCACACTGGCTGTACACACAAAATGGCTGCCTGCCATTGCCACATGGTCATCAACAACAACAACACAGAGCAAAAAGGCATGGGGAACAAAGAGAAGACATGCAGGTCTATGGCAAAAGCACACTGGCTATATGCACAAAATGGCCACTGACCAACCACATGGTGAACCAGCTAGCAAGGAGGCATGGCCGCAAGATAATGATAGAAGAACAACACATGCAAGCCTATGGCAAAAACACACTGGATGCCTATGCTAAATAGCCACCAGCCACATGGTCAAACAGCAAGCAAGGAAGTATGGGGAACAAAGAGAAGACATGAAGGCCTATGGCAGAAGCACACTGGCTGGCTACACACAATGGCCACCAGCCACATGGTCAGACAACAACAACAACCAGCAAGAAGGCATGGCCACAAACAAAGAAGATATGCAGGCCTATGGGGAAAGCACACTGGCTGGCTACACAAAATGGCCACCAGCCACATGGTCACAACAACAACAACCAGCAAGAAGGTATGGTCACAAACAAAGAAGACATGCAGGCCTATGGGGAAAGCACACTGGCCAGCTACACAAAATGGCTGCCAGCCACATGGTCATAACAACAACAACAAGCAGGAGGCCTGGAAAACAAAGAACACATGCAGGCCTAGGGTGGACACCGACTATACAAAATGGCCCCTGGTCACATGGCATACTGATTCTTGAACAACAAAGGCAAATGGTGGTCTATGCCAAAGACACATACACACACACACACACAGTGGCCAGACAAAAGAGGCATGGTAACACAGAAAACCCAGCATTAATTTAGTAACGCCCCAAAAATAATTAACAGGACTATAAATGTTTACAACAACACACATTCTCCAAATCCATTACCCCACCTAAACACTGTTTGCAGGAAAAAATTAGTGAAATACCACTAAAAAAACACATTTTGTATTTTAATCCAATGCCATCCATGGCCTAAATGATGTACCCATGAATAGTATAGGGTCTACTGGCTGGAAGGCTCAATAGCATACTAGGCCATATAGTGAATTAATTAAATCAATCAATATTTCAAGCTTAATAAAAAACAGGTAGAAGAAAAAAGAAAATGTACTGAACTGTTCAACTTTTTTCCTTTACAAAAGAAGATAAATTACATGCACAAAAAACTAGGCCCCTGCTAAAACTGCAGGTCCCCACCACAATAAATTTTAAAAATCGAATAAAAGTACAAATAAATCCAGGTGCATGCCCCCAGTCAAACAAATAACACCATTATACACCCGTTTTTCAACTTACTTGTGATATCTCAAAAACAAAGTCCCTAAATCCAATGGTATATTGCAGTAGACAAGGAGAGTAATCCTGCCAGCTCCAAATCCCAATGAAAAGTGACCAGGAGAGAGACAAAGCACTGGGCAGAGCCTGCTGGACGGGAACAGGAAGTGGAGTTTCTGGGGCACTTCCTTCTGGTTTGAAAAAAATGTTTTTTAAAAATGGCTTTTCGCACAAAAAGCAACTCCAACGCCCAGTTTGAGAAGAAAATCCACTCCAAATGCCTCTCAGCTGCATTCTCAAGCAGAAAAGTTGCTCAACCACTCCGTTTGCGATCGCGATTGGCTCTAAGATTGGTGTGATCGCAACCAGAAGCTGTACGAGTGAGTGCAAAGTCTCTTGGGATCTATCTAGCGGTGTGAGAAGTCTTGCACGCACTTGCAAGCTGCCTGAGAGTCATGGCGCTTGCGGTTGAGCGCCAAAAGAAAACGTGAGCGTGTGGACAGATAAAAAACTCTGCTTTGCGCCCGAATGGTGGAATTCAGGAATTCTGTGTTCCTCCGCGGAGCGCGGAGTTCCCGAAATCCGCGAGCGAAGCGGAGTTAACTGCACAGGCTTAACATTTACTATTCCCTCTCCAATCTCAAACAATTTGGGAAAGGTGTTGGATAGTAAAGGGGTGACATTTACTCTTCCCACTCCAATCTATACCAATGTGGGAAAGGTGTTTAACACAAAGCGTATGAAATGTACTATTCCCTCTCAAATCTAAACCAATTTGGGGAAGGTGTTGGACACTAAAGGGAATAGCATTTACTATTACCACTCAAATCTATACCAATTTGGAAATGTTGGACACTAAAGGGGGGGAGACATCCATTACCACGTGGTCATTGCATCGCAATGCCTTTACATCGCGGCTATTACAACGCAAGTCGTTACAACGACTTGCGCTGGATGGCGCTCTAACCTAAGGAATAGTATGATTTACTATTCCAACACCTTCCCTACTGTACGTAGACTGGTGTTGGAATAGTAAATCATACTATTCCTAAGTCCAGCGCCCTCCAGCGCAAGTCGTTGTAACGACTTGCGTTGAAAACTGCGATGTAACGTACCGCGATCATTTTGATCGCGTTGTAACGTCACATATTCCTAAAGGGGTTGCATTTACTATTCCCCCTCCAAACTAAACCAATGTGGGAAAGGTGTTGGACATTAAAAGGGTGATATTTACTATTCCCACTCTCATCTATTCCATCTTGAGGAAGGTGTTGGACAGTAAAAGTGTGATATTTACTATTACCACTACAATCTATACCAATTTGGAGAAGGTGTTAGGGGCATATTCACAAGGACCTACCGCCGATTTATCCCCACCTTAACCCATCAAAAGTGGAGATAGATTCAACACCCCATTCACAAGCGGGTGCAAACTGCAGACAACGCCAGTATTCCCGCGACAACTGCCCCAAAATTTATCTCCACGGTGGACACCACCAACTAACCCTAATAAGATGCAGAGTAGGCGTTCCAGTGCAAAAACACACGAAAAAATCACAACACCACTTTCACAACAAACTGCCAGATCTGCGATGCGAACCAAAAACAGGCGATAAGCCGCTGTAGCAGCAGAAATTTAACACCTGCCTTTTGCTGGTGTTAAGCAGGATGACTACCTGCAGCATTAAAGGGAGCCCAGCCAAGAGCCACATCTGAAGACCCACAGATGCCATGGAGACAATGATCATGCAGCTTCGAGACCCATGAGGGACACAACACCCACCCCCACCCACCCCAGGCCCGCCACCACCCCCAGGACCCGTCCCTCCCCCCCGGAACACCACAGAGGCAGCGTACACAAAGACAGCGGACCCACCTGAAACGCACCCAACGCCAGAGGAGGACATTGCCCACTACAGGCCCAAAAGGACAACCATCCCCCGCATCCTGACCGACATCCCCCACCTGTTGATGGTACCAACCCAGCGGACTACCAACATCCCTCCACAGACAAAGCTGCCGGCTGCCCAGCACATGTCGGCCTCTGGTACCATCCAACCCACATCTGCCAGAGTCGGAGGAGTCACACAGCCAGCCCTATACAAGGTCATCACACCTGTCCTGGATGCCAACAGCAGCCTGGTACCCCAGCACCTCCACTTCACCCACACTGCGCAGGAGCTGCTGGAGACCAAGCAAGGCCCCTACACCATAGCTGGATTCCCTCACGTGTCAGGGCTAATCAACTGCACACATGTACCCCTCGGGCCCCCTGCCGACACTGCACACAACTACCACAACAGAAAGCACAGGCATATCATGAATGTGCAGGCAACAGTGGACCGCCCGGGACTCCTCAACAATGTCGTGGCCAACTCCCCAGGCAGAGTGCATGATTCTCACATCTCCCGACAGTCCATCATCACCGAGCGCTCCCAGGATGGCACCCATGGAAATGCAGTGCCCGTTGGTAAGTCCAAAATGAACACACCACACACCTCCAGCCCACAGTCATACAACTCATGACACTGGCAATGGGCACGCAGCACAACTACATTCAACATGACACACAACATGCCAACCGACCAGACACGACAACACAACTCCATTGGGAATCTGGCCTTGCCATGCCCACAACCCAGCCACGGCATGGCACCACAGACACACAATAGCAGGATGCGAGGAGAGGCATGGAGCAGGCATGTGCGAGAGCGGCAAGTGACCAAGGAATGTGAACCTACCCAATGCCAGGTGTGGCGTGGAGGTGCCGGACAGACCACAGAGTGCAAACCACGGAAATGGCCATGTGGAGATCAACTGCTGGTGCATGGAGTGTAGTGGCCAGTGGACGCTACCCTGTCCCCACAGGCTGTGGGGCAGAACGCGGAAATGTCGCACGTTATGTCGCCCCTTGCATGCGCGGGCGGAGTGGGTTGGACCTGCGTTCGCCAGGCCTGCATAGGGGTGTGAACAAAAAGCCCGTCACACTGGGCGTGGTTCTCATTCGGAATAGACAACGCGTCTGCCAGGGCGGCGCCTCTCAGCCCGCCACGAGTCCTGTGCCAAGCGCGGCGGGGCCTGCGTCCATGTGCGCCTGCTGCACCCCGGGCCGCTGGTCCCCCGGCCCGTCATGCCGGCCCCAGCGCACAAACAAGGCTCCGCTCACCTGCCTACACCGGCGTGTGTCAAAGAGGGCCCACCACGTGCCGGTGCAAGCTCCAAGCACCAGTCCCGCTACCTCTGCAGGCTCCGCAGACCATCGCTGGCCCCCCCGACACTGGCCCACATTACTCCTTTCTCATTTACATACTCCACTGGCGTCCTCTTCAGCCCAGTAGGTCCAACATGTAGAACTGTGTCCTGAGTCTTGAATGGCAGTGACCCCAAGTCCGTGGCAGCGGCCACAGCACCAGACTCCCTTCGATCAGTGAGGCATAATTCCATATCGCAAGCCTGCGACATGTGGTGCCACTAACCTTGTGCAACGCAATCCGGTGACACGTGGATGAGGGCTCAGGCATACACTGCGCTCCAGTCGGTCCCACGGATGGAACTGTGTCCTGAGTCTTGAATGGCAGTGACCCCAAGTCCGTGGCAGCGGCCACAGCACCAGACTCCCTTCGATCAGTGAGGCATAATTCCATATCGCAGGCCTGCGACACATGGTGCCACTAACCCTGTTCAACGCAAGCCGGCGACACGTGGTGCCACTTACCCTGTTCAACGCAAGCCGGCGACATGTGGATGAGGGCTCAGGCCTACCCTGCGGACCAGTAGGTCCCACATCCACCACCTAGTCGCGAATCATGAATGGCAGAGTTCACACCAGTGAACGCACGGAGAGGAGTAAGAGGAAATGCAGCTCAGTCCGGACGAAAGCCGGATCAGAGTCACGGAGGTGATCGAACACTATCAACAACCGACCTGGTACCATCAACCCTGTTCACCGCAAGTCCACGTCCCGTGGTGCCACTGAACCTGAACTACGCAGGCTGGTGGGGCCATCCAACCTAAGCCGGCAACACTCGGTGAATGGCCCGTGCTGACCGCTGCCTCAGGCCTACACTGCGGTCCAGTAGGTCACACATGTGGAACTGTGTCTTGGGTAAGATGTGGAGGAGTCCACACCATTGGACATGCCTCATCCCAGGCGGCATCCCCTAACAGCACTGGTGCCACTAACTCTGTGCGCAATGACTCATGGGCACTTTCTGGTTGGACTTTGGTGGCGTCTGAGTCCATGGCCTGGTTGTTTTCTACATCTTCATCTGGCTGGACCGGACTTGGTGTCCGACATGTGTCTGTTCCATTCATCTCCACCACAGTGACTGTTTCAGCGTGGTTCTGCCCTCTGCCTCATGCCCTGGGGGGTACACCTTCCACTGTCCACCGAGACACTCCGCGACAAGCCCCTTTGTCATCTACGGAAACCTGCCCTGCTCTCGTGACCTTGCCCCAGTGCCCCGCAAGTCAGCGGCCCGTGGCGGTAGGCCCGTGCAGGACGCTGTGCATCCGTGGCCAATAACTCTGTGCAGCACAATTCATGGGGCCATTACGATTGAATGGTTGTGTCCTTTACAATGTACACTGTTGTCAATTTCTGACTGCACCAGGCAGCCTTTGTCGGCTGGAGAGCACACACCCCACACACATCCAACACAGGTGTCACTCGATATGTGTGCCTGCTAATAAATGTGGCCGGGCGCACGTGCCCGTAGCCATTCACACCATCTGAGCAAGTGTCCGTGTGGTCATTGTGTCAGCATGATGGGCACGGGCCCTGCAACATCACACTGTGCTTTCTTCAGCGGACGATACCATGTCACCTCAGCGTTGGCAGTGACCCTGGACATGTAGCTTCGCCCACCCCCCCTGCATGCACAAGCGGCGTGTGCTGGTCCAGTGTATGTCAGGTCAGCGCAGGGGTGTGCTAATTTGGCAGGGGGAGCAGGGCATGGCTCGGACCTGGCCTTGGGCAGGATGTGCGGTAAGTGTGTCTCTGTGTTGGGGTGTTGTCGCCACCAGGGCCACAGTAGTCGATGTTGCAATGTAGCATGCACCAGGAGGGCGGGCCAGCACGTACGGGGAAATGTAGGAGCGCAAGACCGCTCGGGGTCTTGGCACATGCATGCCAGGTGTTATGTGTATGAGTCCTGCGGCTGCATGGGTCAGTTGCCTAGCCTCATTCGCAGCGCGATCACAGCCAGCTATGGTCTGTACACCTGTGTCCGCCCTGTCCGGACCATTGGCCTACACTCACGTGGCTGCACACCTTCAAAGGCCAGGGTCACGGTGTTGTTGGCATGCCGCTGGACATGCGTGCACAGGCATGAAAATGGTGTGCCGTAGGAGTGCACGTGATACAACCGCGCAGCGCACACAAGTGTGGGGGCTCATGGGAGGGAGGAGCAGCTGTGAGGCAACGTAACACACAGTGAGGCCGCTCATGTGCCACGTGCTGGGCATATCATCCATGATTCCCAGGGTCGCAGACATCCCACCACACCCACGACAGGCCTCTGTACATCTCCTGAATGCATGCAGATGGTGAAGTTACTGTAGGGATGAAGGGTCCTTTGTCTGTTCTATCAGGTGGATGGCACATCTGCAGCTCCGAGCTGGGACTTTCATGTGGCCAGCACCCCCTGACAGAAATGATAGCATTCACCTGCGACTCCCACACTATGCACTGCCCGACGTGAGACCAACGTGTACACATCCCACACGCAGAAGTCCTTGGGCATAGTTAGACCACCCCAGGCCTGCACCCGTTGCACACAGACACTGCTCATTGCTCCGAGCTGTGCCATTTCATCCACAGGACTGGCGCAGGGCAAGCCAGTGCCGCTTCAAGCAGAGCCACTGACGCAATGGCGGACCACCCCGGACACATGCTCGACTCCAGTCATGTGGACCTGTACCGTGCACATCTGCTGCATGTACTGGGGGCACTGCCGTTGGCAGTGCTGCGGATAAGTTACCGACTGGGCTTCCGCCTTGCAAATGTCACCTGCGTTCAGCCTGTGTTGCATTGTCGCTCGTGCATATTCGAGTGGACCATGGATGTCTGCCTCTCCAACGTGACTGTAGCTGACCTGGATTTCGACGTGTGTGTGCGCCCCCTGTTGGCCCACGACCAGGAGTGTCACCGTGATGCCCATTTATGGCATGCATGCCACTGGACCTGGGAGATTGCACGAGTCGTCGTGTGCAGTGAGCACATTGAGCCGCTACCCGATTGGGCTTTGGTGCACATTGGGGCCAGGGGTTGGAGTCAGCACATCTGTCTGGGTCAGCTGATGGATTACGTTGACGACATGTCAGATGTGGTGGACAACGATCTCTCATTGGAGATGTTGGCCTCCGCTGCTGCACTCGCATTCATGGACGTTTGACAAGGTACCTGCAGCCACAACTGGATGTGACCCATTGCACGTGTCCCGACCCCTGGTTGCATGTTTGGAATATGGTCACATGTCCCAAGACGACAGTGGACATGGCTGCATTGGCCTGGACTCCTGATCCATACGCGGACAACCAACACGGGTTGGCACTGACTTGTGTTGGTGATGGACTCCCCCGGGGTGGACATGGGTGCTTTCCTACGTCCCTCATTCAGACATGCTGCTGCATTGGTCTGCATTTCGTGGCACTTCTCTTGGCCGTACTGACACGCACTTGTTGATAAGGTTTCCGCACTTTCACTTGTCTCCAACTGTGTTGTGTCTTGATTTGTATGCCAATGTGTGTGTCACGGACTCTCTGGATCCATGCCATACGTGCATTGCTACCCCATCAGGGCTGTGGGTTGGTACATGTGCATTATCATGTCCCTGTTTCGTGCTTTGCCAGATGCGTATGGCCATTTCCCGGCCACTAGCGGGTGCACTTGTGTCCTGTGTTCGGTTGTGCAAATGTTGGTGTTTGTACCACATTGTGTTTGATGTTGGGGTGCTCTGCTTCCTATGTGTGTGTGCTATATTGTGTGTGAGATGTCCCTTCAGCTCTGATTTGGCTCACCCTTCTCCCTTTCAGGTAGTGTGGTTTTCACTTCTGTGCTTGTTCAGTGGTGTGATATTGCCAGGTTGTGTGACTTGTGCTCTTGGTTGGTGTTGTTACTCTTGGGCATGGTTTGTCTGCAGTTGTGCTGTGCTTAATTGTGCATGTGTGCCATTGTGCCCATCTCCCCCCGTCCCCCCAGTCCCTGGTCGTTCCTTTCCCTGTTGCTGTGGTGTCTGTTGTTTTGGGCAGTTTCCGGTCCCCGAGTCCTGCCACCATATCCAGACTGATGTGGTGGACACCATTTCCTCCATGTCATCCAGCTCCTGGTGTGGCGCTGGACTCCCACCTCCGGTGTGCATTGCTGCCTTCTTGTTGTTGGCGTGTTTCTGCTTGTTTGTGCGTTTCGCATCATTCCGGCTGTTCTGGTTTTCTTCCATTGTCCTCCTCCGCTCTCAGGCTGCATTCACCTTGTCCATGATGGCCTGCCATGTACAATGTTTTGTTGCCAATGGGGCTCGTGGGGTTGTATACTGGCTCCGGTTTCCTCCATTGTGCTTGGCTGTTGTTTTCTGTTTGGTTTGTCTTTCTTTTTCCTGCTTTTATTGTGCTTATTCCTGCCTGCTGTGTGTGTGTCGCGGGCCTGGAGGTGCTTATCGCTGCTTTCCTCATCGCGAATGGGCTCATCGTACGTTTTTTTGTGTTGTGGTTTGTGTTTTTATCTCTGTCGAGGTGGTGGTATCGCGGACATTGGCCGCGTTTTCGGAGGACTATCGCATGGTACCGCCCTGTTGTGAATTCCAGGATAACACAGGGTTATTTTCCCGCGATAGGCTGCGATGTGTAAAGTTGCGTTAAAATTTTTTTGAGATGTTTAGCACACGTTCTTGTGAATATACCCCATAGACTCTAAAGGAGATACATTTGCTATTCCCAGTATAATCTAAAGCAATTTGAGGAAGGTTTTGTACACTAAAAGGGTAACATTTACTGTTCCCACTCCATTCTAAACCAGTTTTGGATGGTGCTGGACAGTAAAAGGGTGAAATTAACTATTACCAATCCAATTGACACTAATTTGGGGGAAGTGTTTGTACAATAAAAAGGTGACATTTACTATTCTCACTCCAATCTAACCCTATTGGGGGAAGGTGTTGGACATTAAAGGGTGCAAAAGAAAGAATTGATGAACGGAATGCTGGACAATGCAAACATTCATCCCCAGTCACAAGGCTCTGGGTTAAATCCATCATTCTTTTGCTCACCACACCACCCCAGTTTGGACCCAGCCATATGCAAATCAGTCTTGACCCTGTTCCTTGTGGGAACAGTCCAGCCCGAACTGCCAAGCCAGGTCCTCCCTGGACCGGAAACAAGCATCCTGGGACCGGTTTCAGGGCATCACCCTTCGTCAGCCAGGCTAGCTTGATTCCAGTGGTGTAGTGAGCACGGGACCCAAGTCTGGGCATACCCTTCCCACTTAGGGCGACATATGCAAAAGAAAGAATTGATGAACGGAATGCTGGACAATGCAAACATTCACCCCCAGTCACAAGGATCTGGGTTAAATCCATCATTCTTTTGCTCACCACACCATCCCAGTTTGGACCCAGCCATATGCAAATCAGTCTTGACCCTGTTCCTTGTGGGAACAGTCCAGCCCAATCTGCCAAGCCAGGTCCTCCCTGGACCGGAGACAAGCATTCTGGGACCGGTTTCAGGGCATCACCCTTCATCAGCCAGGCTAGCTTGATTCCAGTGGTGTCGTGAACACAGGACCCACGTCTGGGCATACCCTTCCCACTTAGGGCGACATATGCAAAAGAAAGAATTGATGAACGGAATGCTGGACAATGCAAACATTCACCCCCAGTCACAAGGATCTGGGTTAAATCCATCATTCTTTTGCTCACCACACCACCCTAGTTTGGACCCAGCCATATGCAAATCAGTCTTGACCCTGTTCCTTGTGGGAACAGTCCAGCCCGAACTGCCAAGCCAGGTCCTCCCTGGACTGGAAACAAGCATCCTGGGACCAGTTTCAGGGCATCACCCTTCATCAGCCTGGCTAGCTTGATTCCAGTGGTGTAGTGAGCACGGGACCCAAGTCTGGGCATACCTTTCCCACTTAGGGCGACATATGCAAAATAAAGAATTGATGAATGGAATGCTGGACAATGCAAACATTCACCCCCAGTCACAAGGATCTGGGTTAAATCCATCATTCTTTTGCTCACCACACCACCCCAGTTTGGACCCAGCCATATGCAAATCAGTCTTGACCCTGTTCCTTGTGGGAACAGTCCAGCCCGAACTGCCAAGCCAGGTCCTCCCTGGACCGGAGACAAGCATCCTTGGACCGGTTTCAGGGCATCACCCTTCATCAGCCAGGCTAGCTTGATTCCAGTGGTGTAGTGAGCACAGGACCCACGTCTGGGCATACCCTTCCCACATAGGGCGACATATGCAAAAGAAGGAATTGATGAACGGAATGCTGGACAATGCAAACATTCACCCCCAGTCACAAGGATCTGGGTTAAATCCATCATTCTTTTGCTCACCACACCACCCCAGTTTGGACCCAGCCATATGCAAATCAGTCTTGACCCTGTTCCTTGTGGGAACAGTCCAGCCCGAACTGCCAAGCCAGGTCCTCCCTGGACCGGAAACAAGCATCCTGGGACCGGTTTCAGGGCATCACCCTTCATCAGCCAGGCTAGCTTGATTCCAGGGTGACATTTACTATTCCCACTCCAATCTAAGCCAATTTAGAGTAGGTGTTGGACACTAAAGGGGTCAAAACTCAAATGTACTACTTTTGCTATAATCTAAAACATTTATACAAGGTGCTACAGACTAGACATTTTATATACTCAAGCAATTTTCCAAAATTACACACAGTGTTTGATTTATAAAATTAACAAAAATGTAATTGAAAAACATACAAACTAAGCCTACAAACCTATATATTCATATTTAAACATTAACATATAAAACAATATTTGTATCACTTTTAATAGATGGGGCCGATTACGATGAGTGTCGGAAAGCCTCCGACCTCAGGTCGGAGGCTTTCCGAGACTCATCGTTGGTTTCAATGCCGACCAGCTCATTATGTTACAGCCGGTAAGAACTGAAGTTGGCCGGTCTTTCCGGCTAGCTTCCGACAGGCTCCAGGAGCCCGTCTGCCAGTTGGAAACCAGCCCATAATCCAAATGGAAGGCGTTTCCGCCTTATGGATTACTATGCACGTCTTCCGGCAGGGTTTCCGTGCTGGCCTTTCCGACATGGAAACCCTGTTGGAAAGTGTGTTTGGGGGCCGGTAGCAGGGCCCCCTTCTGTTTTCGACTTCCGGTTTGGGCCGAGGGGGTGCCATAGGTGCCCCCTTGTTGATCCCTGCACCTTGTGGCAGGCATCTTGAGGTCGAGACCGCTACCCGGAGGTCCATCGGTCCCGTTTCCACGACGGTATCAAGTGGACGCAAGTCCGCCCGACATCGAAATAAGCCCCTTAATATTTTTGGGGGAATATGCACTACCATTCCCAAACTTTAAACCATAAAATTAACAATACAATCATATTCCAAAATAACAATCATAAAATTAAAAATATATAAAACCAATTCCTAAAATAAATAGATTTAAAAACATATTTTTAAAATGACATTATACTTTCCTACAATTTTTTCAAAATATTTTCATTTAGATTTTTGGACAGAAATTATAACATTTTAAATATGTATTTAAAACAATGTCCAAGTATTTTATGGTATTATATTTAATTTGTATGTATTTTTAATTTAGTGTTTTAGTAATTTTAATATTTAAAATAAAATGATTATATCTTAAATTTAATATAATCTATATACATTTAATGAATTATAACTTGTAGTTTATAATTTATTAATGTAGCAAAGTAAATGTAAAAATATTACAATTTTAATTTGCATAATATTAAAATAATTGACATTAAAATATCCACTTTTTAAAAACCTCCCCACCCTTGCTAAAGAACAGTAGAAATCCATTATTTTTATACCTTGTTGCAACTAAAAATATAAATTTCAAATATTTAATAATTTAAAAATTATCTTAGTAAAATCAAATATCTAAAAATAATAAACATATAGAATCAAACATGCTACAATAAATTACATACTAATTGACACTTACAAATACTTAAAAATATTACATACAATATTTTCTAAATCAATATTTTCTACAACTATATTAAAAACAAAACTTAAACAATATTTGAACCTTCGATATTCCTTTTGGTGATATTTTTGACATTCTGGTATTCTTGACACAATATTTTTTTGCCACAGTATTTTTGGGGGAATTTTGTTAAAAAACTTTTAAATGCAGGGCGGGTGTCTTGCTGATGATAAATGGTCTTAGGGTAGGAAGGATTATGGAGTTTACCGGTGCTCATGTCTCAGCACTGTATACCAGGATTTATTTGCTGTGCACTGGTGCACACTGTTGCTAATGAATGGTGCAGTAAATGTGTGGTCACGTACAATGGCCCTTGTCAATACTAATGACTCACGAGGATCGAAGGGGTCTTGCCTGCTTCCTCCATGCTCTGGTAGGTGTTATGCTTCATTACATGGGTGCAGGTCCTCTTTATTGTTTGTCTCATTCTCAAAAAGACATTCAAAGATGGTCACCACTAGACTTCTTTTTATATTTATGGTTACAGGTGGCTGTAGTGTTTACTGCAGGACCTGGTCACCAAGTCTTTTGACATCTTCAAAGGTAATGGGTCTCATCCCAATCCAGACCTCGGCACAGATATTTCTCATTCTCCATTGTTCAGTACATACATCAATGTTGGTTCCCGACCAGCCACAGGGGCTCACTCTGGCTGCCTGTACACCCAGGCAGCGAGGTCAGCATCAAGTCTTCTTCAGCGGACTGTTGCAGAGCTCTATGAGAGAGCTGCCATCTTCACCAGGACCTGACTCCTAACACCCATCATGTGCCATTTGAAAATTGACATTAGATTTGTGTAATACATATTCTGTTAAGAAAGGTTTTTGTGAACAAAATTCAACTGTTTTGTACAATAATTTACTGTGTCCATGCAAAACACACATTGGGGACTCTTCATATGGAAAATATGCTTTATAACTCAAAGACTTAGGGCCAGATTTATCAAGCCCTTGCATTGGGCTTTTATCGTCTTGCGCAATGCAATGCAAAGCTAGATCTTGAGTTAGTTTTATCATGCGATGAGGGAGGCTTCCTGTACCTTTTTCGGGAACTTTCATTCCTTAAGTTCTTCACTGCATTGGCCTGCGTGACGCAGGAATCAATGTATGCCAGGTAGGTGTCCCCCTGCAAAATCCAACACAACCATCACGCAGTGGAATTTATGAACGTATCACTGCATCATGTAGTGTAACACAACAAAGGAAATGCACCAGAATAATATGCATCCCCACGCAGGCACACACAATGATGCAAGATCATCAGTATATAAAGATTTGCAACCTAAAACACTCCGGCAAGCTCAACTACACCACAGAGGGAGGTATTTTGCAATTGGGAGTTGGTGCAAGACAACAACAGCAACAGCTAAGGAGGAAGGAGTGTATATTCATACAAAGGATCACCCTCATAGATCCTCCTCAGGGAGGAGGAGGTGATCCAGCTATACAGCCTGAAGAAAGAGAGTTTACTGGAGTTGTTGGAGAGAGTAGGAGAGTAGGATCTGCCTCTTATGTTGCCCCCACTTTTTTTCTGATGTTTACACTGGTTTCTGGCTATAGTCTGGCTGGGACCCTGCTAATCAGGGCCCCAGCCTCTCTGTTCTCTCTAAACGATTTGGAGTGCACTCTAGGTGCACTAGTGATTGGATACTGTGGCACCTTATGAGTCCCTAGTATATGGTACCTTAGGTACCAAGGGCATAGGTACTTCACAGGCCTACCAGGGGCTGCAGCATGTATTATGCCACCCCTGGGAAGCAGACTAAATCTGACACCACAGGCCTGCTACTGCAGCCTGAGTGAGGAAGTGCTAGCACCCCTCACTGAGATATAGGTTCCCTATATCTCTCCCACACACACATATAACCCTATCAGTCACCCCTAAAGCAGGCCCTATCAATCCTGAGGGCAGGGTGCTTGGCTTCTATGTGAGGGGGTGCCTCTGCCTGAGCAGGGCCTCTCTGCAGCTCTCAGAGTCCATTCTCTGGTGCTGTTTGTGGATGCGGTTAAACCATATACTTTTAAGTGCATTATATCCTCGCAGTAAAATGCTAACTTTGGAATGGCTGCATCGAAATATGTCGTGTTTGGTGTCATACACCTTGGAATACTACCCCCCCCCCGCCAGTCCTGGTGGCGGGGGTAGCATTCCACCCTTCTAGAGGGATAGACATGTACCTACTGTGGAAACGCGGTAGAATCCTGCAGAGCCCTGGCATCACAAAATGGATGCCACCAGTCACAGACACTGGGCTGCCCTCCTGCTGATGACCAACACTCGCAGTGGAGGAAGCCCAGCAATAGATATCCTGTCCCAAGGGGTGTGACCACCTTCCAGACAGGGTTTAGTGTATTGGGGCTGGGTGGGTGCACTCTTAGAGTGCTTTGAAGTCCTGCACTGGGGGAGCAGAAGGCTCCTCTGTGCATATGCCAGTTCAAACCGGCTCAGGGGCTACCTGTCCCTGCTCTGGCACAAAACTGGACAAAGGGAAGTGGGTGTAGCCACCCACTCCCCTGACCCTCCCATAGGTAGGGTCATAGAGCTAGTCCCTCCCTTTCTTTTAGTATAAGAGGGGGAACCTGTGCAGAGCACCCTAGATTTCCCTGGACAATGCTGTACAAGAAGAATCCTGGACCTTCGACGTTCCACTACCTTTGGAAGATGGAAGAATCTCCCTTGGAGTCAAGGAGTGACTCCCCTGCTTGGCAGGCACCAAAAACTACAAACGACAGTCGCAAACTATGCCGCTCCCGCCGGAGTCCGAAGTCCCTGCAGCCCAATAAGTACATTTCCTGACTTCTCAAAGGCCATCGTGAGACCCCAGCGAAGCTGAGGCCAGTGGACCCCAAGAGTAACGAGGAACCGCGACCCCTGGGTACTGTGCACTATTGTCGAGTGCAACCCCTTCACAATGTTCCACGAACTTGTGCTTTGAACCACGTGTGATCCCAGCCTCCAGCAGGAATCCCTCCTAAGATCAGAGGCCTACCACATCCCGAGTGACCGTGGGCCCCTGTGAGTGAATCCTCCCGAGGCGTCTTTGCGATCCCTTGCCAGCCAGCTTGTGGGTCACCAGAAGACTTTCTAAAGAAACCAAAGGGATCCCCTGGTTGGTCCAGGCCTGCCCTGACTTACCCTTGCTGGGTGAGTCCCACAGACCTTGCTGGTCTGCGCCATTGCCTCTTCACACTTTCCCCGAGACTTGCTGTACCAAGGCTTGGTGCCTCCAATCGAGTCGCTGACACCGCAGTAAGCTGCAGACATCGTAGGACACACCGAATCCAGCTTCTGGTTGTCGTCGACGCCTCCTGGACCTCGTGGCTGAAGAGTCAAGGCAACTGCGAACGACCTGAATCCTGCAACGACGGTGGGCATCCATCTTCCTTGCCCCGAGTCACTGCCAAGTGACTTTGAACACTGTCCCCTCTGCTTTCAGGTCTTCCATCTTCTGAATCCAGGCTTGGATTCCTCCGGACACTTCTCCTGTCGCCGCAAGCAGCAAGTCTTCACTGGCTCCCATTGAAAACGACGCCGCGACCCGACACCAAAGAACACCTATGCACCCGGCTCCCCTGGGTGAGGTAACTTCAGCACTACGGTGCTCATGTGGGTGTGGGCCCTAGAACTACTTACCCTGTAAGTGACTTGCTTGTAGCTTCCCTAGAAGTGTCCTAAAACTCTTACTTTCCAAGTGCGACTATCGCGCTGACTCGTACATGGTTCGCGTCTGTGTTAGACACACCGCGTCCAACTCCCTTGCAATCCTATCTGTAACCGTATCCTTCGACTTGTACTGAGTCCGATCGGTGTGTTCGCCTCGAACACGCAAGGGACCTTTAACATTGAAATCTCAATCGCGTCTGAGTGCATAGACTCGCACAGGACTCGCACCGGTGCCAGGTCACCGCGTCCGTCCCCTGTGGGTCTCCTACAACTACCTGGGGTGGTTCTTGGGGGTCCCTCGATTCTAGATGCCCTAGACCTAGGTCTAGCAAACTAAGATTGTGATATTCAATTGTGCTTAACTTATTTTGATAACATTTGACTTGTACATATGTTCCTGACTTCTAATCTCATAAAGAGATTAGTAGAGAGTGTTTATTAATAAATACATATATATTTGATATATATACTTGTGTGGTGTCTTTTCATTTGGTGATTCAAGAGATTGTGTGGTAAAACAAGCTGCTTTACATTCCTTCAAGACTTAGCCTGAAGGCTGCTCTCCACAGCTACCACTAGGATAGCTTTCTATAAAGGTTGTCTTAAACCTATCTACCATAAGAGTCGAATTGTTCTGGTGCAAGGTGTCCACTTTAATTAGTGAACAGCATATACCAGGCCAACTTCTCACATTAGTGGGCAGCGTGTGGGATTCCAGCTTGCTATTGTTTTACTAGAAAATCTCTATTTGAATTACTAACTGAAAACCACTATAGGTACTTAAGGTACATATAAAGTCAAGCTTAGTATCAATAAGTTCTACTGAACTTAGAGCTGTGTGCCAAGGGATAGCACACCCTTTCTACAGCTCAAGCTAGTATCGGTAGGCCACAAACTAGTGTAGGTAGTACAACACTGCACAACACTAGAATGTCCTTAAAGGGTGGAACCAGTGGATCCACTCAGCCTCAGTATAAGGACATGGCTTTCTCTGACTTGAGAGCCATGTGTGTTGAAAGACACCTGAGGCTAGGACAGAGTCCCTCAACCCTACACCTGATAGATGTGCTGACAGTAGATGATCTTAGATTGGCTCTAGGAGCTAATGGATCTGAATCAGTGGGTGGGTCAATTACAGTATCTGGGTCAGATGATGAAAATCAGAATGACCAGGAATCTGTGATTGAAGGGCCAGGCCTCAAGGGGCCTGAAAAGGACAGAGGAATTCTCCCTAAGAGAACTGACAGAGTGGAGGAGAGGCATAGGTCCCCTTCCAGGGAATCTGAGCACTCTTATCACTCTGGCAGAGAATTTGTCCACCAGAGGAACTCATACATTCCCATAAGAGAGACCTCCTCTGAAAGAATGTGCAAACTGCTGCAGTATGAGGATGCAAGAATTGCCCTCAGAACCAAGCAGTTGGCACTGGATAGAGAAGCCCTGGAGATCCAGAGAGCTTCTAGAAGAGAGGGGTTAGAACCCCTTGGTGGCAGCAACAGTGTCCCTAGAGGCAGAGAATCTATTCCAGACCATAGGAAGCTGAGCAAGGTTGTTCCTCCCTACCAGAGTGGGGACGATATCCACAAGTGGATAACTGCTATGGAGATGGCCTGTAGAGTACAGCAGGTCCCCCAAAAGCAGTGGGCAGCAATCTTGTGGCTCTCCTTTTCAGATAAAGGTAGAGACAAGCTCCTCACTGTTAGAGAAGAGGATGCTGATGATTATGAAGTCCTGAAGAGTGCACTGATAGATGGGTTTGGCTTAACCACTGAGCAGTACAGGTTGATGTTCAGAGACACACAGAAGGCACAGACTCAGGACTGGACTGACTTTGTTGATTGTGCAACCAAGGCTCTGGAGGGTTGGCTGGTTGGCAGTAGGGTTACTGATTTCAAGGGATTGTATAATCTGATGATGAGAGAACAGATCCTTAATAATTGCCAGAACCAGTTGTTGCATCAGTACCTGGTGGACTCGGATCTGACCTCTCCCCAAGAATTGGGAAAGAAGGCAGACAAATGGGTCAGAACCAGGGTGAGGCAGAAACCCCAGAACCAAGGGGGTGACACCAAGAAGCAAGATCCTAAGGGCTCTGAGAAAGGTGGGGATAAGTCAAAAGACCAGGGGTCATATTAGCAAGACCCACGTTAAAATTATCGCCGTTTTAGCGGCAGGAAACTGCCGCTAAAACGGCGATAATGGGCTTGCTAATATGCGTTATGGAATTCCAATATAAGCCCAGGTTAGATATGCAGGACATCTAACCTGGGCTTCTATTGGAATTCCATAACGCATATTAGCAAGCCCATTATCGCCGTTTTAGCGTCAGTTTCCTGCCGCTAAAACGGCGATAATTTTAACGTGGGTCTTGCTAATATGCCCCCAGAAGTCTTCACAAGGGCCCCAAAAATCTGCATCTGGTGGGGAGTCACAATCCAACAAGGGAAAAGGCCAAAAGAAGCCCTGGTGCAAATTCTGTAAACAGAAAGGGCACTGGACTTCTGACTGTAACAAGTCCAAAGACCAAACCACCACCACTCCTGCCCCTAAGGCAACTGTTCCCCCTAGTTCAGCTACTGGTGGAGGTGGTACACAGAATAAGGGTGTAGTAGGGTTGACCCTGGGTTCTGAAGTGGACTCTGACCTAGTCAGAGTGCCCACTCAGGCAATGCTGATTTGTGAGGGAGACCTTAATATGTCCTTCCTAGTGAGTCCCAGTAATCTGGGCAAATACAAACAGCAGCCTGTAATAAATGGCAAACAGGCTTTGGCATTTAGGGACACAGGTGCTAGTGTCACCATGGTGGCAGAGGATCTTGTGGACCCTGGACAGATCATCCTGGGCGAAATGTACCAGGTGACCAATGCAAGCAACGTCAAGACCAACCATAGTCTGGCAGTTGTGAATTTCTCCTGGGGAGGGGTAACTGGCCTCAAGAAGGTTGTAGTCAGTGCAGACCTCCCTGTCGAATGTCTATTGGGCAATGATCTAGAGACTTCAGCCTGGTCTGAAGTAGAGTTATGGACTCATGCTGAGATGTTGGGCATCCCTGCAGAGGTATTTGCTGTGACCAGGTCACAAGCAAGAATGCATGACACTGAACCAGCTCTGGATCCTGGAACAATGGACCAGATGCTTCCCAAGAGGAGGAGCAGTAGGGTAAAGGCAGTGCCTTCCCCTCTGTCTCAGATCACAGATTCACCCCCAGAGGGAGGTGAAGCAGATCCTGAAGAAGGAACTGCCCCAGAGGGACTTGAGCCTGATCAGGTTGAGTTCTTGGGGGCAGGGGGCCCTTCTAGGGAAGATCTGAGTAAGGAGCAACAGTGCTGCCCCTCTCTTGAACCCCTCAGACAGCAGCCGGCTGCTGAGGCTGCTGGGAGTGCTAGTGGGTCCCATAAAGTTTATTGGGATGAGGGACTCCTATATTCTGAGAGTAGAGACCCAGCCCCTGGAGCCACCAGGAGGATGGTAATACCTCAGAGGTTTAGGGGGTTCCTCTTGACCCTAGCACATGACATCCCTTTAGCAGGACACTTGGGCCAAAACAAGACCTGGGACAGGCTTGTTCCACATTTTCATTGGCCACATATGTCAGAGGACACAAAGGAGTTTTGTCGCTCCTGTGTCACATGCCAAGCCAGTGGTAAGGCAGGTGGCACAACAAAGGCCCCCTGATACCACTACCGGTGGTGGGGGTACCCTTTGAAAGGGTAGGGATTGACATTGTTGGTCCCCTTGACCCTCAAACTGCATCTGGGCACAGGTTTATCCTGGTGGTAGTGGATCATGCCACCAGGTACCCAGAAGCAATTCCCCTGAGGACCACCACAGCCCCTGTGGTGGCAAGAGCCCTCATTGCAGTCTTCTCCAGAGTGGGTTTCCCAAAGGAGGTCATTTCTGACAGAGGTGCCAACTACATGTCAGGATATCTGAAAGCAATGTGGAAGGAGTGTGGTGTAACTTACAAGTTCACCACCCCCTATCACCCACAATGCAATGGTTTAGTTGAACGCTTCAACAAAACCTTGAAAGGAATGATTAAAGGACTCCCAGAGAAGCTTAGGCGGAAATGGGACCTTCTTCTTCCTTGCCTGTTGTTTGCATACAGAGAGGTTCCACAGAAGTGGGTTGGTTACAGCCCATTTGAGCTTCTGTTTGGGCATCCTGTAAGAGGTCCTCTGTGTTTGGTAAAAGAGGGCTGGGAGTTACCTCTCAAGCCCCCCAAACAAGATGTGATGGACTATGTACTTGGTCTCCGCTCCCGGATGGCAGAGTACATGAAAAAGGCAACCAAAAACCTAGAGGCCAGCCAAGAATTACAAAAAGCTTGGCATGACCAAAAGGCTGTACTGACTGTATACCAGCCAGGACAGAAAGTGTGGGTGTTGGAACCTGTGGCCCCAGCAGCCCTCCAGGACAAGTGGAGTGGCCCCCATACAATAGTTGAACAGAAGAGAGAAGTCACCTACCTGGTGAATCTTGGAACTCCCAGGAGCCCCCTGAGGGTGCTCCATGTCAACAGATTAAAGCCATATGTTGACAGGGCTGACATGGGCTTGCTCATGGAAACTGATGAGGAACAGGAGGAGGAGAGTGACCCTCTCCCTGAACTGCTCTCTCAGAACCCTGATGATGGGTCAGTAGATGGTGTTGCTTTGGCAAGCAGCCTCACTGACCATCTGCAAACTGAGTGCAGACAAGTTCTGCAACAGTATAGACATATGTTTAGCCTGACCCCTAGTCAGACTTCCTGGTGCACCCATGAGGTGGACACTGGAGACAGTCTGCCTGTCAAGAATAAGATCTACAGGCAACCTGACCATGTCAGGGACTGTATGAGGACTGAAGTCCAGAAAATGTTGGAGCTAGGTGTAATTGAGCCTTCATATAGCCCTTGGGCTAGCCCAGTAGTCCTGGTACCCAAGCCTCATACCCAGGGTGGTAAGAAAGAGATGAGGTTTTGTGTAGACTACAGAGGCCTCAATGCAGTCACTAGGACTGATGCCTACCCCATACCAAGGGCAGATGAGCTGATTGATACTTTGGCCTCAGCCAAGTATCTAAGCACGTTTGACCTGACAGCTGGCTACTGGCAGATCAGGTTAGCTGATGATGCAAAAGCCAAAACAGCATTTTCGACCCCTGGTGGGCACTACCACTTCGTGGTGATGCCCTTTGGATTGAAAAATGCACCTGCCACTTTTCAGAGGTTGGTGAATAAAGTTCTGACAGGGATGGAAACTTATTGCTCAGCTTATCTAGATGATATTGCTGTCTTTAGTTCCTCCTGGCAGGATCACCTGGTCCACCTCAGGAATGTTTTGGAGGCCCTGCAGAAAGCAGGCCTCACTATCAAGGCCACTAAGTGCCAGATAGGGCAGAGTCAGGTTGTGTACCTGGGCCACCTTGTAGGTGGAGGCCGGGTTCAGCCTTTACAGAGCAAAATCCAAACCATAATGGAATGGGTTGCTCCAACCACCCAGACACAGGTGAGAGCCTTCTTAGGCCTGTCTGGGTACTATAGGAGGTTTGTCAAGGGATATGGATCTATAGTGACCCCCTTGAATGATCTGACCTCAAAGAAAATGCCAAAAAAGGTTCAGTGGACAGCTAGCTGTCAAAAGGCATTTGAAGACCTAAAGCAGGCCATGTGCACTGCCCCCATCTTACAGAGTCCAGACTACACCAAAAAGTTCATTGTCCAAACAGATGCTTCTGAGCTGAGTGTGGGAGCTGTACTGTCTCAACTGAATGATGAAGGTCAAGACCAGCCAGTAGCTTTTATTAGCAGAAGGCTGACCCCTAGAGAGAAACGTTGGTCAGCTATAGAGAGGGAGGCCTTTGCTGTGGTATGGGCCCTGAAGAAGCTGAGGCCATACTTGTTTGGTACTCACTTCATAGTTCAGACCGACCACAATCCCCTCCTATGGCTTAAATAAATGAAAGGAGAGAACCCAAAACTTTTGAGGTGGTCCATTTCCCTACAGGGGATGGACTATACAGTGGAACATAGACCTGGGACCCAACATGCCAATGCAGATGGACTCTCAAGGTATTTCCACTTTGAACACGAAGACTCAACTGGTCAAGGTTAGTTTAGTGTCCCTGCGTTTGGGGGGTTGTGTAGGAGAGTAGGATCTGCCTCTTATGTTGCCCCCACTTTTTTCTGATGTTTACACTGGTTTCTGGCTATAGTCTGGCTGGGACCCTGCTAATCAGGGCCCCAGCCTCTCTGTTCTCTCTAAACGATTTGGAGTGCACTCTAGGTGCACTAGTGATTGGATACTGTGTCACCTTATGAGTCCCTAGTATATGGTACCTTAGGTACCAAGGGCATAGGTACTTCACAGGCCTATCAGGGGCTGCAGCATGTATTATGCCACCCCTGGGAAGCAGACTAAATCGGACACCACAGGCCTGCTACTGCAGCCTGAGTGAGGAAGTGCT
The DNA here is from genome assembly GCA_963921515.1 of Calotriton arnoldi. NCBI lineage: Eukaryota > Metazoa > Chordata > Amphibia > Caudata > Salamandridae > Calotriton > Calotriton arnoldi. The sequence goes on along the minus strand of CAWUFW010009961.1, from coordinate 624,345 downwards.
AGCACCCCTCACTGAGATATAGGTTCCCTATATCTCTCCCACACACACATATAACCCTATCAGTCACCCCTAAAGCAGGCCCTATCAATCCTGAGGGCAGGGTGCTTGGCTTCTATGTGAGGGGGTGCCTCTGCCTGAGCAGGGCCCCTCTGCAGCTCTCAGAGTCCATTCTCTGGTGCTGTTTGTGGATGCGGTTAAACTATATACTTTTAAGTGCATTATATCCTCGCGGTAAAATGCTAACTTTGGAATGGCTGCATCGAAACATGTTGTGTTTGGTGTCAAACACCTTGGCATACTACCCCCCCGCCAGTCCTGGCGGCGGGGGTAGCATTCCACCCTCTAGAGGGATAGACATGTACCTACTGTGGAAACACGGTAGAATCCTGCAGAGCCCTGGCATCACAAAATGGATGCCACCAGTCACAGACACTGGGCTGCCCTCCTGCTGATGACCAACACTCGCAGTGGAGGAAGCCCAACAATAGATATCCTGTCCCAAGGGGTGTGACCACCTTCCAGACAGGGTTTAGTGTATTGGGGCTGGGTTGGTGCACTCTTAGAGTGCTTTGAAGTCCTGCACTGGGGGAGCAGAAGGCTCCTCTGTGCATATGCCAGTTCAAACTGGCTCAGGGGCTACCTGTCCCTGCTCTGGCGCGAAACTGGACAAAGGGAAGTGGGTGTAGCCACCCACTCCCCTGACCCTCCCATAGGTAGGGTCATAGAGCTAGTCCCTCCCTTTCTTTTAGTATAAGAGGGGGAACCTGCGCAGAGCACCCTAGATTTCCCTGGACGACACTCTACAAGAAGAATCCTGGACCTTCGACGTTCCACTACCTTTGGAAGACGGAAGAATCTCCCTTGGAGTCAAGGAGTGACTCCCCTGCTTGGCAGGCACCAAAAACTACAAACGACGGTCACAAACTATGCCGCTCCCGCCGGAGGCCGAAGTCCCTGCAGCCCAAGAAGTGGATTTCCTGACTTCTCAAAGGCCATCGTGAGTCCCCAGCGAAGCTGAGGCCAGTGGACCCCAAGAGTAACGAGGAACCGCGACCCCTGGGTACCGTGCACTATTGTCGAGTGCAACCCCTTCACAACATTCCACGAACCTGTGCTTTGGACCACGTGTGGTCCCATCCTCTAGCAGAAATCCCTCCTAAGATCAGAGGCCTACCATGTCCCGAGTGACCGTGGGTCCCTGTGAGTGAATCCTCCCGAGGCGTCTTCGCGATCCCTTGCCAGCCGGCTTGTGGGTCCCCAGAAGACTTTCTAAAGAAACCAGAGGGCTCCCCTGGTTGCTCCAGGCCTGCCCTGACTTACCCTCGCTGGGTAAGTCCCACAGACCTTGCTGGTCTGCGCCATTGTCTCTTCACACTTTCCCCGAGACTTGCTGTTACCAAGGCTTGGTGGCTCCGATCGAGTCGCCGACACCACAGTCAGCTGCAGACATCGTGGTACACACCGAATCCAGCTCCTGGTTGTCGTCGATGCCTCCTGGACCTCGTGGCTGAAGAGTCAAGGCAACCGCGAACAACCTGAATCCTGCGACGACGGTGGGCATCCATCTTCCTTGCCCCGAGTCACTGCCAAGTGACTTTGAACACTGTCCCCTCTGCTTTCAGGTCTTCTATCTTCTGAATCCAGGCTTGGATTCCTCCGGACACTTCTCCTGTCGCCGCAAGCAGCAAGTCTTCACTGGCTCCCATTGAAAACGACGCCGCGACCCGACACCAAAGAACACCTATGCACCCGGCTCCCCTGGGTGAGGTAACTTCAGCACTACGGTGCTCCTGTGGGTGTGGGCCCTAGAACTACTTACCCTGTAAGTGACTTGCTTGTAGCTTCCCTAGAAGTGTCCTAAAACTCTTACTTTCCAAGTGCGACTATCGCGCTGACTCGTACATGGTTCGCGTCTGTGTTAGACACACCGCGTCCAACTCCCTTGCAATCCTATCTGTAACCGTATCCTTCTACTCGTACTGAGTCCGATCGGCGTGTTCGCCTCGAACATGCAAGGGACCTTTAACATTGAAATCTCAATCGCGTCTGAGTGCATAGACTCGCACAGGACTCGCACCGGTGCCAGGTCACCGCGTCCGTCCCCTGTGGGTCTCCTACAACTACCTGGGGTGGTTCTTGGGGGTCCCTCGATTCTAGATGCCCTAGACCTAGGTCTAGCAAACTAAGATTGTGATATTCGATTGTGCTTAACTTATTTTGATAACATTTGACTTGTACATATGTTCCTGACTTCTAATCTCATAAAGAGATTAGTAGAGAGTGTTTATTAATAAATACATATATATTTGATATTAGCAAGCTTGCCCACCACTTCACATCAGCTCGGAATAAGGCAAGAGTAGACCCATATTTGTTGCAGTGATGTTTATTCAGCAATCACCATGCCGCCATGACGCGTTTCGGCCAGAAAAGACGGCCTTGATCACATGTCAGCGTCTGGGGCGGGATTACCTCTATTTAAAGTGCAAATGCAAATGGATAGCAGCAATAGATATAGTAAACATACTTCATATTCAATTCACAGCATAATGCGTAAAATCATATAAAATACGAGTATAGAAATTCTACTAGGATAACAAATCACTGTAAAATACGTGACTAAATAACACACATGGTTAAAAATATGTATAATAATATATGTTGATAGGGGGGTAGGTTTTTGTATAAATACATACGCATAACCCCCTATTCATGCATGTGAAAATGTCCTAGCTATGAATCAACATCAAATTTTACTGCTCTTTGTAGTTAAAAGTGACTGAGTGCATAGATTGTATCCCCCCAACATCCTAATGTGCGAGTCCCCCGTAAAATCCTAATATGTGCAAAAAAGTGCATAGAATAAGTGCAAAATGAATCCATATGTGCAGAAAGTTTTTCTAATGTGCAAAAGAGTTTGGTAGCAGCCTAATGGGTTTCCTAGTATCATACGGAGCCTGTACCTAGATTACAAACAAATTAGCAAGGCACGGTATCTGTTCTCAAATGGAGATAACACATAAGGCTAATAAATAAGAGGATCATAAGGTTGATTCCCACAAATGAATACACAATATAAAAATTATTGTAAAATCATTCCAACCTAAAACCCCATAAAAATTAGCTAAAAACTCCTGATGTTATAAAAAGATGATTAAACATTGCATTTTGATCCAAATTCAAGGTTAAAAGAAGTGACTCGTAAAGGGAAATAAAACCCTATTTTCTTAATGACTCTGACAAATACGACTTATATCTGGAGGCCGTCTCTACCCTACCTAATAGTTGAAATAAATAGATGTAAAAGGGGAGAACAAAAACTCATATCCAAACCGATAATGGGTCAAGACAGACACCCTTAATTAATAACCACATTAACATCGAAATAACATATATATATATATATAAATATATATATATATGGAAATAATAGATAGATATTCAGTGGAAAAACTCATAGGTAGGTATACATGTCCTCGCTGGTATTCAAACCCCCCGGCTGCTTAGTTTCCAGTTCTAAAATATATCTTGTTTCTAAACGCCGGAGTTTAGCTTCCCTATTGCCTCCTCTCTTATCAATCGGCACTGAATCCAACACATAATATTTAAGATGTTTAAGGCTACTTTGGTGATGTTCCTTAAAGTGCCTAGCCACTGGGTAATTAGGGTCACTATTCGTAATTGCACGTGTATGCTGCAAAATTCTTTTATGCACCGCAAGTTTGGTGCTGCCAATATACATTAAATTACAGCTGCATATTAGTGCGTACACGGCAAATTCTGTTTTACATGACAGGTATTTTTTGATAAGATGTAACTTTGGGCTGAATGGCGTTTGATACGTCTTGGTGTTAATTGTAAATTGACACGCCTTACAATTGGCACACTTATAGAATCCTGTTCTGGGCTTAAGCCATGTTCTAGAGTCTGCATCCTCAGGATTATTTTTCACTAATGCATTGCCCATGGTAGCAGTTTTTCTAAAAGTGATAGCAGGTTTTTTAGGCATTGCTGTACCTATAATAGGGTCCCCCATTATTAATGGCCAATTGCGACGTATAATAGCCCTTATCTGTCCTTCCTGTCTGGAATATCCCAGTATCAACCTGGTCGGCTCTATAGATGTTGTTTCCATTGCTTCCCTGAGTTTGGGTTTGTAAAGGAGCAAATCCTGCCTGGCCCTACATTTGGATTTAGATATTGCAGCTTCAATAGCATTGATTTTATATCCTCTCTGGAGGAATCTATTTTTACACTCATGTTGTTTAACTTGAGTATCATGGTCCTCACTGCAGATTCTCCTTATTCTAAGCATCTCCCCATAGGGGATGCTATGTATAAGATGCGATGGATGTGCACTAGTTGCATGCAATATTGAATTGCCAGCAGTGGGTTTTCTGTAAAGTGATGTTGCGAGGCCATTGTGGGAAACGTATACCTCTGTATCAAGGAATGTAATGGTTTCACAGCTGATGTTGTATGTGAACTTTAGATTTAAATTATTAATGTTGATGTCCGCAATAAAATTATGTGCACTTTGTATTGACCCATTCCAGACGACAAAGAGATCATCAATATATCGTAGCCAAACAATTATGTTATTGGAGAAAATGTGTGCAAATTGTTTCATGAGGACCAGCTCCTCCCACCATCCCATAAAGAGACAGGCATAACTAGGGAGAAGCTGGCCCCCATTGCTACACCTTGTATTTGTTGATATACTTGGTTTTTATAAAGAAACAAATTATTCTCCAGACTAAATGTTAATAAGTCTATCAGCATCTGATTGTGTTTGGCATATCTCATGGGTCTATTAGCCAAAAAATGGTCCACTGCTTTGACCCCATCGCTGTTTCTTATACAAGTGTACAAGGCTGTGACATCCAGGGCAATAAGATAGTAACCCTCTTGCCAACTGATTTTTTCAATTTTTCTAATAAAGTCACTAGTATCCTGTACATATGAATTGAGATTCTTCACGTGACTTTGTAAAAATGAGTCAATATAGATAGACATATTCTCTAAAGGTCCATTGCAGGCTGAAATAATGGGCCTTCCTGGTGGTTTTACAGCAGATTTATGAACCTTAGGAACAAAGTATAGCAAGGTGATAGTCGGATTTTCTTTTTTGAGATATTTGTATTCCTGTAGGTTCAACAGGCCCAGACTCTTCCATGCCAACAGTTTTCCAAAGAAATTGTTCTGTGCTTGATTAAACTTCTGCATGGAGCTTTTTCGGTAGCAGTCCACATCATTCAATTGTCTTGCTGCTTCCTCTGTGTAGTCTTTTAGTGGCCATAACACTACATTTCCCCCTTTGTCCGCTTTTCTCACTACAACCTGCTTGTTGTTACCAATTTTGTCCATCAGTTGTTTGTATTTCCATTCCTGATTATGAATTTTACTTTTGGTTTTGTTGGTCTCCACATAAAGTTGTTTGATTTCCGCCACCACATGCTCATTGAACAGATCTAAAGGAGTCGCGAGGCATAATGGGTATGAATCTAGATTTTTCCTTGAAGCTTGTTGTAGGCTTAGCACAAGTATCGTAACTAGGAGAAAGAAGATCTTGCGTTACAAGTTCCGAATATACTCCTTCATCTGTGTTGGGGCCATCACTCATGGCACCTTCATTGCCCAAATAATGTAGATCCTTAAGTGCCCCAAGATCTGCCACTGTTAGACTACATTCCTCAGTCTCTGCTGTCAGTTGATTCCGTTCATTTGTAGCCTCCGGCATCCCTTGTGTTCTTGACTTCAACTTGTGGAACTTTTGGAGTTTCAATTTTCTGACAAACTTGTAGACATCCGATCGTGTGTTAGTATAGTCAAAGTTGGTCGCGGGGCAATATGACAATCCTAGTGAGAGGATCCGTTGTTCCGATGGGTCAAGATGCATATCGGTTAAATTAATAATAGTATTGTCGGTATTAAATACTCCAACTGATTCATTGGCCCCTTGGATAACGGAGCAAGGTTCTATTTCCTCCTCCATTGCCCCCGTCCTCTCACTTGTCTTGCATTTCCGCTGTTGCCACCTTTCTCTGGCAACCCTCCTTCGTTGCCGCCTGCTCTTTGTCCTTCGTTTTTGACGTTTTAGCAGCCCGAGGCCTCAGTGTTTCCCTGCGGCTTCTTCTCAAGTAGTCCACTTCATCTCCAAGGGATGGTTTTGTTGCTCCCGGGATTGGCCTACTCCTCATATTTTCTGCCTCTGTTTCACTATCGATGGCAGAGCTGAGGTCAGATGCTGACGCTGATGTCGCTCCTCCCTGTTCCTCATGGCGCTCCTGTTGATATCTATTACCCCTAGTTGGTTTAGTCCTGAAAGCATCATATTTTCGTGCGAACGTAAAAATGTGTCCGTTGGCGTAGTCGTCTTTGTCTCTTTGGAATTTGTATGTTTTTCTATGTTTTATCTTTTCTTCTTCTTTATTAAGCCTGATTGTCATCTCCTCTTGGTATTTGTTCCTTTGTGGTATGTCCCCTTGTAGTTCTATTTCTGCACTTAGAGCCTCAATTTTACTTTGTAGCTCTACCCGATCCACCTCTGCGTACTTCACAAGGATCTGTACTAATCTGCGAGAGGAGTCGAGGTTGCATTCAGCCCACTCTGACATCATACGTGGGTTAGGGGTATCATAACTGGGGGCTAACATTATCCTGAGCCCCCTCGGTATCCTGCCGACATCCAAGTACTTCTGAAGGGATTTAGCTTCCCACCATTTAGCAGTTTCCTGCCTCATAAGTTTCTCTAATGTACGATAATTTTCCTTAAGTCCTTTAGATGCCGTCGTTGTATCCACAGCCCCATGCTCATTAGGCTGCTGCCTCTGGGGAGGATTGTCCATAAACATTTCCTCCGCTGCAGACTCGCGACTTCTCAACGCTGCGGCTGACATGGTGATTGCTGATAAGTGCTCAATTTGTTTGCTGTGCTTACAGTCCCCAGTCCAAATGTCCCCAGGGCTGAAGGTCAAAGCTAACACCTCCCCACCAGTGTAAAAGTTGTTACGCTACGAACGGTACCTTTTCCCGATGGGCGTCCGCAGGGACAGACTCTGACGCTGCTGAGCGGCTCGGCCGAGCGGCTGCTGGCGTGTCCAAGACTAATCCCTCTGTAAACGACACCTTCGGGTGGTTTATTCCTGTCTTTCACTTTTCTTCCTTGCGTATACACAGGGGGCTCCGTAGATTCCCGACCCGGAAATGTTTGAATAGACTTCCGGGACTACCGCTACTCCGACGCCGTCCGCTGACAACGCCGTATGCTGTGGCGTCCGGAAGAATGAGACCACCAACCACAGAGCCAACTTGCGGGGAGGGGGTCCACAGACACCGGAGGAGGTCAATCCGGTAACAATAGTAGCAAGCTTGCCCACCACTTCACATCAGCTCGGAATAAGGCAAGAGTAGACCCATATTTGTTGCAGTGATGTTTATTCAGCAATCACCATGTCGCCATGACGCGTTTAGGCCAGAAAAGACGGCCTTGATCACATGTCAGCGTCTGGGGCGGGATTACCTCTATTTAAAGTGCAAATGCAAATGGATAGCAGCAATAGATATAGTAAACATACTTCATATTCAATTCACAGAATAATGCGTAAAATCATATAAAATACGAGTATAGAAATTCTACTAGGATAACAAATCACTGTAAAATACGTGAATAAATAACACACATGGTTAAAAATATGTATAATAATATATGTTGATAGGGGGGTAGGTTTTATATTTGATATATATACCTGTGTGGTGTCTTTTCATTTGGTGATTCAAGAGATTGTGTGGTAAAACAAGCTGCTTTACATTCCTTCAAGACTTAGCCTGAAGGCTGCTCTCCACAGCTACCACTAGGATAGCTTTCTATAAAGGTTGTCTTAAACCTATCTACCATAAGAGTCGAATTGTTCTGGTGCAAGGTGTCCACTTTAATTAGTGAACAGCATATACCAGGCCAACTTCTCACAGAGAGGATATCATATTAGCAAGTCTTCAGCCAGCAATTGGAAGGACACATGCCATCCCACCACATGTTAAAATGATGGCAGTCTTACACATGCTGGGCTCTAGCTCAGATGACCTCTGCAATGTTGACTGGCATTTTGAAGGATGCATTTTCTTCTTGTCTGCCATCTGTGGTGGATGCCATCATTCATCTCACTCCACAGTACTGTTGTATTCCGCTTTAGGTGTCCGTATATAGGTTTTCCTGAAACATGTCCTTATATAGGCACAATTTGCATTGCCCTTATATAGGCATAGATTCACAGTCCTTATTTAGGCATTAGCCGTGCACTCCAAATACAGGCATGGTCACCGACATCCGTCCAACCTAACGTCACAACGAGTTCTTAGAAACCAGACCCTTAAGCTCTTGGGAGTTCCCCTAGCACAGGATTATTGATTTCTCCAAGAACTCATCTATTATGTATGAACCGCTATACCTTAAGGGTTCATTCCTGACGTCTTCCTCTGTCCAACTTCACGTCAATGCTAACATTCCAAGGCACCTACCAGGTATAGATATACCTTCCCTTGCCCAAGCAAGTTAGAGGAGACCTCGACTTCAGAGGAGCCCGTATCCCGGCCTGACGCACTGAGAAGACGCTGTCATTCCTGCTCGCAGAAGAATCCAGCTTCCAGTGTTCTGACTCCCTTCGCGGGGTGTTAGAGCTCGAGTCCAGAAAGAGATTCCCACCTCTCTCATTCTCAAGGTATGGAGCTGACTAGAACCTAGAGGGACTCTTGGCATACTAGACTTAACATACTCTTAGTATACCATACTAGAGAATACTCCACCTACTTCTTACATTTCCCTACACCTAGACTAGGTTAGGTACATTGTGGTAGAACTAGCTTAGATACGCATCGTATGAGTACTCGCATTTTTAGCTCATTTTATTTATGTACGTGAATATATGCTAAAAGATAATGCTAGCGCAGTATTATTTCTACTGCTTACGCTGTACATTATTTATCTTGCATACTGTCTTGTGATCATAACAGCACATATCTCTTACATGAGAAACAAGACTGTTCAATAAAACTTTTTTATTGAAACGCCCGTCTTTTCTTTCGGTGTAACTCTGTGGAAACTAAGCATGCACGATTGACTAGGTGAAACTGTTATCTATTGTTTCCACGATTCTGAGACGTGTTCCGATTCTAAAGGGAAACAAAGTAGTCATGTTTATGCGGTTGCCAGAAACTTCTCCCTTCTTGTTCTCAAGGAGTTTCTAGTGGCCTCTGAGCTAGCTGGCACAAAGTAATTAAGTTTAATATACTCGATAGGGACATACTGACCTCAGTCCTATGTCAAGCCTATAGTGTATATTATTCCAATGCACAGAGCCTATTAGGGAAATAGGAACTACACTACATGGCACCCAAACATTTGGTAAGGCAGTAATTTAACGCTAGATACTGAGTAACTCAGTCGTGCTTTTCTCAGAGACCCCTACTCACATACTCCATAAGACGTCTGGAGTGGGTAGGGTTAAATATCCGCCAAAACTAATTAGGACAAAAAACCCTATATATTAGTTGCTTGGTTTAATGAACGTTGAAGGATACAGTGTTCCAAAATATTGTGCACCTTATCTTTTGTTTCCTTGAAACTTGTTCTACATTTTTCAAAAAACAAATGTCCACACGCTGAGGACAATGACACCGAGAACGGTGTAGCTGTGGCTGACCCAGTCGTAACAGCTTTTAACTTTACAGGTTTAAATGAAACCAAGGAGGGTGTTATAGACATCCATCCAAATTTAAGAAGAGCCATCACTCTAAAACTTATAAAACACGGCCTACCACCAAGAGGGGGTAGAGCAGTTTTCATGATAGAGGCACACAAAGGTATTCTACTCATGGATAGTATTCCCTGAATCAAATCCAGTAACAAAACTGTTTCACTTCTACAAAGAAGATGAACCACCAGAGGAATATATTCCTTTCGAAGATATTAAAAATCCACTAACATACCAGGAGCATCAGCTCTGGTTTAAAGGCGCCCTAAAACATCACAAAAACATTACCAGGCTCGGTCCACTAGGTAGACCAGGAGCAACATGGCCGATTCTAGCCGGCTACACACCTCATCCTGACATTGAAGAAATGTCAGACGAGGAATTACTTACTCAAGTTACAGAGTTAATAAAAATTTACAGACAATTGGTCCAATATGTCATGCGGACTTTCACAGTCCAACCACCATTCACCATTCCAAATCAAACCCCTCAACAGGGGAATACACTAAAAATTACACCACAGACTTTATACGCAGTCATGGGAAAAATGCCCACAAAACGTGAGCAAATTCCGTTCTGGATAGCTCAAAAAATTACTCAAATCGAAGCAGTATTTCCAAATACTAGCCCTTATGAGAAACACAGAATCCTAACTATCTGTTTACCAAAGGGGATCACACCACAACCGGAAGACTGCACCACTTGGGGCTCAGTCTTTGCTGCCATCTATACTAAAACAGTAACACATGCTGTTCCATCAATTGCAGTAATACCAGATGTCCTGAAACAAATTCAAAACGAATACGGGGCAGAACCTGCTCTGAATTTAGGTATGAAATTACTGAAAAATTTCGACCAGGTCTCAACAATAATATTATCTAATATTAAAGGGGAGGCAGCATCAGTGGCTATCCGCCAACGATTAAGGGAATTTGATGTAACAGAACATCAAACAGAACTACCCAGAATAATAGAACAATCTTATGCAGAATTAGGCAGAGATAGTTTGGGTGGAAGGCCATTGAAGCCAAAACTATCTGAAAGTCCTGAGAAGGACTCTATTAAACAAACTCCTACATCTTCTAAAAAGAAGTGGGAAACTAATAAACAAAATTCAAACGAGAAACGTTCTCAATCCCGAGGTAGGTCTCCTCAAAAGGAGCCCTCTGAAAGGAGGTATAACCTCAGGAATTTGGATAATTTAAAAAAGCCTGACAAGTATCAAGATACTGATACACGTTCCTCTCGTACCTTTCAGATATCGTCACAGACATCGGAAAGAAGAGGACGGTCAGAACATAGAGAAGTACGCGTGAAATCGAAAGACGACAAACACGTTCAGAAAAATAAATCAAAACCTCAATTCTCAAAAAAGAAGGTTGCAGGTCTGAAGATCAGACATGCCGAGGATACTGAGAACACAACTCAAGAACGGAGAATGGGCTCAGACAATGCTGGACAGTGCGGCAGAAGTCACAATAGCTCGCCAGAACCTGAAGGAACTTCTGGAGATAGTGGACTTGAATGAGTACATCACAGTTGAGACTGTAGACACCAGGGTTAGTACTCCACAAAAGTTATATGAAATAATACTCCGGATGGAGGGAGACATACCAAGAAAGGTGAAAACACTCTTTTGGGAAAAACTTTCAAGGGGTTATGATATACTTCTAGCAGAAAAAGACTGGCCACCACAATTTGTCAGGGAGTGCCCACATGGCGAGGACATTATTATGCCTGCCTTCTCCAACCATATTCCAATTCATCTAAAATATACTTATGCCAGGAAATGGGCAGTTGCCCAGGCCCCAGCCTTATACAAAAATCACGTAGGATGGGATGAGGACTCACCTCACCATAAAATACATCTAAAAAATGAACCTACTGCACAAAGGCAGTACCCAATAAAGCAAGAAGCTAAAAAGCAGGTCAGGGAGATCTTAGATCAACTTGAATACCAAGGGGTGATTGAAACATGCACCTTCTCAATGAACAATCCTTTGTTTCCTGTCTCCAAACCAGACCATACCTATCGTCTAGTTTTGGATTACAGACACTTAAACACTTGTTCAAAAACATTTGCAGTGCAAAATGCACATAGTACAGCATTAATGAATAACATTGTGCGTAAAAAATATAAAACAACATTGGACATTTCAAACGGTTTCTTTTGTCAAAACAAAGCACCTGAAAGCAGGTACTTAAACAGCTTTCTCAATAATGGGGACACAGCGTCAATTTTGTCGACTCCCACAAGGGTTCAAGAACAGCCCGGGGTTATTCTCAGCGAGGGTAACAGAGTTACTACAAGTTTATGATAATGAGGCATTGTCATATGTCGATGACATCTATCTGACAGACGATGACCTAGATAGGCACTTGAACAGGGTGAGTACCATTATATTGGGCTTCGCCTCTGAGGGCTATAAGTTCAACTTTAAAAAATCCAAAATTGCCCATCTCAATGTCCTTTTCCTAGGATATGAGCTTTCAAGTGAAGGCCAGAGCTTGGCAGCCAACTTTTTAGAAAGGTGTGCGCTGCTCCAAGCTCCAAAAACGCTGAAAAATTTACAATCCATCCAGGGTTTCCTAAATTTTGGAAGAACTTACATTCTAAATTACGCAGAAAGGGTTAAACCTCTCTACGCATTAATCAAACCTGATTTTTCAATCAAACATTGGACACGAGAACACACAGAAATCTTGCGTTCACTCCAAGCTAACATGTTAGCAACAAATCACTTACAAACACGCGTAAGTCAACGCAACTTAGTGATCCGAATAATTTCGGGGCAATGCGGATTCACCTACTTAACATCTAATGAGGGTGAAAAAGTATCAATAGCATACAAATCACATTTGTACACACAAGCAGAAATGTGCTTCACTTCAACAGAAAAAATACTGACAGCAGTTCAAACCGCTGTAGCAAAAGAAAGAGCTCTAGCCCAAGGGAAACGCATTATTGTCGTAACCCCAGTACCGGCCTTAGAGGCGGTTACCAAAGCGAGCATTCCAAATGCTAAAGCATTACATCCTAGATGGATACAATGGGTTAATTCTCTTGCTGCAACAGATGTTGAATATGTTTTTGATCCAGATTTAAAAACACAAGCGTTCCTGCAATATGAACATGAATGTCCTCTGCCCACTGAAATTCTGCCTCTCGATCAGTACGAATTCATAATTTACACTGACGGATCCGCACAACCCGCTACAGGGAGTAAGCAAGCTTACAGTGCAGCGTGCGCAATTGTTAAAGGTCGCATGCAAGATGGCAACTTCAGACCAATGGTCACTAAAACGCAATCTCTAGGAGATTGCACAGCTCAGCGAGCTGAACTACAAGCATTCAAACTGGCACTTGAAAGTACAGATCGCAAATTCTCCACACTCATAGTGTGCGATTCTTTCTACTGTGTTCAGTCGTATAATGAATATATACAAAATTGGCTTGAATATGGGTTCAAAGATGCAAAAGGTGGCACAATAAAGCATAAAACGCTTTGGGAACAAGTAGTTCAGTTAAAAAACGAACTACCAAAAGCTCACGTGATACACACGCTGAGTCATCAACGTGATGGCATTTACGTTGAAGGGAATTCATTGGCTGACGAAGCCGCAAAGGGGGCTGTTCAGATGGCTTCCGTAGCTGCGATCACTCCTTCAAAAACGAGAATAGACAGTGACATATTGTTGGCTGTCAATGCTACGAGCAAAGGCAGTGGTGCAGCGTTACCAAAAAAGTTTCCACTCAAGTACTCTTATGTAATTGATGCGAACAACGTTCCTTTTGCTCGAACCCCTGGAGTAGGGGATAGGGTAATTCCAAACAAGGAACGCAGATTAGGACTAATCCTAGCAGCACATGAAGGGATAGCCTCTGCCCATGCAGGTATTTCTGCAACAGTATCTTTACTGAAACAAAGATATTGGTGGCCTGGCATTAGGAAACAGACCAAAAACTATGTTTTAGAATGTGAAATATGCCAACAGATGAAAGTCTCCACAGTGAAACGTCCTGCGCAGACACCCCTGTTAATTTCAGACAAACCATTAGCTTGTGTTTACCTGGACCACTGCGGTCCCTTGCAAAGGGACGGTAACTATAAATATATAATGGTCGCAGTGGATACATGCTCAAGGTTCCTATGGATATGGCCTCAGCGCTCGGCTGACGCTCGAACTGTTATAAAAGATTTGCGAGTCTTTATCGGCACATACGCAATTGGCATGCTACATTCTGACCAGGGCCCTGCGTTTAGCTCTCGGACTTACAGAGAAGCCATGGCCAGTTTGGGCGTTGCATTGCGGTACTCCTCTCCATTTCATCCTGAGGGAAATTCTGTTGTGGAAAGGAAAAACCGGGACATAAAGCAGTCTATAACAGCTAGGGTATTCGGTTCGTGTGATGGGTGGGTCAAACATCTTTATGGGGTCCAACGCTCATTAAATAATTTGCCAAGAAGTTCTCTAGGGGGGGTCACTCCATGTGAGGTCCTATTTGGGACAAGAATGTGGGTTCCTGATCTCGAATGTAAAGGCACAGTGGTGGAAAATAAACCCTTTGATATCAAAGATCGTTTGGCTGTTTTACAGGATCTAAATGAACTAAGATCGAAACAAAGCAACATTTTCCTGAAGCCAACCACCATTGGGGAAAAACCGGCAGTCACAGCAAGGCCTGTCTGGATCCCAAAAGATTGCGGACAAGAAGGAATTTGGACCTTCTTACAGACAACCAGTACCTGTCCTAGCCATTCACGGAACAAGAACAGTACTTCTGCTGCCCCTTGCTGGAAAAAAGGAGAAAAGATTTGTGTCAATCGACCTCATCAAACCACAGTATGTGGCCAATACTAAATAGTAGGCCTCGTGGACTCCGACCTAGTAGCAGACGCACTCCTCTCGCTACTATCCAAGAGGTTCAGATTGAAAGACTGATAACGATCGAGAATTCAGCAGTAACAGATGAAGGACTGAGCAACAATGCTATGGAACTCATCCCTCTTGAAACTCAAGTAACAGTTCGTCCAAATACAGCTGTCTACACCAACGTAGCAAGTGATCAACTGGTTCCAGCGATTACGACAAATCCTGATGCAATTCCAACAATTGGCAGAACTGCTTCTGGCTATTTCATTAACTTTGATACATTTTCTGAGGATCCGAGTGAGCCTGAAACGACGCCAGCATCAAAAACTTTTAAACAGCAAGTACAAGACTTTTTTCATTTTCTGAGAAAGACTTATCTGGTTTCACCATGGATTGAACTATGGATTATTTCTGGAATATTTTTCTTTCTGCTTTGGCTAGCTTTGGTTATGACTATCAGCGTGCTTATAAATGGCAGATACATCCGTTTGGACACTGAAAGTAAAAATGTGAACTTACTTTTAAAACCACACAAATCATCCCATCGTGAAGCAAGAGACTTGTCAGCAGTGAACATCACAGCCGTTCCTATACAGGATGGTATAGTGTGGGACAAAACAGATTTCGATATCTTCGGCCCTAAGGAACTTTTGAACATTACACATTTATTTAAAATTTCACTAAGTGATTTTATTTCATCCAGTACCTATTCTGATGATTGGGACTTTGAGACTGTAAATGACATGATGTTTGATCTAGAAAGGTCTGCTGCATTTTCTAATAATGAGTATTTAGAGGGTTCATCAGACTATGAACAGCTATATTGCTATAACCATTATGGTCATCATTTTTTGCATAAATCTGCAACACCTAGAAATGTGTTTATGTTTAACCAATGGGAGCATTGTCCTACACCACCAAAAGGTAGTTCAAAAACGTTTGCTAAAAAGTTTCCCTATTTTTCAGGGTACAATACATCTGACCCGGAAACATTTTACTTAAAAATGTAAACAAAACAGGACAGAAAATTGTTTAAAAAATACAAAACAGATTTACTCTGCAGCATTTATTGCCCAACTGTCTAGACATGGATTCAACTTATGGAAAGACACAATAGACACAAAATCTGTCTGGGGTTCTAAAGATTGGCAAGTGCAGGGGATAGAAGCTTTGTTTAGAGCATGTATCATCCCTCAGCAAATAATGTTTTTGAATGACACTGTGCAACAAACGTCTTGCCTTGGTTTAGCCAAGATCAAAGACATGAAAACACCTTCTGTACCAACACCTGCCAGTAATAACAATACACAGGCAGCGGTTACAGTTGACACAATACTACAACTCAACAGAACAAATCCTGATTGGAGAAAATGGTTGATCTGGCCCACAGACACAAACATCTGTCACGAAAGATTCCTGAATAAAACACAGGGCTTTACTATTCATAGGCCAGACCCACGATACGTCCAAAGACAACATCCGGGGGTAGTAACAGCATACAGTGAAGGAGAATTGTGCCTCGACTGGCTACAAAAATCTACGCTTGAGGATGTGAAACAACACTTATCTTTACTTAAAGAAGACTCAGACCGTAGGGAATTCTTGCTAGGACCAAGAAAACCACGTCAAAAACGTTTCATATATGCCGGCATCCATGCTGCTTATAATGAAGCATGGAAGGTGTCACAGGCAGAGGCCGCAGAACGAATACGTGAACTTGAACGTATTAACTTAGAGAAATCTCTCACTGTGGTCGACAATGGGTTAACAACTTTGTCATCCAGAATTTATTCATTGGACACCATTGTATCCTCTGCTATTGACATACTGGAACATGATTTAGCCATCTTACAACAAGGCCAATCTCAGTTACGTTCTTTTATGTTATTAAGCTGGACGCTGCAATCTTTGCGTGCGGGCTATGTGCCTTGGCGTTTTATCAACACGTCGGCTCTGTTTGCAGAATATAATCTGACTGATAAACAGATCGAATTGGCACAAAGGGGAGCAAAGTATACAGTGCAGAGCATTGAAAAACTGGAAAAATTACCATTCACAGTGGCAGAAAAACCAGCTACAGAATGGCTTATTCATGGCAAAATCACTCTGCCTGTCACCACTTTTCAGTTTCAGTATTGCCTCAAACAAATGCAAGCAGGCAAATATGAAGGGTTGGGTAAAGAATACATTAAGACATCCTGGGATTTACCTTACGAATACAGATGTTGGAGTGGGGATCGTGAAGTGTTTCTAAGCGGTACACACTGTGAAAATGCACTAAGCGGTTCACTCATATGTCAGGACATTTCTTTACACGGGGCTTGTAATGGTTCTGTGGCAAATTTGTCCTGCCACCAGCAGGGTACACCAGCTACTGTGATTAATCCAACGTTTGGCCAACTTTCTAATGGGAGTTACCTCATGTTGAATGATCAGAGTTGCTGTGGCATGTTGCCAGGCATCCCATATCTGGTAACGGTGGACTCCAGGGTCACTTGCTGTATGCAAGCATTGTTCCCCCCAATAGACACAGTCAGGGAGTCGCCTTTAGGCCTTCATTGAATGTTTCTTTTATACGATTTGATACTTTAAGCAGAATGAAAGCCATGCTTATACAACAAACCGTGCCTTTGACTTCGGCCAAAGAAATCTATGATTTACAAGTTGCAAGGACTTCGGCTGAGATACAGGCTTTAATTCGTACAAACTGCCCTATACATTTCGTAGAAATGATGGGACGTATCTTTAACATGTCTGATACGAGCGGAATTGTACATGTATTTAAGACCATCTGTTCAGGACTATTAGTACCTTTCCAGGCAGTCCTCGGAATCATCCCAAACTTCGCACATTCGGTGTTTGGTGGTGTGCCATTAAATCTAGCACTTGTTGCAGGAATCCTATTTCTATTCCTACTATTACGCTATGGCAAGCATATTCGCCAACATCACTCCGAGCAATGTGGAGAAAGCTCTCCTTGAATGGAAGTGCTGTGAGCGCATAGTACAGCTTTTTGGCATGCCTCGTCTACGGGGGCTTACTACAACGTGGTTCCTGTCCTTCAGACCAATCGGGCAAGATTGCATCTTACCTGTTCTACGCTGCCTGCTTTGCGGTGAAGAATGCGTGCTAGACACCTGTCTAACACTCCCATCAGTCATGCCAATGGATATCAATACTCTGCTGGACCCGATAATGGCCCATGCTCTGTTTTGTCCCCAGAGGCTACCAATCCTGATGACGGCATTCATTGAGATCTCACAGACGCTTCCTGCAGCTGTTGAGGTACAAGATGGATCAACAGGCACACAGGTAACAACGGACGCGAACATTGCTGCAGCATCTTCTGCTGAAGGCGATGTTTCTCATCTCTGTGCAATTAACCTTCTGAACGAGGTGTTCCAAATGTCACCAACTTCGGTAGACGA
This sequence comes from Calotriton arnoldi, assembly GCA_963921515.1. Taxonomy (NCBI): domain Eukaryota; kingdom Metazoa; phylum Chordata; class Amphibia; order Caudata; family Salamandridae; genus Calotriton; species Calotriton arnoldi. The sequence goes on along the minus strand of CAWUFW010009961.1, from coordinate 606,293 downwards.
TATTTTGGCTACAGAAATAGATGATTTCATGTTTACACCAGACCCATACACTGACTTTGATTCGGCTCACAGTGTACCAGGGAAGCAATGAATTTGGCCTTCCTATTTTCAAAACTTGGAACTATTCCTAAGATTGAACTTTTTCTTTTTCTTTATTTTTTGAAAATACATGGCAAAACAATCTGCTTACAGTAGAACTATTCTTGTAAAACAGACTTCTTTGAATATTTCCAGTGACACAATATCACCTTATTTGTCTAACATTTCATTTAATACCATGATATGAAATGGCTTTGATTTTTGAAAACTTGTCAACCATTTCATCATATGTAGATATTTCTGTTTTTTCATTCATGTTGCATTTATTTTTTTTCTCCATTATATGCTTTGAATGAAAACGATGCTTTAAAATGTACAGTACCTATTGCATTCAACAGTTTATTTAAAACTTCTTTATATATGCTTTTAGAAATGTTTTTAGCAACATGTGGTACTCAGTTTAATGTTTAGCATTTAATGTTTAGCATTTAGTATTATAGTTCATTCGAAAGTGGAGTGGGTGTTGTATTCCGCCTTAGGTGTCCGTTTATAGGTTTTCCTGAAACATGTCCTTATATAGGCACAATTCGCATTGCCCTTATATAGGCATAGATTCCCAGTCCTTATTTAGGCATTAGCCGTGCACTCCAATTAAACAGGCATGGTCACCGACATCCGTCCACCCTAACGTCACAACGAGTTCTTAGAAACCAGACCCTTAAGCTCTTGGGAGTTCCCCTAGCACAGGATTATTGATTTCTCCAAGAACTCATCTATTATGTATGAACCGCTATACCTTAAGGGTTCATTCCTGACGTCTTCCTCTGTCCGACTTCATGTCAATGCTAACATTCCAAGGCACCTACCAGGTATAAATATACCTTCCCTTGCCCAAGCAAGTTAGAGGAGACCTCGACTTCAGAGGAGCCCGTATCCCGGCCTGACGCACTGAGAAGACACTGTCATTCCTGCTCGCAGAAGAATCCAGCTTCCAGTGTTCTGACTCCCTTCGCAGGGTGTTAGAGCTCAAGTCCGGAAAGAGATTCCCACCTCTCTCATTCTCAAGGTATGGAGCTGACTAGAACCTAGAGGGACTCTTGGCATACTAGACTTAACATACTCTTAGTATACCATACTAGAGAATACTCCACCTACTTCTTACCTTTCCCTACACCTAGACTAGGTTAGGTACATTGGGGTGGAACTAACTTAGAGACGCATAGTATGAGTACTCGCATTTTTAGCTCATGTTATTTATGTACGTGAATATCTGCTAAAAGATAATGCTAGCGCAGTATTATTTATGTCTACTGCTTACGCTGTACATTATTTATCTTGCATAATGTCTTGTGATCATAACAGCACATATCGCTTACACGAGAAACAAGACTGTTCAATAAAACCTTTTTATTGAAACGCCCGTCTTTTCTTTCTGTGTAACTCTGTGGAAACTAAGCATGCACGATTGACTGAGTGAAACTGTTATCTATTGTTTCCACGATTCTGAGACGTGTTCCGATTCTAAAGGGAAACAAAGTAGTCATGTTTATGCGGTTGCCAGAAACTACTCCCTTCTTGTTCTCAAGGAGTTTCTAGTTGCCTCTGAGCTAGCTGGCACAAAGTAATTAAGTATAATATACTCGATAGGGACATACCGACCTCAGTCCTATGTCAAGCCTATAGTGTATATTATTCCAATGTGCAGAGCCTATTAGGGAAATAGGAACTACACTACAGTACCTTTTTTTCCTAAAACTAGCCAACACTAACTAGCCACCAAGCAAGGATTCCACAGCATTGCTGGATTCCCACATGCACTTGGAGCAATTAATTGCACCGATGTGCAATTGGTACCACTTGCAGCTACTGCACACATATACCACAACAGAAAGCACAATAATTCTATCAATGTGCAGGCAATTGTGAACAATAATGGGCTGTTCACAAATGTGTTAGCTAAGTACCCTGGCAGTGGCCATGATGTATACATGTTTCAACATAACACCATTAATGTGCGATTCCAGAATGGAAAATATGTAATAGGCTTACTGATTGGTAAATTCATGTCATCTGCTAAAGTATATATATGTGTATGTATGTGTTTGTAAGTGAAAAGAAAAATGCACATATAGATATGTGGCTTTAAAGAAGATAGAATGTGCACATAGGGGCTCTTTATGATGTCGGGCATAAAGTCTCCGCCCAACAGTTGGAATCTTCACGACTGAGTCAGAGCCCTTCTGACCGACTTGGTCGGTTTACAGTCCGACCACCCGATTACAATGTTCGCGTACGGAACGTACACCGGCCGATCATTCCAACTCGGTTTTGACCAACTCGTGAAGTATTCCTGTTGGTTGGAACCACACCGTAACCCCCTATGGACGGCGTTCACGCTGTCGGGATTACAATGTTGCTTTCCAACAGCCTGTCTGTGTCGGCCTGTCCGACACGGAAAGGCTGTCAGAAAGTGACTTTTGGGGCCCCTAGCAGGGCCCCCTTGCCCCCGGGGACTATGGTTGTTGGCCGAGTGGGTACCTTAGGTACCATCCTGTAAAACCCTGCACTGTGTGGCAAGCACCATAGGGCGCCTGCCACAGGGTGCAGGGTTTTACACACACACACTAATTCCCATAGGAACCTGTGTTACAGCCTGTTCTCAGGCGTAACATGAGCTCCCATAGGAACAATGGGAATCCGACCAAACAGTGTTCGGTCCCATTGTAATCCAGCGGTTGGAATGGCTGGCCGCAAGTCGGTTGGCCCCAAATCCGAGGAGGTGTCAGGCCGAGGCTTGCCGCCCAACATTGTAATGAGCCCCTTAGTTTGTGTTTCCAAATTAAGCTGATGTCAAAATTAGTACCATTGGGGGTCATATATGTGCTAATATTCAATGCAACTGTCATCATCATAAATAAGGGACTGTGCTGTGTTGCATAAAATGGAGAAAGGACACATCCACTATATGTAATATTGTATGGATCATTTTCAGTCCCTATATGTGCTGGGGCACTCTTGCACACTACCGTGAGTGTTTCTTTGACAAGCAATTAAAACTGCATCATTAGCAGCCAGGCATAAAATTGTGATATCAAATAAGCCTGAAAGACATTTACCATATACCATGTTTTGCTGCAGATGGTAGTCAATGTTGGCAGAGGAGATAAATAAGCAACAAACACGTGTGACAACGTTATGGCATGGTCTTGAACATAGAGTTTTAAATCATACATACACATTGTAAATAGCTGTATTCAATATGCCAATAATCAAATACATTGAGGGGCACATATATCAATATAGTACTTTCTGTGCTGGGTCAATTGAAGAGGGCAGGAATGTGCCATATCTAGTAACATATGGAATATCATACAACCTCCCTGTACTGGCGGACAATGTGATGTTTACCAGCAAGGCAGACACCTATCTGCCATGCTGCAAGGGTGTCAGCATTACAATCATAACAGAAGAAATACAATGGTATATCATAGAAAATGTGCAATGTAGTAGAAAGAACGCTTAGATCAGTCTGGCTGGAGATGCCTCTACAGCCACCCAACGGTCTGTAAGATTATATTAGTATGCACAATAATCCACAATATCTGTGTGACAACAAATCTCCCCTGGGACTTTGAATGTGCTAGTACATCTGAGGAGGAAGAGGATGAGGATTCACTTTCTGAAATAGTTCACTTAATTACAGGCATATCCAGGAGAGAAGACTTATTATAAAATGTCTTCTCATACATCTACTAATAACAACATTTAATGTTGATCTAAATTACCAAATATGTGCACTTAATAAAATTGTATTTTTCTCATAATATATAGGAAGTCATGTTGTTTTGTATCTTTCAATTTCTAGCAACAAATGTGCCAAGTATTTACAAGAATGATCACAGTTAGACATATGTCACTGAATACAATGAGTGTTATAGTAAAAGTGTGAGGTGGGCCACTTTAGCAACATAAGACATCTGATGCATTAACAAAGCAGAGAAGTTAAATCTGGGGATGTACGATGGTTGCTGAGTAAAGTTGTCAAACATGCATCAACATAGATACAACTTATAGCTACTTCAGACCTCCTAATTCCATCAGACTACTATTGCAGAATTTATCTCACAGTGTCAATCTTCAATATGTGCTCTGTGATGCAGATACAGATGTAACAATTGGCATATAATGTCAGATATGTAAGTGCATGAATGCAGTATTTACATATATGTTGATATGCATTAAGACACATTAACCCAGATTGTGGGGCGATGTGTGTGATATGAAATCACGACAAATTTGGGTAATGGATGCTGCTTCAGTGGGCTACTGTTAGTTGTTAAGGAATTACTCATTAGGATAATGTGTGTATGTATGCATATATACATTAATGTGTGTAGCACATTTCATTTACATAGTATCAAAAGCAATGTATTGCACCATTCTAAAGCAGGTATTATGTGGGTGAAGACCTGGTAATACGTGCAAACAGAGTGTCAATGAAGGGATGAACACAACACAGTTGGTCATTAATGGGTACCATTGAGTTGGGTAACAATAAACACCTGTTGTCTGCGCCAAGATACTCTTGGGTGAACGTGTGCTTTACAAATACACGTTATGTTATGGTATGTTATGTTATGTAAGTCATTTTAGAAAAGAAGTTTGTGCAGTAGGACCCACATATACGAACATAACACTTAGGGCCAGATCCATCAAGGGATTGCGTTGGCGTCTTGTCAAGGCCAATGCAATCCCTAAGTCAGATTTACCAATCAACGCAATGCCTCCTTGCGTGGACCTGCATGGTTTAGTAAATCTGGAGTAACGCAAGGCAGCACAAGTCACTGCCTTGCGTTACTCTGCATAATGGGGTCATTACATGGGTGGAGCATGGGTGCTTGCATGCATTCACCCATGTATTCTGAAGCATTTCCTTCCTCCTCCAAAAACACAATCCTGCCTGTAACACACGTTCCCTTGCTCCATGGTGCAAGACTGCCTGTGTTGGCCCTAGGCTGCAGATTGTGTACTAGTGGAGGCAGTGGACAGGAATGTGCCATTCCTTGATAGAGATGGCTTTTTCCTGCCCTCTCCCTTTCATGCAGCACAGCGCAACATGTTCAAAGCTCTGTTGCTTTGCATGAAATCTTTTTACACCTGCATATCCTTTTCTATCCTGTCCCATCTCTGCTATGCGGAAATGAGTACAATCTAGTGCCAAAACAGGTACCCTTGTGGCATGGTGCTAGGTGGCATGGTTGGAGGTACAATAGATTCTGCACATTAAGGGACACATTCCTTCACTAAAGTCAGTCCCTGACACAATCTGAAATTTTGATGTGTGATGCAGAATGTAGCAAGCATACCCATAACTGGCAGATGAACAAAAGGCATGAAGAGCCCCACCGGGCATGAGGGAATCTTATAATGCAGCAGGGGTACTCCATCAGGGAGAGGAGGCCATATCCTCTGCTGACCTCCATAAATGACCCTCTGACTCTTTTCCAAAATGCTTACATGAGCCTTACATTTGGATGCTAGTGAAGTGCATCTGCAGGAGGACTGCAACACGTCATCCTTTTCATATTATTGTTTATACTTTTAGCAGAGAAATACTGATATAAAATCCAAATTAATTATATTAGTATTAATGTTATTATAACTATAATTATTATTGCTATTGCTTTGTTGTTGTTTTTGTTGATATTGATGATAATGATGATGAATATTAATAAAGTACAATTTATTATGTAATGATAGTAACACCAATGACACAAAAAGTAACACGAAAACAAAAATACATTCATGCTTAATTACAATAAAATGACATATTCATGACTGCTGCTTAAATTGTGAAGGAATATTTAATTTCGAAGTGCACTTATTTATACCTATCAATTTCATGGAGGATTTTATGTGACATAAAAAACCCATAAAAAGGGAACGATATTAAAATAATTGCATGAGAATACCGGTGTCTCATGGCAGGGAGTTTAAAATGAGTATTAGCAACATGGAGCGAGCTGCTGTTTTTCGATTAAGTATTCTTAAGAAATGTTGAACCGTGGTAAATAGAATTCTAAATTCCTTTGGTGCAAAAACTAAGAAATAACAGAGGTTAAAGGTGTTGTTTATTCATTTAGAAAGGATTTAGCTAAATATATTTAATTCTTTTGAAATGAATTCCCCTTGGTAGGATGGAGTGTCTGTTGGAACAAGAGGTGTTTTGAAGCCACATACTGGCAGTAATGAGTTTTTAAAATACGTAATCTGTATGGGAATTGTTTACTAAAGTTGATAAGTTGATAAATTGAAAGAGGCTGGTGGGGATTTCAAAGAATACGCTCAAGTGATTATTAGTGGAGGGATCAATAGAAAATGAAGGTCTGGGGCAATCCTGTTATTGATCTTAACAGGAAGGATTATGTTTAATGAAATGTTGTATGAGATGGAAATTGATTCCAGGCTGATAAAGAGTATGAGGAGTTAATAGGTACTCCGACATTACTCACATTCTGTAGGGCAAGCCTAGGTGAGGTTTTTAATTGAAAAAAATCACATTTTAAATAATTCCCTAAATGAATTTTTGTGCAATTCAATATTCAGAAGGTGACATTCAATGTTCAGGCAGCTGGAAATATTGGTGTGCATTAAGTACATTGGCATAGCTATTCATTTAATGTGGAGTATCTTTTAAATGGCAGCATTCATTGCATTGTTGACATGTTTTTTGGTTTAACATAAAGTTGAATAAATACACGAATGTTTAGTTTTGTTTATACAATTGCTGGGACAGAGGTGCTGTCAAGTCAAAATTAGAGTCACTATGTATCCTATTTTCAAATTACTAGATGACAGAGCATATAATTTGCTATAGTGTATATGTATCCATTGGCACGTCTAATACAATGGAAAACATATAATATCACAGAACATTCCATTCTGCAATTAGGATAAAGTGTGTTTTGGAATAAAAAATAATAGTATTTATGACGTAAGTTTTTGTATAGCTCTTGGTACAACCACTTTTATCTTTCGTCTGCACTGAAATGGAAAGTTGTACCCGACCTTTTGAGGGTGAGTTCATGTTGCAGTTTAACCGCGTATAGCTGCTGAAGGTGTTTAATGTATTAAGCCTTTTCAAGTGATTTATAGAGTGCGCGGACGCAGACTTAAGTTTTAGGACAGATTTCTTCTTGAGATATTTGAAAGCCTTCCCTGTTTCTCTGTTTCCCAGCGGTTCATGCAATGGCACCTGCAGTTTAAAGAGTGTTTGCCTGTGTACCCAAATTAGACGCAATCAAAAGGTCTGTGTGACAGATTATTTCTAACTGGAGGATGTCATTTAGCTCGAGATTATGTTACATTATCCTAGAGCGAGAACGTCTTCCCCTGTAGGAGGTGACAAACAATAATTAACACACTCAGCTTGACTCATTATCAACCAAAATTAATGCTGTTTTCGCCTTATCCACTGAGCCCCCAATCTCAACAAAGCTTTTGTCTGAGATGCACAGATTAGCTTCATTTAATGAAGGATTGCGAAAATAAATTACCTTTATTTTCATCCTCGCTTAAACGGGACTGCAATCAAAAGGTAAGGTAAAAACAATGACCTAGAAACATTGTTTAATTGGATTGTTTGCAGTACATTTTGTATTCCCCTATTGTTCATTCAACTGCATTGTTCTTCTGGCTTGTTACATTTCAAGGTACACAAATATCGTAGACGGGTTATTTTCTAACAGAAAAGTGAACTGAAAATATGTCTATCGTTCCTACCTCAGTAGAGTTCAAACATAAAGTCCCTTTAGTGTTTAATCAAACTTTGTCATTGGTCTTTTTGCTGGGCTCCTATTAGCTTGCAAGATATTTTTTGCTTGTCACAGGCATTTGCAGCCAGAGGCACCAATAATTTTGGGGCACTCGTGAGTGGGTTTGAAATCAACTTGTCTTCTGAAAACAAAGGGGCTGATGTACAGAGCATTTTTGCACTCAAAAAGCCTGTCATTCACAGACAGAAGGCCTTGCGACTCCAAAAGTGAAGGTAAAGCATTAGTGTCTGCAAGGGACATATTTCATCCACTGTAAGAACAGAGGTCATAGTCCTACCAGAGGATCCACCACAGGCTTTTTCACATCTTGTTTTATATAAATAATGTAAATGCCTAGATTGTCTTTGTCAAATGTAAAATTATCAGTCACCTTTCAGCAAACTCAAGATCAGATTTTGTGAATGTATTCATTAACTCTGAGTCATTTTCTCATGGTGAAATTTACCATGGTCTTGAAAACTGACATTGAGAATTGACTGCATATGGTAGAATTTAAGCAAATTAGCTCATGTGCATTCAACTGTACTGCATGACAATTTGAAACAAAACTATTATGAAGTAACTCTGGCTCAGTTAAGGTGGATGAATACTTTACAAAGGCCCTCTTTATGACTGGCCTGGTAAATGGGCTGGGTTTTCCCACTCCCAGAGTTACTGATATTGAGGACACTGATAACTCCGGGATGGGGAAATCCAGCTTATTTCAAGATATTCACTGAGAAATGGAGAATTATTGGAGGAATTGGTAATTCTGAGTTCAATGCGCTCGTGTAATTCCTCATTTCCTCTACACTTCCACACATAGATTCTGGCTGTTTTCAGCAGCCAAAATCTTCAGGTAACTGCGAAGAGATCCTTGGTGTTCCCACGTATCTCAAAGTTCCAATGGAGCTGGCTAGTAACTGTTGTTACAGGCGCTATTGGAATTAATAAAACATGTTAATTTCCATAGGTAACTTTAGACATGGCTACAGCCCGAACTGCTGAATGGAAGTACACCAAATTTGGCAAAAGAGTAGCACTTGGTTCAGAAAGCACTCTTTTTGTTAAATGGTGTAAATCCGTTCAGTAGTCCCTGAGAAATGTAGAGATTTCTCAGATATACAACTGTGGCCGCGGTGGATCCGCAAACCCTCCCGATCTCGTACCTGAGATCCGATTGGCTGCCAACACTTCAGGAAGTGTTGCAGCCATCTTGTGACTCGGCTGAACCGAGTCCCAAGAAAAAAAGTGAAAAAACAAGAAAAGGGGGCAGGGTAGAAACACTCCGATTCTCTTCGCCAAAACAAGCATTTTTTTTTTTTTTTGGGCGGGATTCGCGGTGGATCCGAGCATCTGGCAAAACTTTTTTTTTTAAACGAAGCACGGGCTCCTGTACTTCGTTTACTTTAGGCACCCGGGTGGGCCTGGCTCCGGGGGCAATTAAAAATAGTGTTGCCTGAGGGCCTCAGGACTAAAGTGGACTTCATCCCCAAGCAGCAGTGCACCAGGAGGCACGTTTGCAGAGTGGTGGAGAAAGGGGGCATGGCCTCTGACCACCTCTCAGCAATCCAGCTGTGTGGGGCTTACTGGGGGTAACAGGAGGGCTAGTTGGCCCCCCAGGGACCCTCACAAAGAAAAGGACTTCATCCCCCAAATAGTAGTGCACCAGGAAGCGCGTTGCAGAGTAGTCTAGAAAGGGGCATGGCCTGCAACCATCTCTCAGCAATCCAACTGTGTGGGGCTTACTGGAGGTAACAGGTAGGCTAGTTGGCCCCTAAAGACCCTCAGCAGCAAAGGGGACTTCATCCCCCAACCAAGAACATGCCAGGAAGCGCTTTTGCAGAGTGGTGGAGAAAGGGGGCGTGGCCTGCTATCAGAACTCAGCAATCCTGCTGTGTGGGACTTACTGGAGATAATAGGTGGGGTAGTTGGCTCCCAAGGATGTCCTTGGGGACCAACTAACCCTCCAGTAAGTCCCACACAGTGGGATTTCGAAGATGTCTTTGGAGGCCATGCCCCCCTTTCTCCAACACTCTGCAAAAGCACCTCCTGGCACACTACTGGCTTGGGGGATGAAGTCCACTTTACTCCTGAGGGACCTTGGGGGCAAAGAATCCCTCCTGGCACCTCCTGTAAGTCCCACGCAGCGGAATTCCTGAGAGCTGATTGCATGCCTAGCCCACTTCCTCCACCACTCTGCAACGTGACTGCTAGTTAAAAAACCTTAGAAATTCACTAAAAAAAACAAAGGTTACAGGGTCGTTATAATTAGCAAATAGACTTTAAAAAACCTTAGAAATTCACAAAAAAACAAAGGTTACAGGGACGTTATAGTTAGCAAATAGAATTTAAAAAACCTTATAAATTCACAAAAAAACCCAAAGGCTACAGGGACATCATAGTTAGCAAATGACATTTAAAAAACCTTAGAAATTCACTAAAAATACCAAAGGTTACAGGGACGTTATAGTAATGACATCATCCACATCATCTCTGATGCACCCACTTACACCCCTATAGAATCATTTATACACCCACTGCCACTCCCAAACAACCATTCACAAACCAATTGACAGAGCCATGCCAGTTCTTACACAGCCACTCGCTAATTCATAGATCTACACACATAGCCACTTGCTCACCCATACTGCCACTCATATACCCGCTCAGTCGCCAATAGTCATTGACATATCCACTCATATACCCATAGAAGCACTCACACAGACTGAGGGAGTCACCCATAGAACTACTCACACACCTACACACTCACCCATACAGTCAATCATACAGGTACCTATTAACCCAAACAGTTACATACACATCCACTTACTTACTCATACAAAGAGTAACACATACTCATTCAACTATACAGTCACTGACAGATGCATGTACTCATCCATATAGCCACTCTCTCATTCACTCACTCAGGCATACAGTCACTTATATACCCAGTCGCTCACCTATACTGCCTTTTACATACACAGTTGCTCACCCATACTGACACAATCACTCAATCACTGACACAACCATACAGACACTCTCTCACTCATACAGCTTCTCATTCATGCACTCACTACCCCATACAGGCACTGACTCACCCACTCACTCATCCATACAGGCAGTCACACTCCTCCTCACCCACACACACAGACACCCAGACACCCATAGAGATAGTCAACCAATCAATCACCCATATAGCTATTCACATACCCACAAACACACTCATACACCCACTTAGACATCAACTGACAGACAGATACATTCACACAACTAGTCACTCATCCATACATTCACTGAGACACCTAATCACTCACTTATGCCGTCAGTCACGCACCCACTCAGTCATCCAAACAGTCACTGATACACCCACTGATTCACCAATATACCTTGGTGTATATATATATTTAACACTCATAAACCTTTAAAAAACACTCACAGTCACTGGGTGATGTCATCAGTGATGTCATTTGATATGTCATCAGTGATATCACTGACCATGTCATGAGTGATATAATATTTAAGGTCATAAGCAGTGCATGGCGGGGGCGCAAGTCATTGTTAACTCAGGTAACTATAGCGGCTGGATTTGTCTGGTTTTGTATGAGTGAAATGTCACCCTAACTATAATGGCCCTGTAACCTTTGTTTTATTTGTGTATATATATATATATATGTATGTATGTATGTATATATATATATATATATATATATATATATATATATATATATATATATATATATATATCCACCAAGATCCAGTGAACACAATCCTTAAGGCAAGAAAACACCGGAGCCGTGGCCTCTATTCATGAACGTGTTTATTGCAACGCACAGTCCCGACGCGTTTCGGAGTTACATCACTCCTTTCTCACGGGCAAGGTTAAGTGCCTCTTTGCTTTCTTTTAAAGAAACAAGTGCTCTATTCGTGTGCTTACTTAGTGAACATACTTCAGCTGGTCAAGTGTCCTGAAACAATAAAGTTGTAAAATACAAAACTAATATCGGGAAATGCAGATTATTAACCACATTGCATATTGATCGTAATTATGAAAGCAATGTTATTATAGTACATTATTTGTTCATATTCATTATAATACCATATAGCCACTTGGTGCTTTCTTTCATTAAATAGCCGATATCACTTACTAACCAATTCAGCTCAAGTGGGCACTCAAAGTGCCAGAAATACTCAACAATTTAGCCCAAGTGGGCATATTTAAAATAACGGCAATACACACAGTCCTGCTCCAGTGAGCCAAAGATTACCCCGCACCACAAGTGACAGATTTCATCAGCTGGTGTGTTGAAACTTAATAAAGCTCTGCTGCATTTCCCACTGTTATCTGCAATAGACCAGACAGAAATAAACATGTTAAAAATGATTTCTAAAGGTGCACAAATGCCAAATTAAACAAACAAACAAAACCTTTTTTTATAAAAACATCTAAAAATATCAAGATCGAGGGCAGTGGTTACCACCTTTATATCATAGGTGAACAGACATTCTTCGTCCAGATTTAAACCAATGGGAGATAACGTATTATATTTAATGATCATTTTTGACTCAAGTTTCCTTAATTCGACAGTTCTGTTGCCTCCTCTTTCTCTAAGGGTGATATCATCAAGGACAATGAATTTAAGTAAGTTAGCATTCTGATTATGACATGTACTAAAATGACGGGCTACATGATACTGTTTATCATTTTTCTTTATAGCAAGAAGATGTTCCAGTACTCTTTTTTTAGCTTTGTGAATTGTGCTCCCTATGTAAAATCTATTACAGGGGCATTTCAAAGCATAGACAACAAACTCAGAATTACAGGTCAAATGTTTCGTAATTCTATAGGGAGCTTTCTCATTACAGATTTTTACCGATTTGTAGTTGGTACTAAATTTACAAGCTTTACACTGATTACATGTGAAAAAAACCCCGAATACCTCTACGTTTCTTAATTTGATTCACTAAAGTTTTACTAAGTGAATCACGTAAAGATTTAGCCTTTCTGAATGTAATGGAAGGAAATTCACCTACATATTCATTAAGGTCATCATCGTTTCTCAACACGTTCCAGAATTTTTTCAGGCTTTTCCTTAACTCCCAAGCTTGATTGTTATAGTTTGTAATGAATCTAATGGGCTCTTTTACATGATTCATTTTCTTTTTAGGGATAAGTAAATCCTTGCGGTTCAATTTATCAGCTTTAGAGATGGCCTGATCAATAACAGATTTGCTGTAGCCTCTTACTAAGAATCTACCTGTCATGATGTCTTTTTCTTTCTGGTAGCTCTCTTCAGTGCTGCAATTCTTTTTAGCCCTGAGTAGCTCGCCAAAAGGAATGCTACGTATTAACTTATTCGGATGGCAACTGCTAGCATGTAGCAAGCTGTTGCCAGCTGTGCTCTTCCTAAACAATTTGCTAGTTATTTTGTCATCTTGAATCTCTAACTTTAGATCGAGGAATTCAATGGTAGTAGCATTAGTCTCACTGGTAAACTGTAAATTAAGTGTGTTGTCATTAAGTAGGGTGATACAAAAGGGGATGATGGACGGAACGTTTGAGCCAATCAAACACTCACCCCCAGTCAACTGATCTGGGTTTAATCCATCATCATTCTTTAGCTCACTCCACCACCCCAGTTCAGACATGGCCATATGCAAATCAGTCTGACCCTGTGCCTCATGGGAACAGTCCAGCCCGAACTGCCAAGCCATGTCTTCCCTGGACCGGAAACAAGCATCCTAGGACCGGTTTCTGGCATTCCAGCCGTCATCAGCCAGGCTTGCTTGAATCCAGTGGCAAAGTGAGCAAGGGACCCACGTCTGGGCATACCCCCGCCAACTTAGGGCGAACAAAGCGATACAAAAGGGGATGATGGACGGAACGTTTGAGCCAATCAAACACTCACCCCCAGTCAACTGATCTGGGTTTAATCCATCATCATTCTTTAGCTCACTCCACCACCCCAGTTCAGACATGGCCATATGCAAATCAGTCTGACCCTGTGACTCATGGGAACAGTCCAGCCCGAACTGCCAAGCCATGTCTTCCCTGGACCGGAAACAAGCATCCTAGGACCGGTTTCTGGCATTCCAGCCGTCATCAGCCAGGCTTGCTTGAATCCAGTGGCAAAGTGAGCAAGGGACCCACGTCTGGGCATACCCCCGCCAACTTAGGGCGAACAAAGCGATACAAAAGGGGATGATGGACGGAACGTTTGAGCCAATCAAACACTCACCCCCAGTCAACTGATCTGGGTTTAATCCATCATCATTCTTTAGCTCACTCCACCACCCCAGTTCAGACATGGCCATATGCAAATCAGTCTGACCCTGTGCCTCATGGGAACAGTCCAGCCCGAACTGCCAAGCCATGTCTTCCCTGGACCGGAAACAAGCATCCTAGGACCGGTTTCTGGCATACCAGCCATCATCAGCCAGGCTTGCTTGAATCCATTGGCAAAGTGAGCAAGGGACCCACGTCTGGGCATACCCCGCCAACTTAGGGCGAACAAAGCGATACAAAAGGGGATGATGGACGGAACGTTTGAGCCAATCAAACACTCACCCCCAGTCAACTGATCTGGGTTTAATCCATCATCATTCTTTAGCTCACTCCACCACCCCAGTTCAGACATGGCCATATGCAAATCAGTCTGACCCTGTGCCTCATGGGAACAGTCCAGCCCGAACTGCCAAGCCATGTCTTCCCTGGACCGGAAACAAGCATCCTAGGACCGGTTTCTGGCATTCCAGCCGTCATCAGCCAGGCTTGCTTGAATCCAGTGGCAAAGTGAGCAAGGGACCCACGTCTGGGCATACCCCCGCCAACTTAGGGCGAACAAAGCGATACAAAAGGGGATGATGGATGGAACGTTTGAGCCAATCAAACACTCACCCCCAGTCAACTGATCTGGGTTTAATCCATCATCATTCTTTAGCTCACTCCACCACCCCAGTTCAGACATGGCCATATGCAAATCAGTCTGACCCTGTGCCTCATGGGAACAGTCCAGCCCGAACTGCCAAGCCATGTCTTCCCTGGACCGGAAACAAGCATCCTAGGACCGGTTTCTGGCATTCCAGCCGTCATCAGCCAGGCTTGCTTGAATCCAGTGGCAAAGTGAGCAAGGGACCCACGTCTGGGCATACCCCCGCCAACTTAGGGCGAACAAAGCGATACAAAAGGGGATGTTGGACGGAACGTTTGAGCCAATCAAACACTCACCCCCAGTCAACTGATCTGGGTTTAATCCATCATCATTCTTTAGCTCACTCCACCACCCCAGTTCAGACATGGCCATATGCAAATCAGTCTGACCCTGTGCCTCATGGGAACAAAGGGTGACAAATTCCTGTGCCTGGATTTCGGTCCCTTTCCATATCCAGAAGATGTCATCAATGTACCTTACCCAGAGGACGACGTGGTCAATAAAGTGTCTGATGTTACTGACAACTTGCTTCTCCCACCAGCCGAGGTAGAGTCCTGCAAAGCTGGGGGCGAAGCAAGTTCCCATCGCCGTCCCCTGGGTTTGTTTGTATATCTTAGTGTCAAACAGGAAAAAATTGTTTTTGAGACATGTATGAATCATCTCAAGCAGCATTTCTGTATGGAGAAGATACGATATCGATCTTCCCCTCATAAAATGTCTGCAAGCGTCAATGCCCTGGTCTTGGGGAATACAAGTGTATAAACTACTTATGTCCATACTCATAAGTAAGTAGTCTTTACTCCAGGTGATTTCATTGATAATTCTAAGGAAATCACCGGTGTCTCTTACGTACGATGGCAATGACTGGACTAGTGGCTGTAAAAAATGATCAACATATTTAGATACATTTTCGAGAGAACTACCTCTTGAAGATACAATAGGTCTTCCGGGTGGACGAAGAAATATCTGTTTCAGGACACTTGACCAGCTGAAGTATGTTTTTTATGTTTTCAAAACTAATGCCCTGCTCCGGTCAGCTCCTAACTTGAAAGTTTCAGGGTGATTATTCAAGCGGGGGCCGAGAAAAAAGGGGGTTCCCAAAACACGTTTTCTCCATGTTAATATCCATAGGAAACTTTAGACAAAGCTACAGCCCGAACTGCTGAACGGAATTGGTTCAGAAAGCGACCTTTTTTTAAAAATGGTGTAAATCTGTTCAGTAGTTCCTGAGAAATTCAAAAATAAAAAATATCGATATTTGGTGACCGCAGTGGATCCGTGAACTCTCCTGAGCATGAACTTTATTCTGATTGGCTGCCAACACTCTAAACCAAAAAGTGTTGGCAGCCATCTTGTGACTCGGTTGAACCGAGTCACAAGACAAAAGGTCATAAAACAAGAAAAGGGGGCAGGGTAGAAACACCCTAACCCCCTAGGTCTGGTCAGGGGGTCCTACAGGGACCGCCAGGGCCCATAAAAGCGAATCCGGCTAAAAATCTTTTTAAAAAATGAAGCGCAGACTCCCGCGCTTCGTTTGTTTTAAGCCCCCAGGTGGGCCAGGTCCTGGGGGCAATGGTTTAATATGTAGCGGAGGCTCGGGGGTCCCCGCAGTCCCAGTGATCGCCATCTCCCCGGGGCTTTGTTAATTATGAGTGGGGGCACAAAGCCCCCCCCGCAGCCCTGGGGACCACCACCTCCCCGGGGCTATTTCTAAATAGTAAGTGTGGGGGGGGCTCGAGCCCCCCCACACTGCCCTGGGGACCACCACCTCCCCATGGCTATGTATACATTGGGAGGGGGGCCACGCCGCCCCCCTCCTGTAGCCTTCCATGGCCCTGGGGACCACCACCCCCCAGGGCCGGCTCCAGCAATGTCCCAGGGTGCCCATCCCTGGGACATTGCAGTTTGCAATGGCAGGGCGGGAGCAGTGCTCCCGACCTGTCATTGCAAACTTTTGCTTCGCTTCATGGAAGCGAGTGCAGAAAAACTGCTCTTGCTTCCATGAAGAGAAGCAGAATTGCTTTTGGGCAAAGGGAGCTGCATGTTAGCAGCTCCCCTTGTCCAAAAGCAATGCCGGCTCCCGCAGGAGGGGGGGGCCGGCTGGGACTGCGGGGGCATTGGGGTTTGCCCCGCGGTCCCCTATGTGATAGCATGCCCCCAGGGATGGGGTCTCTGGGGCGGATACCGAATAATGGAAGTGGGGCGTTTTTTTTTTCTTTTGATTTTGGAGTCATGACCCCATCGCGGCTCTCTGTCGCGCCCCCAGTGTAACGTCGCGTTGGATTTGTGGTTCCACCTCAAATAAATAATTTAATAGTATATAATTTAGAAGGTAGTGTTGCATTTGTGAACTTGCTTTATAGAGGTAGTGTGATTCAAGTTTATAATAAGATTACATTTGACAGAGTTAGTAAAAATATATAAAATTTAAAATTAAAAGTTAAACCTGAAAAGTGTATTGTGTTGTAGCACATTGACTTCATGCTTTTGCAGATTCGCGACGGGTGTGCGAAGCCACAAAATATTAAAAAAGAGTATATATGTGTAAGAAAATTTAGATTCACTATTGTGTTATAGGGTGGCTCTAAAAAGAGCCCTTCTTTTCATTATGAGTTTGTTGTAGCTACATGTAAGTGCAGATGCACAGCTTTAGGTTGTTGAGAAAGACTCTGTTCCCTTGATCTGTGAAGTGTACTCCATCACTTCTGTAGATGTCATCCATATCAAAACGTAGATTGTTGTTATAGATGGAGCCCATCCTATGGTCTCTGAGGTAAGCAGAAACAGCTTTATTGACATTCTTTCTAGCTTTCCTAATCTGTGGACAGAATTGATTTGACCACTTCCATTTCTGTCTTTGGCATATATTAGAGTATACAAAGACAGTTTGAGGGAAAAGCAACATCAACTGTGCAAAGGTATCCTTCATGAGCATTTCCAGTCCTACTCCAGTCATTGTGCGTCGGTCATTGCCACCACAGTGCACAATCATGAGGTCAGGGGGTTGGAGATGCAAAAAGGTTTTAACCAAAGGCATCAGTTGGTGCCACTTTAATCTTCTCTGTGCAATCCATTTAATATCCCCATTTTGCAAATCTAGGTCTTTGTCAATACCCCTGTGTTCAGCATACCCTTTGCACCAGAAAACATAGCTGTGCCCTACAATCCATACTGTAAGCATCTTGAGGGATGTCTGGAAGTAATGAGAAGATGTCTGTAGCTGAGGTAGTCAGTTGGTAGAATGAGAGGTATCTAAAATGGTGAACAAGATGCTGTTTTTTAAAAAGCAGATAACTGATTGGCTGTTCATGAACATTGTACACTCAAAAATAGGATGCATGTTACTTTCTTATAGAAGCATGTTTGTTATTGGTTATTAAAAAATGTTTGAAAGGTACAGTAGATAGGATAAGGTAATATTTAGCGAAAGTCAACCACACCTGTTATTTGCATTTGTAAGCTTGTGTCCTGAACTTGAAAATATGGTGAACTTGTGACCTGCCAGTTCAGTTGAATGTTGCAGAAACTGTTACTATGGAAACTGGGATTAAGCAGAATGGGGGAAGGGTTTAAACTTAACTGTGGTTTTAAAATATGAAATTGTGATTTATATATAAGTGATATGTTATTAAAGTAAGATTTCCCAAATCAGTAGTATGTTTAGAAGTAGTGTGTTCTTAAAAAAATAATACTAGTATTATTAGTAATAGGTTTTTGAACTCCCATATGGATTCGCGGCTCCATCGCAACGCTTTACTAAGGCACCGCGGTGGAGTCGGACTCCAGAAAATTACAGAACCAGTTTGGGCACTTTTAGAAGACAGTTGGAAAGGGTTAATATGTCTAACCAATAGAAATGTGTTTCACAATTTGAAATAATGTAGGAAGCAATGTGATTTGTTACTTACATTTATTTGTGTGGAGAAAGAGAGGGAAAGTTTGCCATTACTGGTTTTACCTTGTTGAGAGTGGTGCATTACATTGATTGTGTGCATGAGAAAATCTTTTATGAGTTTCTGATATTTCATATTCTACAATACTATTTGAAAGGTGAGTTATACATTTGTGAGGTGTATTATGTATTGGCTTTATTTTCAAACTTTAAAAATTATTCAAGAACTGTGATGCTTGAAATGTATTATTAAATGTAGAGATGTGTATTGTAGTTTGTTTTATTGTAGTTAAATGCTGTTTGAAATAGATTCTGTATAGTAATATGTGTATATTGGGAGATGGATTAGCAATTATGACAGTTTGTGTTAGTGTGCGGAAATGTACAATTGAAGTATAGCACATAATTTTAGGTGTTGCTTTATAATTGGAAGTGCAGTCTGTCAAGTTTTAAGGTGTGCATGGACTAGTGACTGAAGTATGTCTCTATTTGTATATGTATTCTCATATGTCTTATACATTTGAAGATGCAAGATGTATAACAAAGAGGTGTTATTGCTTTGTATGTGGCTAGGCTCAACACTGTGAGTAGTAGTAGAATGGTGAAGCTGCAGCACAAAAGTGAGGTTTAAAACATATTGACATAAGGTATTAGTGATTAGGCTACTTTTTATAAGTCTCTAGAGAGGTACAGTTGAAATATGTCACATCATTGTTGGTGTTTGCTTGAAATGGGAACTGTGTTCTGTGACGTTTTCAGGTCTGCATAGTGTTGTGATTGAAGAAAGTCTCTACTAGGAGATATATTCTGATATGTGTTATCCATCTGAAGATGCTAGACATGTAAAACACAGGTATATGAATCTGTGGAAAGGTACACTTCAAATATACCACATCATTTTCAGTGTCTGCTTGAAATGTTAAGTGCAGACTGTAACATTTTAAGATCTGGATGGTCTTGTGACTGAGGTATGTCTCTACTTGCACATGTATTCTCATATGTGTTATGTATCTGAAGATGCTACATGTATAAAACACAAGGATACATCTTTTTTATGTTTCTTTTATATATGATGCCATTAGCAAAAGGTAGAGACACATGCATGCATGCTTTCAGGAATATGGTGACACTTATGGCAGAGACATGTGAAGGGTTGCTGGTTTGTATTTGGATCGGATCAACACTCTGAGTAGTAGTAAAATGGTGAAGCAGCAGCAGAAAAGTGAGGTTTAAGACATGTTGGCAGAGGGATTAGTGATTAGGTTACTTTGTATGAGTCTGTGGAAAGGTGCACTTGTAGTACGCTGCATAAATCTAGGTGTCTGTTTGAAATACGAAGTGGAGACTCTCAAGTTTTATGGTCTGCATGGTGTTGTGACTGAGGTATGTCTCTACTTGCACATGTATTCTGAATCGTGTTATGCATCTGAAGATGCTAGATGTATAAAACACAGGTATACATCTATTTGTATATTTCTTTTATATATGATGCTGCTAGCAAAAGGTACAGACATATGCATGTATGCTTTCAGGAAGATGGTGAGACTTACAGCAGAGACATGTGAAGGGTTGCTACTTTATATTTGGCTAGGCGTAACACCCTAAGTAGTCATAGAATGGTGAAGCTGCAGCACAAATGTGAGGTTTAAGACATGTTTGCAGAGGGATTCGTGATTGGGCTAATTAGTAAGAGTCTGTGGAAAGCTACACTTCAAACATACCACATCATTTTCAGTGTCTGCTTGCAATGTGAAGTGCAGTCTGTCAAGTTTTAAGATGTGGATGGTCTTGTGACTGAGGTATGTCTCTACTTGCACATGTATTCTGATACGTGTTATGCATCTGAAGATGATAGACGTATAAAACACAGGTATACATCTATCTGTATATTTCTTTTATATATGATGCTGCTAGCAAAAGGTACAGACATATGCATGCATGCTTTCAGGAAGATGGTGAGACTTACAGCAGAGACATGTGAAGGGTTGCTGCTTTGTTTTTGGCTAAGCTCAATACCTGAGTAGTAGTATAATGGTGAAGAAGCAGCAGAAGAAGTGATGTTTAAGATATGTTGGGTGAGGAATTAGTGATTATGGTACTTTGTAAGAGTCTGTGGAAAAGTTCACTTGAAGTGCGCCGCATAAATCTAGGTGTCTGTTTGAAATGTGAAGTGCAGTCTGTCAAGTTTTAAGGTCTTCATGGTCTTGTGATTGAGGTATGTGTGTACTTGCACATGTATTGTGATATGTGTTATGCATCTGAAAATGCTAGACGTAAAAAACACAGGTATACATCTATTTGTTTATTTCTTGGATATATGATGCTGCTTTCAAAAGGTACAAACATATGCATGCATGCTTTCAGGAATATGGTGAGACTTACAGCTGGGACACGTAATGGACTGCTGCTTTATATTTGGCTAGGCCCAACACCCTAAGTAGTCGCAGAATGGTGAAGCTGCAGCACAAAAGTGAGGTTTAAGACATGTTAGAAAATGGATTAGTGATTAGGCTAGTTTGTATGAGTGTGTGGAAAGGTACACTTGAAGTACACCGCATTAATGTTGGTGTCTGTTTCAAATGTAAAGTGCAGTCTGTCAAGTTTTAAGTTTATTGTCTGCATGGTCTTGTGATTGATGTATGTCTCTACTTGCACATGTATTCTCATATGTGCTATGCATCTGAAGATACTAGGGGGGAAATTCTGAAGAACGTGCGATAAACATCGCCAAAATAGGCTAACGCAATTTTCCACATCGCGGGAAAATAACTCTGTGTTAACATCTTATTCTCAACACGGCGGTAAGATGCGTAGTTTCCCGAGAACGCCACAAATGTCCGCGATAATAAAGGAAACCCGAACGTGAAAAAAGATGCAATGGGCCCAACTGCGATAAAAATCCAGCGAAAAGCAGCGCCAGGCCGGCAAGTCCCACAAGTAAGGCGGGAACAAACACAATAAAAGCGGCAAAAATTAAATACAAATAAAACCCAAACAACTGCGAAGCACCATGGAGGTAGCCGGAGCAAGCACAGAGGACAACCCAAACCCCACAAGCCCCACGGAGGCCCAGCCCGGGACCTCGGGGTCAGGGAAGGAGCAAGGGAGAAGAAGAAGAGGAAGACGCGGTTCAGTCCACAGGAAAACAGGATCCTGATTACGGAGGTGACAGAACACCATCAACAACTGTTCGTCACCTCCACTGTGTCATTGGCAACAAAAAATGGAACATGGCAGTCCACCGTGGACAAGGAGAATGCAGTCGGAGTGCTGAGGAGGACAATGGAAGAGCTCAAGAGGCGCTGGAATGATGTGAAGCGCAAAAACAAGCTGAAACTCGCCAACAACCGCAAAGCAGCAATGCAGACTGGGGGTGGGAGTCCTGCGCCACAGGAGGAGCTGGATGAGATGGAGGAAATTGTGTCCACAGTCATCAGTGAGGAGACGGTAGCAGGAGTCGGAGGACCGGACACTGCTCAACATGACCTGACACAACAGCAACAGGGTGAGTAACCACCAGGAGGACGGGGGGAGATGGGCACAATGGCACACATGCACAAGCAAGTACAGCACAACTGCGGACAAACCATACCCTAGAGTCACAACTCCGACCAAGAGCCCAATTCACCCAAGCCTGCAACAGCTCAGCACTGTATAAGCACAGTAGTGAAAGGCACACCGCCTGAAAGGGATAAGGGCCAGCCAAAGCAGAGCTGAAGGGTCAAATCACCCACAATGCAGCACACACACATAACACTCAGAGCACCTCAACATGTACAACAAAGTGGACCTAACTGCAACACTTCCACAACAGAACAGAGGACACAACTGCTGCCGCTCATGTGTAGAAAATGGCCATTCGCATTTGGCATAGCATTAAACTGTGAGATGACAATGGACAAATACAACCTCACATCCGTGATGGTGGTGAAATGTCAACTGTCCAGCATTAAATAGGCATCTCCACACAAACAATCACAATGGACATTGACATGCAGTTTGTCTGTAAACTTGGCCAATGCGTCAACATACATGTGAACACAATGTCAAAATGCATCTCCCCTTCACATTGCAGAGGGAGAATCATCACCTCCTGCAGAGCAGACCGTACTCCTCATCACCGATGATGAAGAGGACCTACACACCATCGACCCCGATGCCCTCCAACACCTCATGGACACCCTCAGCACCCTACCCCCAGGAGCAGGGCAGCCCAGCTGCATCGAGGCGAACCCACCCCCTGCACAGACCACACAGCAGGAAGCACCCACCACCCCGGCTGGCTCCCAGGACCCCACGGCCAACACATGGCATTTCAACGCCGTGTGTCGCAGAGCCAGAAGGGGACAGCAGAGCAGGTGCGTGTGGGGTTCGACCTCATGGCAGACAAACTAGATGCCATACGTGGGTGTCCAAGTCCCTTCAGGGACCACCTACAGGCCCTAACGGACACCCACAGTCCGCTCCATGGTCTCCAACAATCCATGGCTGACATCGCCAGAGTCATGACTCGTAGACAAGAACAACTGTCTAGGCAGAGTGGCACCAGCGACCTCAGCCGTGAGTTGGCCAACATGGGGAGGAACATGGAGAACATGGAGTGGATGCAGGCAGGAAGAATGGCAGCCACGGCTGCACACCAGCGAGATGTAGCAGGGATCTACCATGCCCTGCAGATCCACATCATGGCAGTGCTGCCACAAGGCCTGGCGCAGATGAATGCTGCTGCCACTACTCCCTCCACATCAACGCCCCCTGATGTGTCAGTGCCTCACAGTGCGGCTGACAATGCACCTCCGGCCCCTGATGTGTCACTGCCACACAGTGCCGCAGACAAAACACCACCACCCACATGTGAGGCACATCACACATAGGAGGACGATGATGAGGATGAACCTGCTGTTGGGCTAAGTAGGAAGCGGTAGCATCCATCTCCGCCATATGGCCTCTTTCTGCTTGGTTCTGCCCTCTGCATCATGCCCAGGAATAACACCCTCCACTGTCCCCCTTTACACACTGCGACACTCACCTTGGCCTCGACATGGACTGCTACATATGTTTAGGCAAACAATGACACAGAAATCAGACAGCGGACTGAACTCCCTCTCCTACGATGCACTTTTCCCTCCCCAAAGGACCCTGGCTGGCCCTCCATGGGGCAAAATTGTAAAGTAGCGTGTGCATGGATAGGTACTGGTCCACCTTCACCACTCCACCAAATGTGAATAAGAGATTCACATTCACACAGAAGAGTCATGTCCATGATCAAGCAAGTATGAAAGTATGGATGAATGTAGGGGCAGTGATACCAAACAACGGTGCTCCCTGGAAACTGATTTCAATGCACATGTATGTCCGTGACCCAGATAGGCAGTGAGATGACTGGGAATGTGTGAACTAGCTGTAGCCTCATTGCTCCAAAACAACAATCTCGCTATTTCCAAACTTAGCCCCACGTCAATGTATGAAATCAGGCTGTGTGTCACAAAGGCAAAGTCACAGTTATGTTGAAGCCACAGCTCGGAGCAACGATTGGTCTGAGTGTGGAGCGCTTGGACTCCTGGGATGGTCGGTGCGTAAGTGTGAAGGTCATACCATGCAAGTGAACTACGAGCAAGGACTCCTGTGTGTGGGGTGTGAATACTTTGGTCTCTGGTTTGCGCTGTGCGTTGTGTGGGAGCCATCAGCAGCTGCCATGGTATCACTCAGGGTGTGCCGGGCACATGCATTCCCAAGGTCGGAGGTGCAGATGTGCTACCGCCTTCCAGTTCAGACAGAGCGGCTGTCACACACAATGTCAGTTTGTCATCTGCGTGCATTCTGGAAATGTGATGGGTATTGGGTGGGGGGGATGTCACTGCTTCGCCTTCCGGTATGGTTGAACCCTTACCAGCCATGTAAGAAAACAAACGGAAAGTGGTAAGTTTTCTAGGTTTATCGGCGCCTCTCAGGAGAAATCCACTTGGCAATTAACCTAAACCGCTCTATCAGAGTGGTGGTGCTGCAGGGTGAGGAGAACCACAAACCTCCCCAAATTTCAAGCCTAAGCTCACAAATGCATTAACACTCCTCAGCACACATCCGAAATCCAGTGAAAACGATAGACAGTGCATGAACAGTAAGCACAATTTGTACAAAAGATTTCAGATTCTCTCTGTCTTCTTTTCTCCTTTATTCAGTAGGTCTTCATACAAAACAACAGCCGACACGTGTTTCTGTCGCGTACATGGGAATTAGTCCCGCGACTTCTTCAAGGCTGAGTAAATACAAGCACAATCACACAACTCTAGTCATGACTTGTGAACCACAAGTACACTGTAACTTATGCTAGGTAGCAGAAACCATTAAAAGGATATAACCATAAGGCATGCACAAGATGGAATACGTTCACCAGCTAGACAGATATATCCAAGAATGGCACAGCGAAAAAGGGGCTACCAAAGGAAGATGGAGGATGGAGAAGCCAACGATGAGGTAAGTGAAGGTGAATGCGTGATGAAGGTAATAGAGAAAAGGGGCAAGGGGGACATACGCGTGAGTATAGATGCCTAAAACAACGTGCAAGTTCTTACGATAAAACCTAGTGAAAAACAAGAAAACAGTGCCTACAAGGAATGAACCTATATAGCCCAAGTCAAAACTGGTGTCATAAATACCTAAGTCTTCTTAGTATGAATTTCTGAAAATCAAAATATATGATAATCTCATGAGTAAAACTATTATACCTGGTATACTGAAACCAAGTAAACGTGATCCACATAAAGATACCTACTATTTATGTGGTGATAATTCCAACCCACACAGGGTATCTGTATTCTGCAGCGTCCTAAGTGCCATTTCTATATATCCAGCAATCATATAATAATCCTGTGTATAAGAGCTGTAAGAGAATCATAATCAGAAAACTCAAAAGGGAAACCTCGACAAATATTATATTCTCGGAAAGGATAGGTAAATCCTGGTCATGCACAACTAGTCCCTAAACAAATTCAGAAGTGTTCCAAAGCCCTTATTTTAAAACAAATATTATACTATTGCCTCACTTACAATCACAATGCTTAAAGGACTGGACTGGGCCTGGCCTCATGAGGATCCAACATTTCTATTGATGTGTATTCGTGATAACCCAATACAATGTTCAACTGCAAGTCCTCAATGTTGACGCCACCATTCCTAAACTCACCAATTACAGAGAAATGCGTTCGTCCTGCCGTGCAAAAGGACGTCCACATGCCATTACGTATGCCTAGTCCTAGCCACCGGACATAGTATAGTCCCAAACGTAATTAATCAACAAATTCAATACCTGGATTCCATGCGTGAACTCATAGTCACTGGACACTATCACAGTCAAATACCAATTCTCTGCAAATTCAAATTACCCATTGGCTCCCCTAACCTTACCGCATATCTGTATTATTTCCTTCCGGACCGTCGTCAGAGCCATGTTGTCGAGCACGCAACATGTAGGGCTCTCATCTGTTGCATTTAAGTACCCGCGCCGTATCTCAACCTCGTGCTCGCGCAATTGACTACTTCGGTTTCTATAGTTGGTCTCAAAACATAGTAGAGGGACTATGGCAGTCCCTGGCAAGAGCGGCCATCTTGTAGTGTCTAAACGCCAGTCTTAAGTATCTGACGTCTATGTAAATACACAAAGTTTTATCTGAAAAATTAGTAAATCTGAGTATAGGATAATGGATCATAATGTGAAAACACTTTGCATCAATATCCCGATATGTGCATTACCAAAGGAAGTGTGGGCAGAAGTGCATGTGTGACAGTGTATCACCCGGTGCTGATAGAACTCAGTGAAAATCAAACCTACTAGTGGAGAAGACTCCACAGGCCGAACAGATATGAAGATCCATGATGTAAAGTAGTTGTGAATCATGGACCATCTGCGATGCCCGCTCTGTTTGTATGAGTGCGTGCATACTCGTGAGTGTCAATCTCGGTCAGGGAATGGCTTTGACCCTGACCATTTAGTCCATCCTCCTCAAAATTTGGTTTCAAAATGAACAATAAAATGCTTAAATGAAAAGCAATTCGCATAGTGCAGTTTAAACGCACTAGGTATCAGCTTATAAGGGATTAAAACTACTACATTCAGTTACTTCAAGACATAGACATGAAAGTTCACATTCAAGGTAAAGTGCATGGAACATTCAAAATTACTCAAAAGAAGATATTAAGTGGGTACATATGCAGAGAGACGTCTACTCTTCGTCTCTTATCTGACTGTTTCTCACATTCTTAAGTATAAAGAAAACTCAGATGTAATGACCTTTTATCTCCCCAAAAAATAATGTAATTCCTGATCGATATTTAATCCTATCTCACGTGCTGCGTAATTTAAGAATCCACATGGCCTCCTTCCTGCGTAAGGCAAGCTCTCTGTTCCCTCCTCTTGGATGTCGTGTCACCTGTTCAATCCCATAGAACTCAAAACGTCTATTTTGTGTCTGAGTCGAGCATAGTGACATGTGGGCAGCAAGAGGATATCTCATATCTCCCTGTTTCACTGCCCGCATGTGTTCTACCTATTCTCTCACGCAATGTGCGTATTGTGCTGCCAACATATATTTTTTGCACCTGCATTCAATCACGTACACAACATATTTGGTTAGACAATTAATATTGGAGATGATCTTATAAACCTTTCCCCCGGTCCTGTGAATTGCATTTTTTGTTGCTTGCCCATATGCACGCACTACAATGTCCACAATTTACTATTTACACATTGCGTGAGAGAATAGGTGAACACATGCGGGCAGTGAAACAGGGAGATATGAGATATCCTCTTGCTGCCCACATGTCACTATGCTCGAACTCAGACACAAAATAGACGTTTTGAGTTCTATGGGATTGAACAGGTGACACGACATCCAAGAGGAGGGAACAGAGAGCTTGCCTACGCAGGAAGGAGGCCATGTGGATTCTTAAATTACGCAGCACGGAGATAGGATTAAATATCGATCAGGAATTACATTATTTTTGGGGAGATAAAAGGTCATTACATCTGAGTTTTCTTTATACTTAAGAATGTGAGAACAGTCAGATAAGAGACAAAGAGTAGACGTCTCTCTGCATATGTACCCACTTAATATCTTCTTTTGAGTAATTTTGAATGTTCCATGCACTTTACCTTGAATGTGAACTTTCATGTCTATGTCTTGAAGTAACTGAATGTAGTAGTTTTAATCCCTTATAAGCTGATACCTGTGCGTTTAAACTGCACTATACGAATTGCTTTTCATTTAAGCATTTTATTGTTCATTTTGAAACCAAATTTTGAGGAGGATGGACTAAATGGTCAGGGTCAAAGCCATTCCCTGACCGAGATTGACACTCACGAGTATGCACGCACTCATACAAACAGAGCGGGCATCGCAGATGGTCCATGATTCACAACTACTTTACATCATGGATCTTCATATCTGTTCGGCCTGTGGAGTCTTCTCCACTAGTAGGTTTGATTTTCACTGAGTTCTATCAGCACCCGGGTGATACACTGTCACACATGCGCTTCTGCCCACACTTCCTTTTTGGTAATGCACATATCGGGATATTGATGCAAAGTGTTTTCACATTATGATCCATTATCATATACTCAGATTTACTAATTTTTCAGATAAAACTTTGTGTATTTACATAGACGTCAGATACTTAAGACTGGCGTTTTAGACACTACAAGATGGCCGCTCTTGCCAGGGACTGCCATAGTCCCTCTACTATGTTTTGAGACTAACTATAGAAACCGGAAGTAGTCAATTGCGCGGGCACGAGGTTGAGATACGGCGCGGGTACTTAAATGCAACAGATGAGAGCCCTACATGTTGCGTACTCGACAACATGGCTCTGACGGCGTCCGGAAGGAAATAATACAGATATGCGGTAAGGTTAGGGAGCCAATGGGTAATTTGAATTTGCCGAGAATTGGTATTTGACTGTGATAGTGTCCAGTGGCTATGAGTTCACGCACGGAATCCGGGTATTTAATTTGTTGATTAATTACATTTGAGACTATACTATGTCCGGTGGCTGAGGCTAGGCATACGTAATGGCATGTGGACGTTCTTTACGGCAGGACTGAACGCATTTCTCTGTAATTGGTGAGTTTAGGAATGGTGGCGTCAACATTGAGGACTTGCAGTTGAACATTGTATTGGGTTATCACGAATACACATCAATAGAAATGTTGGATCTCCATGAGGCCAGCCCAGGTCCAGTCCTTTTAAGCATTGTGATTGTAAGTGAGGCAATAGTATAATATTTGTTTTAAAAATAAGGGGCTTTGGAACACTTCTGAATTTGTTTAGGGACTAGTTGTGCATGACCAGGATTTACCTATCCTTTTCGAGAATATAATATTTGTCGAGGTTTCCCTTTGAGTTTTCTGATTATGATTCTCTTACAGCTCTTATACACAGGATTATTATATGATTGCTGGATATATAGAAACGGCACTTAGGACGCTGCAGAATACAGATACCCTGTGTGGGTTGGAATTATCACCACATAAATAGTAGGTATCTTTATGTGGATCACGTTTACTTGGTTTCAGTATGCCAGGTATAATAGTTTTACTCATGAGATTATCATATATTTTGATTTTCAGAAATTCATACTAAGAAGACTTAGGTATTTATGACACCGAGTTTTGACTTGGGCTATATAGGGTTCATTCTTGTAGGCACTGTTTTCTTGTTTTTCACTAGGTTTTATCGTAAGAACTTGCACGTTGTTTTAGGCATCTATACTCACGCGTATGTCCCCCTTGCCCCCTTTTCTCTATTACCTTCATCACGCATTCACCTTCACTTACCTCATCGTTGGCTTCTCCGTCCTCCATCTTCCTTTGGTAGCCCCCTTTTTTTCGCTGTGCCATTCTTGGATATATCTGTCTAGCTGGTGAACGTATTCCATCTTGTGCATGCCTTATGGTTATATCCTTTTAATGGTTTCTGCTACCTAGCATAAGTTACAGTGTACTTGTGGTTCACAAGTCATGACTAGAGTTGTGTGATTGTGCTTGTATTTACACAGCCTTGAAGAAGTCGCGGGACTAATTCCCATGTACTGCGACGAAACACGTGTCGGCTGTTGTTTTGTATGAAGACCTACTGAATAAAGGAGAAAAGAAGACAGAGAGAATCTGAAATCTTTTGTACAAATTGTGCTTACTGTTCATGCACTGTCTATCGTTTTCACGGATTTCGGATGTGTGCTGGGGAGTGTTAATGCTTACCAGCCATGTACTTGCCCTCACGGTCAGTATTGCATTCTCTGATGTAGCAGTGTTGTGTTGCTGCAGTCTGACAGTGATGGGTGCAGGTAGCTGTGAGGAGGCGGCTGACCACTCACCTTGCACCTATTATCTGGCACTGATCACTTCTCTTGATGGATGACGTCTGTGTACACATGTGACCTGTACATGGCACATTTGACCAGGGGACACCTTGGTGTGTTCCACGCAAGGTGGACCTGCTGGCTTCTAGGCTGGTGTGCATCTCCCAATGTTGCTGAGGTGTCCACTGTGCCCACATCCCCCTTACGGCCATGTTGTTCCTGTTGTGGGACTCGACACACAGGGTGTATATTTTCATCAGGCAGGTACATTTCTGACCACAAATGGCACCCTGTTGTCTTTTCCTGAACACCAATGACGGCCTTCATGTCACGTACATGTACACGTGGGATGCTGATGAGTGGCATGACATAATACATGTGACACCCTGATATGGCATGTCGAATACATGACGCCATGAACAGCCTCTCGGTACAGAGGTGACATACACACCATCTCTTCTTGCTACATATGCGAATGTAAGCACTCAATGTTGCACTTACACCCGTCAGATTAATGTGCTAATGCAGAGGACTGACATGCACACGGGGAATGTGTGTTTCTAAGATTTCATTTGCACATGCTGGTCATGTGGTCATCTTGTACTGTGCCACGATTGCTGTGGACAGTCACAGTGTGACGTCCTCATGTGAAGAAATTATTGATGATTGTGTTCCTTCGGGCTAATCCTGCTGCGGCTGCAGTGGGCTGTGGTCCACCTGCATCATCTTCCTCATCATCGTCCGGTGCTTCTGGGACTTGGATCCATGGGGCATTGGTGCATACACATAGGTTGTGCAACACACGACATGCAGTGATCATCTTACACACTATTTCTGGGCTGTACAGGAGTCTTCCACCGGTGATGTCCAGGTACCTGAAACGTAAATTTCAACACGCCAAACGTGCGTTCAACAATGCCCCTGGTGCGTTTGTGGGCCACATTGTACTGCCTCTGGGCCGGGGTGTTCGTGTCTCGGAGGGGTGTCATCATCCACGGGCAGAGTGCATATCCTTGATCACCTGTGGGAGGTAAGTGAGGTCAGTGTTAACTGGTGTTTCTGCATGCTGTGTTGGCAGACATACAAGTTTCGTGGTGGGTCATTTGTGCGACCTTGGGATTCATGTTAGCCATGTATTGCTGCTGGCAAATGTGGGAGAACAATGTGTATTACGTAGCCTCACAGCTGCTCCTCCCTCCCACCGAGCCTATTCACTTGTGTGTGCAGCGCAGTTGCATCACTTGCACTCCTACGGCACACCATTGTCATGCCTGTCTGCGCATGTCCGCAGGACTGACAGCAAGACTGTAATGTTGGCTGTTGAAGGTGTGCGGCCACGTGTGTGTAGGCCTATGGTAAGGATAGGGCGGACACAGATGTGGAGTTTTGGCCTGGCTAAACTCGCGCTGATGTTGAGGCTAGGCCTTTGCTTCAGGCTGCGGCAATGTAGATACACACACAACAGTTGGTATGTATGAGCCGAGACGCCGAGCGGTCTCGCGCTCCTTTATTAATCCATTCGGGCGAGGCCGCACTCCTGGTGCATGCTACATTGCGACATTGTCGATTACAGGCCGGGTAGCGCAGACACTACTACGGAGACACACGCCATAGTCACTTTTGTGGCCAGGCCGGAACTGGACCACGCCCAGAGCCCAGATCTGAACCACGCCCAGAGCCCCGGGCCATTTCTCCGCACTCCTCTCACGCGTGCGCCGCGGCGGCGATGGGATGTCGTGCGCTTCGGAGTACGTCTCCAGACGATCTGCCTAGGCTTACCGGCAGCCTGCCTGGGACGGGGGTGGCCCCTTGACTGTGAAGGGCTCCAGTGGCGTTACAGAGGACATGCTGTTGGCTACTGGAGGCAGACTTGTGGGGTAGCCCCTCGGGACAATGACTTGAGGTGCACTGAGTTCGTCCCACCGGAAGAGCAGAGTGGGTGTGCATCATGCTATAATGCTGGAGGCTGGACGGTGACTTGTGGTGCACTGAGTTCGGCCCACCGGAAGAGCAGAGTGGGTGTGTATCATGCTATAATGCTGGAGGCTGGACGGTGACTTGTGGTGCACTGAGTTCGGCCCACCAGAAGAGCAGTGTGGGTGTGCAGCCTGCGATGATGCAGCAGGCCTGGAGGTGCGAACTGGAAAGGATGTGTATGTTACTTGCTGTACTACAGTGTGGTCAGGAGGCAGCAGTAGCCAACTCGCAACTCCGTGGTGCGGTGCCGCTGGGTGTGCTGGGGGCCTGCTGCGCAGAAGCCAGCGATCGGCTGAGGAGGCTGCCAAGCCCACGGAGCCCGGCCTTGGAGATTGCACCGGCACGTGGTGGGCCCTCTTAGAGAGACTCTGGTGGCGGCAGGTGAGCAGTGAGGCCTGGGTGGGCAGGGGCGGGCATTAACCGCTGGGCGCAGGTCTGGGGATCAGCGGTCTGGGGTGCGGCAGGCGCACAGGATCGGGAAGGCACCACCGGTCATGACGGCGGCCTCGTGGCATGGTGAGGGACGCCGCCCTGGCAGACACGCCACTGCAGGCGATGACGAGATGTGCGCCAGGTGGCGTGGGACGTAGCCACCTCGTCACCGGTGTGACTTTGTGGCCGGTGTGACTTTGCCTGTGGTCGGCCATGTGTGTGTAGGCCTATGGCCAGGATGTGGCGGACACAGAGCCACACGCAGTAGTTACTTCGGTGGCTGTCCCTGAAGTGAATCACTCCCTGAGCCCCGGTCTATTTAGTCACTACTAACCCTGGGCGTAGTCCGCGTAGTAGCGCTACGCGTAGCTACGCGAAGTGCACTCCGCACTCCGCGAGCTACGCGTAGCTACTAAGCCTGGGCGTAGTTTGCGTAGTAGCACTTCACGTAGCTACGTGAAGTACATTTTGAACTACACGTAGCTATGCAAATTGCGTAGTGCGTAGCTGTGTGCTTGACTGCACTGTACAATAATTGCCAAAGGCATCTTGCACAGTGCAAGTTAAGATAAGATAAAATAAATATCTCTGTCTTTATATGCTAAAAATGCATATAGTCATTTCACAAAAGTGAAAACGATAAATTAAACAAGCAGTGAGAGAGGTGATGATTTTGGGATCCTCCCTAACCTAGGGAGAGAACCAAGCAGATGCCTTGAAAACAAAAAGCACGTCTTTTGAACGATTCAGTGGTGGTCCCTTTGTTTGGGATTGTATTTTTGCCCATAACTGTGCTTGGGGTGGTCCTAGGAGGAAGGGACCACCACTGAATCGTTCACATGATATGCTTTTTGTGTTCAAGGCATCTGCTTGGTCCTCCCCTAGGTTAGGGGACCCCAAAATCATCACCTCTCTCATTGCTTGATATTTTATTGTCAAAGTTCACTTTTGTGAATTGGTTATATGCTTTTTAGCATAGAAAATTGCTTTATCAAAGCATTTCTGGGTGTTTAGTATACTGCTGCTACGCTACGTCAATTAGCACAGATTTTCACTCTGCTACGTCTAATTTGCATAGTGCGTAGTAGCACAAACTTTGCATGCTCCGTGAGCGTAGCGAAGTATTATGCCCAGGGTTAGTAGCTACGCGAACTGCGTAGTGCACTGTGCAAAATGCTGTTCGCACTGATTGCACAGTGCCGGATGCTTGTCCTCACTGTGCAATCAGTGCAAACCGCATCTTGCACAGTGCAAGCGGTCGTTTTCTGCCGCTCGAGTAGATTTCTACTCGAGCTGCAGCTTCTCAACGCGGACTGGTAGTTTCTCATTGCGGCGGTCGCGAGCATACGCGACCACTCGCAATGAGAAACCTGACCTCCCGCGTTGAGAATCTCGCCGGGAGGTTTATTTTCCATGCTCGCGATCGGCAACTTGATGTTGCTGATCGCGAACGAGGAAAAAGTCTCACCGGGATGTCATTTTGCTTGCTCGCGGTCGCCAACTTGACGTTGAGGACTGCGAGCAAGCAAAAAATGACCGCTACGCTACGGGTGTTTGCACTGTGCTACGTGCAATTCGCGTAGTGCGAAGTAGCGCAAACTTCGCAAACTACGCGAGCGTAGCGTAGTATTTCGCCCAGGGTTAGTCACTACCCTACGCTGGACTGGCGTGCGCCGGCCTGCCCACTACGCTTACAGGGGGGCCGACATGGTTACTTGTTCAAGGTGTTCCCCACTGCCTGTGATGACATGGTTGCGTCCACTGTCCACGACACTTCAGACTCCATCAGTATGTGTCCACATGGACATGTCTGTGCTCTGCATACTCAAGAATGTCCAGTACATCACCGCCACACTTGGTATTGTGTACATTGTTATTCATGGGTCCATTGCCTCCTTCGCACAATCGTGGTTCCCACCTCTCCCCACATTCTGCAAATGTGTGTCAGAGGAGCTATGCCTTAGTGTATGTTTTGTCCACATTTCTGGCCCCTCTTACCACGGTTACTTGTGTTGTCATGTCTGGCAGGTGTGCATGTTGTTTGGCATGTTGGATGTGATTTTGTTACGTGTCCATTCCCACAGTTGTGCGTTGTGTGATTGTGGAATTGAGGTGTGTGGTGTGTTCTGTTGGTACTTACCAACGAGCAGTCCATTTCCATAGGTGCCATCCTGGAAGTGCTGGTTGATGATGGACTGTCGGAAGATGTATGAGTCATGCACACTGCCTGGGTAGTTGGCGACGACATTGGTGAAGAGTCCCCGGTAGTCCACTATTGCCTGCACATTGATGGAATGCATGTGCTTCCTGTTGCAGTAATTGTGTGCTGTGTCAGCAGGGGGCACAAGTAGGACATGTGTGCAGTCCATTGCCCCCAACACGTGCGGGAATCCGGCTATGGCGTTGAAGCCTTGCTTGGTCTCCAGCTGTTCCTGCGCAGTGTGGGGGAAGTGAAGGTGCTGGGGTACGAAACTGATGATGGCATCCAGGACAGGTGTGATGGCCTTTGATAGGGCTGGCTGTGAGACTCCTCCGACTCTGGCAGTTGTTGGTTGGAAGGTACCAGAAGCCAGCAGGTGCAGCACAGCCAGCAGCTTTGTCTGCGGAGGAATGTTGGTTGTCCACTGTGTTGGTGCCGTTAGCCTGTGGGCAATGTGGGTCATGATGCGGAGGATGGTTGTCCTTCTGAGCCTGTAGTGGGCAATGACATCCTCTGGCATTAAGTCTGTGAGGCTGATGCGTTTTCGGAAGATCCGCTGTCTTGTTCTGCGCTGCCTCAGTGGTGGTCTGGGGGGGGTGGTCCTGGGGGTGGGGGTGGTCCTGGTGGTGGTGGCAGTGGGTATTGTGGCCCTCTTGGGTCTCCAAGCTGCATGATTAGTAGCTCCCTGGCATCTGTTGGTCTTCAGATGTGGCTCTGGCCTGGGCTCCCTCTGTACTGCAGGTTTTCGTCCTACTTAAGACCAGTAATGAGCAGGTGTTAAGTCCCTGCGGCTAACGCGCCTTATCGTCTGTTTTTGTCCGGCATCGCCGATCTGGCTGGTCGTTGAAAACAACGCGAAGTGGTGTTTTCGTGTATTTTTTCACGGGAACGCCTACTCTGCATGTCATTAGCGTTAATTGTTGCTCTCATCCGTGGCGATGTGTTTTGCGGCAGCTATCGCGGGAAAACTGGTGATGTCGGCAGTTTGCACCAGCTTGTGAATGGGGCGATAAGTCTATTGCCACTTTTGCAGCGCTAAAGTGCCGATGAATCGGCGATAAGTCCTTGAGAATATTCCCCCAGATGTATAAAACACAGTTATGTCTCTATTAGTTTGTTTCTTTTATATATGATAGTACTAGTAAAAAGTACAGACACATGCATACATGCTTTCAGGAATATGGTGAGATTTACAACAGACACATGTGAAGGTTTGCTGTTTTATATTTGGGTAGGCCCAACACCTTGAGTAGTCGCAGAATGGTGAAGCTGTAGCACAAAAGTGAGGTTAAAGACATGTTGGCAGATGGTTTAGTGATTAGGGTACTTTGTATGAGTCTCTTAAAAAACACAGGTATAGAACTATTTGTATATTTGTTTTATATATGGTGTCACTAGCAAAAGGTACAGACACATGTATGGATGCTTTCAGGAATATGGTGAGACTTACAACAGAGACATGTGAAGGGTTGCTGATTTATATTTGGGTAAGCTCAACACTTTAACGGGTTATTTTGAAATGGGAACACCAGTCTGTGAAGTTTAAGGGTCTTTATGGTGTTGTGAATGACGTATGTGTCTACTTATACATCAATTGTCTGATGTATTATACATGTGAACCTGATTGGTTTAGGTAGTAGTAGAGAAATCCTTTAGTTCTGCTCTGTCATTCTGTTGTGGAGGATGTGATGTCTTCTAAATGAAGGAATTGTGCAGTGTCTGACATAGCTTTGTAATGCAATTGAAAGTATTTGTTTATTTTTAGATGAGAATATTTGTATATAAGTATTTTAATAATATAAAATTATTTTTAGAAACTATTTAAACTTTTCTTTTTTTTCAGGTATTCACCATTATTAGTAAGAAAGATTGAGTATGACAAGAAAAGATCAAAATAAAAGACTATTTAAAGGAAGAGAAAAGCAGAAATTAGATGAAGTTCAGAATCTGACATTGAAGAAAAAGACTTCTGGTAAGATTACTAAAGAATTTGTTAAAAGACTTTTAAAAAATGTAATGAATTTTCAAAATGTGGAAAAGAGAAAGGAAAGTTCTACAACCAATCATGTTATGGGAAAACAATCCATGTTGAAAGAAGGATGAAAGAATATAAAGATATTAGGAAGAGAATGTATAAATGTAGAGTACTACAAAGTTTATTGAAAGATTGTAAAAAATATAAAAGATCAGCAGCTTATAAGAAAAAGTTGATACTAGTGGTCGATGCTATGAGATGAAAGATGGTTGTCCCATTCCAAAAGAAAAGATGGTTCCTAGGAATGTGGAAGAAGTAATAGTTGAAGAAGTTTAAGGGAGGAGTACACAAGCTCCGGTATATGAGTGAGATTGTAGCAGTATTTGTAGTATTCGACAGGAATCTATTGACATATTACGAGTTTTTATACGAGCATTTGTCCAAAAAAGTCTTAAACAGAAGATTAAGATGTTACAAGGACTAGATCCATGTGAAGTAAGAAAATATACTAAATTGCAGGGTAATTCTCTGGCTTGTCTTTCAAGAAAAGTGTGTCAAAGTACTTTCCATCATTTAAGAATGTTAGCAGTTCACCACTCAGAAATGCGGAAGTTAGTAAGGAGACTTTTCTATGTAAAAAGTCCTGCATTATGTTTAAGTGAAATGAACACAGCTCTTTTGTATGGTTCAGTATCAGATGTAAAAAAAGTTTGTGATGATATACAGTTTTGTTTCTTTGGTTCACAAGAGGAGTGTAGAGAAAGTGAGAGCTTGATAAGTGCTGAAGAACAGGTGGAAGATATTAGTACTGACATGTTTGCAGAAGAAATTACAAAGTTTAAGATAGTTTAATCTGAAAAACCAAACTATGGGGCCGATTATGATGGCGGACGGACTGGAGTCCTTCCGCCATGGTGCTGGCGACCGGGACCGTCCGCAATACCTGCGGCGGTTCCGCACACCGAATTAGGATGAGACGGCCACCATGGCGGTCGCACCTTGCACTCTTAACATTGCGGCGGGTGCTACTGATAGCAGCACCCGCCACTATGTCAAAAATGCATGTCGTGCATTTTACTGCACTACGTGGCAGGCACCACACAGTGCCTGCCACTTGGTACAGTGAAATGTCGGGGGCACCCCCCAGTGCACAACACCCCCCCCCCAACACATTGGGGGCCTGCAACAGGCCCATGAAACCAATATTTACCAGCCTTTCAATGGCAGTTTACCCGCCGCGGAAAGGCTGGCGGAAGACTGCATCGTAATTTGGAGGACGGTGCCTGCTAGGCACCGCCACCATTTTACGGATGCAGACCGCTCCGCCAGGCAATCAGAACGATTGCCTGTGGCGGTTCCGTGGCGGACGGTCTTTGCATCCGCCGCGGTTGCGGTCTGGATCCCACCGCCATCGTAATCTGGCGGTGGGAAAATTGTGGTCCGATGTGGGAAGGACCGCCACCGCCGGGCTGGCGGTGACGGTCCTTCCGCCATCGTAATCGGCCCCTATGTTTGTATTTGTTGTCGACGTACTCACAATAGAAGTCAAACTATGAATGTTGATCTATATTTAAAAAACGAAAAGGGAAACAATGATAAGTGGGAGCAATTTGGTGCTTATTTGTTGGTGGAAGGTCGTTTGGAGTTGGCTACTGATCAACGTATTTGTAAATATTGTTACAACAAATTAGAAGAGAACAAAATGCCAGCTAGAGCTGTACATAACAACTTAGAGTTGGTAGCTATTCCTGTGGAACTAGCAGATTTAAATACATATGAGTCCATTCTTTTTCAATCTATGCACACGTTTCAGGCTATAGTTCGTATGGAGCCTAAAACAGGTAAGCTGCCTCCGACAGATTTATAAAGAGGTCTGAATGGAAAGTTGTGTACTTACCGTTTAGATTTTAAGAAAAATATTGAAACTGTTGGTATAGACAGGGAGGAAAGTGAGCCTGTAGTTAATCTAGGTAATGGTGTACCAACCAAGAGTCAAAAAATATGGCAAGTTTGTTGATGTTAACAAACTTCAGAAGGCTACATTGTATCTGGTGCAGAATAATATTTATTATAAGTATGTAAGCATTGATGAACAGGAAATATGTTTAGAAGATGAAACAGAAATGTCAAGTGGCCAAATAGAAAAAGTGGACACATCTAGGAGTGAAGAGATTTATGAACAATACAGTATACATCCTCAACATTCAAAAGAATTGATTGGAAACAATATTGAATAATTTCAAATGAAGAAAGTGAAGGGCACTCCCATGAGCGTATTGGAAAAAAGTTCAGAAGCACGTTGTTTTCCACAGCTGTTCCCCACTGGAGAAGGTGGACGATATGATGAACGAGCAGTACAGATTCCACCTTCAGAATACCGTTCGACAAGATTGTACTCAGAAGATCCAAGATTTTGACGTATTCCATATATATTTCATCTTCTCTTTGAAAGTGATTTGTCTGCACTTTCTTATGCAGTGAACCATATATTAAAAATTGGAGTTCATCTTCCACATGTTTCTGCAAAGGAATTCATGGATAAAGTTCAACAAAGAGATGAACAATTAGAATCTCAGTTAATAAATTTGATGGCGTGTCAACGTGGTACCAATGAGTATTGGTATCGTCGTCATGGAGAACTTAAATGTATGTTAAGAAACTTAGGTACCCCTACATGGTTTGTGACACTTAGCTGTGCTGAATATGCGTGGGACAATTTACTTGAATTTCTACGAGAAGCAAATTTAAATGTAAAAAATATTGAATTGAAGACACCTGGAGAACTATGTTCCTTGCATCCTGTAAATGTCTGCAGATATTTTAATCATAGGTTTCAAGCTATGATGTCTCTGCAGTAAAAATAATCCACCTCTCTAGTGAAGTTACTGATTTCTTTTGGCAAAAAGAGTGCCAAGCCAGAGGTGCTCCTCATATACACATGCTATTATGGATCAAGAATGCTCCAAAATGTGGAACTGATACTGATGAAAGTGTTTTATCTTTCATTGAACAGTATGTTACCTGTGCCATTCCAAGAGAAGGAGGAGAAAACACATTGAGACAGAAAGTTTTACGGTATCTAAGTCATCGATGTGGCAAATACCGTCAATGAAAATACAAGTCTAAGGGAAAATGTTATACAAAGTGTGGTTTTGGATTCCCACGTCCAATAATTTCAAAAGGAAGAGTAAATAGTTTTATGTCAGCAGTGAGTCATACAATAACGCAGAAATCTCCAAAGAATACATACAACTTAAAAAGAACTGAAGATTCAACGTATATTAATGACTACAATCCAGTGATTTTGACAATGTGGAATGCAAACATGGATATTCAATATGTTACAGATAATTAAATTGCTGTTGCTCGCTATGTTACATCATATATAACTAAATCTGAAAAGACAGAGATGAAAGAAATGTGGGAAGAGGTTTCACAGGAAAAGAGTCTTAGAAAGAAATTATACAGCTTTAGCTTGAAAATGCTTTCCCACTGAGAGATTGGATCCTATGAATGTTCGGATCGGTTGAGCTCTGCCAGTTTATATTCAAAGTCAAGAGGAATCATTTGGGTAAGTTTAGGTCTTGCCTGCACACGAAATAGAGTATAAGAAAACATTACAAGAAATCGAATACTTAGCACTGAAATAACCAGAAAGTACAGATATTGTTAAAACTAATATGTTGGATACATACTATCCCAAAAGGAGTCCATATCTGGAAAACGTATGTCTCTATGAAATACTTCAACATTATAGCTTTAAAAGAAACATTACAGAAAATATAAATGAAGAAAAATATGCAGTAATTGGTTGTGATGGATGTTTGGTAACACATGCCAAAGGAAATCTTATTAACCACCGAAAACTCAGTTGTGAAAGTACAGATAAGAGGGAATTTTTCTATTTAGCACTTCTGCAACTGTTCAAGCCTTGGCGTAGTGAAGCAGAATTACTTTTGACTGCTATGAAGATTATTTTAATGCATGTAAAGATAGCATTCAATGAACAAGCTTCCCAATTTATCTACACATGTTAAATGATGAGATTGAACAAGAAACTAATATTGCAGCTGAAATAGCTAGAGACAGTTCTCAAGATAGTCAAAGTACGGGTCCACTAAGTCAAGATCCACTAGGACAACCAATTATTGAAAATGAAGCAGCAATAGCCATGAATGAAGTAGAAACTGCAATGCAACAAGCACAACAGGATATTTTTCAGCTGGAAAAGTTAGAAGAACAACTAAATATTGAACAAAAAGAAATATATCTACAAGTGACAGAACAGATACAACATGGTTTGCAACATGAAAAAAAAGAATGCCAATGCTCATTGTTTAAACCTATTCTATTGTGCATTAGTGGTCAAGCTGGAACAGGAAAAAGTTTATTAATTAAAGTTTTGACCAGTTATCTATACAAAACTAAAGAATCACATTTATCTTGTGTTGTAACAGCTCCAACTGGACAAGCAGCACACAACATTAAAGGGATTACTTTACATCGATTACTCATGCTACCAGTTGAACATGAAAATAAATTGGAATATCACAAGCTATCTGGAGAAGCTTGTTATGAAGTCTCAAAAGTACTGAAGAAAATGATACTTCTAATCATTGATGAGGTGAGCATGGTCTCAAACTTAATGCTTGCCTTTGTACACTTGAGAATGCAACACATTTTAAAAACAGATAACAATGTTTTGTTTGGAGGAAAACATGTAATTGTATTTGGCGATCTACTACAACGTATGCCTGTAAAAGGGCAGCCTGTTTTTAAAACACTTGTGCATGAAGATACTAGAAAATCTTTGGGAAGTATTGGAAATGTAAATCTAAAAAAAAATCTAAATATGTGAACATTTGGTCTCATTTTGAATATAAAGAACTTATTAAGAATATGCGACAAGCAAGTGATGAACATTATGGAAATATTCTTCAAGATATAAGAATTGGTGTCTTGACGAAACATGATAAACAAGCTTTAGAAAGTCGGCTACTGAGGAACTTGTTTACAACTCGAAACACAGCAGCTGAAATAATGTACAATATGCTTGGAGGAAAGAAGTCTATAGTTTGCCTAATGCCAAAACTGCACAAGTGTTCTACATTTAATCAAGAACTTTTAAAACTGGAAAAACAACAAATAGTGGAAATTGAAGCTATTGACAAAATTGAACATCAAGGAGTGACTGTTCTTCTCACAGAGAAACTACAGTCAAAATTGGATTCTTTGGAAAATTCCTTATCTAAGACTGCAGGCTTAGAAAAGACTTTACATGTATGTATAAACTGTTGGGTAATTTTACGGCGTAATTTGAATGTAGAAAAAGGTTTAGTAAATGGAGCAATGGGAAAAGTTGTTGATTTTTGTAAATTTTCAGAACAGAGATGGAATAGAATTTTTGAAGATAAAATTTGATCAGATTAAAGAGGTAAGCCAGATTGGGCGTTG
This sequence comes from Calotriton arnoldi, assembly GCA_963921515.1. Lineage (NCBI taxonomy): Eukaryota > Metazoa > Chordata > Amphibia > Caudata > Salamandridae > Calotriton > Calotriton arnoldi. Next base: position 564,226 of record CAWUFW010009961.1, on the reverse strand, counting down.
TGTTCTACATTTTTTGCTTGTAAAACACTTGTATGTTCGCAGAAAACAGTTTCCTTTTATCTTTAGCATATGCAGTAACTATTCATAAATCTCAAGGTTTAAGTATAGACAGTGCTTTTGTAAATATTGGAAGTACAGTGTTCAAAGAGGGAATGGCATACGTTGTATTGTCTCAAGTAAGAACATTATCTGGTTTGTATTTGATTGATTTTGACGAGAAAAAAGTTAGTGCAGATGCAAATTGTGTAAGAGAGTACAATCGTTTAAGAAGACTTTATGCTCCTCATTTAGGTGAATATCCCATATATGAGAAACGTGTAGTGTGTCCAAAACGGAAATATGTCAAGCATTCAATTGAGGTTAAAAAAAAAAACATTGAAGAGAATCATGAAGGTGTAAAGAAAATGAAAATGGAAACTGTTGATGAGATTGTAGGATACCAGTTGGAAAACAGTTCAGGTATCAACTGCTATGCTAATGTGATGTTGAATGTTGTGTTTTATCTAGAAGAGCTTCATTGTGAAATTATGGGAAATCGTTAAAAAGATTTTGTTCTTTATTACGTCATGGATTTAAACAATTGGTAACTGACAGAAGTAAAATCCATACTGCTCCTGGTGTTCGACATCTTTTGAATATATATGTACTGGTTCTTTGACATTTACTTTTAATGTTCAACAAGATGCACAAGAATTTCTAATTTTTATGCTTGGAGTATTAGAACATGAAGGAATACAGATTGAATAATTATTTCGAGTAAGTTACAGATGGGATCATAAATGTGAAGAGTGTTCATTTACTTACAACACTAAAATAGACAGAGAACGATTCATATACTTGACGATACCAGACTGCAAATCAGTACCTTTTAATAAATTGGTAAAAACAGCCAATCAGGAAATGAAATGTTTGCATTGTAAATCAGAGATGTTGTCTACATTACATATAGAAAAATCTGGAAAATATCTAATTTTAATGTTTTAACTTTGTAGAGCAAATGAAAGAAAATTGGGGACCAAAATTTTTTTTTTTGTTGCAAATCAAATATATATTTCAGGAAGAACTTTTATAGCAGTGGCTATTATTTTCCATGATGGACCTACTAAAACATCTGGACACTATACTGTGTATTTGAAGTGTTATAAAGGATAGACACATTGCAATGATGCCCACTTGGAATATAGATTACCTTATGAATTGCCAAATTCATATTTGTTATTTTTGAACCCAAAGTTTTGAATACATTATTCGGCCTATTGGGAAGATGTGAACACGAATTAACAAATTTATATTGGGTTTTTACCAAGCGAAAGTTTTCGATACATTATTCGGCCAATTGGGAAGATGTGAACAGAAAGTGTACAGGATTGAAACAATTACTAGTTATAATTAGTGTTTGGGTTATTATTTATGCTAATTGATATTGCATTCGGGAAATTGTGTTTAAAAGCAATAGTTTATATATTTGTTGTCTATATTGTACCAGATATAAATGAGAGTATACATTTTAGCAAATGTACTCAAGAGTAATAAAAGACTTAGGACCACATGCATCAAGGAAAAAACCGGTCACAAACGGGCAGATTCTCAGAATCTGCCCCTTTGTGACCGTTTTTTTGCATTTGGGATGCATCATCCCAAAAGCAAAAATCGCAAATTGCGATTGCATTTAAGGAATCGCAAATTGCGATGCCTTGAATGCAATGCAAGATCCCATTTAAAATAGTGATTTCCGGAAAATTATACCTGATGGTAATTAGCAAAAATCAAGATTATAGCAAAAACTTCGAAAAATGCACTTAAGTGCATTTTTCAAAGTTCCAGGTTACAAGGGCATGTGAGTGCACAATATGTGTTCACATATCAATTTCAGGGGTGCAACAGGGTGTCCTTTTGGCACCCTTGAAATTGCATGCGCAATTTACGAGTACCTATTGTGTACTCGCAAATTGCGCATGCAATTTCTATTGATTCCTATGGGCCTCTAGGCCCATAGGAATGAATGGGCAGCAATTCCTTAATTGCAACTCGCAATTTGCGAGTTGCAATTAAGGAATGTTTAGGAATCGCTATTTGTTTAGGGATTCCTACATGCATAGACATTTGCGATTCCTTATTAGCTAATCCTTATTTTTCGCTAATTAGGAATCGCAAATGACATTTTTGATGCATGTGCCAGTTAATGTACAAGTTGGACGTAATTTAGAAACTGTAGATAGGTAAACATATAGGTACACATATTGGAAATATTGCTTTGCGGTAATCTGTTTTCTTTTTCACAATTGCATTTTTTTTTTTCCCTGCTGTTGTTTGATGATACTACGTTGAAATCACTTTGTATGGTGAAGTTCAGTAGAATCTGAGAACAGCAAAAAAGGGAAACTGAAAATGTTATGTAATTCTAAAATTATGTTGTGTTCTTAAAAGTGTAATATTTTAATTTCTGTAATACATTACATTATATAAGATTTTTTTCTTCTTCTTTACAGTAGATAATGGTGAAGTTTGAAAAGTGTTTTATTTCAGTTTCGACAATACTCTTCTAAAATAGTTCAACAGAGTTATGTATCTAATTTACTAAAAAAATGTAAGAAAACATAACATATTATGCATGAGAACATTCATTTATGTGTTATTTATTTCTAATAAAAATAAAGTTGAACCTTTACACTATTTAAAAACTTTCAGATATCATCAGACAGGTACTATCCCTGCACTCATGCAATCAGCCAGGCACTACACATGCACTCATCCAATCATTCAGGCACTACTATTGCACTCATCCATTCTCTCAAGCACTACGTATGCACTCATCCATGCACTCAGGCACTACCCATGCACTCCTCCAATCACCCAGGCAGTACTCATGCACTCATCCATGCACTCAGGCTCTACCCATGCACTCATCCAATCACTCAGACACTACTATTGCACTCATACATTCCCCCAAACACTACCATGCACTCCTTCATTCACAACGGCAGTACCCATGCACTCATTCATGCACTCAGACTCTACCCATGCACTCATTTAATCACTCATGCAATTACTCGGGCACTGCTGTGCACTTCTCTAATCACCCAGTCACTACCTGTGCACTCATGCGATCACTCAGGCACTACCTATATACTCCTTGAATCACCCAGGCACTACCCATGCACTCATGCTGTCAGCCAAGAACTACTCATGCACACCTTCAATCACTTAGGCACTTCTATTGCACTCATACATTCCCTCAAACACTACCCATGCACTCATCCATGCACTCAGGCACTACCCCTGTACTCAGGCAATCACTCAGACACTACCCATGCACTCCTTCAATCATCCAGGCACTACCCATGCACTCATCCATGCATTCAGGCATTATTCTTGGATCCGTCCATTCACTCAGGTACTACCCTTGCACTCCTCCAATCATCCAAGTAGTACCCCTGCACTCATGCAATCACTCAAGCACTACCCATACACTCATGCATGCACTCTCGTACTACCCATGTAGTCTTCAAATCCACCAGGCACTACCCTTGCACTCATGCAATCAGCCAGGTAGTACCCATGCACTCATACAATCACTCAGGCACTACTGATGACATCATCCACTTATATCTGATGCACCTCCTCACACCTTAACATAACCTTTCATACACCCACTCAAAAATACACACTACCATTCACGAAACCATAGATACGCCAATACCAGTTAGTACATACCCACTCACTGATTCATAAGTCTACACACACATTCACTCACCCATACAGTCACTCATACACACAGTCACTCATCAATACAGCCACTGATATATGCACTCATACACCCATACAGACACTTACACACCGCCACTCACCCATAGAGTTACTCACACACCTAGTCAGTCACCCAAAGAATCAATCACACTACCATTTACTCACCTATACAGTTATACACTCACCACCTCACTTATTCATACAGATAGTAACACATACTTACTCTCTTCTACAATCACTGACACAAGCACACACTCACCCACATAGCCACTCTCACACTCACTCACTTACACATACAGTCACTTATATACACCAACACTCACATATACTGACTTTCACATATGCAGTTACTCACCCATATGCCACTGAGACATCCATACACTCACTGACACAGCCATACGCACACTCACTCAACCATACCGTCCCTCACAGAAGCACTCATGAACCCATACACCCAGGAATTCACCCACTCATACATCCATGAAGGGAGTCACACTGCCCGTCACCCACCCACACAGACACTCAGGCACCCATACAGGTACTAAGACAATTAATCAATAACCCATATAGACACTCATGTACCTACTCACCAACCCATGCAACCAGTTACATACCAACTGATAGACTGATATACACATTTACACGGATTAGTTACTCACCCATACATTCATTAAGACATGTTTACTCACTCACTCATACAGTCAGTTATGCACCCAAGATGTCATCCATACAGACACTCATACACCCACTCATTCTTAGAATACAACTTGGCCTATATATATAAAAATTCTTAAACTTTTGAGAAACACTCACACTCACAGGATGATGTCATCAGTGATGTCATTTGAGATGTCATCAGTGATGTCATCAGTGATGTCCCTGACCATTTCATGAGTGATGTAATATGTGACGTCATCAGCAGTGCATTGCGGGGGCGCAAGTTATAGTTTGTTCAGCTAACTATAACGACCACATTTCTCTGGTTTTGTACGAGTGAAATGTCTGACTAACTACAACGTTCCTGAAACCTGTGTTTTTTTCAGTGTATATATATATATATATAAATATCGTGCAAATCCTGAGCCAAATTCCTTTTCCTTGCGGACGGAAAATCAGGTACGGACCACAACAGCTTTTAGTGGATTAAGTGCTTTATTGTAAAAGAGATCTCCACTGCATGACGCGTTTCGACCGGGTTACCCCGGTCTTGATCACATCACATATATATATATATATGCAGCACACTTCGCCAAACACCATCCAATTTTCAGGAACAGACGAATGCGGACCCAGATATTAGTGCATGGTTTTTTAATGAACGCCCTGCACAACCGCCATGACGCGTTTCGGCCTTCAGAAGGCCTTGTTCACATGACGCGCATGAGGAGTGCCTTCACATTTAAAGTGAAAGTGCAATAAGACGTGACAACCACATTACAGAGTCATAGACATAGAGGAGTCTGTCTAAGCACTACAAAAAGCCAACAACTATATGAATAAGCATAGTAAATGACATTAAATAAGTAAAAGCAATAACCTATTAAATATTCATTAATTCATAAATATTTAAAATGTAGCAATGCAATTTAAAATGTCAAATAAAAACTTTCAATCCAAAAATCTCTATTAAAAATTACAATGCATATATTTATTATATATATATGCATTTGGCGATGCAGCGCTCACAACGAAATTCGTTTTATTTATTTAAATGTTCACTTACCTGTATTCGGCCTTAATCCGTAGTTTACTACCTCCCACCCTGCCCCTCCCCCGCCCCACGTCACCGCCCGACCGGCACTCCTACCACGGGCCGCGCCTGTTTACATGTCATGTGTAACTGTATTGTGCTTAGAATCTGGATGACCCAAAGCACAGTGAAGGAGTTATATGTTCTTTTCCTCATGACCCTCCCTTGTTTTCATCCAGCTTATTGGGGCAATACAAATTTTAGTTTTTTTTTTTATCCCAGTTCCTGACATGGGTACTTATGGAAGACAACCCTGAGTACTTGATACCTAAATCTATATGAATTTAGATTAAGATCAATTAATATAAGCCTTTATTTTTATTCTATTCATCCAAACTAACAAGAATATGAATGAGACTAGATTTTGCCTTTGCAATACACGAAGAGATTCTTTCTTTCAAAGCGTTTTTAAATCTGCATGTGGTCTTGCTATATTTAAGTCAAATATCTTTTCTATTATGCTGCTTCGATTCTGGCAAGGCACTGAATGACTTTTGTGCAATTCTTTCAGTAGATAAAATATAAGCTTGATTACGCAATGAATAATTACCATTCAATTCCATTGTATTTATTTCATTGTATAGTACTTTTATACAAAACACAGCATATAGTCCAATAATATAAAATGTTATTGAAATCTAAAAGGGTGGAGAGTAAATATCATCTGTGGTCATATGTACTTTTTAAGCCACGCCTAACATCAAATTCATAGTATTGAGTCCACATCTTACGTGACATTAGGTATTGAAATTTATATTGGAAGTAAGGTGCATGGGAAATCATCAAATATTACACAAACAAAGGAAAGGGTGCCAGAGTTTGCTAGAGCAAAACTCTTCATTTAGAGAAAGATATGCAGAGAATGCAAAGGGTAGAAACCTTTGCTTTTCATGAGTAAATTTTCACTTCAGTGCCAGAGAATACTAAATACAATTGATTTTAAAATAAAATGAAACATCAATATAACATAAATTTTGTGCAACCATGGCCAAATAGCTTTAGAAGCAAACATGACATTGAACATAACCAAATTGAAAAGGCACAGGTTTCTGTTATAAGCTGGGTTATTAATACGGTAATGGGCATCCTTACTGATCTAAATAACACACACTGGTTCTGAAGTTCTTCTCAACCCCTTACAGCTATGATACAGCAATAGGCAATTCCCCAGAGAAATGTGTGTTAGGTTTAAGCAGTTTACAAACAAGAAAAGAACACAACAGATTTCCAACACTCATCAGAAAAAGAGAACCAACGATAATAAGCAAAGATACACAAAAACAATGAAAAACTGATGAGGGTAACAAGCTCAAGATATATCTTTTTAACGTCTTATGGCAAAAAGTGAAAGACAAAGTAAAGTGCTATGAAAAAATATTAGTTCATGGTCAACTTAGACCTAGGTTTGATGTCAGGCCAACCCTGAAGAGTGGGGTTCAGATACACAAAGCTTGTTTCCCCAAACTTAGGGCCTTATTATGAGGTTTTGGCATGCCACCACCACGCTCCTGCACTGCCAAAATTCACTGCCACCCACTTGTCAGATTACAAGTGCTTTTTTTGGTCTGGTGGGCAGGTGACGTGACAGTCCTGCAGCGGTGCATTTTAAAGGCTCATAGTGAGCCTTAAATTGCACTGCTGCGGACCTGCCAGTGTGCGTTCCTGCATGGGAAGGAATGCACAATGTTGTGCATTCCTTCCCGTGCAAAAACTGGGGGTGCAGAAATACAGGGGGGCACAACATGTGGCCCCCTGCATGCATCGCCATGCACAGGGATAAGAGGGCGCCCTATCGGGACCCTTTCTTTCCTCTCAGCCAGCAGTTTCATGATGGAAATAACCTCCATGAGACCGCTGGTGGTGAGGATAGTTGTAATATACTGGTGGTGCCTCAGGGCACCACCAAGCATATTGCGGCCCTCAGACTGCTGCGGTAGTGCAATGGTGGTCCAACCGTCCTAGTAGTAATAGAGCGGTTGGACGGCCAATGCGGCTGTGGCCGGACTGCCGCGCCACTGTGAGTCGGGCAGTCTGTGGACTGCCAGAGTCATAACCAGGCCCTAAGATTTTTTTTACTGGATTAGTCTACTTTTTTATACCAAAGTTGTTTAGTAGAGTGAAGTTGGTGAAGCCGGTGAGGGTCATCACTGCGCTTTGTTTTGACACGCAAAGCTCTCAGTTGGACCAAGCTGGGTTTCATAGCTGCAGGGAAAGCTTTGCCTCAGTAATAGATTTTCCGCCTTGCTTCAGTCCAAGATTTCACTTTATTACTGTCACAATTTTAGTACTTAATATCCTCCAATGAATCAAGAGTGGAAGAAGTAGCAGGGCAAAACTCCTCAAGGTGGTATACCTTTACTGCAAAGTCTTGCTGAACACATTTTCAGCACAGCAAAAAGCTCAGAGCAGCGGGCAAATCTGTTTTTTCCATCTTGGATGCAACATTTCTGGGCAAGAATCAGCACCTTGTCCCAACCATACAGGGGTGAAAAAATGAATTTCAAAGGCCCAGTTTTCTTTAGCTGCTGGAAAGGTTGCTTCTCTAACTCCTGCACCCCTATGTCTTCAGGGCATATCCCTAGACACCAGGTTTCTCTCCAGCCAGCGGTCATGCAAGTTCCAGTCCTCTGTGTTCAGCTCGACCCTCTTGGAGCCCAAAACATAATTTTAACTTTTTCAATGCAGATAGCAAAAAGGAGGCTCAAGGCTCTTGGAGAGCAATTTTAGTCACTGGGTGTCAGCAGAAATCAGGAGTTATTACATTTTTCTTTTTTATCCATTAAAGGCATCTTCTTCAGATGCTGTCTTTCCAGGTCCAGGCATGTTTTTGAGGAGGCAATGGTTAGGTGCCAAGTTTATCCTGTGTGCTTGTCAGAAATTGAATAAAGTTTAAGAGAGTCCTGGTAATGATTTGAAGCTGATCCTGTCAACATCTTTTGACATCTGCAAGGGTAAAGCAGCAGTGTAAATGCTCTCTTTTGTCAGATTATGCATGAACTGATTCCGCTAACCTTAAGTTTCTGTCCGAGTAGGAGCAATGGACGATGATAGGCCACCAGTCCCCCTCAGCGTGTCCCAGCGTATGCACTCATTCAAGGAAGGTACCAAGTGAAAGGGGGGAATGGGATGAAAAAGAAAGATGACAACTGGGAGGACTATGGACCCTTGCATGTTCCTTCATACATTTCTAAATGGTCCAACTTCTATTTGTAACATCTCGCTCAAAATTTTATGTTTCACTTTTCTGGTATTGTGCTCTATTCATTACACATAGAAACGAAAAAGTATTAGACGTGTTCTCCCTCTCATGCTTAGCATGTTCCATTAATACAACTTCAAACTATGTAAAAAATTCACCTTTAAACAGAAAGCTTGTTGCCTTGCAAGCAGGATTGTCCTTGGCAGTTCTTTTGGACAACTTTAGGCTTAGACTCCAGCCCAATAGCTGTCTAAGACTCAGAGTCAATTTTGAATAGTTCACATTCTCCTTTATGTTTCTAAGCACTGAGCTTGTTTTTCTTGTGAACCATAATGTTATTTTTGTGATATGTGTTCTCAGAACTGTCTCTCTTGCTTACTTTGCACTTAATGTCTCCAAAGAATGTCTTTTGGCTAACAACAAACAAATAACTGTGCACTAATTGCCCAAACTTGTACTCGTTTTATTATGCTCTCTTTTTTCGTCTTCCGGGTTGTCAAATGTTTGACTAATCCCTGTTAAGTAGCCTATTGTTGACAACACCCCTGCCTTCCAAAGCCTAGAGGCCTGGCGAGTGTCCTTCAGAGTGCTGGTCTGATAACCGCAGCCGGCAATTTATTTTGGCCCTCTGGAGATGGGAGAGGGTAGTACAACTTGTTCGAAGCATCCTTAACTCAGGCAGTAAAAAGTGTGTCTTTTCCTTTCCATATATAAAGTACCATGCATACAAAGCCCTCTCTACTGGTGACTAATACATCAAAATATGTTTTCTTTCATGGTAAATGCACTTTTTATTTCCATGTGTCACAGCAGTGTTATTAAACTGCACCGCAGCCAGAACACATGACAACCATGCATTTTAGCATATATCTGGGTGGTGTAATTACACACTGCAGGACACACACCACTTGAACAATGTCTATGCTAACTAACAATGGCCTTACTAGAGAATTCAATGCACCAATTGGGTGAAACTGATTTTACATTGTAGAGAATTTGACATGCGTTGTGGCACTGTATTGTAGTGTTCGTAGTGCCTTTTAACAAGAGCAATAAGTTCCAGAAAAAGATGAAACATTCTGAGTTATGCAGAAAAGGTAATTTTTTACAGTGACAGGTGGCGAGAACAAGACAGTGAATGTAGTATGTGCGCCTAAACTGAACTATTTATTTTGAATCCTATCATCTTTAGTGCCAAAAATAAATCTGTGTAAAAGCTACAATTGTCAGAGCAGACATTTGTGGTTTACTAGAGGCTGTGAAATAATTGGTGTATGGCCCTCAAGGTGAATGTAGTCTAAAAACAGGAATTATGTCAGTGATGCAACAATTTCCCTTGAGTGTGTGAAAAAAGGTGTTCGTCATCTCCGTGCTGTCATGCTAGATTGGGGCATTGTCACACAAATAATAATATACGATATAATAAAACCGACATCTAGTTTTAAAAAAAGTAAATTACTGGAGTTTATTTAACTTTATTTGTGTTTGTTGCATTTGCTAGTATTAATTTGATGGTTTAGTAGCCCATGTAAAATTGTGCTGCAGAAATGTTGCAGACAAAAAGAATGTTATAACACATGAGAAACAGATGGTGCAAAAGGGATACATTGAAGCACACATCATATACTCATTTAGCAATTTAAGAGGAGAAAGAGTTGGCAGGTTTTGTGGGTACAAGGAACCATTTAAAGTCAGTAGTGAAGAAGGTGGCTTGGAGTTGGATGCGAGGGAGTTCTTAACTAGAAAATAAGCAGCATGAAAGATATTAACCATGATCGGATACACAAACAAGAGGAAACTCGAGAGAGCATAGAATTGTGATAAGACATGGTGGGTAGTGTTGGGTATGTCTCTGACTAGAAAGGATGACCAGCTTGTATAAGGCCTATTGTTGGGTGCTTGGTCACAATTTCTTACAACATTTTCCAAAAATGACCTGAAATTATGCAAAGTCTTGCAAAATGTACAGCATCTCACATGAAAACTAAACTTGAAGGCATACCTCACATTCCAAACAAAAAGGGGCAACAGGCATTAGAGTGGTTCATGTAAAAAATGTCTCTAGTATATGATTTTAATGTTTTTGTACAATTGTTTATGCACATGCCCATCTTGTGAGGGCTGAAAGTCACACAAAGCTTCATACCAGTCATATCTTGTGAAATGTGAAATGTCACAAGTTCTGCAGGCACAAAAAGTTTGATGCACATTTACCAAGTTTCAGATGGTATGCAGACCAAACATAGGGGGTCATTACAATAGCGGGCGGATCGCCACCACCCGTATGGGGGTGGTGAGCCGCCTGCCAATTCACACCGCCCGCATACCATTTCCCCCCGCCATATTACGATGGCGGGGGGGACCCCGGTGGACAGAAAGACCGTCCGCCGGTTTTCCGCCGGTCTGACAGGGGACCGGGTGGGAAAAGGGCCCTAACATGGTGGTGGTGTCTGTAAGACACCCCCATCCATATTAGGATGCTGGCGGTGACCAGCCCTTCCATGGCGGCAACATGGAAAGGCATACGGAGTTTGCTTTTGCTTTTGGGCCCCCGGAGTGTTGGGGGGTGCACATGGGTGGTACCTGTGGTACCCCCCTACATTGGCGTGGACAAGGTGGCAAGCACACCGCGATGCCTGTCACCTTGTGCATGCTAATGCATGATGTGAGCCCACAGCATTGTTGCTGTGCACACCGCCCGCCACAATGTTGTGGATGGGGGATGCCACCGTGGCGGTGGCATCCTAATACCCACAGCGGGACCACCGCACCTATGGCGGACGGTCCCATTCACCGTTACGGTGGCGGGCGGACTTTGTCCGCCCGCCATCGTAATGACCCTCATAGTGTTTTTCAGAAACAAACTCCAAAAGCAGGATATTCTTTCTTAAAAACAAAAAATAATGTCCCTTACACTCAGGGAATGTTCTTACAGGGTGCACAGAGTAATTATTTATTTGTGTCTATCACCACTAGGTAAAAGTGGTATAACTAGATAAGGGAGGACTTTAAAGAAGGAGATGATATACTCAAAGGCAGTGGTAAAAGGGCTCAGGATTGAACCTTGGAATACCATTGCCAGTGAGGTAATAAACCAAAGAGTGCCTGGATACTGAGAAAGAACAGTTTGTGAAACAATAGCAGCATGTCTAGGGCCTTACTTGTAACACATCAAGAGGCCAAAGTATCTAGTTGGGCAAAATAGTCTACACAGATTGAGATGTGTCAAAAATGTTGTTGAACAGGAATTTTATTTTCCAAACTCCGATTCCATTGGGATTAGTAGTTTGAAGGAGGAAATATATTGCATGAGCCAATTAAACAGTGAACACATGAATAGTTTGGATAAAAATGTACCTTTTGACCTTGGACCTGTGAATGTTTTGGTACTGGGCCATTTTAATATCTGTCTGAATTATCCTTCTGCCACATCGTGTATTACTGATGGAGAAAAGATTGAGAGAATATGCTTCTACAAGAGAATTGTGTTTGGTAGATAAATGCATTAAACTTCAAGCTCATATATTATATCCTGTTAATCCTTCTTTAATTGAAATTATGTGATCTTAAGGGCCTCTTGTTATAAGATTACATAGAGAAGTCTGAAGTGATGAGTCTGTTATAAATGTTTACTTTGCTACTCGAATATGAATTTACAATGAAAAAACAAAGACAAGAGTCATTAGGCAAAACAGGAACAGTTGGTTTAAATAAACACTGCAGCTGGGAGAGCAGCATACACAAACTGGTCTGAGGACTGACTCAAAGTACAATCGTTTTGAATGTCTTTTTATAAATTTCTTGAAGCAGCATAAAACAATTGATAGATCCTGTTTCGGGACTAGAATGCAGGTCTTGTCATGAAGTCATAAATTACTCCCAGCTGATGACAAATGCAGGTGGCTCTCGACCTTGAGTGGACACAATGAGAGCCAGTGGGTAACATGTCCAGATGTCCAGCATGGGGAGACCGTGATCACTGCATGTGTAGTGTGTGCTGTGTCCTGATTGGCTGAGAGTTCCTAACTTCATGTGGCATCTAACTTTATGGTGCTTTGGGAATGCATGCCTCTGTGGCCATGTGTGTTATATTGAGGCCAATCTCCTCAGACCATTATGGTGTTGCTGCCTATATGTGGGACTAATCTGGATTTTTCCTGTTTGTGCGTTTGTCCTGCTGGTTACGTGCCACCCCACCTGTGATCTGTCAATCAGTAGCTTCAGGCTTAGGTTACAGGGCCTGCCTGACCACGTATTTCTGACTCAGGGTTGATGGAGAGGTCATACCACGAGATTTCGACAAAAGTTATTTGATTTTGTTTCTGTACATACATCTATCACTGGGTACATCATCATCAACATTAACAACTTGATCAATATCTGTTGGTATACAGGAGTTCAAACCAAAATATTTGAGAACTTGGTGTTAGAATTTTATTAATGATATAGTAACCTTAATTTGGATAATATTAACCTTTAAAATTAGTGAATATGTTAGCAGGTAAATGGTCATCTCTGCTTTTCTCTTTGTGGTGTAGGTTGGACTCAATTGGATAATTATACTTTTTAATTATCTTTTCTTTGTCTATATTCTCTATCAACATTGAAAGGTTTTTCTTTAATACAATAGATAATATGCTATATTCATTTTGAGATTCTAAGATAAGGAATATTTTATTAGATGGACTTAAAAGTTGAAGTCTCTACCTGTCACATTGCCTTTGATTTAGGAAAACAACTTGGTTTATTAAACATGTATTAAACATGTATCTTTTTTTACTAAGAGGAGGTTTTCATATATCTTAGAGTCATAAATTATGTTGACCCTCTAATGTTAGGAATTTATGTCACTTGGTTAGGCCATTTAAATGCATAATATTTCTGTTTCTAGACAGTTTTTGAAGCTAACAATATGGAATAATAAGAGGATTAGATTTAACACGTAAATGATTTACTGTTGCAAATGGTAATCTGGAGGTGTCATTTTGGTTAGACAATTATTTATGAATAGCTGCTTTTCGTTTTTTAAATTTAAAACAGGAATATTATTCTTCCAATTTCTTTTCACATCAGTTTCACATCAATTTGGTACGTCTATGGCATTCATTGGAGAAGTTTTTCAAGCTAATGATTCTGTGACTAGGGAGTTTGGGAATTGGTCCAACATTTTTTGCAGTAGTAAAGTCATGTAAAAAGCATTGTTAATTTACAGAACAATGAAATATGCTGTGGCTAATAAAAATAAATTAAATGTGGAGTTGCAATTAAAAGAGGACTTCAGTGTTAATTGATCAATGCAAGTTTGAGATATGATTCGTTCAAAACTTCAGTCTACTTATTGAGCTGTTAGCTCAAACAATGTTTCTACATGTACTAGAATATTTCTGACATCTGTTGCTTTACTTACGATGATCATTTGGAATAATAATATTTGATGTCCTTGTTTCACAAATTCAGACACTTTTAAGCATCTGTCTTTCCTTTCCTTATGTTAATAATTTTGGTCAAAGTTTGGAACAAAATGAACATTATTTTAATACAGTGATTCCCTTGCTGCTATTGAGAGTTTCTTAAGAATCATAGATGAGCCCTGTGCTGACTTTTTCATGAAGGGCAAGTTAGTAGATTTTCATTAGCTATTGCCTTTCAGAATATTAGAGCAAACAAGAACACAGCTCCAAAATTGTAATTGAAATCTTGGTTGTATGGGATATGCCATAATTACAGATTGGATAAAGTGAATACTATATACATTCAGATAGCTATTAAACAAGACATACTACAGTCATGTTTGACCTACTTTCTTTGAAGAACATCTATCAATGAAGGTACAAGCAACTGATTTGTGCTTAGATGATGAGGTTCCTAAACCACCATGACCTAAGAATGTTAAAGTTATTTTTGTGTGTTTACCTTTGTATACTTCAGTGTTCATTTTACATTTTGATTGGCGTGACCATACCATATAACATGTCTGTGAGAAATTGAGCGGTTGGTTAACGGAGGTGTTAGTCCTAGACAAGCAACAGCCACAATCCCTGGCAGGGTGAACAACAAAAAGTCACAAAATTAACCTCTCCTTAATCCTGGACAATTTGCCACAGAAAGCAGTCAGGCTTAAATTAAAGGCAATGTGTATAATATTTATGCAGCACACAAACATTAATAAAGGTAAAACACAATACAAACAAAATCCCACACCAATTTAGAAAAATAGAGTAAACTTTAACAAATTATTTGACACCCAAATGACAAATATCCAATGAGTAGAACCAGATATGCATTTTTAAAGTTTTTTGTAAAAACAAGAGCCTAGAAGTACAAACTGCCAATCACAAACATCTAGTCGTTTGAGACCGGTTAAAAGTAAAAAAAAATATGCCTTACCCCAATGAAGCCCAGGTCATATACAAAAAGTGTACTGGGCCTGGTTGGTGCTTACTTTAAAAAAAATTCTGAGAAGGTAAAGTTCAGAGTGGCAAGAATGCAGGAAGTGTCTGAGGAGGGAGCATCTGCATTGGGGACCCGCTGGACAAATTTGTAGTGAATATTTCTATTTGCGGACGTAGTCACTTTCATGGAATCTGCAGCAGGACGAGGCAGGAAGCTGTAGCTGACGACAGTTCCAGGAGGCCAGATACCCCTCTTGCGAAGGATAGCTGAACACGATTTGATGCTGTGGAGAAGAATTAAACTGGAGCTACCGCAAAGTCAGGTCAACCTGGGATGCAGTTGTAGATTAATGAGCAGTTTGGTCCTAGTCTTTCCTCGGTTCTCAGAGCAGTTTTTATGCAAAAATATTTTGGGCTATCTGGTCACCATTTGCACCATCACCAAGTGTCCAGGACTGGAGGAACACCACTTAGGGGGTTAGGACTCACTCTAGCAGGGTCCAGATGTGGATTCAAGATGGTGGGACCTTGTTATGGTCCTGTGGCTCTGAACAGTAGGCCAGAAACTTTGCCCTTGCTGTCACTCTGGTAGTTCTGAGTTTAGGTGAAGAAGTAAGGCTCAAACAGCAGGGCAGGCCTCTGAGGGTTCAATGCAGGATCCAGGCAGCAAAACAACCCTTCCAGATGCAGCAAAGCACTCTGGTAGATTACACAGCAGTCCACAGCAGCAGCAAGTTCTCTGAGAGTCATTGCTCAGGTCCAGAAAGTGAACTGAAGAGTGGGTCTAGGGGCCCTCATTTTATACCTAGCACCTTTTTGAAGCAGGGGAAGTTTCTAGAGGTTTCTCTTTGAAGTGCTTGGACTTTCTTAATGCCCCCTCTCTTGGCTCTAAGTTGGCTGCAGAGACAATGCAGTTGTGATAAGCCCTTTGTTTGAAAACACAGCACAGCCTATTCAGTTGCAAGTGGGGCTGTGCCCAGCCCTGCTCCCATCCTTCTAGCAGATGGCCCATTCAAGCACACCTAATCCCTTTATTGTATGACTATCTGGGAGGAATTCATAAATCTAACTGCCAACCACACCCAGTCATGTGATCTGCAGGCACCAAATGACAAAGGGCGGGAAAATGCCAACTTTCAAAAACAGGATCATATAAGTGGAAGAGAAGGCAAAAAGTTTTCAGGTCTAACATGGGACATGTACTTTTAAGTTTTACATATCCTAGTAGTAAAAAACTCTCAAAGTTGTTTTTCACTAATTCAAGGCCTATTTCTCTAATTTCCAATTGTGAAGAAAGAAAACCTTCAGGTCTGGTGTCTCATGAATCACAATTTAAAATTCAAACTTATTGTGAAGTCGGATTCTAAATTGTGATTCTGAGAATGCCACTTTTAGAAAGTTGGAATTTTCTTGCTTTAGCCATTTGGTGTCTGTATGCTGTCTCTTATCACATGACTAGGTGTAGTTGGCAGTTGGGCTGTGTATTCCTCTGAGACAGCTAGATGCCATGGGAGCTTAGGTGTGTCTCAATGGGCCATCTCTGGCAGGATGGGAGGGAGGAGTTGGCCATAGCCTCACTTACACCAGAATATATTGTGTACTGCCCACACATATAGGGCTGCATCCCTCCCTGTAGGGAGACTGGAGCCAGGGGAGGAAGGGAGGAAGGGAGGACCTCTATGCACATCAAAGGCACCACTGGGTAAAGGTACTGGACCTCAGACACCACCATTTCAGTTACCCTTCTGGTCCTGTGGATACTCTGCCAGGAAGATGGACTGCTGTGCTGCTGAAGGGTTGCCACTCTGCTGCGCTGCTTTGCTGGACTCCTGCTCTGCTGTGCTGACTTGCTGTCCTCCTGCCTGGGTGAGTTGGACTGGACCTGCATCACTTGACCCCAGAACTAAGAGTGACTCCAAGGGCTAGATGTCTGACCTCCTGATCAGAAGCCTCAGGAAAAATACAGGCTTCTAAGACCTGCTATCTCTGAGTCTACCCTTGCAAGTGGTGTCAACCCAGTCCTACACCCTTGGAAGTGGGCCTAAGGTGCTTGCCAGAGAAACCCACATATCTTCTCTGCTGAGCGACTCATCCACGAACAGAACCAACATATCTCCTCGGCAGAACGCGCATTCCCAGAGCAGAACTGACACCGCTGCTGCTGTGTGGACTGGGCCTGTTGCAAAAGACTCTCATTGCCAGCGTCTCCCAAATCCTGGGACCACATCGCCTCCAGAACTGCCACTGCATGAAGCTTTTTCCAGAGCAGGCTCCCTGCATCCCTCGTCAACAGCAGCCTCGATGATGAAAATCTGCATTGCAGCTTCACCGCTCATCGGAACCGACACATCACCTCGGCTGCACCTTGCATCCTTGACACCAGACTTCACTTTGCAAGCCCCGTCAACAGGATCCTCGATGTTGATGCAACAGGACCTTGCGCCGCAGCCTCGCTGCATCCTGGAACCGAAGCATCCCCTTGGATGTGCTACGCATCTTCAACACAAATCCATGAAGCGCTCTGCAACCAGTAGGTACGGTACTGTGTTCAGCTGGACTAACTAGGTCCCTGTAGCTGGTCCGCGCTCCATTGCCGTCAACCTGAACTTGTGACTTAGGGCTTGATTTAGAGTTTGGTGGACCAGGTTACTACATCACATTAGGAGTCCATTATATCCTATGGCACTTGTAATACAGCAGGTGGGATATCCGCCACGTTTGTGATGGAGTTACTCATCCTCCAAACTCCAAATCAGGCTCTTTCTCCTGGTCTGGTGCGACCAGATATCGCTCAATAGCTCTTTGTGCTCTTTGGCACCGTTTTTCAATGTAAATTTAAAGAATCAATATCTCCAGTTCTACTAATTGGATTTAAGTCATTTTGGTCTTGTTGTATTAACTAAACGGAGTTCCATTTTTCTAACCTGGTGTGGGATCATTTTGTGTCATGTTTTTACTGTTTTACTGTCTGAAGTGTTGCACAGATAATTTACACATTGCCTCTAAGATAAGCCTGACTGTTTTGTGCCAGGCTACCAGAGGGGGAGCACAGGTTAATTTAGAATTGCCTGTCTCTTACCCTGACTAGGATGCTAGAACTGGGCTCACACCCCAGTCAACCAACAGCCTAATTTCTAATATCCCACCTTACGTACAATGCAAACATCCCTATAGGCTACCTAGGGCCTACCTTAGGTGTGATGCATATACAATAAAAGGGGCGTTTAAGGCTTGGCAAAGGGTTTAGATCGCCAAGTCGAAGTGGCAGTTTAAAACTTCATTCTTGGTGCAATGGCAGGCCTGGGACACATTTTAATGGGCTACTAAGTGGGTGGCACAAGAAGTGCTGCAGGCCCACTAGTAACATTCAATTTACAGGCACTGGCTACATGGTAGACTACTGTACAACGGAGTTATAAACAAATTAAATAGGTCAACAGGTGTAAGCCAATCTCACCATGTTTAAAGGGGGGAGCACAAGCACTTTAGCACTGGCCCTAAGGGCAACAAAAACAAATTCAGCAAATAAATGGAGGGTAAAGTCAAAATGTTTGGAGTTGAACCTACAGAGAGGGCCAGGTCCACCAATAACACACATACTCTTTTAATTTTAACTGATATGTTAAATTTTATAGTTAAGGATTTTATATAAACAACTATTCCTTTCCGTCACTATTCTTTTTTCTTTCCATCGCTACAATACAATTACAAATATTATTTCCAAGGCATAACTTGTGTATTATTCTAAAACCTTTCAAGGCAATGGATGGTCTGTATTGAGTAGGGGACGGCGGAATTTGCATAGTCGCGTTACGCAAATCTCCGCGAAATTGTTAAAAATCTCCGCGAGCACGTAGAAATTCCGCGAAAACGCGGAATTGCTTGTCCGGCCCGTTCGTGATGTGTTTTTGCGTGCTCGCGGGTAAATATATCGCTAACTTGCCCATGCGGTCGCTAATGGGCGCGGCCATCTTGTTTTTCACTTGTCCCGCCCACTCGCGATGGTTATTTCCTGTTCCGGGTCGCGTATTGCATGCTCCCGCCCGCCCGCTCGCGATGCTTATTTCCAGTTCCGGGTCGCGTATTGCATGCTCTTGACCGTTCGCAATAAGTATTTCCTGTTGGGGACGCGTATTACGTGTTCACGACGCTTTTTGCGTGCTCGGGGCGGAAATATCGCGCAAACTTGCCCATGCGGTCGCAATGGGTGCGGCCATCTTGTTTTTCACTCTATTGCTATGGTTCTGGGCCTGCTTTTCAATCCTCCCTCTATCTTTTCAATCCTTTGTTTCTGGAAACTTTTTTTTGATCTTTTTTATTTATTATCTATCTCTCTATTTTCCTGATTCAATATTTTGAGTTTTTTTCTACTTTTTGTGTGTTTTTCACTACTTTTTCACTCATTTTCTATTACCTGCTTTTTAATTTCTTTTACTTACTTTTTAATTCCTACCTTTTCTTTTCCGCCCCGCCTACCCAGAACCATGGCAAGGGCCACAGGGCCCGTAGCCAGAGCCACGACCGCCTTCCTTGCGGAAGGCGGCGCCAAAGAGTGCAGGCACGGGCCTTATTCGGTGAGGCGCAGGTGGCCGCACTGGTTTTTGTTCAGCGCCACCTCCCCTTAACCCTGGCAGCAGGCGGCAGGCCTGGGTCCGGGTACGGGCTCCGGAGCGTCGGCAGCGGTGGGGCAAGGTGCGTCGGGCAGTGTTTCGCTGCTCTGGTGTCCGCGCACCAATAATCAGCTGACGCACCGGTGGTCCGATATTCTGGACCAGGAGCAGGACCTGCTGGACCTGCTAGGAGTGGAGGTCCCAGGGCTTGGTGAGTAGCTATTTAATATTACTACTTTGTGTTCTTCTGCTCTGTGTTATATATTGCGAATATTTTTTTTTCCGACCAGCAAGAATGCTGCTGCTTACATTGCAGGTAAATTACGTTTAAAAATCTTCTGTGATTGTTATGACACAGGCGCTCAGCGCTACTAATCTTACTTGTTTGCAACTTTGCGCTCGCTTGGCCTGATGATTATGTAAGAGTTTACTTTAGAGAACTTAAGTTAGGTAATGCTAGAGAGACTCTAGTCCTTCCTTTGTCCCCCTGCCACTAAGAAGGGATAGTGGTGGATTGATAGGTTTAGTTACTTATTAGTTGGTAATTTTTAAGTGGTGTGCGTGACGCATCCTCTGTCACGTCACGTGCTGCTGAGTGCTGCTTACCCCAGTCCTTAGTAGAACCTTTTGTAGTTTGTTTAGTGAGTGTTAATAGGCTTATATCATCACTAGCAGAACATCAGCAGCAACCAGCCAACAATTTGGTGTATGCAAAAATGTATGCATGTGTCCTCCATCTATGCATTTTTGAGGACTAAAATAAATGGAAATGCAGACTTACTGAACAATTGGCCCGTCTGGATTGGAATAGGTGGGCTAGGTCAGGTGGTACTTAGGCTTACTAGACGGTCCGTAATCTCACAATACTACTAGTCGATCAGATTAGATAGGTCAATTTTATTGCAATTGTTGTTCACAAAAATTTTTTTGGAGCGTATTTTAAAATATTTTATTTGTTTCACACCAAACTTTAATTTTTGTCTCTTTCTTTATTAAATCTTACATGATCAGCACCCAGGGGCAAGAAGACGGGGTCACAGGCGGCGGGACAAGATCATCAAGATGCCTCCCAGGGCCAGGACCGCTCCTCTACCGAGGGCTCTGCTGCTGGCCCCAGTAAGTCCTCCAGTGGTTAATATTAATAATTATATTTCCCTAACTTTTCCTGCACCTTATTTTTTCCGAACTATTATTTCGGTATCCTAATTCTATTTTTTTACAAATTCTTCTTCGATCTAGACTGTCTGTTTCTAAATTCTTGTTATCCCTGCCTCTAACTGCGTCTGCTATGACTCTCTGTACTACTACTATTAGTCTGTCTGTAGCTAAGCTTGCCCAGTTGGCCACTCTTTATTTAAAATATTTTAAATAAAACTCAGATTCACCAATAGCTCTAGCCATTGAGTCCAGTCCTTTGGGTTGTCCTCTTCTACTACTTCTAGTCTTCTTAATCTTGAGGCTTTTCGACAATTCCCACCAAGAGAATGCCCAACCAGATTTTACTATTTTTGATAGGATAGGACATATTACTACAGTTGTAGGGATTCTGCACATACTGAACTTTGCACAAGAAAATAGGACGTTGGTGATGGGAGGTTGGACCTTCCTCACACCTCAATCAGAAGCCACCACAATCCCCTGACCGACTAGTTATAGTGTCTCATTAGCTCTCCGAAACCCCCTCCCCCCAAGATACCCAATGAGTAGACAACCCTGAACATAACACTCCCGACCTCTGTCACGGAAGCAATTCACACCCTTTCGCTCACTCACTCGTGTAAGTCCACACCAAATACCACCTAGTCTATGTAAGTTCAAAAGGTTTATTTTCAACTGACAAGCTCTGTACGTTGTTCTATAATGCAGCAGCAACAGCAAAATGCAAAAGATTAAAACAATAAACATTGTTACACTTAGTTACACTTACAACTACAAGTCCATAGAAGACAAAAGGCGAAATCATGATAACTGAACAGTGGTGGAAGAACCACCCTCCCCTTGGTAGGAATATAGTTTATATAAAATTAGAAATGGAGATCTGAGCGAATTCTGGGGACCCCTCACCTTAGAAAGATCCTAGTACTGGTTACATCATAAGCTCTGCAAAGCTCTGGTTCGTATAAGGGAATCTTCCGTCTGTTATGAGAAAAATGGTGCGCGTTAGTATAGTGCAAGCATTTCTCAGTTGTGCCAAAAAGTGTAGTATTTTTATGGATAAGCAATATGGACTAACACCAGAACTCCATAACAAAGTGGCTTGTTTTTCGACCTTGTACGCAGCGCTCAGACAGTAGCAGTATGAGCTCATGTGGGCTCAAAGGTGTCTTACACAACAAGCTGCGAGGTAACTATGCTAAAAATAAAAGACACAAAGCTAAAATGGTTGCATGGCTCGGGGTAACTTAGCAAAGACTAGAATGACCCTAGGGACCATATAACACTACTAGTGTCTACTCTACTACCTGATTTGTACTAGTGATGTATGTTGTATATGTATTATGTATGTATTAACTTTTTTTCAATCTTGCTAGTGAAAAATAGGGGAGGTGTACATGGCATCTGAAAAATGTGTAATGTTTTTCTAGGCGTACTACACCGACCACCAGTACCGGGCCAGCGGCGAAGGTGATGCGGCCGCTGAGGGTGCAGGAGATTCGGCAGTTGCAGGAGGAGCTGCAGGGGGTGAGCCAGCAGCAGTGGCGGGCGGTGGTAAGTTATATTCCTAATCCTTACTTATTGACATTACACTCGCTTCAAGGGTGTAATGTATACTGTACTGTTGAGACTTAAGTAAGAAGTTGTTGTGAACGGTTGAAGAAGACACCCTTTAATTAGCATTAGCAATAGCATTAGCGACGGTGTGTGTACTGTTGAGTAACCAATGGCCTCTTCTATCTGACTTCAACTCAGCTGTGAAAGTTTTATGGAGAAGACTAAAAGTCAGATCAGATGACCTTGATGGATGGGTTGAATGAAAGGGAAAGAAGGGTGGAAGGAGGAAGGACAGGCGAGATTTAATATTTATGACTGGCAGAGAAGGATACGTGGGATGCATGCATAGGTGTCTGATAGGAATCAGATGCATGGGTGGTGGAATGCCTGAAACTCCCACAAATGTTAGAGGCCGAGGTAGTGGGAGGATAGATGCATACCACAATTGTTATGTACTGTGCTACTGTGCCACTATGTGTAGAATTAATTTGTCTTACTGCTTTGCTAAGAGTATATTTTACAATAGTCTTGTTTTTTCTTCTTGATATAGCTACTCCTTCCAAAGTGAAAGTAGACAGGAAGGAGTTGGCAGCCAAGGCCCGGCGCCGGAAGCTGGAGGCCATACAAATTGAATACCGGCGGCTGGTGGTTCTAGAGGAGGAGGAGGCGGCAGCAGCTGCAGCCTCCTCCAATGCCCTGGGCCCCAGCCACCCCCCTCCAGTGTTATGGCGCACCGTCTGGCACCCGCCCGCCGCCGTACTACATTAAGCACTGCTGCCCCCCCCTGTGGATGCAATTGCCATGCATTGAAGCGCTGCGTGGCCCGTCTAGAGGAGCGTATTCGTGTCCTGGAGAGGCGAGCCCGCTGATGAACAGACCCCGTTGATTGCCCCTTTTTTATTGCTTATTTTGGTGGGTGGGAATCGGGCATCGGGGTTTTCACTTTTGGACAATTGGACATTTAATTTGTTGGACTTTTTCGTTCCGGGCAATGGACATTGGTTGGGGTTAGGGAGACGGGTGGGTCAGGTGTTGTGGGATTTTTGTTACATAGTTTATTTTTGTTAGGGGATTAAATTATATATTTATACTTTATATACAATGTTGTTAATTTTTTGTGGGTGGGGTTACTGTTTTACGTCACACTGTTTCCTTGCTGGTGCAGGGCCACAGCCAGTGTTTGATTTAAATAATTGGCTGACTTAGTAAGACAAAAACAGATAGATGCGGTACTCCTCACTGAGGGACTTGTCATACTAGTACTGTCAGTCTCTCCTCCTAGTCCATGCATTCTGCAACTAGACTCAAAGGGGTGTGTGAAATAGAATTAATGAAAACATTTCCATTATTAATTATGCCTCCCCCAAACTTCTTCTCTTACCTGTGCTTGATGTTTAACTTAGGCACGGTGATGGCTGCATGGTGATGATGGTTTTCTTTCCCAACATGCCATGGTTGTGGTGGTAGTAGTAGTAGACACTGGCAGTAGCATTTGCAAAAAAAGAAAATGAGACAGTCAGTCGCCTGGAGAGAGACTGTGGGAGGAGTAGTAGAACGAAGTACAGTACGGAACTTACTGCCAAACAATAATATGCCAAAATACAATAAAACATAATGGTGGCGGGATAGCCTAGTACATAGAGTTACAAACTCTAGCTGTGTCGAGTCACTCGACTAGGCCACCAGTACACTCGACACAAGCATAACCGTTAGTGCTGTGTAGGAGGATTACAACAAATCCAATCGATGCCGGCAATTAATGCTAATGGATTAGGTTCCTTTGGTAAAAAATGTATCTCGCAAATATACTGCTCATGGGTGGGCAAGCAGAAGAAGATCCTCGCCCTGCCTTGAAATTGAATTAGTGTTGCTTTTGCCACATCCGCCCCAGCAAGAGTGTGATAAATTATTGGTGTACATTTAATTTAGTCAATCCTCAATAAGTCACACAGCCCGGGGGAAGAGGGTTATGGTTTGATGAATGGTTGAGAAGGGGGGTTTTGGGAAAGGTTTGACAAAGAAAAACAGTACGCATGGACAACATCAAAACACAATCTTGGCAGACAACCATATCCATAAATCTGTTAAGGAGAAAAAGGAAATGCATGCATGATGATGATAACTTGATGGTTAATGATAAGTAGTACTTACTAATTACTACTAGACAATTAGACAGTACAGGGCAGCAGTATATTATGCAATTTGCCTTGCCTGTCTGCCCTCCGAGAGACCCGAATTACATACAGTTTCTGTTCTGTTGTACCGGGCTTAAAGATAGCAAAGAAAATTCAAAAATAGCAGTAGGGATGAATTGAATTATAAGCAGAGAGCAAACATAACAACAACAACAACACACAGTAGTAATGATTGAAGACAAAAAATGAATCAAATTTAAAAGATGATGAAAGTTGATACTGTTACTGTATGTTATCCTGGTCAAAATGGGGAGTTGCATCTCGGCATTCCTCTTGGTCCTCCCTTCCATGGACGCTCCGGCCATCAATCTTGGGTGACGCCACTGCCTGCCTGGCAGATGTAGATTAATTGGTAAGGTAAGTGAGAGTTGTTTTTCCCAGTATAGCACAGGGTAAGGGCCGGCCTGTAATTGTAGATGGGAAAACAAAAGGGATATTGAAAAATCAAATAGAAAGAAAATGCATAAATTACGGTGGAGTGCAACAAGAACACTTTCAGAGGCGGCATGGATACATCATGTCTACTTTAGTCTGTTTCCAGCATTAACCTCCAACAACAACAGGACAGAGCAGGCCCACGGCACCCGTGACCCATCCTCCATTTAGCGTACATTTTTTGACAGAGGCAGACAAAGCAGATATACAGCAACATAGCATTTTACAAATTAAGTGACTAAATCAATGCCCTGCTGTCAGTCATACCACCACTCGACTCCACCACTACACAGACATGTAGGTCTGCAGTGGTTGTTGTTGACTTGGTTACCTTTTATGTCACTCATGAAACGCCCTGAGTTATTCCATCAATCATCTCGGATCGTACTGAGTGACTGCGAAGATATTATGTCACTGTGGTCATCATCATGGTGTGTTGTCCAACTCAGTGTGCAGTGTACAGATTGAGTCCTTTTTCCATATTCAAAATGCAATGGATCGGCCTGCAGTAGAAGTAGAAATTTGTTATTAAAAACAAGAATGGAAACAAACATTGCATTGAGTTACTTTTAGTGTGTAGATTAGATAATAGTACACAATGAATTAACTTCATGCACTACAAACAACAACAACACAAATCACTCAGTCAGCGTCCAATGCATGTCATCATTCATTACCTGTTCCTTCTCATCTTCAGTTAATGGGCAGTCTGTCTCGGCTCGGAAAGGAGGATATCTATAGTAGTCATCATCATGTTCCACTTCTTTTGGAGAGACTCAACGAGGCAAGATTTTCTTTTTCTTCGATTATGCTACATCCAATCATCATCTGGCTTGAGGGCAATAGATTTAGGTCGATTCAGGAGGATGGAGGAGTAGGACTCGGAGGAGTGGACTGAAATTCAGACAGCTGAAACTCATATATGGCAATAAAAGACGAAGACAGTGGTGATGGATTTGTTGTGATTTGAAGTTTCCAACCAGAAAGACAGACACACAAATAAAAGTAAATAAGGGAGGACGACAGTAGGAAGTGGGAGCCTAGTTGTCAGGGAAGTATAGCTCGTCCTCAAACTCTGGGGGTTCAACCAGAAGTAGGTAATCAGCATCTAACACGCTACTTCCGTCACCTGAGCCGCTGTCCTCATCTTCCTGCGTTGATTCATGTATTGTGTAATTCGGTGATATAAATTGCTGATTCATTTTGATCATGGTTAACCTCTCCACGTTTTTGGTGAGAGACTGGTCCTTTTCACTGGTACAATGGAACCAGCAGCACTGAAAACACGTTCAGAAGAGACACTTGCGACAGGGCAAGCCAGATAGTTTATCGCCAGCCTGCTGAGCACTGGCCATTGGCCCCTTTTGCCATACCAATACCGCAATGGGTTTTGATAAATGTAGACCTCTGTTGGGTCATCCAGGTAGGCCTGGACCATCCGGTCAATGTTCAGGGGTGCTACACTTTGTTCAGCCTCTTTTGTCTTTGCATCAGCACTGGACCAAGCAAGTCCTTGCTGTAAATACCAATCCTGTGTCGTTTTTACTGGGGCTGATGATCCGGTTCTTGCTGTTGTCGATAGTGTTGGTGTTGGTGACAGCTGTGAACCAAATGCACTGCCCTCAGGCTCTGAAGTTGAACTTGACGCCGGATGCCCTGCTGCAGTACTTGTTGTGGGTTTGAGGCCTTTAATTACCAGCCGTTCCTTTTCCAATTTACTGGCTGCCTCAGCTATCCAAGTTTTGTACCGGGCAACATCCACTTCTGAAAAAGGGAGTAATGTCTTACTGTTCAGTGCCGATTTGTACTGTGGATCCAGAATTGTGGCACAAATGTAATGTTCTTGTGACAAAATCTTAGTTTGCACCCTTGCATTTTCAGTTAAGCGACATGATAAGCTCTCCACCAACTCATATGCTTCTTTTTTTTCCTCCACACCTATGTACGCTTCAGACACCTCCTTCAGCTGTTGCTCTAGCATGTGCAACAATGGGATAGCTTGGCCCATAGTACAGTCCTCCTTGCTGACTTCATGTGTGAAGACCTCGAAAGGAAGAAGCATCTCTGTAAGAGATTTAACTAGGCACCATTGGTTCATCTGAAGGGTCATGCCTTTCACAGTAGCATCCGCCCTTCGCATGACATATTCATTGATTGGTCTGTACTGCTCAAACAGACGGTCAAGCATGTAATACGTTGAGTTCCAATGTGTTGCCACCTCCTGGATGAGTGCTTTGACTGGCATTCTATAGTCACGTTAAATGATCCTCAGCTGCTTCCGGGCTTTAAAAGATTGGCTGAAATGAGTGCATATTCTGCGGCAGGTGGTCAGTAAGTTGCTGACTATGGGTTCTTTTTTCAGAAAGTCTTGAACTATAATGTTAATGCAGTGCACCAAACACGGGACCCTGATAGCTTTTCTCTAACCCCCACAAAAGAGACCCAGTGTGCACTGACGCACATGTAATCAGTGGTTTGGCAACTCGTCCACATGTCTGTTGTCAGGTGGATTTTGTGAACAGCACTCTGCTGCAAAGCTTGTCCAACCAATTCCAGCACATCGTGATGTAGTGCTGGAACAGCAACTCGGGCAAAATAGGACCGGCTGGGAACCTTCCATTTAGGACAGATGGCTGACACAACTTCAAGGAAACCCACCCCTTCCACAAATGAAAAAGGGAGAAGGTCCAGCGCTAACATTTTACCCAGCTTCGCATTGTACAACCGTGCCGTTGGGTGGTTGCGCCCCTCCGACCTAAGCATGCTGTCAATGGTAGGCTGGAATATTTTCCTTTGTGGTGCACTTTCTTCTTGAACCCAGTTAGGCTCAACGCCGCCGCACTTTTGCTCATTGCAGTGCCCGGTTGCCTTGGTGTCTCAGGCTGACTCTTACTACGGTGCCACTGAGATGTTGCTGAGGATGTGGGCGGTACCACTACACTGCTGGGGATAGGGCTAGAAATGTCTCCCTCTTGTTGACCTTCCACCGCGATCATATCTTCCCCTACTTCTTCATCCCCAACAACAGCAATGGGTCCAGTTTTACTTTTTCTAAGTGAAGTAGGTGAGCCTCCCACTTGATACTGTGGTGTTTATTGAGATGACTTGTTTGTCCTCCGGTACCATAGTTTGTACCAAGCTTACCCCGCCTAACAGCCTGCCGACAAATTGAGCATATAGCAATGTTCTACTCCTTACTGCTAACCGAAAAGAAGTCCCAAACTGGGGAGGAGAACTTTCTGGCGCTGCTGGAGGTGCCACTTTCAATACCAGATGAACTGGAGGGTGTGCCTGGAATTTGACTCTGTGCACTTACATTACCACCACCTACTGAGGTGGTGGTTGAGCTGGATGTAGGTCCCTGCCGGGCCTTTGCAAAGGCAAATATGGAAGCTGGAGGTCTTGTTGGTGTTACCTGTGTTGGTGGTATCCATGCTACATCCCTCGCAGCGATTTTGGATAGTCTAATAATGTTGGTCTCCATCTCCGCAGGCCCAGGAGTGATGTTCGTGATGACTGGCTCTTCATCATCATCACCCCCCTCGTCTACATCTACCTCCATAACTCTAAGGCTTTCTGGAACCTTCCTTTTCACTAGCCTTGTCTTGTGGCATGCATCACTCTCAGACTGAACTGGTGGCTTCCAAGTGGCATCTAGATCATCAGAAGCGGGGCTTGAAGAAGAAGTTGATGGACTAACCCTCCTTTTCCTTGCTGGGGGTCTGGAAGACAATGGATCTTCTGAAACAGTGGCTTGCTCCTCTTCATCTGCAAAAAGCTCGATTTCCTGAACTGCCCCTACTTCAGGTGGAACAACTACTATTGTGGGCTGTGGTTCCGGCTGTGGTTCCGGCTGTGGTTGCGGCTGTGGTTGCGGCTGTGGTTGCGGCTGGGGTTGGGGCTGGGGTTGCGGCTGCGGCTGGGGTTGCGGCTGGGGTTGCGGCTGTGGTTGCGGCTGTGGTTGCCCACTTATCTGCTGAGTTTCCGCCTGCGAGTGCGTGGATTGGGTACTACTTTGCGATAATGACATTTCAACATCACTGGTCGTTAGTAGACTGGCTACCTCTGCCACACTCATGGGCTTGGGCCTAGGTTGGTGGGGTGGGCCCGCTGATGCGGAGGTGCTGCTCCCAGCTTGGTCCCCGCCGGACACCGCTGCTTCAGGCGTAAGTTTTTTATTTACCAAAAAACACATCGGCCGGCACACCAGTCTTGGCAAGTGCCACTTCCTTCTTCTGTTCCTTCTTCTTCTCACTGGCAACTTTCTTGGTACTGGAGGACCTGGTACCTTTCTTTGGGGCCATCTTCTTCAGATGTCAGCAGGACGCAGGTGCACAAGTTGCAGAGATGTCTGTGGTCACACATGGACGTGACGTGGTGCGCAGCAGGACTTCTGTCTGGCAGTACAAGTACGGGTGATGATGATGACACCTCCTCCTCTGTCTTTTTGTGCACCTAAAAGCAAAGAAGCCAGGAGAAGAACATCAGTGAAATGTTGCATTTGTTGTTGTGGTTCAATTACTAGTAGTACAAACAAACAAAAAAAATATATAAGTTAGTGTAGCCATTTGTGAGACTGTCAACAAGGGCTTTCATGGTAAACTGTGTACACTCTCCGGAAGGATAAGAAAGAAGAGGAACAACAACAAAAATACAAATGTAATAGAAGTGGACCCTGTTTGGCATTAAATTATTTGCTCATCACATCATTCAGGGAGCTGCAGCTGGCAAAGGGGATGGATGGAAGCAGTAAGCCAAGAGGAAAACCATGCAGGCCTAAATGGCAAAAGCAGCACACTTATAACTCCCACCAGAAATGGCCACCAGCCACATGGACACTCACAAATCACAAGCAACAAGTCTGGAAAACAATGTACTGAAAACAGGCCTATGATAGCCAGGCAAAGGCTTCATGCTAAACCACACTGCTTTGCCTGTAATGCAATAAAATGCCAAAACGAAAATCCACAGGGCTAAACAAGGCCTGCAACACACCACACACAACTAAGGCATGTATTTAACACAAACCCCAAAAACTGAAATACACCCAAAAATACAAATTTTGCAATTCAATCCAATGCCATCCATGTGCCCTAAATGATGTTTAAATTCAACAGAACACACAGAAACAGTTGTTTCATGCACCCCTGACTACCTCTGAGCCTACTGGATGAAAGGCCTGTTGGCAGACTAGGCCACAAGCTTGCAGGCCTATGGATAAAAACACACTGCCTGGCTTCAAAAATGGCCACCAGCCACATGGCCAGGCCCACAACAACAAGAAACTGAAGACAGACAATGCAGGCCTATGGCAAAAAGCACACTGCCTGGCTTCAAAATGGCCGCCAGCCTCATGGCCAGGCCCACAACAACAAGAAACTGAAGACAGACAATGCAGGCCTATGGCAAAAAGCACACTGCCTGGCTTCAAAATGGCCGCCAGCCTCATGGCCAGGCCCACAACAACAAGAAACTGAAGACAGACAATGCAGGCCTATGGCAAAAAGCACACTGCCTGGCTTCAAAATGGCTGCCAGCCTCATGGCCAGGCCCACAACAACAAGAAACTGAAGACAGACAATGCAGGCCTATGGCAAAAAGCACACTGCCTGGCTTCAAAATGGCCACCAGCCTCATGGCCAGGACCACAACAAGAAGCCTAGGCCACAAAGGAAACACATGCAGGCCTATATTGCAAAAGCAGCACACTTATAACTCCCACCAGAAATGGCTACCAGCCACATGGACACTCACAAATCACAAGCAACAAGCAGGAGGCCTGGAAAACAATGTACTGAAAACAGGCCTATAATAGCCAGGTAAAGGCTGCATGCTAAACCACACTGCTTTGCCTGTAATGCAATAAAATGCAAAAACGAAAATCCACAGGGCTAAACAAGGCCTGCAACACACCACACACAACTAAGGCATGTATTTAACACACACCCCAAAAAACTGAAATACACCCAAAAATACACATTTTTCAATTCAATCCAATGCCATCCATGTGCCCTAAATGATGTTTGAAATAAATAAAAACATCACACAGCAAAGGAACAGTTGTTTCATCATGTTTCATCATGCACCCACCCATGACTAGCTCTAGGCCTACTAGCTACCCACAACTATTTATTTTTAAAAATGATGAAAAGTACCAAAATTGTAGTTGCAGCAACTGCAATGCCCCAATCAAACAACACCAACTTACTTGTAAAATCTCAAATCCAAAAGTCCTCAAATCCAATGATAATGATGCAGCAGACACAAAGAGTGATCCTTCCAGCTCAAATCCAAGTGAAAAATGAACAGGAGATGGACAAAGCACTGGGAGGAGCCTGCTGGACAGGAACAGGAAGTAGGAGACTCTGTGGCACTTCCTCCCTCTCCCCAAAAAATTTGACAAAAAAGGACAGCCAAATATCAATGTGAGGTATAGAAGGTTTTATGCTGCTCGCGATATTATTCTTCTCCAGATTGAAAATTTTGCGTGTTCGGGATCGCGAGCTTTACCAACATTCCGCAGGATGTCCGATGGCGCGCCCGAATGACGTGTTCGCGATCGCAATCTCTCTTGCGGTGCACGATGGCGCGGCGAATGATGTGTTCGCGATCGCACACTCTCGCGTTGTCCGATGGCGCGGCGAATGACGTGTTTGCGATCGCAAACTCTCGCGGGATCGCGCGGCCGGCTACCGAAATCTCGAGGCGCACGCAAACGGATAGGAAAACCCATCGGCGAACGCAGGAATCCCGGTAAGTCGCTATCGCACGCTAGAACGCATTTTTAAAGTGCGAACAAGAAAATAATTCCGCTACGCCGCGGATCGCGGAATTGTTGGCAATTCCGCGTTCTCCGCAAAACGCAAAATTGCCTAAATTCCGCAAATTCCGCGAGCGGAGCGGAATTTGACGCCCAGGGTTAGTATTGAGGAGGTTCTTATGTGTTCATATGTTCACTGATGCCAGGTACATTCTTTATAATGTCTGCCTTTTTGTTAAGAATTCTTGTAATGTAGCTTGTTAGCATGTTCTATTAACAATATTAACATGTAGTAAACCAAGCAAATAAAGACATTTAGAATCTATTTGCTTTCCAGTACACCTCTATCATTTCTAAGCACTGTAAATAACAGATGCTACAATAACCCACTACAATTTACCAATCTTCAGTAATATGGAAGGCTCAGTCGTCCTTGTCAGGACTCAAACTTACCACCTGTGGATCATTGATTTGTCTTATTACAAATGTTCTTCTTGAACTATTCCACTGGCATAATGTAGTGTATTATAACCATAGGCCCCCAATATTGATCCCAAGAACTTGCAGAAAGATAACAATAAAAGGCAGTTATTAATGTGTCCAGAGCTCAGTGAAACAGAGGACGTATTCTATTTTCTTTGGGATGTAATGGGTAAATGCCTTGTGCTGTCATGCTTTAATGTTGGAGAAAGAGTTCCCCACAGTTCAGTCTTCTTCCTGGACTGGTGGGTACAAGTGCTGCTGGAGGACACAATGTCTCCCAGTAGCTCCACATAATGAATGTAAATTGTTAATTAGAAGATGAAAAACGGTATGACCCTGACACATCACTTGTTTAGTGAGCACATTATTGATGCATTAATTTGTATAAATTCTGAGCATCAATAAAAAATGAATCATTCACCTTTCCTTCTTATATAATGTCTTGAGTTAAGACATTCTTGCTGCCCCATACTTACTAGGGTTGGACCTAAATCATTGAAAATTCCCACATTATAAATATTCATCAAAATGGGATAGCCTTTTCCATTTCAGGCTTGCAAAATCTGTTACAGCTGGCTGCCTCACCTTTAGAAAATGAATGATTATTCCAATTTCAAAAGATGCTAAAATCTCACTTCTTCACATAATCCTCTGCTGTAATGGTCAACTCTGCCAGCCTATTGCAGGCATTGGAGAGGCTCCTATAAACCCCTAAAGGGAAAAGATATGATAAGATAGGATAAGATAAGATAAGATGAGCCCAGCACTGCTCACCTTTTAATCAGTCAAACAGGAAAAGTAGAAAATAGTGCCTCATAGGTGATGGGTCAAAGGCCACCACAAACATGAAAATACATGCAAACAGGTGGACTGATGCCAAAAGGTGCAAATCATTGTCCACCATCTGTAGGGAAGTTGCCCTTTTGTCTTCATAATCTTCAAAATAGTATTTGTTGGAGATAGTTACAGCACACAGATGTAGCCCTCTCATGCTGTAGAGAACTGTGCATAGCATATAGGAAAGAAATCCTACATGTGAAAGACATATAGGTTTGTTTACAATGAAAGATTAAGAAATAGGAGTACAATGCTGACGTCTAGAAAGATAGGAATACTGAAAATAGGTGGGTATTGTGTTCTTTCATGAGGTTCAGCATTTTGAATTTGAATTTCTGGAGTGCACGAATGTCCTGAGACATCTTGGTGCTAACATTAATCTAGTTCTAACCCATTGCTGTATTGGGGGAAGAAACTAGTATGAGAGGGAAAACAACCAAAATTTCAGTTTCCTCTTGAAATTTACCTAATTGGCCTGAACTTTTAAAGTGCATAGGCGTTTAGCTCCAGAGTTGAAAGTTAGGTGGACAAAGCTTCAACTGCTCCAAGACGCTTTCCTGGTTTTTGGCACACTGACTGATTTGGAGGCTGCCAAACGCAACAGTCTGTTCGGAGCTTTCTATGCGATCTTCCTTCTCAGATAATCTGGCCAGTTACCATGCAGGGCTTTATGTGCCAGGCATAAAGCATTAAAGGACACTCTTTTTTTTTTATTGGGAGCCAATGGAGCTGTCTGGACGACTGAGACAAATATGGAATTAGGAATTTTTTTCAAAGGGGACATGCACCGTTCTGCACTATCTCAAGCTTACACTGTTCGAAGCACACACAATTCAAGTCAAATCATAGTATAGTACACTTGAGTAACGTCAAAAACAATGATATAGACTCTGTATCTTCTTTGTTGTTTTTATTCCAGACACTCCTTTTAGCCAACACGTTTCGTCGCTTAGGGGTGTCACCCCTACAACTTACTCAGGGCTAAAAGTAATACAAATGCCAGTTTTGTAATACGCGCAGAAGTTACATATTTAAAGAACACATAGCATGCCATCTGTTTTGCCCTGTGCAAGAAAAGTAGAAAATAATGTGCTCCTCATATGCACTATGTGGTAGCAAACACTAACATATTCACAATATTCAAATTCAAGTCTTCAGTGCATTTGCCGCTATACAGCTCAATGAAAGCATGCCCAGATTTGAAAAACATATGGTGACATATCCTTTTAATTTTTAGAAAATAGACAGATCTCGTAATGAGTAGTTGAAACGCCACTATGGTGTTGTGATATTTAATTTTTACCATAGCTTGTGACAGTTTAAAATTACTAATCACACATGAGCAATACACACTCCCAAGGTATTCAAAAAAGAGCCAGGAGGCATGCTGTACCTTAGGGTATCCAATACGTTCAGATATCATGACCTACGAGAGCCGAAAAAAATGTATAATAAGACATAAGGCGCAATGTATTATAAGCGATCTCTTAAATCAAAGATTGCAATATTTCAAGCATTAATGCCATAGTTTGGGCTTACCTCCAAAAGCGTAAATTCTGCTAAGAGGTCTCGTGTCCAAAATATGTCAGTAACATCCAAGAGCAAAATTATAACCAATCCAAAAGGATTGCCAATACGTGCCAATATCAACCCAAAAGTTTGCCAACATGTGCCAAAATCTAGAATATAATCGTCAAACATCATCAATTAACTGGTTCCCCATGCGTCTTATCTATATCTCTTGAATAGACCAAAGTAAGTGCTTACCACAATACAAGTCAGCGAGTTTCAAAATCCCATGGGAGACCGTTAAGCTCCTGTGTCCCTGAAGGTCCCTGAAGTACGGGGAAATACCTGTACGAATCAAAAGTATATCAATCAGTAAAAAGATAGAATCGTCGTCCATATAAACCCAATGTATCGGTTAACGCGCGTTATAACGTACCTGTTGCTTTCTTGTCTCAATGCCCGAATACAGGTAACGCGACTGCCCGCCCGCGTTCATTTTAAGTTATCGAATCATGTAAATCAAAAACGGACTTCACGCTTCAGTATCCAAGCGTGAGCACCATCTTTGAAAAGTATTACTAACCCATTACACGTAATGGAAACCAATACCTCAAAACCTCAATCATGCCAAAGGGTGTAGTTAACATCAGTGCCTGCGTGTAATGCTTTGAAACCTAATTTATACGAACAAGAGTGGTAAATCCACTGCCTGCAACTAAATATAAGGCAGAATTAATGAACATCAAGTCAAACATGTGCACAGCAATAAAAAAGTAAACACGCTAATTATATAATATAAACTATAAGTTATGTCATGATCACAGCTCCCACAATGTGAAAAATGAATGCATAACAAAAAGTGTTACTCATATACAAATTAGTTCACCAATGACAGGGGCATGGTATAAAAACAAAAATGTCTGTTGATATATATACTGAGATTCACTTCAGGTAGTAGCCACGGGCAAGTAGCCCAATGGATATGTAGTCAGTCGGAGGGTATAGAAAAACCATCTTTGATCCAAGTACGTGAAAAAAGGCATAGGATGAGTATTCATGACAAACCCACATACATGTATCTTTGCTAAATTATCAATAAAAAAACCACTATAAAGATTGCGACTTCATATAGTGGAAAATTCAAGTCCATGCCCTGGATAATATAAAATTCAATCCCCCAAGAAATATTGCAACTCATGATCAAAATTAAGGCCACCTTCCACGGCCCTGAGAGGCATGATCCACTTTGCTTCATGCGGAGTGTTAACTTTCTGTTTCCCCCGCGTGGATCTCATAAGACATGCTCTATGCCATAAAAAACTAAAGTTTTGTTAGAACCCTGTTCAACACAGTTGTGTACATGTTCTGCAATAGGATATCTTACATCATTCTGTTTGATAGCTCACATGTGCTCGCTCACACGATCTTTCAGTGGCCTTATTGTGCTCCCCACGTAAATTTTCCCACATTTACATGAGATTACATAAACAACAAATTTGGTGCTGCAATTGATATTAGTAAGAATGGTGTACATCTTGTCCATGTTGCCGCACAATTGTTTGGTTTTATCCTACGCCCATCTGCACATCCCGCAGTGGCCGCACTTGTAGAACCCCTTGGAGAATTCTGTCAACCATTGGCCTTGTTGTACCCCTATAGGGTAGCTGGGACTCAGAATAGAGCTAAGTGTTTTACCTCTACGGTAAGTAACCTGTGGTCTGGCAGTTATAAAATCTTCTAGCGTTCTGTCTGCCTTTAAAATATGCCAATGTTTATTTAGTCTCTTGTCTTAGTATACATTTTTTTCGGCTCTCGTAAGTCGTGATATCTGAACATATTCAATACCCTAAGGTACAGCACGCCTCCTGAGTCTTTTTTGAATACCTTAGGAGTGTGTATTACTCACGTGTGATTAGTAATTTTAAACTATCACAAGCTATGGTAAAAATTAAATATCACAACACCATAGGGGCATTGCAACTACTCATTACGAGATCTGTCTATTTTCTAAAAATTAAAAGGATATGTCACCATATATTTTTCAAATCTGGGCATGCTTTCATTGAGCTGTATAGCGGCAAATGCACCGAAGACTTGATTTGGATATTGGAATATGTTAGTGTTTGCTACCACATAGTGCACATGAGGAGCACATTATTTTCTAGTTTTCTAGCACAGGGCAAAACAGATGGCATGCTTTGTGTTCTTTAAATATGTAACTTCTGCATGTATTACAAAATTGTCATTTGTATTACTTTTAGCACTGAGGAAATGGTAGGGGTGACACCCCTAAGCGATGAAACGCGTTGACTAAAAGGAGTGGATGGAATAAAAACACCAAAGAAGATACAGAGTCTATATCATTGTTTTTGACATTACTCAAGTGTACTATACTATGATTTGACTTGAATTTCTTGTGCTTCGAACAGTGTAAATAGTCATTTTCAATCCCCCGCTAAGATACTATTTGTTTAGGACTGATTAATATCTGCTGTTGCAATTTCTATATGAGCGCCTGTAACCCCTTGCGCCCAACTCAGTAGACATTACAGAAGGGCGGGCATCTATATAGGCACATTACCCATAATTAATAGATACAATGAGTGACAACCTGGACCGTGATAGACTTCCGGAGGAATTATTTGAGAACCTGTGCAAGGGCAGCACTGTAATAGAGCCAGTTAGAAGTGGGACCCACCCAAAAAGTAGGGACTTTGTGACAAATTTATAAGACTTGAGAAATTGAAACACAATGAAATGTTGAAGTGGTGGGATGGGGCCACACTTAGGCAATAAATGAAACTAAGTAGGATTCCTAGGGGCCTCAGATCCCAGATCCTCACCACATACGATGATCTGGATGAAGATCTGTTGAGCTTATAGGAAAAGGAATTAATATTTAGTTCAATAAAACTGATAGACATCTTAATTGAGAATGCTGACAGGAAGGTGACAAAACTTCAGGCAGAAATCACACAGCTGGAGGGTGAGATTGCAGCTCTAAATCTACCTAAAGCTACTACTAAGAATTATGACATTTTAAAAACAGTATTGTTCAATCATCAGAATGATATCAAATAGAGGAAGGCCCGCAAACTCAAGCGGGACGAGTTGGATTATAATAGCGGGAGAGTTTTCACTTTCTCTAAGAAATATGACTATTTGGTTCAGACTGACAAAAATAAACAAACACCTGAGACTATCTCTGGCAGTTCAAGTAGTACCTCTCTACGCATGATTCCAACTAGTGAAAGTGAGAGTGATGGTGGATTAGGAACATCAACTAGACAACAACACCCTTTGGGGAATTCATCCTTCTTGCAGGAAGTAAATAGCATCAAGAGGGGAAACAGAGAACAAACAAGGAGAGTAGGAAATACAAGAAAACAGGCGGGGCAAGAGGGGTGGTAGCAGAAGGAGACAGACTATGAATGAAGACCAGATCCTGGGACAAAAAGGACTAATGATAGCTAGTAGCAATGAGGTCGAGGTGGTTAATCTATCCTACCAAATACTTACGGAGGACATGATTTCTTTACTTAAAAAGGGACTAGGGTTTTGCCCTGACTACAGAGGTAACATCTGTTACATGAAGATTTATTTATTTAAGTTCATAAGGCGTTTGAAATTGAAGAAACACTTTGCAATGTACCCAATACAAATTAAAGATACAGCTTTGCAAACACATAGGGGCCGATTCCGATCTCGGCCAATAGCGCACCGAATCGGATTCGGCTTAACCGGATCCGATTCGGAGCCCTCTTTTCCGACCGATTCGAACGCGCGTCCGGCCGAGCGACTACGATGCGAGCGCACGCGAAATCGCCGACCGACTCGTTCACGGGTCCGAACCACACCGACCGACTCGCTCGGACTCGACTCGCACCGCGCGATGGAGACGTTCCCCGGCCGGGCAAGTACGATGCGCGCCTTGAGCAGTCCGACCGACCCGTACCGTCCGGCTCGAAACAGCTGTCGGAGCCGGACTTTGGGGGTCCGTGCCGGACCCCCCTGTACGCGTAGCCACGCGAGTCGCACACAGGGGGGACCCATGGGTCCCCCCTACCTGTGCGTGTGCGGCGCGAACCGCATCGACGCGAACCCGCTGTAGGGGGCGCCCTTGTTCGCCTCGCACCCATCCAGTCAATGGGAGCCCGCGTACGCGTTGTACGACCGGCTCCCATTGACTTCAATGGGAGTCCGACCGAATCGAGTCCGATAGCATGCGTGCGCATCGTACTCGTTCGGTCGGACTGCCAGAGTCCGATTCGGTCGGAAATCTCTCCGGGTCCGGCTCGGTCGGAGAGTTTTCCGGCCCGAATCGGAATCGGCCCCATAGTGTAGTGTCCAGTACATTAACGATACAGGATATACATGATACTGAAACCTTACTTTAAATTGCAGAATTGGAGTAAGATCCTATCACGGTGGCGAAGGTATTGGAACATTTAGACATCAGATCAGACTTGACGGTCACCAGCGGTCTTAAGACTAAGTCTCGCTGGTCCCCTAACTTGACGAGTGGCAATAATATAGAGATTTTTCATAAATTGGTAATCAAAGACTTGGATGACTGTATTGACAAGTATGGCCCCTCCTTTGGGTATAGGAAGGACAATCTTACTTCCAAAGAACGACAAGCCCTCCAAACACAACAAACAAATAAGGAACTGATAATCAAGGAGGCGGACAAAGGGGGGAACATAGTAGTCATGAACAAAGTAGACTATGAACATGAAATTTATTCTCAACTACATGACACCCAATGTTACGAGAGGATACCACACAATCCGATGTTTTCACTAGTGACCACTATAAATGGATTTCTAAAGAAATGGCATGACAGCTGCCTTTTAGATGATGATGAATACAAATATCTTAAGGTTGATCGCCCAAGATGCCCGTGTTTATATACACTACCGAAAATCCACAAGAACCTCCCTTTCCCACCTGGGAGGCCTATTGTGTCGGGAATTGGGAGCCCGACTGAATGATTGTCACAATTTGTGGATATCTTTCTTCAACCCATAGTTGTGAATTTACCATCATACATTAAAGACACCAGACACATACTGAACATACTTGGGGACATTGTGTGGGACTCAGGAATGATTAAGGTCACACTAGATGTTGTGTCATTATACACAAGTATTCGCAACAAGTTGGGAATGAGACCAATGCATCACTTTTTATCGAAAAGGACAGCCCGCTTATGGGAGCACACACCGATGTTGCTAGCTATGACTGAACTAATTCTACACAACAACTTCTTTTTATTTAAGGAGAACTGGTACAAGCAGATACAGGGTGGAGCCATGGGCTCCAAGTTTTCGCCTGCTTATGCTAATCTCTCTATGGGTTGGCTGGAGGAGGTAATGATCTGGGGCCCAGCCGGCAGCCATTGGACCGAACATATCCTCTGCTGGGGACGATTCATTGAAGACTGTTTCATGATCTGCACAGGTCCTGAACAGACACTACAGGATTTTATTGACTATCTCAATGACAATGATGTAAACATTAGATTTACCACCCATTCAAGCACAACTAGTGTGGTATTCCTGGATGTGGAATTATACATCAAGGGCAATCAAATACAGAGCAAAATGCACCGTAAACCAACGTCCTGTATTTCTCTCTTACATACAAAAAGTGCTCACCCTCTACATCAGATAAAGGCAATCCTATTCGGGGAGATGGTTAGAGCAAGAAGGAATTGCAGTGAGCAGTCTCACTTTTTGACTTGTATCAATGATATGGAGAGACAATTCGCACAGAGAGGGTACTCAAAACAAGACATAAATAAAGCTAAGGCGAGGGCCGTGAAGAGTAATCGCATAACTACTTTGAAACCAGCTACAATTGAGGAACAGTACCCCTCGCCAATTAGAATGGTAACGGACTACACACACACACACACACACCTTGCGCAAGAGTCTAAATAAACATTGGCATATTTTAAAGGCAGACAGAACGCTAGAAGATTTTATAACTGCCAGACCACAGGTCACTTACCGTAGAGGTAAAACACTTAGCTCTACTCTGAGCCCTAGCTACCCTATAGGGGTACAACAAGGCCAATGGTTGACAGAATTCTCCAAGGGGTTCTACAAGTGCGGCCACTGCAGGATGTGCAGATGGGCGCAGGATAAAACCAAACAATTTTGCGGCAACACGGACAAGATGTACACTATTCTTACTAATATCAATTGCAGCACCAAATTTGTTGTTTATGTAATCTCATGTATATATGGGAAAATTTACGTGGGGAGCACAATAAGGCCACTGAAAGATCGAGTGAGCGAGCACATGTGCGCTATCAAACAGAATGATGTAAGATATCCTATTGCAGAACATGTACACAACTGTGTTGAACAGGGTTCTAACAAAACATTTGTTTTTTATGGCATATAGCATGTCTTACAAGATCCACGCAGGGGGAAACAGAATGTTAACACTCCGCAGACATGAAGCAAAGTGGATCATGCCTCTCAGGGCCGTGGAAGGTGGCCTTAATTTTGATCATGAGTTGCAAATTTCTTGGGGGATTGAATTTTATATTATCCATGGCATGGTTTTGAATTTTCCACTATATGCAGTCACAATCTTTATAGTGGTTTTATTATTGATAATTTAGCAAGGATACATGTATGTGGGCTTTGTCATGAATACTCTTCCTATGGCTTTTTCACGTACTTGATCAAAGATGGATTTTCTATACCCTTCCGAGTGACTACATATCCACTGGGCTACTTGCCCGCGGCTATTACCTGAAGTGAATCTCAGTATATATAGGAAAAGACATTTTTGTTTTTATACCATGCCCCTGTCATTGGTGACCTAATTTGTATATGAGTAACACTTTTTGTTATGCACTCATTTTTCACAATGCAGGAGCTGTGATAACGGCTTAACTTATAGCTTATATTATATAATTAGCGAGTTTACTTTTTTATTGCTGGGCACATGTTTGACTTGATGTTCATTAATTCTGCCTTATATTTAGTGGTAGGCAGGTGATTTCACACTCTTGTTCGTATAAATGTGGTTTCAAAGCATGGCGCGTAGGCACTGATGTTAACTACACCCTTTGGCGTGATTGAGGTTTTGAGGTATTGCTTTCCATTACGTGTAATGGGTTAGTGATGCTTTTTAAAGATGGTGCTCACGCTTGGATACTGAAGCGTGTAGTCTGTTTTTGATTTCCATGATTCGATAACTTAAATCGAACGCGGGCGGGCAGTCGCGTTACCTGTATTCGGGCATTGAGACAAGAAGGCAACAGGTACGTTATAACACGCGTTAACCCATACATTGGGTTTATCTGGATGACGATTCTATCGTGTTACTGATTGATATACTTTTGATACGCACAGGTATTTCCCCGTACTTCAGGGACCTGTTCTAAACAAACAGGAGCTTAACGGGCTCCCAAGGGATTTTGAAACTCACTGACTTACGTTGCGTAAGCACTTACTTTGGTCTATTCTAGAGATATACATAAGAACGCATGGGGAACCAGTTAATTTATGATGTTTGACGATTATATTCTAGAATTTGGCACTTATTGGCAACCTTTTGGATTGATATTGGCACGTATTGGCAACCCTTTTGGATTGATATTGGCACGTATTGGCAACCCTTTTGGATTGGTTATAACTTTGCTCTTGGATGTCACTGATATATTTTGGACATTAGACCTCTTAGCAGAATGTATGCTTTAGGAGGTAAGCTCAACCTCTGGCATTAATCCTTGAAATATTGCAATCTTTGATTTAAGAGATCGCTTATGATACATTGTGCCTTATGTCTTATTATACATTTTTTTGGGCTCTCGTAGGTTGTGATATCTGAACGCATTCGATACCCTAAGGTACAGCACACCTCCTGGGTCTTTTTTTAATACCTTGGGAGTGTGAATTACTCACGAGTGAGTAGTAATTTTAAGCTATTACAAGCTATGGTAATAATTAAATATGATAACACCAAAGGGGGGTTGCAACTACTCATTACGAGATCTGTCTATTTTCTAAAAATTAAAAGGATATTTCACCATAAGCTTTTCAAATCTGGGCATGCTTTCATTGAGCTGTATAGCGGCAAATGCACTGAAGACTTTAATTTGAATATTGTGAATATGTTACTGTTTCCTACCACATAGTGCACAAGAGGAGCACATCATTTTCGAG
Source organism: Calotriton arnoldi (assembly GCA_963921515.1). Taxonomy (NCBI): domain Eukaryota; kingdom Metazoa; phylum Chordata; class Amphibia; order Caudata; family Salamandridae; genus Calotriton; species Calotriton arnoldi. The sequence continues at coordinate 521,408 of CAWUFW010009961.1, read as the reverse complement.
TTTTCTAGCACAGGGCAAAACAGATGACATGCTTTGTGTTCTTTAAACATGTAACTCCTGCGTGTATTACAAAATTGCCATTTGTATTACTTTTAGCACTGAGGAAGTGGTAGAGGTGACAGCCCTAAGCGATGAAACGTGTTGGCTAAAAGGAGTGGATGGATTAAAAACACCAAAGAAGGTACAGAGTCTATATCATTGTTTTTGACATTACTCAAGTGTACTATACTATGATTCGACTTGAATTGCGTGTGCTTCGAACAGTGTGAATTGTCATTTTCAATCTCAGATTGATGGTTGGGGAAGCAGGGTGCATCTCCCCTTTCTGAACGCACCGCTAAGATACTATTTGTTTAGCACTGATTAATAGCTGCTGTTGCAATTTCTATATGAGCGCCGGTAACCTCTTGCACCCAATTCAGTAGACAATATCTGAAGCTTAGTTAAAGAGCTTTGAGAGATACCTAGATACAGGGCATTGCAATAATCCAGTCTAGATAATACCAATGGAATGAGTACCGATTTTTGCAGGTCAAAAGGGATAATAGGTAGGACCTTCTTCAATGTATCCAACAGAAAGAAACAAGATGATGTTACTTTATTGATCTGATCCTTGAAGGAAGGTTCAGCATTAAAAATTACCCCAAGGTTCTCAACTTTGGATACTGGTGGGGGGGGGGGTCTGAGGCCACCAGGCTTGATTCCAGAAAGACATATCCTTTTCAAAGAGGAGGACCTCTGTTTTTTCTGAGTTAAGCTTTAAGCAATTGCTCTCATTCAACTGACAATGGCACACATACAGTTGTTAAAACGATCAGAGACCTCATGCACATTACTGGAAATAGAGACGACAATTTGAGTGTCATTTACGTAGGACACTATAGCAAAGCCATGGGAGCAAATTAGCTTGGGTATGGGTGCCACATAGATATTAAAGAGCATAGGGCTCAATGAAGACTCATGGGGGACACCACACTGCAGAACAAAAGGTGTTGAAATTACTCCCCTAGAGCGACCGACTGCTCTCTGTTTGCCAAATGAATAACCTCTATTCATGCTAGACGCTCTAACAAAATTACTTGGTTTACAGTTTCAAAGGCTACAGATATGTCTACCACCAGCTCGGATTCTGTGCCAAAGCTAGACCCTGAAGCTGAACTGAGTCTCATTCAGGAACTTACTATTCTCTAAATACTTAGAGAGGGTGTTATTGAGATGATGTTCTAAAACCTTTTTCTGGAAAGGGTGCATGTGATATAGGTCAGTAGTGTTTTTTTTAGCAAAGGGAGGATAGAAGTTTTTTTCTATTCTGATGGGAAAGAGCCTACATCAATAACAGCATTCAAAAAATATGCAGCTATTGTAGTTGCTATTTCTTGGAGGACTTTGGGTGGGCAAAGATCAGAAGGGGCACCAGATTTGGTGCAGCTAATTAAGTCAAGCACTAAACCAATGAAATGAATAACCCCTATTCATGCTAGACGCTCTAACAAAATTACTTGGCTTACAGTTTCAAAGGCTACAGATAGGTCTACCACCAGCTCTGATACTGTGCCAAAGCTAGACCTAAAGCTGAACTGAGTCTCATTCATGAACTTATTATTCTCTAAAAACTTAGAGAGAGTGTTAGTGAGATGTTGTTCTAAAACCTTTTTCTGGAAAGGGTGCATGTGATATAGGTCAGCAGTGTTTTTTAACAAAGGGAGAATAGAGGCTTTTTTCCATTCCGATGGGAAAGAGCCTACATCAATAACAGCATTAAAAAAATGTGCAACTATTGTAGTCGCTATTTCTTGGAGCACTTTGGGTGGGCACAAATCAGAAGGGGAACCGGATTTGGTGCAGCTAATTAAGTTAAGCACTAAACCAATGAACAGAAGCCAGAAACTCCAAAGCTCCTTGTTGTTAGTGTACAAGGTGGCAAGCTTTGTCCCTGGATCCCTTGAAGTTTGGGCTGCGTCAAAGTCCATATAGACTGCCTCCACTTTATTTTAAAAATAATCTCGTCCAGCTTGTCACAGATCTGACAGAGAGTCTGAGTCGAGGGAGGACCAATTGGGAAGTTGAAGCTAGAAAGTAGCTGTACAGTTTTGAAAAGCTCTTGTGAGGAGCTTTTGGCCCAATTGATACTTTCTGTGTAATATATGCTTCTCTCCACTATTATTTGTTTTTTTATACTCCTGAATAAATGCTTTATATCTGCCTCTTTCTACTAAATCGTAGCTCCTTCTCCAAACTTTCTCTTGTCTGCAACATGTTTATTTCAAATCCCTTACTCTGTGCAAAAACCAAGGTGCAGATGGGCTGTTTCTATGATGTCTCACATGTTTTAGAGGTGGGAATTTAATAGCAGCCTCATTAATCCACATTGAGAACTTGGCTGCCACTGTATTGGGGTCTGACTGACAGATGCATCTTGTTAATTCGGTTCCACACCCAGAACTTTTTGCTAGCCCTCACAAAATTGTCTAAGGATTTCAAGGTCGGGGCACTGAGACTGACACAGATCACCTTATGGTCTGACCAGATAAGTGGTAAAGCAGCTTCCATCTTGAAACTGGTGCAATTAGAAAAAATGCCATTGAGCCTAGGGCCTGCAACATGTGTGGCAAATTTCACCAGCAGGGTTATATTAAAACAGTGCATGTTGTTGATTAAAGATGCAGAATCTTTGTTCGTAGAATATTCGAAATGAATGTTAAAATCCCCTAGCAAGATGTAATTAGGGTAATGAACACTGGTCTCTATAAAGCTATATAAAGCTTTAAGAACTTAGTTTTAGGGCCCGGAGGCTTGTAGATGAGGAGCCTGTAGAACATAAAATTGTTGGTCAGTTTACACTTAAAGGAAAGGTCCTCACTGTCTTCTTATTTTGCCAGTTCACAGGCTACCTCCAAAGAGGTCCGTTATAGTGCCTTTAAACCTTCGCCTTGTTTGCTGGTCCGATCAAGTCTGCTAGCAGCATAACCTGCTGGTAGAGCTGCAACAATATCGGGGTCTGATGTCTCATCCGCCCTAATTTCTGACAGGAATGCTAAATGGGGAGAGTGTATTTCTAAAACCTCTAAAAACTCATATTTGTGCTTAATGAGTGAGAGTGAATTGATCAAAATGTAATTCAAGGTAATTGATTCAAATGTGGAGAGTGATCTTGGCTTGATAGCAGGCAATAGATGCTCCACTCTTCAGCCAAAGTTACAGTTATTGCAATGAAAGAACTCATCTCCCTCACAAGGATTTAGACAGATACAACGTGCATGCCTACCAAAGGCATTAAACAGCATTAGGGCTTCCCTTGTTACTTGTAGTAGGGAGTGTGACCAGGGGCCCTGGCGCATGGCGCAGTCCTGGCACGTACAAGTGTAGACGGGCTTGCCTTTGGTGCGCCTTTTGCATGCAAGCAGCACGGTCATGCTGATATCTTAAATAGCCTCCTCCTCTGGAAATCTAGACCGCTAACTGGGCAAAATGGTGGACAGGAACACACTCGCTCTTACTGGCAAGTAAAAGTGCCCCAGAAACAGTAAAAATCAAGTAGGTGGTTTAAAATGCCAAAAATTCTTATTTAAAATAATGTCCCTCAACAGTAAAAGCAGCAACAACAATGAATGCAGCTCAGTCGCGCTGACATCAGCCTTAAATAACCTCCTTCTTGGGAAAGCTTGACCACTAACTGCACAAAATGGCGGCCAGGAACATTTTCACTCTAATTGGCGAGTAAAAGTGCCCCAGAAGAAGTAAAAAACAAGTAGGTGATTTAAAAAGCCCCAAATTATTATTCAAAATAATGTCCCCCAACAGTAAAAGCAGCACCAATGGTGAATGCAGTGCAGTCACCCTGACATCAGCCTTAAATATCCTATTCCTCGGGAAAGCTAGAACGCTAACTGTGCAAAATGGCGGCTGGGAACATGCTCACTTTTACTGGCGAGTAAAGTGCCCCAAAAGAAGTAAAAATCAAGTAGGTGATTTAATAAAACATACATTCTTATTTAAAATAGCAATGAGGAAGAATATATGGGTAATTACAAAGTGTTGGTCAATACACCAAAAAGGTCTTTTGGCTTATGATTTATTTGTATGTACTTTAGATTTTCAGCCCCACAATGATTGTATTTAGAATTGAGCACATGCCACCAGATGTGACCACATTACAGATAAGCTAGCCAGGTTTTCTCCAGTGATGACTTAAGCTGCATTTGAGGTGCTGCACAAAAACAGTTTTAACTGGTGTCAATGAAGATCCAAGATCCAAGAATGCCAGGAAGTTATATGATGGTGTGGTCTATGGATATGAAATTCCTAGTTTGGAAGAATGGTTAAAATGTGTGCATTAAAGTATGCTGTAATTAGACTTGGTCATTTTCTTTACTGGGGCAAAATCTCCATAAATTTGCAAATATTGCAGTGATGAGGGGAAACTGAATCAGGAGTTGAATATGGGGGAGCATAGATTTACAGAAAGAGGATACACCACAGATACACTAATAACAGCACAACACAAAGTCAGTGATGTAATGCGGGAGAGATTACTAGTAACCTCAACTAAGAAAAAGAAAGATCGCGTTTATTACACCCTACTCAGCACTGAGTACAGGTGTATACAGAATTCTAATGAAACATTGCTACCTACTAACCCAGGATGACACGTAAAAAGAGATGAATGGGGCCAAACCAATGATGACACATGGAAGAGGGAAATCCCTGAGACAACAGCTGTGTCCGAGCCATATACCATCACAAAAAAGGGGTACATGGTTACCTTCTTCTCCGAAAGGTTTTTAGAAATGTGGCTCATGCTGTATCTGCTGCTTTGCATTAGACAAAATGATGACCTTTATGTATAACACATGCAAGATGTATACCGTTCACAGTTTTATCAACTGTAATACAAAATATGTGGTTTACTGCATCAAATGTATTTATGACTAGATATGTATAGGCAGCACGATAAGGCCACTGAAGGAAAGAATACAAGAGCATGTGAGAGCAATCAGAAACAATACTGTGCACCAACCAATTGCCACACATTTTAACACGATGCTTAGAACAAATGAATTGATGAACATTAGTTTCCATAGTGTTGATGTGGCAAGTCCCCTAACATGGGGTGGAGAACGCTCATATTGAGACAGATGGAAAGCAGTTGGATTATCAAACTGAGGGTGGTGGAACAGGTTTTAATGTTGACAAGGAACTACATGTGTTTCTCTGATCTTGGAGATGCTTTTAAGTATAATGCTACAAAACATGCCAAAATGCTACAAAATATATAGCTGTGTGTGTAGACAAGGAGTAGAGGTATATGCGATATCAACTGTAATGCAACTCTTTCTATACGCATGCAATCCATGCCCTCATTTCAAAAGGTTACGTGGTACCAACATTGACACATATATTCATGGCACATTGGTGCCCCGGTCCTACACTACTAGATGCACACTAATGGCATAATATTTATACCTAGTTGCTTGCTGACTGTCCTTTGGAATCACAATATAGAGGTGGTTATACACACATTATTTCTCCATCACCTATATAACTGAGCAAATGACAAATTATATATTGGCACTGCGTCTCTAGAGGCGGTACACAAGACCATGGAGCATGTCTGTAACTGTCGTTCCCCCACGATGTGATTGAAACTTTTGGCCGCCCACATAATGGGGTCACAACTTATTTAGTGAATTTTAGCCACGTCTTTTTTGACTGTATTCACTCACCCCACTAGCCTAACTGTACAGGATAACATCATCAACTGACTAAACCAATATGGTGGCACACATTCCAACCTGGGATTTTGGATTGGTCCGCTGTCCTTCCATTTTACCTTTAACATCACGCGCACACGCAACAGAGTAGTCGGCACTTCCTCGTGTGCACGGCGTTCTTGGATCCCTTTACAAAGAATGAACTGACAAGAGGATTATACTATACCACCTATATGATATTTTCCCTATTTCTGCATCACTATGAGTCAGGACTTTTTTTCGTGTTATTGACTCCATTCACTCACTTTACTAGTCTAACTATACGAGATAATGCTAGCAAATGATCAATCCAATATGGCGGCTACAATCCAACCAAGGATTGTTGACTGGTCTGTCATCTACTTTCTTACTCTTAACATCTCCTGCACACGCAACAGGGAGGCTGGGACTTCCTCGTGTACACGGTGTTCTTAGATCTCCTCACAAAGAACCCTTAAGAGGATTACACTGTATTGGTTATATGATATTTCCCTTCTTCTGCATCACTACGAGTTGCTTTTGCCTCCACTTATCCATGACTGCGAGAAAAAGGGGAAAAAGGGAAAAAAAGTGTTTTCTCTTTACTCTTTTGTTTTTCACCAGGCTTATCAGGGTCCTGCAAACCCGCATATCCGTGGATTTTAATTTTACTAAGAATGTGGGAATTTGAATACCCTCGGTTACCTTAAGACTGAGTAGGAGTTCTAATGAGCTTGAAGGGGGTAAGTCTACGGGCTTTTACTTGCTAAACCTGTACACATACCTATGACATGCATTTGAATAATGTATCCCTGAGAACTTAATCTCCTATAGATGATTGGTTTGCTCTCTTGTGTGTTTAGATATTATTCCCACGAGGAGGATTGTGTTACAACACTTTTCATTTACTGGCCCAACAAAACCAATAAATCCATATCTGGGATTCAAATGAGATTATAAAACGCTTTGGACATTCGGAAATTTACTTAGGTATGGTATATTTTTACATGATCCGCCCCTACAATGCAGTGGAGTACTATTTGGTTCCTTGGAACCAACTAACTGAGATAACACTGACTTAATACTAGAGTCACAAATTGAGTCTATATTTATCACAGACCACTATATAGGCACACAGTGATCAAGACTTGGACTTTGATTTTCAAACACATGCCCTTCCACATGCGGCTTCTGTATTTATACACATTAGTTATTCATGCAGGGTGAACAGCGTGATGGCACTACTCAATAGTGTCAAAAAAATATGTACAATAATTGTTATAAATGATCTTGCAGCCTTTAAAAAGTCCAGCAGGATGTAACATGTGTTGGCTGCTGCTTTTCTGCACAATGATGTACTGGGATGTGTTCCTGAATTAAATAAGAACTGTGTACCACTCATGTTTGGACTGGAATTAACTACTGAGAAGTGGGAACTTAAGAAGGAAAAGACTATGGAATGAAAACTGAACTGCTTGTGCTTTGGTGCCATGTTTGTGTTTTGCTCTTTTGGATTTGAAGGCCCCAGGATAATAACTAGCCATTTTTAAACTTAGATAATCACAAACTTGAACTTTTTCAAGAGTCTGTTCCCAATCGAAGCGTGCCTCTATGGCCTCTGTGCAGATTAAATACCATATACTTGGTATTTTGTGTATTTATTTCCAAACCTCTAAGAAAACAGGATTCCTCAAATTTAGGCCAAGAGGTGTGCTAGACAGTAGTCAGGTGTCATCAGCAAATGGGAGTGTGGGGACTTTCTTCCCATTCATTTTAGGAAAGTCATTGACACCACTCCATTTATATACAGGGAGAAAAATGTGGGTGCTAGAACACAGCCCTGATGGTATCCCCTGTTAATAAGACTTGTCAATTTTCCTGGCTCTATCCCATCAGACCTAGGTATAATTTGATTAATGTAGTCTAATAATATGTTTAATACATTTAATTGATCACCCCTAGAGCGAAGAACATCCCAAAGTTGTTTACCAGGAACCAAGTCAAAGGCCGCCCTAGGGTCTACAAACGCCACATACAAATGTTCTTTTTGAAAAGGGATATATTGCCTTATTATTAAAAAAAACTGGAAGGCTTGGTCAATAGTGCTGATTTTGGCACAAAGCCTGCCCTGGAAAGGGTATAGAATCTGTGTCCATTCTATCCAGTCTTGAAGGTTATCTACTAGTGGCTTTTAAAATATGTTTTGTAAGTTATCAAAAAGGCTTATAGGTCTATCTATAGTGCCTAGGTGAACCTCGGTCTCCCTTTGTATTAATTGGAATAATATGTGCACCCACCCAAGAAGCAGGTAAATTGGTGCCTTCAAGGATGGCATCAGATAGTGCATTAACGTATGAGTCCCAAATAACAATTTTTTTTTAAACAGTTTTTTATTTTATTTTTAAACATCAGCCAGCACAGCAGAGTCTTATGTGCAACAAATTTTACATTATTACCGATAAATACAACATTCAAGGATATAGAGGTCATATTGCAATAGTTTCTAGTCTGGCACCCCTCCCTCTCTTTAGGTTAAGCATGACCCATACTCAATGCACATTCCAAATGGCAATTCCCGACCTATATAAGTCCCCTAGGTTCATATCGGAACCAGGAGGCCTTCCACAGGCGAAGAGACTCAATGTCACTAATTGTGTCTGTGAAGGAGAAAACAATAGGCTGTAGGTCAGACAAAACTCTTGTGCCACCTGCAGCTACACTTTACGATAGTTTGGGTTCTAAAAATTCCTGGTTTGCATAGAGCTCAGAGAAATGATTGATCCACACAGTGATGATGATCTGTTGCATACCTAGGAATAACCTACCTGGGGCTATCATATCTCAGAAAGTTGCATTATCATTAAGGCAGGACGCCTGCAATAAATCCCGCCAGTACTTTTAGTCCCATTCTTGCTTTATTTTAGTCAAGATACACTTGTCTTCAGATCTAACCACACTACTGGCATCACAAGATTGTGAATTTGTGGCTGAAATAATTTTAGATTTAGCCCTTCGGCACTCGCTGGAGTACTATGGGGCTCTCTTTGGCTAGTCCTTAGGAACTACAGGTTTAGTGTTTATAACATTAGGGGCAGAAAATAATTAATCATGGAGTTCTATTACTAGTATTTTTGACCCAGACATAAGCTACACAGGGGCTAAAATAGCTGAGAAGGTGTCATCAATTGTTATGATCACTTTCTAATGGGGGGGACAACCTTAACATCAACCAGGTTTGCCCAGAATCTAGTGTCAATTATTAAATAATCCATTCAGCTTTTGTACTCACCTCTCTTAAAAGTGTAATGTCTAGTTGTAGCAGAAACTGATCTTCAAATACATGCATGCAGACCATAGGACAAAGTTAAGGAAGCCAATTGTAAGATGGCAGTAGTTCAAGGGTTGATGGACTTGCCCCCCAAAGTAGGAATACCTGAGCTCCAACCTCCCATTCCTTTAAATTGCTCATACAAGAAAATCATAGATAGTCTTAAGGTCCCCAGCATGAAATATTCTAGAGCTGCTGGATGGCTGAGCTAGATGAATGTTTAGAGTCAAAGACTCTTTATTATTAAGCAGGCAATTGTACACATTGTAAATATTAATCGAATGCCCCTTAGGTGTCTTGATGCTTGGGCCAAGAATGTCAGGCGAGACAATATCTACTCTTTTGGTTGAACAGACTAGTGATATCCTTAACCATATTATTAATCCTCTTGAGGGTCTACTGACCTTTGAAGGATTAGCTTCTAGGCTAAACATCACATATCTTGGCCTGTGTTTTGGGGTCTTTCCCCATGTTTCCTGCAGTAGGCAAATGTGGAATGAGTCCATGAATTAATTCCAAGCAGAATCTATTGTTTTTGTCCAAAGCCCTTCTGCATTCCAAGATAAAAGATGGATGTTTGTATGGTATTCATGATTAACTTCTCTAGAGGGGAAGCTAGACAAAATTAAGTCGCATTTAAAGTTGCTCAAAGAGGAAAACATGATAAGTGCTTTTGTTAGTTGAGTATCTAAATTATCAGGAGCTGAATGTGTATTATGAATTGTACTCATATTAGAAATTTTGGAGGTTATAGAAGGGGAGGATGGGACTGGAGTGAAGTAAGGTAAAATGCCCCTCTCTTTTGGACTGTTAATTCATAACTGTTGGTCATTATTTCTCAGTCGATCTAGGAGATCTGTTTGAGATAAAACAGCTAATTTATTGGAGACCTAAAATGGTGAAGATGGTGGTGTAACGCGACTCAAATATCCTTTGCTGAATACAGTTGAATAGTAAAGAATTGGCTTCTAGAAATACACTAATGATAAGGCCTCAATCCTATTTTTGACATTGGGTATATGTTTCAGCCTAGATAAGAGGTTAAAAAACAACAAATTCATTTTTAAAACTAATGACAATGCAATTCCGGTTTCAACAAAATTCCCATCCATGGAATTCTCCACACCACATTGATTGCATTATGTAACTGGCTGTATCCTCCCAACCCTCTATTGAGCCAATGCATCACCTTGTTAACATTTTGGTCATGTTTTTTAATTTTCCCTGGCCTATAAGGGCTTACCCCCTTGAGGACTACAGTAAATGGGATGGCTTCAAGTGGCAGGCGCAATGTTAAAGGGCTTTCTGGTATAAATTGCTGACAGTTTATAATAGAGACCTGGGGAGATTTTAAGTTTCCTTCTGTGATTGGAGGAGCAAAATGTTTGGGAAGGGTAGTCATTGAGTGAGTAGTAGCCTGGGTTTGTTGCTCCAACTGCTTAGGGACGAAGTTATTCATTACAGAGGGCTCCAATTCCTTTGTCATTGAACAGAAAGCGTCTATTTTAAGAAGGCTCCTATGTTGGAAGTTTTAAGGACACCATGAAACTTTCCAAAGAGCCCAACCAAATAAAGGTTTAAGTCATAAAAGCAATGTGCTGATCTTCCAACCTGTCCAGCCTAGTGCATATGTTGCTATTTGAATTGTCCCCCTCCTTAGATACAGATTTGTCAAGAACCAAGTCTGCAGTTGCATTCATGCCTGGGATGAGGCAGAGTTCCCCTTGCCACACTGAGTGCGTTTCAGCTCTTTTTAATTTTTAGCCAGTGTGGGAGCATGAAAGGTCTGGGGCAAACTTAATGCCTGCTTCCTCCTGGGAATCCAGGGCTACAGGTAGATCATATACACAGCAATTAAACCCATCTTTGCCACCTGAAGGTCGCAAAGAGCCAGAGACCACTTTCGCACGGCCAGCCCCAGTTCCATCCCCACTCACATTTACTGTTCATTTGACTGAGCTCAGGCATTCTGTGACTGAGCAAATTTCCTGCTCAATAGCCCCCATAGAGTTTGTAAGATTGCGTGTAATTGAATTGGCAATAGGATGATCCTTGTTGTTAGACATAGATTTCCTCCTGGTCATTGTAAAGCATTCCAGATTCACAAAATAAATATAGGGCAAGAGGGGATAACCAGCACAGCTTCCTCTAGGCTCAGATGGGCCCACTCTTGACCGTTCTTCATGCTAGGGAAGCTGACTGGTGCTTTTAGACACCCGCTTAGAGCTGTAAAGGCCCCCACCTTTGGGCAATGGAGAAGATTGTAGGGAGAATAATACTCACTGGTCAAATCTCCAGATTTGCTAGCTTTGTTATCCAATTTTTCCTTGTAGTCAGTTTGCCAGTTTGTTTGCGGACAGAGTTTGTCAAAGGCTGGATGTGATTACCTACGCTACTCCTGCGGCATTCTAAAGTGCCTGGCAGGCTAGGAGACATCCGTCCTGTGTCAGTAATAGCAAAACCAACAACTGCACTACCATCGAGGGGCCCCATCTGTCCAAAACCAGGCTACTCCAAACTCCACAACAGAAATGACTAGTCCCCAGATTAAGCGTACAAGGGCAAGAAAGGCACAGTAACAAATCCTATGCAAATGAAAAGAAACCAACAACATCCAACAGGAAACCAAAAAATTGTAGAGGCTTACCTCACCAGGATTTTGGCACGCAATCTTGGGGCATAAACATGTCGACCATAGCATAGGATAGGGGAGCTTTTCTAAATATCTATTATCCCATCATGATTGTATTTTTTATCTTGCACTGGAAGTTTGAATAATAAACATTCTAAGCAACACTGAATATAATAGGAGGTGTCTATGGAACAATTTAGGATAGATACATTCTACAGCACTCTGAGCAAAGCTTAGGATGAGCCTACCGAACAACTTGGTGCTGGAGATGCATGGCTCCTGTGATGTCACCAAGCCAGGTTGAAGGGCCCAAGACTTAATATATTTTCAAGCTCACCAACCTTAGGTCATTGGTCATCCATGAGGAAAAGCACACCCATTGAAGTATGCTTCTGTCTGCTTTGAGAGGAAAATCTGCGTTCTTCCTCTTTGTACCTCTCCCATTTACTTCTTAGGGAAGAAGCAATTGTGCCAGTGGCTCCTGCTACAGCTGAAGCTTGATCGAGCTATGATAAAACCCTGTGGAGCTAAACATGAATCAGGAAAAGGTGGATATCCGGATAATTCCATCTGTACAAGTTGTTTTCTGTCAGAATGCTATAAGGTAAATCAACTTAATTTGGTGTCAGAGATGTCCATGCATCAATGGAGAGTTTCTTGTAAAAAGTCATGGCCAACAGTACCAAAGAGCACTGCTAGGTCATGCAATAATACGAGGCATGCATTGGTAAATCAATTATTGAGCGAATAGTGTCTAAATCCCGCATGATGGCAGTTTTAAAAAAAACATGGGTGAAAGCCACATCTATAGAGGTTTGGGATGTTGTGGAGGTTCATGTGTTTAATAAATGCTCTCTTCTGCTCTTTAAACATATTTCCAACGATGGAAAGCAATGAAATGGGACAGTAATTAAATTGCTCATCTTGGTCAACGTTTTATTTTTTAGCAGTGCCAGTTTTCACTAGTCTTAAAGGAGGAAGGGGGCATACCTGTAAAAAGAGGCAAGGGAATTAGTCACTAAGGCTGTGTTGGAAATAGGCCCTCTCTGAATGGTCATCCCAAACATTTTGCCTTCCTCCTCCCATTATACTGACCATGTTTTTGTTGGCTTTAGGACTCTAAGCACTTTACTACTGCTGACCAGTGCTAAAGTGCATGTGCTCTCTCCTCTAAACATGGTATAATTGGTTTACACCTGTTTGGCATATTTAATTTACTTGTAGGTCCCTTGTAAAGTGGTATACCATACACCCAGGGCCTGTAAATTAAATGCTATTAGTGGGCCTGCAGCACTGATTATGCCACCCACACAAGTAGCCTTTCCCTATCTCAGGCCTGCCACTGCAGGGCCTGTGTGTGCAGTTTACTGCCACTTCGACTTGGCATTTAAAACTACTCGGCATGCCTTAAAACTCCCTTTTATTATACGCACGTTACCCCATAGGACATGGTGCTGTGTAAGTAAAAGGTAGGACATGTACTTTTAAGTTTATATATCCTGGTAGTGGCAAACACCCACATTTGTTTTTCACTATTTGAGGCCTACTCCTCTCATTGGTTAACATTGCGCAATCCTTAATGCACTTTAAAGCTGTGATTCCTGTTTAGAAAGGAGTAGCTGTATCATGTTATATTATTGGAATGGTAATGATAAATTCTCTTTACTCGTGAAGCTGGATTGAACATTACTATTTTAGAAATGCCACTGTTAGAAAGTGGGCATTTCTCTGCCCTTACTTCCCTGTGTGCCTGCCACCAGTCTCCAATGCACACATGGGGAGGGTGACAGCTTCACTTTGTGCATTTCCTCTAGACAGCCACAGAAACAGGAAGGTTAGGTGGGTCTGAGAACTCACCTGCATGCTGATGGCTCTTCCTGGGAAGGAAGGCAGGGAGGAGCTGACACTTGCAACTGAATAGGTAGTGTCCTGTCCCCACAAAAAGGACTGAATACCCCCAATTGAGAGTCTGGAGCCAGGGCTGGGAAGAAAGGACCTCTGGGCTCTTCAAAGACCCTTCTTTGAAGTCACCCCCACTTCAAAGGCACAACTTGGTATATGTACTGGGTCTCTAAGCCCTCCAAAGCAGACACTGCTTGACATGTGAAGAACTCTGCCAGAACGAAGGACTGCTGTGCTGCTACAAGGACTGCCACTCTGCTGGACAGCTGTTCTGAAAGAACTGGTTTTCTACTCTGCTCTGCTCTGCTGCCTTGCTGCCTGCTACCCTCTGCCCTGCTGAGGAATGGAGTGGATGCATCTCACTTGAACCCAAGCTGACTCCAAGGGCATGCTGGCTTGCCCCTTGTTTTGAAGTCCGAGGGACATCAAAGAATTTCTGAAACACTGCAATAGCACCTGGACTCTGCCATCTATGGGTCCCTAACCAGCCAAGTGGTGCTAAACTAGTCCTGGGCCCTTGGAAGTGAGTTTTCTGTGCTGACCCAGCAAAATTGACACATTGTCTCTATTGCTGATGCATTTGCTGCTCAAGGGCATCGCTTAGACGACTGCGCAGCCCAACAATGATGGACTGCGCAGCTCGAAGATGATGCATTGTCTGCATCACAAAGGGGTTCTCCGACGAAGCTTTGCCGACTGCTTGGATCGAAACCTACATCCAAGGCAACGGCGCATTGCCTCCTCTGCTGCTTGCATCGGGACTTCGACATTGACACAGTCTCCATTCAAGGTACTTTTTCAGCGGGCCAAGGCTGGTCCCAGTATCCGACCTGTACTCCATCACCGTCGGCCTCAACATTTGCATTTGCCCAGGTCAAGCATGATCAGATGTCCACGTTGGTGCTTTATGAATCCAAGCACTATATTTTCATGCAATCTTTACAACTTCATAACTCCGGTTTGACTTCTTGGATTTTTGTCATTTTGGTCTTGTTTTATCCATAAACGTATTATCTGTCTGTGTTTTCATTGTGTGACTGTGTGAGTGAGTTGCACAAATACTTTACACATTGCCTCTTTAGATAAGCATAACTGCTTTCTGCCAGTCTACCAGAGTGTGAGCACAGGTCATTTTTTTATGTGCATCTAGCTTACCCTGACTAGAGTGGTAGTCCCTACTTGAACAGGGTGCATACCTCTGCCAACTAGAAACCCCATTTCTTCACCCATGTTTTAAGATTAGTCAGGATAGCACTTTTAACACCACTTCCAAGGGCCCAGGTTCTGGGGGGCACCGCTTGGGACACTAGTAATCCAGCAGAGGCCAGGTGCAGGATTCAAGGTCTTAAGAGCTTGTTATGTCCCTGCAGCTCACACACGAGGCCAGACAATTAGCCTTTGGAGTCACTTCCGGTGGTCCTGGATTAAAGGAGTGGTCCATTTCTCCTTCAAGCATCAAGGCAGCCCTTCATGCAGCATGGCTGTCCTCTGGTAGCAGCAGGGCAGTCCTCTAGGGGTCCAGGCAGTCCTTCTAAATCTTCCACAGGTCTAGGCATGTACTGAAGAAGTGTTCTGAGGGACCAATATTTATACCTGGCACCAGCCTTTGTAGTGGAGGCCTTTGAAGTGGAGGGATTTCCTATACCACCCCCACATTTGGTTCTAGAAATGTCTTCCCTTCCCCTGTCAAGGCTCCAAGAAGTCTGGGGTGACAGAAGACGAGTGTCAGGTTCCTTTTTGTTTGCTGTAGGTATGCCCTTTGAAGTGCAAATGGTGTAGGGAACCGCTCCAGTCCCAGACATCCTGGCATATGGTCATCCTGTCTGCATCTAATCCCTTTTTTATCACTCTCTGGATGGAATACACAGAGCCCAGCAGTAGAGCCATTCACAGTCATGTGACCCAGGACACTGGCGGAGACACAAATAGTTAGGACAAGTAAATGCCAAAAAGTGGCATTTTCCCAATTGTGACTTAAAGTCCAACTTTATCATTAAAGAAGATTTAAATTACAACTCATTTGAGTTTAATCATGCCATTTCCACATGCTTCCAATCTAAAGGTAGCACTTATTAAGTCTAATAAAGTAACCCAATGTTATTCAATTTGAGAGGTAGGCCTTACAGTAGTGAAACACTACAACATATAAACCTTAATCCCACATGTCCTACTTTTTAAATACAGTACACCCGCCTTTGGGTTAAGGCCTGGCAAAAGGTTTGTTTTGCCAGGTTGAAATAGCAGTTTAAAACTGCACTACAGGCTGCAGTGGAAGTCCTGAAACAAATTTTAAAGTGCTTCTTTAGTGGGTGATACAAAGAGGGGCTCATTACGATGTCAGGCGGAAAGCTTCTGCCCGACAGTCGGAATCTCCCTGACCGTGTGGGAGCCCTTCTGACCGACTCAGTCGGTTTACAGTCTGACCGCCCGATTACGATGTTTGCAGTCGGAACGTGAACTGGCCAGTCATCCGACTCAGTTCCGACCGACTCAGGGAGTATTTCTGTCTGTCGGAACCGCACGTAACCCCTATTGACGGCGTTTCCGTCGTCGGGATTACGATGTCAGTTTCCAACAGCTTTTCAATGCTGTCCTTTCTGACATGAAAGGCTGTCTGAAAGTGAATTTGAGGGGCCCTGGCAGGGCCTCCTAGCCACCGCAGCCTACGGTTGGTGGTCGAGGGGGTACCTAAGGTGCCCCCTTGTAAAACCCTGCACTGTGTGTCAGGCACCATGGGGGACCTGCCACAGGGTGCGGGGTTTTACAGACACACCCCGTTTTCCAATAGGGCATAACACGAACTCCCATAGGAAACAATGGGAACCTGCCCGAACAGTGTTCGGTCGTATCGTAATCCGGCAGTCAGAACCGCCGACCGCAAGTCGGTCGGTCCCGAATCCGAGACGGTGTCGGGCAGAGGCTTTCCGCACGACATCGTAATGAGCCCCTGAGTGCTAAAAGACCACCAGTAGCATTTCATTTACAGGCACTGAGTATCATGTAGTACCATGTACTGGGACTTATAAGTAAATTAAATATGCCAATCAGTTGAAGGCCAATTTTACCATGTTGTAAGGAGATAGCACAAGCACTGGACAGCAAAAAACAGGCAGGGTGAAGGCAAAGATTTGGGGGAGGACCACACCATGGATGTCAGGTCTAATAATTGTATAATAATATGTGTGTAGAAAAATGTTTTAGCTACCTCTTGTTATAAGTAATAGATTGTTATACTTACCTGCCTCTCTCCTTTTACACTACAGTGCATGCTGCATGCATCTAGAATTTCTTGCTCAATATAGTATTTTTGGTTTAACTTGTCAGAGGGAGTGAGTTTTGCCCACTCATGCTGTCGATGTGATAGAATTTTCTAAGTATTCAGAAATAAAATGACTTTGACATTTTTCTGATCCCATCATACTATGGAGCACTATTTGAAAAAAAAGAGGAAACCTATCATCAAATATCTAATATTACAGAGCGGAAAATGAGCACATGTGTATCCATTGGAGGCAATTGTTCAGTGATGCGTTTTCGGTGTGCAAATGTGTTATGGTAAAAAAGAAATAGTCTGCGTTCTGGCATATTCAAATACCGCATGCATGAAAAATGACTGCATTTATTATGATCATGACCTAGAAAAATTATTCTGTGTGGAAAATTGATAATTCTGTTATGTGTGGCATTTGTATTCATCATGTAACCTTTTGTGTTATTGTAGCAAATTTATTCATGCAACAATCTGCGTTCCTTTCCGGTGTTAAAATATTATACTTCTACAGATGTTTTAGAGTAGGTCTCAGCAACAATATGCATTAAACTAAGTTAATTGTAGACTTTGTAAAATTAGATGATATCACTTTAAAATTGAGCACTGTATTGCCTTATGTAAAAACATTCGCCTCAGCAAAATTTCATTTCTGGTGGTGTTCATAATGCATTAGGAGCAGCTATTTCACCTTGCTGTTCATTAGATTTGGGGGCATATTAGCAAGCCTCAGCGATGAACGCGCTTAGCGCGTTTTGCACTAACGCCAGCTATCGCAGGAAATTATCGCCAGGCTAGCGCTGTATCAACAACGCTTAGCGCTTTGGCGATAATATTCCCAGCGATAGCCCGGCAATACTGAGCGACATCGCTGGAAAACCAGCGATAATCCAGCAGAATTGGAGATGAGCTTGCTGATAGGGCCCTGTGGCCTCAACCCTAGAATCCACCTCCAATAGTACACATAGGGTAGTCAAGAACATACCAGACGTTAGGATTCAGCGTTAAGGGGCATTAGCGCAACTATTATCGGCGCTTTGCGACTCTGGGGCATCCTTGTAAATATCGCGATGCTGTGTCAGCGATGTTTTACATGGATTCTAAGTGAGGAACGCCTACTTTGCATCTAATTAGCGATGCAAGGCGAGGCGTTCGGAAAACGGCAGCTAACATGCGCTAATTCATGTTAGCGCCGCCTTGATGATTGTGCGATATTTGAATCGCCGCTTTTTCGGCGCTATGTGCCGAAAAAGCGGCGATATGTGTTTTGATGATATGCCTCTTGGGGGCATATTAGCAAGAAGAGGCGATAATCATCGCTAACCCTGCTTAGCGTGATTTTTTTATCGCCGGCTATCGCTGGAATATATCGCCACGCTAACGCTGTATTAGCAACGATTAGCGCTATGGCGATGAATATTCCAGCGATAGCGGGGTAAATGGGCCAACATCGCTGAAAAACCAGCGATGTTGCATGGAGAAGGAGAACACCTTGCTGATACGACCCTGTGGTCGTATCAGCATAATCCACTCCCCCATGTTAGGTATGGCTAACACCTGCTAATTGCAGGTGTTAAATAAATGGCGATGACTCCGGTTAGCGCGACTTTTCACGTCGCTAACTGGGGCCATGGCCACCTTGCTAATAGGCGATAGGCCTGTTAGCGAGTGTTTCCCAGGTTTGTTCGTCGGAGCGCCCACTTTGCATGTCATTAGCGATAAATATCGCTGACATGCAAAGCGTAAAAACGGGCGCTAATGCCCGAAAACTGTCTCTAACTGCTGTTAGAGACAGTTTGCTGATAGGGCGATATAAATATCGCCGCTTTAGCGGCAAAAGTGCCGCTAAAGCGGCGATAGTGCCCTTGCTAATATGCCCCTTGGTTTTATGGCAGTGGAAATATCTTGCTACAGGATAATTGTGCAGGTTTCTTTACGATGCAGTAGATGCCATTTAACAACGCATTGACAAAGCCAATGAGTCTTGTTATTTGTGCTTCTTCAATGTATTGGGCCATTAGTGTGTGTGGTTGTATACGTGTGTGGTCTTTTATGACAATTAGTTGACATTTGGTTGGTTGAATTGGTGCAAGGATGAATGAATAAATGCGTAATTAAGAGCCTGCACAATTATTATGTAAGAACACATATGGATATATGAGTGGGTGAGTGCATGGTTTAGCGGATGAGTTCACTGATGGATAACTGGATGCATTGAATAGTGCACACATGGCTGAATGCACAAATGAAGACAGGCAGTTACATCAAACTTAAAGGCAGCATATTACAAAAATCTTAAATGGCTGAGGCCTCAGAGAACAGATTGGAACGTTACGAAAGTGCAAACATTGCACTAGGTCTTTGAAGAACCTTGAAAATAATAATTTTACCTTCACAGACCTGAGCTTTTTTTCATGTTTGGGGCACTTTGCTCTTAAGCCTTCATAACTTTTTTTTTCTACAAACGGCTCCATGCCAAATTTTAATCGTTTTCTCCACATATTGGGGATTCCAAATATATCCAGGGTTTGTGGATTCGCTTGCAAGGAATCGAGAAAATTACCAAAACAAAACAATTTAAAAAATGGGGAAAAAAGCTTTGCAGGAAAATTGTCTTTTTCAAAAAATGACACTCTCAAAATGTTTGTTGTGCTTGGATCACCATGTTCACAGCTTTAAGGAACAAGCAGAGTTTTTGTAAGTCGGATTACATTTTTCTTATTTCTTTATTTACTTAATTGCAGGTCGTGGTAAAAGCAAATGTGAAACGCATAGGTGATATATATTTCTGAAAAGCAGAAAAAAATCTAAATTCCCTAAGGGGTCATCCTTGTATATTGGTCATGGTTTTTCCAAAGAAATTAAATGTTAAAATAAAAAAGGAATGCAATATGCCATTAAGTCTAGCAGACAAGTCGGGTTGCAGGGAAAAAAAACTGAGCAGTAGGTTATACTGATAATGAATGTGTACAGACCATGCAGTATGTCATAAGGTAAAATCTAGTTAATGGAAAATGGGTCTGAAGCAAACCTAGGCATATTTTAAATGCGACTAGATCAGAAATAGTGGTTATTCTTACAACTCTGATTTTGGGGTTCTAGGTGATATCTTGAGAATTGGAGGTCATTTTTGCAAAATATGTTCATTTTCACACTGGATTACATTTGAAATTCAGAAATGGCATTACATGTTTGGCTTGGCCTATCGTCTGCAAACCAATGGGCCTCAAATGGCATGGTGGCGACATCATGTTATTTACATAGAAGCTAAACCATGTTGACAATGGGGGTAGCTACAGTATTTCAGCCAGGGATTGACATCCACCTACAGAAACCTATGAAATACAGATATTTCTGAAACCTGAACACCCAGTGGAGACTAAGGGCCCGGCGGTGGCGATCCGCCCGCCATCCAAAGGTGATTTACCCACCGCCATATTAGGATGGCGGTGGGAATCACTATTGTTCCGCCACGGTCGGAAACACCGACCACCACGGTTCCGCAAGGCGGTCCTTTTCCGCCCGCCTTGCGGAACCCGGAACCAGGCAATCATTGCGGCGGTGCTGTGCAGGCACCGCCATAGTGATCACAATGGCCCTCTCTGCCTGTCTTTTTGCGGCGGATTTCCCACCGCAGAAAGGCATGCGGAGACTGGCTTTGGGGGCCCGTTGCGGGCTCCCGGGGGGGTGGGGAGGTGGGGGGTGGACTTGGGGGGTACCTATCGTACCCCCCTACATGTCACTGCACCAAGTGGCAGGCACCGTGTGGTGCCTGCCATGTGGTGCAGTGACATGCCAGGCATGCGATTTTGACATTGCGGCGGGTGCTGCTGTAAGCAGCACCCGCCACAGTTAAAATGCGGAATGTGACCGCCAGGGTGGCGGTCGCATCCCAATTCGCAGTGCGGGACCACCGCATGTCTGGCGGCCGGTCCCAACACCGCGGGGATGGCGGGCGGACTCAGGTACCGCCCACCATCCTAATGAGCCCCCAGGTTGGTAACATTTGTGTGTATCACAAGAGGACCACAGTTTTCTGTTAAGGAGAGAGCTGGAATCTGTAAAGACCCCCAAAATTGCCACTCCTCTCCCAATAAAAGCAGTACCCCACTTGCATGGCTGGGACTCTCACCCGCCACACAATAGCTCCCAAACACAACATGCAGATATCAGGTATTTGACATTAGGACTTACCTATTTTGGCAATGTGGTTAACTGCAGTATTGGGGCCTGGGATTAGAAACCACCCAGGAAAATTTGCTAAACCCAGGCATTTTTGAGAACTAAACACCCATGGAAATCCAAGGTGGTATACTGGCATGAATCCCTTTAGATTTTCTTCACTAGAATGAGCTGCAAACTTCACAGTTTGGAAAAAATCTTCACATTTTCCTCACATTTCTGTGATAGATAGTTCTCGAACCTGCAGGGATCCACATAATTCCTACCAGCCACCATTCTGTCATTCTGTCATTCACCTATTGTTGATGGGTCTAGAAGGTCACCTCTGCAGATAAGCACTTCACCCCTTTCTTGCTTTCACTTTGATGTCAACGCTGTTCCACCACTAAATCCTTCCTCTGGTCATTCAGGAGTCAATGCTGCCCCATCCCATAATCCACAGTTAAGTGTTGGTGTTCAAGTAAAAATTCAGAGAATGCATCCCCACTATTACCTTTGGCCACACCAAAGCATTTTTGTGAGGATCCAAAGATATTTTCTGTATTTTTAATCAATGTAAACTTCCCTTTTCGTGCGAAAAAATGAATTCCCCTACAACCAATCTAAGAAAGCTTTTGAACTGTCACATTTGAGAGGGGTGTTGCAAATTGGTCAATATCCATTACTGAAAGAGATGATCCCAGGTTGTACTATTTTGGTGCATTCTGCTTTAAAATGAGGACATTATTTGATACAAAGGCTCATGTCTTGTTCCTTAATAAAACAAATATTGACACTAAAACAGGGGTCAAGATTTGCTAAAACACCTCACTAGCTTTAAAACTTTAGTCATAGAGGTTGAGTGGCCATTATAAAAAAGAACATATTTCCTTTAACAGGGTTTTAAAAGTGGCTAAAAGATGTCTTAGCTCAAGTTTTTTTAAAAATGGGAGAAGAGTTGTACACCTGCATTGATTATTGGGCAATCAGTCAGGTAAAAGTGAAAAATAGATCCCTGTTACCCCTTATTTTTTGCACTTCTCGATCAAATAAAGAGAGCTGTCATATTTACCAAATAGGACCTCCACGGTTCATGCCACCTAGTCATGGTCTGACAGGGTGGTATGCATACATATATACATGGAAGATCACGTTTAGAAACAAGTGAGGCCTATTTGAATACCAGATCAAGCCCTTTGCACTCTGCAGCTCCCTGGCAGCATTTCAGTACTTTATGGATGATGACTTTCATAGGTATCTGCACCTTGTTCGTAATGTCTGTAAGAAAGTGGATTATCATTTGGGGTGGGCAATTGCCTACCTCAAGGAATAATACATTCTATCAGGACAACCCTCAAAGTCACCAAATTAATTTGGACCAGGAGGGGCCCGTGCAGGTAAGAGTGGTGGGGCAGTGGGGCGGGGTGGGGAGAGAGTCAACAGACGACGGAAAATTAAGTTTTTAAAAACGATGCGGCGAGCGCAAGGTAATTATTTTTCCTTTTTTATTATTTCATTTTCCCCACACCGCTACCCCGCCCCACCACTCTTTCATGCATGGGCCTCTCCTGATTTGGACTCAACCCCCTGGTGTCAATGGTAGAGAGCAGATAGGCTTAACTTATGGCAATGTGTAAAGTATTTAAGTAGAACCAAAAAGTAATGAAGTCAAAACATCAAACAATAAAAATCCCAAACTGAATTAGAAAATAGAGTAAACTTTATTAAACCAATTGACACCAAAACAAGAAAAATCGAATAGGGTAAACCGGAGCTATGATTTTTTTTAAATTGAAATACAAAATGGCACCAAAAAGAACTACGCTCCAATGATAGTCTATGGAAGTGGTGGGCTGAGATTTAGGCGTGATTTTGGCCGACTGCGATGGAGTCGGATTCAGATATACCAAGTGAATCGGTCACAGTCAATGTCTGGAAGTGAAAACATTTGAAAAAAGGTCATTTTTTCGAGGTGCAAGCATCTCTGAATGGGAGAAAGCTGAAATCCTTTCTGGTGCTGTGGAATTGACAATCGGATACTTCATGCTGGCAGGTCCTTCTGAAGCTCTTGAGGACAAGTTTTCAAATGTTTCTAAACCTTTTTCTGGTTTCCTAACAAACACTGTAGTGCACTTCTAATGTCACAAGAGCCCGAGAGAAAGGGAGTTACAGGTTTTCAGGGTGTCAGGCAGAGTCCCACAGCAAAGTTCACTTCAGGTCCAGTTGCTATTGTTCAGCTAGGCATCTCAAGGGAATGACCTCTTGCAGCTTGCTATGTCCCTGCAGCTACCCAGTAGGTCAGCCCGTGATGTACACTACATTGGCCTGGTACAAAAGGGAGCATATAAAGTTGTTCATGTCCCCTCTTAGTTCACACACAGCAGGTCTAGTTCCCTTCTCATCTTCTGTGGGTTCAGAAAGGGTTCTAAAGGATGGTGCCACGCTTTATCCGGCAGTCATCATAACAGTGGATATTGACAAAAAAATAAAGTTGAAATATGATCTTTTATTACATAAGATAAAACAATTTAAAAAAATAAAGAAATCTACATGCACTTGTGGAATTGGAGCAATTTGATTTCTCTGCATTACTCTTGTAATGCGGAGGTCCCCACAAATTCCACCAATCGCCACATGATGGAATTTATTTTCCACTTGGGCAATGCAATAGCAATGGAAACAACGTGAGGCTTCAGAATGGGAGTTGGCAAGCATGAGCAACTTTGACTTCCCACTGGCAGTCACGGTCAGAGGGCTGCTTCCTAGTAGATTTTCTACTCGAGCAGCAGAAAAATCAACTCGAAAATAATGTGGTGCTGTTTGCATTGATTCTTCAGCACGGAATGCATTACTGGTGTTAAATCACAGCACGAGCAGTACGATGTGCATTTTCCGCCCATTGGTGGAACTCTGTGGAAACTCACAGAGTTTTCATGTAAATCCATGGAATTCCACAGGGTAAATTTCTGCAAGGTTCGTCCACGCCTACATCTCACTAATACATCTCTATAATATCATAAAGATGGTGGTTTTGCTAAAAATTCTATACTGCTAGATTTGCAATCCATTGTGTTTTAAAAAACATTTCATTCTGCATTACTTTGAAATGGGGATATTGCAAGATGAGGTCGGGCACTCTCTAACTTCAATGTTTAATATTATTCAGCAAAGATTCAGCTCATGAGTTTTCTAATCTCTGCTAATTCTCCTGCCACTCAGATGTTCTTTCTCTATTTATGAATTAGGGGCCAGATTGTCAAAGATTTTGGGGTCGATTCCGATCTCGGTCGGTATGGCTCCGAATCGGATTCGGCTGTGTTTCCGACCGATTCGTACAGTCGTCCGAGTGAGCAAGTACGATGCGAGCGAACGCGAAATCGCAGACCGACTCGTTTCCGTGTCCGACCCGCTCCGTCCGACTCGTTCGCACTCGATCCGGCTCAAAAAAGCTCCCGGAGCCGGACTTGGGGGGTCCGTGCCGGACCCCCCTGCACCCATAGCTGTACGAGTTGAGCTCCCCCCTAAACATGCATGTACTGTGCGAGTTGCACCGACGCGTACACACTGTAGGGGGCGCACTTGTTCGCGACATACCCATTGAGTCACTGGGAGCCCATGTATGCGTTGTACGACCGGCTCCCATTGACTTCAATGGGAGTCCGACCGAATCGAGTCCGGCAGCATGCGGCCGCATCGTACTCGCTCGGTCGGACAGCAGGAGTCCGGCTCGGTCGGAAATCTCTCCGGATCCGGCTCGGTCGGAGAGTTTTCCGACCCAGATCGGAATCGGCCCCTTTGTGTCAGGTTTGCATTACGATTTTGACACACACACTAAGCAAATCCTTTGTGAAATCAAAAAAGCAATGCCAATGGCTATTTGTTGTGCTGTGTAATAAAATGTAACGCAATGCAGCACATTGCCCTGCTTTGTGTTACTTTGTATCAGACAGGTGTTCCATGGGTGGTGCATGTGTGTTTTTGACCTAAGCACTTATTTATAAATACTTGTAGACATGGGTTTCCACTAAAATGGTGCCCTGCCTGAGGTCAGCCTGAAAAGGAGAAATATCTTTATTTCTTCATTCCATGTGTTCTTACATCTGCAGAACACATACATACTAAGAAGAAATACCCTCAACTTGTAGTTTTTGTGTAGACACACTTGCACTATGGAGAAAGGGTTCCTGCAGTGGTGCTAGGCAGCCAAAAGTGCACCAGTGCATGGAGAGAGCAGAAGACTGCAATTTCCTTTAGGATATGGCACAGTTTTGCTCTCTCCTGTTCGCATCACAACTTCACTTACTGCACTTTGTTGAGTAAAATGATTCCTCTTCCTAATATATATTTGGATCCTATGTGGAAACAATTCATCTGTTTCTTTGAGAAATAATCAAATGAATGTAGATACAAAATTAAAATATATATATGTGTTTGATTTTTCAGACAGGTGCATGGGGTTGTGTACATTATGTTGTCTCATTGATTGTCCAAGAGCAGTTGTCTTCTTTTAAAGTGAATCTTCTGAGTATTACAAACTTATAAATATGTGTGTGTGTGTATGTGTGCTAGTGCAGGTGTGTGTGTATAAAAGAGGCTCTTGACTCTAACTAGTAATTCAAAAATGGCATTTGTTTGCTCTACCACTTAGTTGATTTGGGAAGTCACCCAATGACAAGCAGGTAAACAAAGGAACCTTTATCTGAAGCTGCACCACAAAATAATTATTTGAGTTACCAACTGTCTTGTCTTGATTTCCTGACAAGGAATGTTAAGGGAATATTATGCTAATGAGATGCACTCTATTCCTCAGTCTCCTTCCAAGTAAGTTGGGAGCAGTATGGCTTGCCATGGTCTAAGTGACTGGCATATTGCATAGAAGTTTTCAAACATCTAAATTACTGATCCAACACAATTTTTCCAAATGAAAGGGTATAAACCGCGGGTGAGGCTCATGGGAGATATTGGGGATTTGGATATTATATATAGGTGAAGCTCAGGGTTTATTAATGTGCCTATCTAGAACAGGTATCCATAAACTCAGACATTGCAGGATGGCTCATTAACAGAGCTATGTTCCCCTCAGAAAAATTCCTCCATAATAATGTCTGATGAAAAAATGTAAACTAATTAGTTTTGTGTGAGATGTATGACTGTTCCTGATTTGTCACTTTCATCAACTATTGTTGCTGAAAATAGTTTTTCCTTGAGGTAAAGAACTATGAGAAGTGAGAACGTGTTTTAGAGACCTGATATGAAGCATGTTACAATGCACATCGAACACTCAATTCAGCTTGAGAGCACTTCACTTTACTTCTTTCAAAATTGAACTTTACTGGGTGAACAACAACTAGATAAATAGGAAAAGTGCAGGAAGGGAAGGTCTGTTTCTGACTATGAAAAGCCAGCCATGGTTGTTGGAGGGCCACCGGCTTTCATTTTTGCTTTCTGCTTCATACACGCTAAATTAATTTTTGTTGGTCTTAGGACTCGGTACACGTTACCAATGCTAACCAGTGCTAAAGTGCTTTTGCTCACTCCCTAAAACATCCCTAAAACATGCTAAAACTGGCTTACACCTGATTGGCATATTTAGTTTACTTATAAGTCCCTAGAAAAGTGCTGAACCATTTAACCAGGGATGATAAAGCAAATGCTGTAAGTTGACTGGCAAAAATTGACACATGGGGAGCAGGGTCAAGACTGATTTGCATTTGGCTGGGTCTGAACGGGATTTAGGCACAGATCTCTGTACTGCAGTGAATGTTTGACATTGTGCAGCATTCTTTCCATCAACTGTTCTTTTTGCATTTGTCACCCCGAGTGGGATGGGTATGCCCAGACGGGGTCCCATGCTCTCCATGCCACTGGAGTCAAGCTAGCCTGGCTAATGAGGGGTGATGCCCTGAAGCCGGTCCCAGGATGCTTGATTACAGTGCAGGGAATGATTTAATGAATGAATGAATGAATGGATGAAATAATGTCATAAAGCGCGCAATTACTCTAACGTGTATTAACGCTAAAGGAAGGCCCACAGAGCCGACTGGTTGCTAAAAGCACAACTAACTCTAACAGCACCTTATTCCACTGCTTTAGTAAACAGCCAAGTCTTCAACTGCTTCCTAAATTGCAACAGGGAAGGTTGGTGACGCAGAGTAGGAGGCAGTGAATTCCACTATTTTCCTGCACAAATGGAAAACGCCCTACCTCCCCATCTTGCTTTGTTTGTTCTAGGAATAATGACTGTTCATGAGGCACTAGATCTGAGATTCCTGCTCGGCATGTATAAAGAGAACCGTTCCTGAAAATACTTTGGACCGGTCCAATGAAGGGCCTTATGAACAGGGCACATTGCCTTAAAAACGATCCTTTTTCTCACTGAAAGTCAGTGGAGACCCTGCAATGATTGTGATACGGGTGCAAACTTGGGAATTTTCAACAACAGTCTCGCCGCTGCATTTTGTAATGACTGTAGTTTCTTTACCACATATTTGTGAGAGCCCAAATACAAGGCATTACAGCAATCCAGCTTTGAGAAGATGAGAGCAATCAACACTGTTTTTGCAAGTCAAAAGGGAAAAGAGAAAGATTTAGTTTAAGACCTTCAGCAATAAAAAAATAATTGATTTGCTCAGAAAAAGATAATTTTGTGTCAAAGATGACTCCTAGATTTCTTACTTTCTGAATCGGAACTGGCAGTTTGCCTAAGATCGACGGCCACCATGACTCATTCCAGAAGGTAGTCTCTTTTCCAAAAAGCAGCACCTTGGTTCAGTTTCAGACAATTATTTTGCATCCAGATTGCAACTTGAGACATGCAGTTGCAGAAGGACCTGCCCTGGCAGTTCAGGCTGGACTGTTCCCATGGGGAACAGGGTCAAGACTGATTTGCATATGGCTGGGTCTGAACTGGGAAGGCATTGGGATCAAAAAAACGATGGATTTAGGCCCAAATCTCTGTACTGGTGTGAATGTTTGACATTCTGCAGCATTCTGTCCATCAATTGTTCTTAGTGCACGTTGACCTGCTGGGTTCGCTGACACAACATAGATGTCACAAATATTGATGTAAAAAATATCGATGAAAAAATATAGATTACAAAAATATCGACTCCCTATACTTAAACAGGTAAGTACAAAAATATTGACTAAAAAATATGGGTGTAAAAAATATAAATATACAAAATATCGATGTATATATATAAAATAAAATGATATATATTAAATATATTAAACATTAAAATTTATTTTAACAAAATAAAATACATTTAATGTACATTTTAACAAAATATTACAAGTAAACTTAAATTTAAAAAAAGATAAACACACAAACATAAATGTATACATATATATATATACTTTTATATTTACTTTAAAACAATTAATAAACTATTATTTTTAATATATTTTAAAAGTTTAAAATTATATTCAAATTAAATATATATATATATCAATAATTTAAAAATATAAGAAAAAAACTTTCTATAATAAATTAAAACAGTAAACTATTAAAAAATATTTAAACTTAAATTTCCCAATACACAAAAGTAGAGAAAGTGTTGGCTAGCGGAGAGGTAAAAATTATTATTCCCACTCCAATAAATACAACAGTAGGGAAAGTGTTGGATAGCAAAAGGGTAAACAATTACTATTCCAACTCCAATGAATGCAACAGTAGGGTAAGTCTCTACTTCCTTATGTGGCAAAAATTGCAGAGAAACATCTGAATAGCCAACTGTCAAGGTTTATAGAAGAGAGGCAGGTTCTTCATGACACCCCGTCCGGTTTTAGGCCATTGCATGGCACGGAGTCTGCCCTTCTCCTAGCAGCTGAAGTGCTGAGGACTGCAGCTGATGAAGGCAGAACAACTGCTCTGGTTTTGCTGAGTGAGTGCCGCGTTTGACACGGTGTCCCACGGCCTCCTGCTGGAGAGGCTAGGGGAGGTCAGGGTCGGAGGTGTCATGTGGATGTGGCTGAAGAACTTTTTGGAGAACAGAACCTTTCAGGTTCTGCAACATCCATTTAAGTCCAGAGTTTGTCCTTTAAACCAGGGGGTGCCGCAGGGATCTGCTCTGAGCCCCACCCTGTTCAATATATATATGCGCCCGCTGGCAGATATTGTGATGAGACATGGAATTAAGTTGATACCTTACGCTGACGACACTCAGCTAGTTGTGACCCTAGAACAACAAGAATCAGGAAGGGCTGCTGATTTTAAAACATGTCTGAGAGAGCTTATGGACTGGATGAGACTGAGTTGCCTCCAGTTGAATGCAGGGAAGACAGAGGTGTTGGTCATAGGAAAACAGCCCTCTTTCTGGTCACAGCACTGGTGGCCTGAGGAACTGGGACCTTGCCAAGGTGAAAACTTTGGGGGTGTGGTTCGATGAAGCACTCTCTTTTACTCAGCAAATCTCTGCTGTGGCCGGAACCTGCTTTGGCTTTTTAAAAATGCTGCGCAAGATTCTGGACCTTCTCCCCCTGGATGCTAAAAGAACTATTGTACAGGCTTTGGTCACGTCTCGCCTTGACTATTGCAATGTTCTGTATCTAGGGGTGACTGCAAAAATCTGAACATCTTGCAGAAGGTCCAAAATGCAGCAGCTAGGCTTATCCTGAATATTCCCAGGAGGGCCCCGGTAGGAGAAGCTCTAAAAAACTACACTGGCTCCCAATACAGGCTAGAGTTACATTTAAGGCTCTCTGTATCAGCCATAGGATCCTTAGGAAAAGGGGCCGCGCTTTCTGACCCCCCTTCTGGCGGTTTACCAACCTTCTCGGAATTTGAGATCTCTTGGCAGTATGAGAATGACTGTGCCTAAGATGCAGAGGGCCAGGGTTGGCGGAAGATCTTTTGGTTTCCTGGCAGTTAAGGCCTGGAATAAGCTTCCTGTGGATTTGAGGATATCTGAGTCAGAACCTTGGTTCCGTAAGAAATTGAAAACCTGGCTCTTCCGTGACTCAGGGGGCGGTCGTCAATAACTCTGCTGCCTTCCTTGCTGAGAGGTTATGTAGGTAGTCGGTTAGTGTGGCATGGGTATGGGGCTCTCAGTTGTCCTAGCGCGGGGACACTCCGTTGGAAGTAACCATTGCGCTTTACAAACTTCCTAATAATAATAATAATAATAAGTGTTGGATAACGGAGGGACTACATTTACTATTCCAACTCCAGTCAGTGCAACAGTAGGGAAAGTGTTGGTTAGCGGAGGGGTAGAATGTACTATTCCCACTCCAGTAAATGCAACAGTAGAGAAAGTTTTGGATAGTGGAGGGGTAAAAATTACTATTCCCACTCCAGTGAGTGCAACAGTAGGGATAGTGTTGGATAGCGAAGGGCTAAGAATTACTATGCCCACTCCAATGAGTGCAACAGTAGGGAAAGTGTTGGATAACGGAGGGGTAAAAATGACTATTCCCACTCCAAAGAGTACAACAGTAGGTAAAGTGTTGGATAGCAAGGGGTAAAAATTACTATTCCCAATCCAATAAGTGCAACAGCAGGGAAAGTGTTGGATAGTGAAGGGGTAAAAATTACTATTCCCACTCCAATAAGTGCAAAAGTAGGGACAGTGTTGGATAGCGGAGGGAGAAAATTTACTATTCACACTCCAGACAATTCAAAAATAAAAACAAAACAAATATTTAAAAATAAAAAAATATTATACAAATAAAAATATACATATACAAATATGTTAAAAATTTAAATACCAATATATTTAACAAAAAATAAAACATATAATAATAATTAGTTATAACAAATACCTACAAATATTATATAAAATAAATTAAAAATAAATTTAAAAAAATATATGTTAAAATAGGAAATATTTACAAACAAAAACATTAATTATTACATAAATGTATTAATTTTAGTCCCTAGCCTATAACACCACACAAATCACAACACACTTCTAATTTTTTTCAAAATGTACTTCCATAATTAACATAATTAATTATCAATTAAAACAATATTAATAATAAAAAAACTAATAAAAATGAATTAACCTCCCACACTTTAACCCTATAATCCCCACAACACACACCTAAATTAAACTGTAAAATAATAAATTACACAATTAAAACATATTTAAACACTAAAAACTATTACTATTAACAACTAATTATAAAGTAATTAAAATGTATTTAATACCCACCCTTTACCCTTAAAAAGAAAAAAACACACACAAAAAAAAACAATTACCCAAAATAAATATCAAATAATTAACATTAATTAACAACTATATATTAATTAATTAAACACAAATTACTTCCTGCCCTTTACCCTTATAAACACCACAACATACACCTAAAATTAATTGCACAATTGCCATAATTAATTGTTAATAAAATTAATTAATATCAATTAACAAATAATTATTAATTAAAAACAAATTACTTCCCACCCTTTACCTCCATAAACCTCAAACGCACACCTAAAATTAATTACACAAGTACCATTATTAATTACCAATTATTTAATTAATATTAATTAACAACCAATTATTAATTAATTAATAATAAATTACTTTACACATTTAACACTATAACATCTCTATTAAATAAATAAAAAATAATCAATTAATTTAATATGATTAAATTACTTCCCACCCTATTCCACTATAAACCCACAACCCGCTACGGAACTACAAAACGCAAAATTCAAATAAAGACACATTAATAACTACTAGAAATTTAAGACATATATTACAGAGGCCCATGTGAGGGCTTTGAATTGTGACGGTAACAGCGGGGAGTTACGTGTACCCATCCAGGGTTTGAACTGCAACTCGCACCACAAGGTCCATAATGCTTAGCCCATCCATGGGCGTGGAATCGCTTCAAATAGGGGGTGTGACAAGCATTAAACACAGAGGTCGAGCCTTTGAAGAAGAAGCAACTGAGCTTCGAAACGCGTCAGCGAAACTGACCTGTAACCGATTGAGGAGCTGTGAAAGCAGTCTGTTCAGAGGAGCATTTTGACCAATAAAGCAATTTTGCACGTCAGTGGTCTGAGTGCGTTCCTGCCTAGGGGCAAAACTACAAAAATCCAATAAGTAGAACTTGAGATATGAATTAGATTTAGGGCCTCATTTACAAGAAACTGACGCATCGGCATTGTTGCGTCAATTTCCTAGCACCTATGTCAAATGCCCTTGTGACACCAGGGATGTGCTGTATTTATAATAAAGGGCTCCATGGCGCAAGGATTAACAGATACGTCAGAAATGCTCATGCATTTGTTGGTGCAAAAGTGGTGCATTGCTGGGGTTGGTCTTAAAATTGACGTACTGAGTCAGAACACAAAGGTGAGTCCCATTGTAAAATCCCAGCGTCAACCCTTACACCTGTTCTAAGCATGCATAAGGATTTTGACACAGCCAAGTCATGGAGGGACACAGTGAAATGTTGTAAATTTCACTGCACAAACTTCTACGTGTCTTTTTGTGTGGGGAATGCCTACCCTGCATACATTATACCTGGCACAGGTATATTGTGATGCAAGGGTCTACAAACTGACGCAAAGGGCCCAATGCGTCAGTTTGTAGATAAGGAGCAGTGTGGCGCACTGATTGAGCTGTCGCTGCATCAAAAAAAGTACTACAGCAGCTGTGCAAGGAGCATGTAAATGAGGCCCTAAGTCCAAACACAGAGTATAGAAGTCAATTGCGCTAAAAGATTACTTGAGGTCACAGTAGAATGAACTAAATCCAAAGTTTAAGCAGACAGCGATGGAGGGCAGCCCGGCTACAGGACCCACGAAGGCTCCTTCAAAAAAGTACCTTGGGCGTTTAAGTCTCGATGTGTCATTACCGATTGACGCAGTCGGGTCAATGCTTCATTGTCGAGTCTCACAGTTGAAATGTCGGGTCACCAGTGCACCATTGTCAAATATCGCAGTCAGGTCCTGCATCATCCTCAAGCCGTGCAGGGATATCCTAAGATCAGCACTGCATCGGTGTCGAAGGGCACTGCATCAGTTGTGCTCTGTGCAAAGTCATCACTGAGTCCATTTTTCAGGGAAACAGCTGCAGAACCCCCTTTCAAGACCTAGGACTGGATTGGCAACCTTTGGCAGGGCAGGACTCACAGTTGGCAGAGTTGAGCAGTGAAAGCAAAGTGAAAGAAAGTCTTTGATGGCCCTGAGATTTCAAAAACAGGGGCAAGCTAGCAAGCCCTTGGATAAACTTGGGTTAATGGATGTAGAGAGCAGGTCCAGTCCTTCTCATTCCAAGGCAAGAAGCAGCAGGCAGCAAGCCAACACAGAAAAGCAGGTAGCAAAGTGGCAGTCACTCCTACAGCACAGCAGTTCTTCTTACATGCAGAAGGTCCTTGGTTCCAGCATAGTTCTGATTAGGTGGTGTCAGGGGTCCAGTACTTCTACCCAGTTGTGCCTTTGAAGTGAGGGAGACCTGAAAGAGGCCTTTGAAATTCCCCAGACCTACTACAGGGGGCTCTGCAGCTCTTTGTGAGGGGCCAGGCACAGCCCTATTCAGCTGCAAGTGTCAGTGCCTCCCTCCCAATCTACCTCAGGAAGGCCCATCAGCCTGGTGATGGGCCATCCGGATGCAAATGTCACACCCCAGCTCCCTTTGTGTGACTGTCTAGAGGGAATGCACAACGTTAAGCTGTCACCTAACCCAGATGTGTATTCAGAGACAGACAGTGGCACAGAATTGTTAAAGTAAGAAAATGCCAACTTTATAAAAGTGGCATTTTCAGACTTAAAATTTAAAATCTGACTTCACCATAAGTTCTGATTTTAAATTGTGACCCCAGAGACACCAAACTCCAAATTCCTATATTTTCCCGATTGGAAATTACACTCCCAATGTTAGCCGATGGGAGAGATAGGCCTAGCAGTAGTGAAAGACAAATTTAACAGTTTTTCACTACTAGGACATATAAATCTCAAAAGTACATGTTCTGCCATTTAAATAAACGGCACCCTGCCCAGAGGACTGTCTAGGGCCTACCTTAGGTGTGACATATGTAATAAAAGGGAAGGTTTGGGCCTGTCAAGTAGGTTAAAACACTGGCAGGCCTGAGACATGATTAAAGAGCTACTGAAGTGGGTGGCACAATCAGATCCGCAGGCGCACCAGTAGTATTTAATTTACATGCCATAGGCACATATAGTCTACTTTATTAGGGACGTTTAAATAAATGTAATATGCCAATTGTGGATAAGCCAGTGTTACATGTTTTGAGTACAGAGCATATGCACTTTAGCACCGGTTAGCAGTAGTAAAGTGCCCAGAATCGTAAAGCCAGCAAAAGTAAAGTCAGCAAAACAGGAGGTCAAAAGGCAAAAGGTCAGGGGAAACCACGCCAAGGATGCCATGTCTAACACCTGCCAATTCGATGTGGGAAAATAACCCAATGCCAAGCCTAAAACTCTATGTTTATTACTCTTCCATGGAATAACAGTGAGTTGCCTTATTAAATTGAACAAGTGCTAACTTTTGATTGTGAAAAGGTAGGAGAGCCATGTTTGGTATCTGAGAAATTGTAATTTAAAATCCTCTTTAATGGTAAAGTTGGATTTTAAGTCACAATTTTGAATATGCCACTTTTAGAAAATTGCCATTTTTCTTCCCTATCTGGTGCCTGCAGCATGGTCCTCGGTCAGATGGCTAGGATTAGTTGACCTTTGTCTATTCCTCCTAGACACTATCACAAAGAAGGATCTGGGTATTGACAGGATGGGCCATCTCTTACTTGATAGGGGACCAAGCTATCACCTACCACACTTGCACTATAAAGGCATTGGCTCAACTGACACACAAACAACTCACACCAGCCAATTGTGCCCCTCAACAGACTGGGCTCAGGGAAGGGAGGTAGAAAATTCCAGACACCTCTGTAGAGGGAATCTCCAGAAGCTTCTCCCAGCTGCTCCCACTTCAAAGAAGGTACTATGTATAAATATTGAACCCTCAGACCAAACCTTTCAGATCACGTCTGGACCCATGGACTCTGCCAGGAAGAAGGACTATTTGCCATTGAAGTCTGCCCTGCTGTCCCAGCTCTATTTTGCTAACCAAGGATTGCTTTGCTGCCCAAGGCATGCTGTTGCTCCACCAGAGATCTTACTACTGTGAGCTGCCTTGCTGAACTTAGCCTGCCTGTGTGGACCCTGGACGTCTGAGAATCTCCAAGGATCATTCAGCTGGCCCCCCATTCAAAGCCACAGGAACATAACAGGCTTTCTTCAATGTTGACTCAACTCCACGCATCTCGGTGCACCATGAAACAGCTTGCGAACAACACCAGCCCAGCGTGACACATCTCGTCTTCAGTGCTGACGCATTGCAAGTCCACGCAAGCTCCCACCAACGGCTTCCTTGATGATGACACAGGGCCTTAATCGCAGGCTCCTGTTGATGGCTTCATGGACTCTGCCACTGCACGATGCAGCTCGACGCTGAACTTCACCTCGCAGCTCCTTCTTGATGATTCCTCGATGACGGTCTGCACAGCTTAATGCAAGGACTCAGTATCTTGATGCCTAGGCTACAGGGTACTTTGTCAGAGGACTGAATTGCATTCTCAAACAGGCCTGAACTCTGTCGTGGCTGGCCTGAACTTGGACCTGGTCTTCTATGACCAGATAACCATGTTTGGCATATTTTGTTACTTAGCGCTTGATTTCTCCAAAATCTTTAAAATTGCATATTTCTGCATCCACTGATTGGATTTATGTCATTTTGTTGTCAAATAATTTTTCTCTAGAATTTACTTTACTTTTCTAAATTGGTGTGGAATTTTTCTTGTGGTGTGTTTTTACTCTATTACTGTTTGTGTACTGCATAAATAATATACAAATTGCCTCCACGTTAAGCCTGACTGCTTTTGTGCCAAGTTACAAGAGGGTTAAGCACAGGTTTATTTAGTGACTTTAGTGGTTCACCTTGTTGGGGATTGTGGCTGTTGGTTGAGCAGGGTTAACACCTCTTGTAACCAACAACCCAATTTCTCACAATACTGAATTGTAATGTTGTGGATAAGCAATATTTCAGTGCTTAATTTGCAAAAGAATGAGCGTCGGCACCAAAAGATCTGTTCTGACGCCCAAGGCCGGTGCAATTAAGTGTGAGTGCACCCAATACAATGGCTGCATAGCCCTAAATCCACTTCATGCCTTTTTCATTCACTCCCAGACACTCCCTGCTAGTTTATCTCTTTCTTGCAGGTTCTCCCTTTGTGACCATTGAACCATCTTACTCGACATCCATCTATCCACTTTGTTTGTTTTCCCATCTCTCATTCTCTGTAAATATCTGAAATGGAAAAATAAGTGCTGGTCCACAAAAATGAGTGCTGGTGGTCCCACCGGCAACCACTGTCTCAAAATAAGCACTGCAACTTTCATCATTATCAAAACAGTCCTTAAAGTCTAATAAGAGTGTGGTACTTGTACATCATTGTTCTGCCTGTTTTATTTCACTTTTCACCAATGTCATTGAACAATACTAAACATATATTATATCAAAACTGATTAGTGCTAAAGATTAAACTCATCGAAAAAGGCCAGTCGGAAGATTTACTATCCTCAGAAACAGTTACTTGAACCCTGCTGCATTTGAGAATTCTAACACAAACCCTACATTTATAGTAAAAATTCAAAATACTCTGAATATTGATATTTTACCCCTGGCTTTTGGTAGGTGATATCATAAGGTCAATAGTTAATACATCAAACAGTATCACTCAGTATCGTCACCTTCCCTTGATAACAAATAAACGATAAAGAAGAAAGGGGGCACCATGAGTAGACTGCTCAGTGACAAATACTGCTCTGGGTGCTGATGGGGACACCTAAATGTCATGCGTGCTCCAATCTATTTGTCCCATTGAGCACCTTCTCCCACAGCACAAACCTCTCCAACTGGAAAGCACAAAACCTCTCTTACTGGAAAACGAGGACATACCACTTATATAATCCTTAATATGGCCAGGAACAAAACAGCCCTTGTTAAATATTGTCCAGAGGTTTTTGTTGCAATTAAGTGAACCAGGTTCATGAAATAAAACATGGGTACAGTTATAATTATTCAAATGGCACCCAGTGCGAATAGAGATATTGAATAGCATGACTGACCAGAAAGAATTATTAACATATGTTACAATCCACTTTCACTTGTGATGTGGGGATATTAGACTTACCCTAAGGACTTACGGACCTTTAGTTTTGAATTGTAAAACACTATGGGCCATATGTATCAAAATGACAAGTTGCAATTCTCAAATTGCGAAAATTTGCGAATCGCAATTTGAGAATCGCAAACCGCGATGTATCAAAATATTCGGTAATGGTTTGCGATTCACCAAATATCGCAAAACAGGAAAGCGAATACCTAAATAGTGATTTCTTAATTGCGGAATCGCAATTAAGAAATCGCAAATTTAGCGAATCGGCAAATCGGGTGCAGCTTGATGACATCACAACCAGGAAGTGTGACTGCCCATGCTGCACCTGATTGCCAACAGCTGAGTGAGAGGCTGGGAGGAGAGGGAAAGTACTGTGCAGTGCCATTCAGAGAAGGAGCAATGGATCCCCAGGAGAAGGAGGAGAGGGAGGAGAATGCAAGGAAAATACAGTGAAAGGAAGCTGGAGGTGCTCATACAGGAAATGGCTGAAAGTCATGAACTACTTTTTGGGAAGAAATCACTGCGTGTGCCTGAGGCACGCAAGAGGAAAATTTGGGCAGCCATACAAGAAAAGGTAAATGCCATTGGTGTCACCCACCGCACCATAGAAGAACTCAGGAAGCAGTGGTATGATATGCGCAAGAGGTCCAAAGAAAAGGTGGCTACCAGGCTGGCTGAGGCACGTAAGACCGATGGTGGGACATCCACCGCAACAGATCCCACCCCTCTGGAGGAGTTGGTGGAGAGCACCCTGCTGCTGGAGAGTGTGAGTGGCGTGGCTGACTTGGACAGCTCGGAGCCCCCAAGCAGCAGACAAGGTAAGAAGCATGCTAAATTCCCCTGACACCCCACCACACCACCCACACACCCAGGAAAGACACAGGCACCAAACAACATTGCTACTCCAGTGCATGCAGGCCAGCACACCCAGCAATGCATTCTGGGACCTGTAGTCACATCTAACAAGCAATGGAGCAGTGACACCCAGCAAGGCACATTCAGAATGTGTGCATCATGAGAGGCAACAAACAGACAGATAGGACACATGTAACTCCCAAATGAAATATTTATTGCAAAAACAATGTGAGGCAGGATAGCAAATTAATATGTGCATTTGCATCCACAGCAGCTCCAGTGACACAGGAACACATGGCAGAAGGGAGGAGGAATCCCAACCAGGACAACAGTCAGGGCCAGAGGAGCATG
Source organism: Calotriton arnoldi (assembly GCA_963921515.1). Classification (NCBI taxonomy): domain Eukaryota; kingdom Metazoa; phylum Chordata; class Amphibia; order Caudata; family Salamandridae; genus Calotriton; species Calotriton arnoldi. The sequence continues at coordinate 483,033 of CAWUFW010009961.1, read as the reverse complement.
ATGAGGGCTCACCAGTGATCTCTGTGAGACAAAGGCGGCGCCGTGTTGTACCACCACTTACACCATTGGAGGCAGATACAGATGACACAAGTGGCGATGAGCAGCCAGTCCAGGGCCAGCCTGGTCCAACACGCACAGCACAGTCCCCTGCACGTCACACAACAGGAATCCCGTTCTGGCGCAGGGCCCGTCCATCCACCAGCACCGCTGACGCAGGCGAAAGAACAGTATTTGCCGGCCTCGAGTCCAACATGCTTCACGTACAGCGCCTGCAAGCAAAGGCAATGAAATCTGTGCCTCAATGAGCATTGTCCGTACACAGGGAGGGACTGACTGACGCATTTCACTTAGGGGTGAGTCCCTATTGCCAGCTCCACCTCTGTGAGCCAGACATAGTGGTTGGGATAGTTGCTGATAGACTTGTGCTCTTACGTATCTTCAGCAATGTGAGTATGGTGTCCATATTCTTGCCATGTGGATCAATGTGATCCATCACTACAGGCTGTGTCCACCCAGTTGAGTGTGAGTAGGTATGCGAAGAGATGTTCTGTTGTCAAATGTGATGGGAGACACTACTTTAGGCCTGCCAACGACTTTGACATTTCATACCCAGCCCTATTTCTAACATTGCGTGGGGCAAAGTTGAGGAATTGCGCGATTGTTGTTTCAGAGCAATGAGGCCACAGCTAGTGTACACATTCCCAGTCATCTCACTTCCTATGTGTGTCACAGTCAAACATGCACATTGCTTTCATTTCCCAGGGTGTACCTTTTTGGGCAATCAATGTCCTTACATTCATCCATACTTTCATACTTGATTGATTATGGACATGACACATCTGTGTGAATTTGAATGATTTATTCACATTCGGTGGAGTGTCGGAGCTGGAGCAGTACATGGCCATGCAAACCCCACATTACATTGTAGCCCAGTGGAGGGCCAGCCAGAGTCATTTAGGGATTGACAAGTACATCGGAAGAGGAAGAGTACAGTCCGCAGTCTGATTGCTGTGTCATTGGTAAGCAAACAAAATATGGCAGTCCATGTCGAGGTCCAAGGTGAGTGTCGCAGAGTGTTTCGGGGGACAGTGGGAGATGTTGTTACAGGGCATGATGCAGAGGGCAGAAACAAGCTGAAACTGGGCATATGACGGAGAAGAATGCTGCTGGCTCCTTCTCACTACAGAGATGGAATCACCTGCATCTTTGTCCTCTATGTCATCTGTCTGACATGTGTGTGCTGATATTTGGTCTGCAGCACTGTGTGCCATTGACACATCAGGGGCCGGAGATGTGTGTGTAGAAGTACCAGCAGCATTCATCAGTGACTGCCTTAGTGGCAGCAATGCGATGATGAGGATCTGCAGGGCATGGAAGATCCCAACAACTTTTCGCTGGTGTGCATCCGTGGCAGCCATTCTTTCCGCATGCATCCGCTCCATGTTCTCCATTATCCTCAGCATCCGTGCCAACTCTCGGCTGACATCGCTGAGGCCACTCTGACTAGACAGTTGTTCTCCTCTCAGAGTCATGACTCCAGCGATGTCGGACATGGATTGTTGGACATCATGGAGTGAACTGTGGGTGTCCGTTAGGGAGTGTAAGTGGTCCCTGATGGGACTTAGACACCCATGTATGTCATCTACTTTGGCTGCCATGAGGTCGAACCCCACCCGCACCTGTTCAGCCACCTCCTTCTGGCAGTCTAACAATTGGCCTTGGAATGCGATGTGTTCTTTGGTGAGGTGCTGGGAGCCAGCCGTGGTGGTGGGTGCTTCCTGCTGTATGGTCTGTGCAGGGGGTGGGGTCTCCTCGATGCAGCTGGGCTGCCCTGCTCCTGGAGGTGGGTTTCCGTAGCTGTCCATGAGCTGTTGTAGGGCGTCGGTGTCGAAGGTGTGGAGGTCCTCTTCATCATCACTGATGAGTTATCTGGTCTGCTCTGCAGGAGGTGTTGATTGTCCCTCTGCAATGTGAAGGGGAGATGCATTTTAACATTGTGTTGACATGTATGTTGACGCATTGTTCAAGTTTACATACAGACTGCATGACAATGTACATTGTGACTGTTTGGAAGGAGCTGGCTATTTGATGCGGGACAGTGGACATTTGAACTACATCACGGATGTGAGGTTGTACACGTACATTATCATCTCACAGTTTCCTGCTATGCCAGATGTGATTGACCAGTTTCTACGCACAAGCGGAACCAGTTGTGTCCTCTGTTCTGTAGTGACAGTGTTGCACTTTGTACCACATTGTCGTCAATGATGATGTGCTGTTATTGCTATGTGTGTGTGCTGCATTGTGGGAGAGTCGCCCCTGCAGCTGTGATTTTGCTACCCCTTATCCCTTTGAGGCGGTGTGCATTTGACTTCTGTGCTTCTACAGTGCTGAGATGTTGCAGACTTGACTAATTTTGGCTCTAGTTTGGATTTTGGACTCTTGGGCATGGTTTATCCGCAGATGTGTTGTTGACGTCAGGGGTTGTTTGTGCACGTGGATGTGTCAGAGTATGACCTGCTCCTTTACGGATGTGTTCCACACTCAGCCACCTCAGTGTCGTGGCGTGCACCATGTCATGATAATTGGACTGCAGCCATGCTGTTCATCATGCAGTGTCACTTGCATTGTCAGTGTGGCTCACAGACACTCAGCTTTGCTGGTTTTAACACGTGTGCATGGGTTGGTTGTGAGATTGGTGCTGTGTGGGGAGGAACCCCTTAGTGCCCATAGTGGACGGGGGCCTACTTGCTGTTTGTATGTGTGCTGCAGTGTGCCATGTGGATCAGGGACATGATCCAGAGTCATTGTGGGTGTGCAGTGTGCTCTACTTAATTGTGCATGTGTGCCATTGTGCCCATCTCCCCCATCCCCCCAGTCCCTGTTCGGTACTCACCCTGGTGCTGTTGTGTCAGGTCATGTCGAGCAGTGTCCGGACCTCCAACTCCTGCCACCATCTCCCCACTGATGACTGTGGCCACCATTTCCTCCATCTCATCCAGCTCCTGGTGTTCCGCTGGACTGCCACCTCCAGTCTGCATTGCTGCCTGATGGTTGTCAGCGAGTTTCTTCTTGGTTTTGCGCTTCGCATCATTCCAGCGCCTCTTGACCTCTCCAATTGTCCTCCTCCTCACCCTGACTGCATTCACCTTGTTCAGGATGGACTGCGATATTGCATTTTTATTTGCCAATGACACGTTGGAGGTGACGAACAGTTGTTGGTGGCGTTCTATCACCTCCGTGATGATGATCCTGTTTTCCTGCGGACTGAACCTCGTCTTCCTCGTCTTCTTCTCCTTGCCCTTCCGTGACCCCGAGGTCCCAGGCTGGTCCTACTGGGGGCTTGTGGGGTTCTGGTCGTCCTCTGTACTTGCTCCGGCTTCCTCCATGGTGCTACGCAGTTTGAATTATTTTGTTTGTGTTTTTCGGTGTTTTTATAGTGCATTTTCCTGATTGACGCGTGGGAATTGCAGGCCTGTCGCTGGTTATCGCAGATTTTTTTATCGCGGTTGGCCACATCGCAACTTTTTTCGCATTCGTGTTTCGCGTTTTTTTGCCATCACGGTAATTTTATCGCGGTCATTTGACGCGTTAGCGCGTGAGACTATCGCATGGTACCGCCGTGTTGTGAATACAACGTTAACACAGCGTTATTTTCCCACGATAGGCTGCGATGTGGAAAGTTGTGTTAAGCTAATTTAGCGATAATTATCACACGTTGAGAATATCCCCCTACGTGTTGCATTTTTGGGCGACCAAAGAATATTTATTTTTTTGTTGTTTCTTATGAAGTTGTACATCTGTCGGTTTCAGCATCACCATTTGTCGTGTAGTTCCTATAGTACCCATGCAGGACCTGCGCGTTTGGATAACATAAACCGTGGGCTTGGTGTTAGACTGACTCTGTGCACCCCCACCACATATGTTAGCCTGATTTGCATTAGCTAGCTCACAGTGCCACTAGAATCTCCTCTTATCGGGGAGAGATTAGTTTCTGGCAACCTTAGATCATGACAACCCAAATTCCTCAGACTCGTGCTTACTTATTTGGTTTGTCTCAGAGAGTTACATAGAATAAACAGTCGGGCGTTTCAATAAGTATTTATTGAACAGTTGTTATTCGAGTGTAAAATATATGTGCTGCGGCAACCAGCAGACAATAGCAGAGATATATAATCAGCAGTACGATAAAAGCAAAGGGATAGAACAGTTCTACCATATTGCAATAATCATGAATACATACATGAATATGAAAAGCATTATGCAAGTGCGCATACTCCTACGATGCCTAACTAGATGTACCTGAGTGTACCTAGCACATGTGTAGGTCTAAAACCTAAGAGCCAAGAATCCTTCTAGGATTTAGTCGAACCCCCATACCTAAATAGAGAGAGTGTGGGACAACGTCCTAGTCTCGAGTTGGACACCATGCAAGGGCTGTGTTAGACCGCTGTCAGCTGGAGCGACTGCATGCAGGAGCCTCAGCGTCTCTGGTCAGTGTGTCAGCATGGAAGTCTCGGTTCCCTCTGTCTTACCGGGGCAAGATGTGGTGTATTTATACCCTAAAGAGTCTCGGTCCTCAGTATGGTTTGTATTGGTCTGTCGTTAGACATGAGGAAGACGTCAGGGGTGAACTTTGTACATACATATTATGCAGGTGGTGTATTCCTAGAAAGCCATGCATAATTGATGAGTACAGTGTGGGCCTGTGTTTGGGAAAAACCCTGCTGTATTCAAAACCACAGGATAGATAACGTTCAGCCCTCAGAGCACGTTGTGTACTAGCAAGGACCAATGTAGGTGAAAGATCATGCCTATATAAGGAATCATGACTATAATAGGACATGTACAGGTATGACCATAATTGGGCATATGCGGCTATGACCATAATAGGGCAAGCACGAATATGACCATGTATGGGCAAGCATGAATACGTCCATTTTAGGGCATATACGAACGGGTCTACATTAGGGCCTCTATACGGGACATAACACCCACTCCTCTTCTGAATTGGATAACAATGACCATACTTAAAATCTGGACAATTTAAAATCAAATTTAAAAGCAAGTAAAAACATAGTTTTAAAATCTTTTAAAAAATGTCCTTCTAAAATGTTAATAATTCAGCTAATTTCAATTGGCACTAAAAGAATGTCTATTTTGTTTCTCCATATAAGTTGCCTCACTCAAAGCGGAAGACAGCCATGCTTTTCTCAAGCGAAAGTGTCAATTTAGGAAATGTTCAAATTTTGCTCGTTTGTTTTGAAACGAGTGAAGAAGCTGAATTCTTTCCCAGGACACGATGAGCCAATTCAAGATTAAGCGTCCTGGCTGGGAAGCACAATATTATCGGTGTTAGCTGCTGCAGATGACAAATCCAACGCCTCACAGAGAACGTCAATCGCACATAGATGGAATGTAGCACTGCTAACAGTTGGTGCTGCGGCAGCTTGTGCAGCAGTTGTAACCTGGGTGCCTGTGGAGGAGTCACCTAACCCAGCAGGAGCAAACAGCACCTGTGGATTCTCCAGGAATGCGTTCATCAGAATCGGAAGCCGCTGGGGACAACGCAGAGCATGGGCCTTTATGGGGTCCAGCATTGCATCTGTATCCGGAGGCGCATCTGATGGAAATGTTAGACAAAGATCCAACGTGCATTCTTCTCCGCAGAACAGGCATCGAAGAACAGGTAAGATGCAGTCTACCCAGACTGGTCTAAACGATAGAAACCAGGAGGCATTGAGTTCTCGCAGGCAAGGAATACCCAGAAGTTGTACCATGCGTTCACGGTATGTCCGCTCCAGGAGCGTGTTCACCATTCCCTCTGGAATTGGGCCGTCCATTGCGTAGCAGTAATATAACAATCAGGATTCCTGCAATTAGGAACAGGATGAGCGGGAATCCTCCAAATGCGCTTCCCAATACGGAGTGTATAAAATTTGGGATTACTCAAGGACTGTCTGAAAGGTGTTTAACAGTCCTGACCCTATGGTCTTAAATTGGTGTACAATATCACTCGTATCAGACATATTGAAGATACGTCCCACCATTTCTGCAAAATGAAAGGGGCAGTTTGTATGTATAAGCGCCTGTATCTCAGTCGAGGTCCTAGCAACTTGAAGTTCATAGGTTTCTCGAGCGGAGGTTAAGGGCACGGGTTGCTGTAAAAGCATGGCTTTCAATCTACCCAGAGTATCAAATTGTATGAAAGACACATTCAGCGAAGGCCATAGCGGCGCCTCCCTGACTGTGTTCAGTGGCGAAAACAATACTTGCATACAGCAAGTAACCCTGGAGTTAACAGTGACCAGATCGGCGACGCCCAGAAGCATCCCACAGCAACCTTAATCATTTAGTATTAAGTAACTCCCATTTGAGAGCAGCTGGAAAACCGGCATGATCATGGCCGCTGGGGTCCCTGACATGTGACAAGATAAGTTTGCTACTGAACCGCTACAGGCTCTGTGCACATGAGAGAACCGCTTAAAGCGTTCTTGCAGTTTGTACCACTCAGATACACTTCTCGATCCCCATTCCGGCATCGGTATCTATATGGTAACTCCCAAGTTTCCCTGATGTATCCCTTACCCATTTTCTCATATTTGCCTGCCTGCCTTTGCTCAAGGCAATATTGAAACTGAAACGTAGTGACCGGCAGAGTGATTTGGCCATGAATTAGCCATTCTGTTGATGGTGAATCGGCTACAGTGAAAGGTGACCTTTCCAGTTTCTCAATACGCAACATTGTATATTTGGCTGCCCTTTGTGCCATTTCTGTCTTTTTATCAGTTAGATTGTATTCTGAAAACAGAGACGTGGTGTTTATAAAACGCCAGGGCACATAGCCTGCACACAAAGATTGCAGCGTCCAGCTTAACATCATAATAGAACGTAGCTGAGATTGCCCGTGTTGTAACAAGGCCAGATCTTGTTCTAATATGTCGATTGCCGAAGACACAATGTTGCCTAAGGAGTAAATCCTGGAGGTCAAAGTTGTTAACCCATTATCCACTACAGCTAATGCCTTCTCTAAGTTAATACGGTCTATTTCCCGTATTCTTTCTGCGGCCTCCTGTTGGGATATTTTCCAGTTTTCATTATAGCAGGCATAAAGGCCAGCGTATATGAAACATTTCTGACGTTGTTTCCTGGGTCCCAGTAGAAAATCTCTAAGATCCATGTCAGGTGTGAGTAAGGTCAAGTGGTGCTTCACTTCTGTGAGTGTTGAGGTTTCTAGCCAAACAAGGCACAACTTCCCAACACTATAGGATGTCACTACCCACGGGTGATGTCTCTGTACATAGCATGGGTCTGGCCTATGGATACTAAACCCTTCGGTTGTATTCATAAATCTCTGCTGACATTTGTTTGTGTCAATGGGCCAAACCAGCCATTCTGTCCAATCAGGATCTGATCTGTTGTACTGGAAAATGTCATCTAATCTCACCCCATGTGTAGTTGAATTCTGCCCCCCACCCATCTGCGATGGTGTTGGAAACCCCGGTGTGTTCATTTCCTTGCCTTTGGCTAATCCAAGACAGGTTGTTTGTTGCACAGTTTCATTCAGAAATAATATCTGCTGCGGAATGAGGCATGCTCTAAACAGTGCTTCTATTCCCTGGACTTGCCAGTCCCTAGAACCCCAGATCGATTTTGAATCTATTGTGTCCTTCCATAGGTCGAAACCCTGTTTTGACAACTGGTTCAAAAAGGATGCAGAGTAAATATGTTTTGTGTTTGTTAACATAATTTTCTGAGCTGAAATTTTCGCTACTTTATAATAAAACAAATTTGGGTCAGATGTGTTAAATCCTGAGAAGTACGTGAATTTCTGTGCAAATGCTTGCGAACTTCCTTTTGGAGGTGTTGGGCAGTGTTCCCACTGATGGTACTCAAATACATTTCTAGGTGTTATAGACTTGTGTAAGAAATGATGACCATATTGCTGATAACAGTACAATGTATCATAATCTGAACTACCTTCTAACATTTCATTGTTAGGAAATGCGGCAGTTTTTTCTAAATCAGACTTTAAATTGTTCACAGTATCAGTGTCCCAATCATCAGAAAATGTACTGGAGGTAATGATATCACTTAAAGAAATTTTAAATACATGTTTAAGCTTTAAAAGTTCAGTCGGACCGAATACATCATAATCAATCTTGTCCCATACTATACCGTCCGGCATAGGAACTGCTGTGATGTTCACTGAAGACAAGTCTCTTGGTTCATGATGTGAAGATTGGTGTGGTTTTAAAATCAAATTGACTCTTTGGACTGTAGAGCTTTGCTGGAGATATTGTCCATTAATAAGCATACTAAAAGTTATTATTAAACCTAGCCAGAAAATGAAAAATAAAATCCCGGTGATATACCATAGTTCTATCCAAGGTGGCACCAGGTAAGTCTTTCTAAAAAAGTTCAAAAAGTCATTGAGTTTCTGTGGAAGTGATTTTTTGGCTGGCGTCGTTTCCGGTTCGCTTGGATCCAGTGAAAACGTATCAAAGTTCATGAAATAGCCAGAAGCAGTTCGATCAATTGTTGGAATTGCATCGGGATTTGTTGAAATTGGATTTTGCTCTTGACGAGGCATGTTGACGTAGATGTCTGTAGTCGGTCTGATTGCAACTTGGTTACTAAGTTGATTTTTATTTTGAAGATGAATTTCTTGTTGAAGTGGAACGAATTCCATAGCATTTTTGCTTAGTCCTTCATTCCTTACAGGTGGCTCTTCAAACGTGATGAGTCTTTCTTTTTGAACTTCTTGGATTGTAGTGAGAGGAGGGCGTCTGCTACTGTGGAGTCCACGAGGCCTACTGTTTAGTATCGGCCACATAATGTGGTTTGATTAAGTCAATTGAGACAAATCTTTTCTCCTTTTTTCCGGTAAGAGCTGGCAGAAGTACAGTTCTTGTGCCTTGGATTGCTAGGACCGGTACAGGCTTTCTGTAGGATGGCCCAAATTCTTTCTTGTCAGCAATCTTCTCTCTGACCAGATCCCCGACTTTTGGGATCCAGACAGGTCTTGCCGCTACTGCCTTGACTTCCTCAGTGGCGGCCTGTTTCTGGGGCACGTTACTTGTTGTGTTCTGGATTCATTTAGATCCTGTAAAACAGCCAAACGATCATGGATATCAAATGGTTTTTCATCCACCACTGTGCCTTCACAATCAAGATCAGGTACCCACATTCTTGTCCCAAATAGGACCTCGTAAGGAGTGACACCCCCTAGAGAGCTTCTTGGCTGATTATTGATCGCGCGCTGTACCCCATAAAGGTGATCGACCCATCTACCGCCCTTGCCTAATACCCTAGATGTTAAAGATTGCTTTAAGTCTTGGTTTTTCCTCTCCACAACAGAATTTCCCTCGGGATGGTACGGAGAGGAGTACCGCAATGCTACGCCCATTCCTTCCATGGCCTCTTTGTAAGCCCGAGAGCTAAACGCCGGGCCACGGTCAGAATGTAACGTGCCAACTGCGTATGTGCCGACTCGCAAATCTTTTATATCAGTTCGAGCGTCAGCCGAGCGCTGAGGCCAAATCTTGGGGAAATTTGAGCTGGACGTACACGAACGGACAACCTAATGCTGTCTAATAATGGTATCTGTACTGGACGTGTTGTGGTGGACCCTTCCATCTGCTTGCAGATGTCGCAGTTCCGGACATAGTCTCTAATCTGCCTTCTCATCACGGGCCACCAGTAGCATTCTTTCAACAAAGAAACAGTCTCCCTAAGTCCCTTATGTATAGAACCTTTCCCTTCGTGTGCTACCACAATTAAGCCTCGCCTACGATCCATATTTGGTATTACTCTATCCCCCACTCCAGGAACCTGAGCATATGGAATATTTTGTGCATCTAACTTGTAGGAGTACTTGAGTGGAAATTTTGTAGGTACTGCTGTGCTGCCTTTGCGTGAAGCATTGACAGTTACCATTATCTCACCGTCTACCCTAGTCTTTGAATGAGTAACTGCAGCTACGGCGGCTGTGCGAACAGTCCCCTTTGCGGCTTCATCAGCCAATGAATTTCCTTCAATGTGAACGCCATCACGCTGATGACTCAGTGTATGTATCACGTGAGCCCTTGGTAGTTCGTTTCTCAACTCCACTATCTGTTCCCATAGCATTTTATGCTTAATTGTGCCACCTTTTGCATCTTTGAACCCGTTTAGTTCCCAATGATGTAGATATTCATTGTACGACTGTACACAGTAAAAGGAATCACACACAATTAGTGTGGGGAATTCGTTATCCGTATTTATAAGTGCCAGTATCAGTGCTTTGAGTTCTGCCAACTGAGCCGTGCAGTCTCCTAGAGATTGCGTTTTAGTGCAACTCGGATGGAACTTTCCATCGTACATGCGACCTTTAACAATCGCATACGCTGCGCTGTAAGCTTGCTTGCTTCCTGTGGCTGGTTGAGCAGATCCGTCAGTGTAAATAATGTATTCATACTGATCTAGAGGCAAAATTTCATTTGGTAGAGGATATTCTTGTTCGTATTGCAGGAATGCCTGTATTTTCAAACTTGGATCAAATCTGTATTCAACATCCTTTTCAGTAAGAGAATTAGTCCATTGTATCCATCTGGGATGTAAGGCTTTCACATTTGGAATGCTAGCTTTTGTAACAGCTTCTAAAGCTGGTACTGGGGTCACGACAATTATGCGTTTCCCCTGAGCCAGAGCTCTTTGTCTTGCTACAGCGGTCTGCACTGCTGTCAGAATTTTTTCTGTTGAAGTGAAACGCATTTCTGCGTTTGTGTACAGGTGTGATTTGTATGCGATTGGTGCTGTTTCACCTTCATTAAAAGTTAAATAAGTGTACCCGCATTGACCCGCTAGTACTTGGATCACTAAGTTCTGAGTGTTTACGCGTGTCTGTAAATGTTTAGTAGCTATCATGTCTTCCTGTAGGGAACGCAGGATATTTGTATGTTACTGTGTCCATTGTTTGACTGAAAAATCAGGTTTTATTAAGTCGTAGAAAGGTTTTACTCTTTCTGCGTAATCCAAAATGTATGTTCGACCAAAATTTAGGAATCACAGAATTGATTGTAAATTCTTTAATGATTTTGGAGGTTGGAGCAGCGCACACTTTTCTAAAAAGTTAGCTGCTAGGCTTTTACCCTCACTTGACAGCTCATATCCTAAAAAAGGACACTGAGGTGGGCAATCTTTGATTTTTTAAAGTTAAATTTGTAGCCCTCAGAGGCGAATCCCATAATAATGGTGCTCACCCTGGTCAATTACCTTGGTAAGTCATTGTCCGTCAGATAAATATCATCTACATAGGACAATGCTTCTTCATCCAAATTTTGTAGTAACTCTGTTACCCTTGCTGAAAACAACCCTGGGCTGTTCTTATACCCTTGGGGGAGTCGACAAAATTGCCGTTGGGACCCTAACGCACTGAATGCGGCCAGATACCTGCTTTCAGGTGCTATATTTTGGCAGAAAAATCCATTTGAGATATCAAGTGTTGTTTTGTATTTTTGTCGCACAATGTTATTCATTAATGCAGCACTGTGTGCATTTTGAACTGCAAATGTCTTTGTGCAAGTGTTTGAATGTCTGTAGTCTAAAACTAGATGATATGTGTTGTCAGGTTTGGCTATGGGGAACAAAGGATTGTTCATAGGAGAAGTGCAATTTTCTATCGCCCCCTGGTACTCAAGTTGATCTAGGACCTCCCTGACTTGTTTTTTAGCTTCCTGCTTTATAGGGTATTGCCTTTGGGCATTTGCGGAAGCTTTTAACTGGATCACATGGTGGGTTGAATCCTCATCCCAACCAACATGATTTTTATTCAATGCTGGAGCTAGGGCAACCGCCCACTCCTGCGCATATGCATGTTTAAGATGTATGGGAACGAGGTCGGAAAATGCTGTAAAAATTAAATTTTCTCCCTTTGGGCACTCCATGACGAATGCTGGCGGCCAGTCTTGCTCTGCTAATAGGATGTCATAACCAGATGACAAATTTTCCCAAAATAGACCTTTAACTTTTCTGGGCTTGTCCCCCTCCATCCGGAGTGTTATCTCATGTAACTTATGTCAGGCGCTTACCCGAGTATCAGGTGTTTCCACCGTGATATACTCACTAAAACTCCGCTGTCACCAGAAATTCCTTCAGGTTCTGGCGAGCTATCGTTACTTCTGCCGCGCTGTCTAGCATCGTCAGAGCCCATTCCCCGTTCAGAAGCTGTGTCCTCAGAATTCTGGGCATGCCTGATCTTGAGACCTGCTACCTTCTTTTTTTTTAACTGAGGTTTCTGTTTTTGTTTATCCTCTTTTTTAGGTACGTAGTCCGCAGCGCGTTGCGTGTCTCTGGACTTTGTACGCTCCTCTTGTCTGTGTTCTGACCGTCCTTCCCTCTCGGAGTTTCTTGACGAACCCTGAAAGGAACGAGTATCAGTATCCTGATACCTGTCAGGTTTTTTAATATTATCCCTATTCCTGAGGTTATACCTCCTTTCAGAGGGCTCCTGTTGAGAGACCTACCTCTGGATTGAGATCTGCTGTCTTTAGACTTTTGTTGTTTTTTATTTTCCCACTTCTTTTAGAAGAAGTAGGTGTCTGCTTTGTAGTGTCCTTTTCAGGACTGCCCACCAGTTGTGGTTTTAATGCTTTCCCACCTAGACTGTCTCTGCCTAGTTCTGCATATGCAGTTTCAATTATTTTGGGTAGATCGTGTTGTTGTTCTACTGGACTGAACTCCCTTAGGCGTTGGCGGATCGCCACTGAAGCTGCTTCCCCCTTAATGTTAGCTAGTATTATGGCTGATACCTGGTCAAAGTTATTTAGTAACTTCATCCCTAAGTTAAGGGCAGGTTCTGCTCTGTACTCATTTTGTATCTGTCTCAATACGTCAGGTACTACTGCTAATGACGGGATACCATGTGTTCTGGTATATATGGCAGCAAAGACTGAACCCCAAGAGGTGCAATCCTCTAGTTGTGGTGTGATCCCCATGGGCAAGCAGATTTTTAGAATTCTGTGTTTTTCATAGGTGGTAGTATTCGGAAATACTGCCTCAAGCTGAGTTATTTTCTGAGCTATCCAGAATGGGATTTGTTCACGTTTTGCTGGCATTGTGCCCATTACCGCGTGTAATGTTTGTGGAGTAATTTTATTAACTGTACTCTGGACTGGAGTATCTTGTGCTGCAGCTGGTGCAGGCTGAACTGTTAAAGTCCTCATCACAAATTGTGTGAGGTTTCTGTAGATTTTAATTAAATCTCTGTGTTGTACGAGTAAGTCTGGCTGTGGCATTGTGTCAATGTCAGGATGTGGTGGGTATGCCGCTAATATGGGCCATGTGGCTCCTGCTCCTCCGAGCGGGCCTAATCTTGCTCTTCCTCGTACGTGGGGTAGGGCACCTTTAAACCAGTAATTATGATCCTGGTAAGTGAACGGAACCGCTAACTCCTCAAAAGGAGTATAGTCCACTGGTGTTTCACCTTCTAGGTAGTAGTGAAATACATCTGTAACTGGATTCGCTGCTGGGAATGTAACCCATGAATAGAACACCTCTGTTTTATTGGATTCGTGTGCCTCGATCACGCAAATTAATTTTCCACCCCTGGCTCTTAGGCCATGTTCTAGAAGTTTTATGGTGACTGCCCTTCTGAAATTTGGTGCAATTTGTATTGCATCTTCAGGGTCTTCTTCTCCTAAACCGAAGAGGTCTGTTTCAACTCTCCTTGTTGCTTCTGCTTCTTCCACCATTTTTAAGTGGAAGAAGGGAGTTTAAAGAATTTTAAAGAATTTGTAAGATAAGGTGTTAATGCACAATTTGTAGGAACTAAATGTCCTTCAAGCTTGAATAACCAACAGCCAATAAATAGTATTCTAGTACTACTCAGCTGCGGCGGATTTTGTGCCCACCCACTCCAGACGTCTCTGGGGTTTTGTGAGTAGGTTCTCTGAGAATAGCACGACTGAACTACTCAGATTCTACTGATAAATTAGTACCCAACCAACGTTGGCGGTGCCATGTCGTGTAGTTCCTATAGTACCCATGCAGGACCTGCGCGTTTGGATAACATAAACCGTGGGCTTGGTGTTAGACCGACTCTGTGCACCCCCACCGCATATGTTAGCCTGATTTGCATTAGCTAGCTCACAGTGCCACTAGAATCTCCTCTTATCGGGGAGAGATTAGTTTCTGGCAACCTTAGATCATGACAACCCAAATTCCTCAGACTCGTGGAAACAATGTACTACCTTTCACTCAGTCACTCGTGCTTACGTATTCAGTTTGTCTCAGAGAGTTACACAGAATAAACAGTCGGGCGTTTCAATAAGTATTTATTGAACAGTTGTTATTCTAGTGTAAAATATATGTGCTGCGGCAACCAGCAGACAATAGCAGAGATATATAATCAGCAGTACGATAAAAGCAAAGGGATAGAACAGTTCTACCACATTGCAATAATCATGAATACATACATGAATATGAAAAACATTAAGCAAGTGCGCGTACTCCTACGATGCTTAACTAGATGTACCTGAGTGTACCTAGCATATGTGTAGGTCTAAAACCTAAGAGCCAAGAATCCTTCTAGGATTTAGTCGAACCCCCATACCTGAATAGAGAGAGTGTGGGACACCGTCCTGGTCTCGAGTTGGACACCCCGCAAGGGCTGTGTTAGACCGCTGTCAGCTGGAGCGACTGCATGCAGGAGCCTCAGCGTCTCTGGTCAGTGTGTCAGCATGGAAGTCTCAGTTCCCTCTGTCTTACCGGGGCAAGATGTGGTGTATTTATACCCTAAAGAGTCTCGGTCCTCAGTATGGTTTGTATTGATCTGTCGTTAGACATGAGGAAGACGTCAGGGGTGAACTTTGTACATACATATTATGCAGGTGGTGTATTCCTAGAAAGCCATGCATAATTGATGAGTACAGAGTGGGCCTGTGTTTGGGAAAAACCCTGCTGTATTCAAAACCACAGGATAGATAACGTTCAGCCCTCAGAGCACGTTGTGTACTAGCAAGGACCAATGTAGGTGAAAGATCATGCCTATATATGGAATCATGACTATAATAGGACATGTACAGTTATGACCATAATTGGGCATATGCGGCTATGACCATAATAGGGCAAGTACGAATATGACCATGTATGGGCAAACATGAATACGTCCATTTTAGGGCATGTGCGAATGGGTCTACATTAGGGCCTCTATACGGGACATAACACATTCGTAGCTCTTAGTATGCCAGTCTCTTTTTCTTGTACCCCTGTGGCCCAGCTGTGGTGTGGCTGCCAGACAAAGCGCACTGCAAAGGATGCACAATAACATATTTTGGACAGAACAAAAAACCAGTGTTAGATGGATGAGGCCTCAAAGCAGCCGCGGTCCATGCAGGTAACAGCGGTGGGGCCGGGTAAGGGGGGATTTCGAGGGACGATGCTGAGGAAAAATTAAATAAATAATTAATTTTCCTTCGGCATCGTCCTTCGAAATACCCCCTTACCTGGCCCCACCGCCCACCGCCCCACTGCTGTTACCTGCACGGACCACGGCTGCCTCAAAGTGTAAGTGTTGTGGCAGAAAAATGCTTCATGACAGATAAAATAATTGGCTTCAGAACAAATGAAACGCAAGCTGTCTGGCTTGCTAAGAGAAAAAAAAAATACATACTTCTTTGTCGTTCATCAAGAATGAAAATGAGGCGATCAGGAAAACTGACATGTTGCTCTGCAAGCAGATCAAATATCTGCTTCCTTCATGAATTTGCTAAACATGAGCTGATGGGATGGCTTGTGGGTTATTTTAAGCCATTGACAAATGAGAGGAAGACAGAATTGGTACCAGAACATTGTTGTCACATGAATTGCTAAGAAAAGCATCATAAGTGGCGTGTAGTTTCTTCTACACTTTTATAATGTGATTTCATTTTTAATTACATTGCTCAAGAGTTCATCCCCCAGACATTACACATTCCATAGGGGAAAACTCAGACTAGAAAAGGAATTCTGCATCACAAAACTGTGAGTGCAAATTACTGCATCAATGTCAAATTGATACAATTTTAGAGCCCCTTAATGTAAAAAGCACCTATTAGTTAAATGCAGTTGTGCTTGTAAACTGAGGCGTTGCCCTTTGAGTAACCACTAGTCAAGAGATGGTAGTAGCACTGAATGGAAATGAAGTACAATCACAGGTTAAAACATCTTTTGAATCTGTTATTTCCTGTTGGTAGCATAAAATGCGACAATGAGTAATGAAGCTGAATACAGTCCTTTCGCTAATGGTAATTTCGCCAAGGAAAATCTTTAGACAGATGTAACAACGGATGCTGAATGAGTCACTTTGTGTACCTCAGTGTATAGCAGAAAGGTTAGACTCTTCTGAAACCTTGCATTAAGTGTATGACAAAAGGATCTTCCCAGTTCAAAGTTGCCAAAAATCATGGCACCCTCCATTTGTTTGTGTGTGTTTTGGATTGTTAAAAGTGCATATATTTTTAGATCTCGTCCACAGGCAGTTTTAGCTGTCTGATGTTGAATACTTTGTGGTTTAAAATAAAACACATCAACCCTGATTATTGACAACTCACTTTTTGCAAGATGTGTGGTAACCGATGCTAACGCACATATCACAGTTATGCCACTAAAGCATATCTGGGGCAAAATAAAGGGTAAACAATGGTATATGTATATTTTGGGGAAATTACCATGAAAAACTGCAAATTATGCATCATTTTGAGGACAATAGTCACTGGGTGCTTTTTACCACATTCGATGCAGTACAATAAATATTGCGCGTTTTCTGGGATGACCATAATCGAGGCCATGGAGTGAGTTTTAGTTTGACCATTATTGCATGGCTTTCTTGTCTACCTCAGTTCTTTGCTCCTTATTCAATGCATTGAATCCTTGCGGTTGTGTTAGCCCTACTCCTGGAGCATTTCCTTTTTACTGATTGGATGAGGTTTATTGTTCTACTACTGCCGTCAAATAGCTACTTTTTAGGTCGAGCCTAGCATTGCAGCGCATGCGCTGCTCGCTTTGCGAGGCATGCAGTATTCAGTATAGTGTGGAAGCTTCGTGGAAGCTCCGCCCATTCTCTGCCCATCTTTTTCATTGGCTTAGGTCCTAAATGCTGCCTTCCGATTGGTTTTATGCTTGTTAGTCCCTTCTCATGACGGCCATGTCCTCATTTGTATCCTTCCATGGCTACTGGCCCCTTTACTCCGAACACTATTTTCTTCCCTGTCCCCCCCCGCCCCTCCCGCAGTCCGTGACTTCTCGCCCCCTTGACCCCCCACTCCCGTTCTTGCCTTCTTGCCCGCACGCACTCCCGTTTCCAATGCAATAGGTCTCGCGTAAATGCGAGTCCTATTGCATTGCAAATGCTTGTTGTTATTTTACATCTACTTTTAAGACGACGTTTCTTACGTGGTGCACGAATCCACTCTATTACGAACTTGTGCCATCTGCTGGAATATAGCGTCAGTACACCTGGTAATTCGTTAATATCTTCCAACTATTTTGAACATTTGTATCTAACCTGTTTCTTGTTTATATTTACTTTCTACTTTACACGTACGGTCATTGTGTAGTCTTAGAGACTGCTCATATACATTACGTTGCCTGGTCAGAACGAAAGCTTGGCATAATTTTTCCGAGTGTATATCACCACCAAGAAGTCTGCTTATACAATGTATTGAAAACAAAATGTGAAAACGTATCTCTGTTTAGTTTCTGGGTTTCTGCAGAATTAATTATCGAGCAGTAGACTACAAATCCCTAGGTATCGGATCCCTTAGTGTCTGTTGTGTGCGGCACTTTGTTGAAAATGCCTGCAGGGATATGTAGTTAAATGTTATGATTGGCTACTGTCGGAGAAGGTGACAGGTCAGGGAGCAAAGCAAGATGGCCGCATCCAAGGGCGGAGTGGTGCTGAAATCGGTGAAAAAAATTGTAATACAATTTTGTCCTTTTGAGTCTAACGTAAGGTCGACACGGTAAGACACTGTTATAATTTCTCGCATGGTATGTTTTGACACATCAACTAATAGACAGAATGCAAATAATTTAAGCAGAGTTAAGGAGATGGGTTCAATGAAAGTGGCTTTATTTTTGGAAGTAAAACTATACCTACACACTGGTAAAATGAATCAGTTTATAACATCTTTGATTCAGGTTGTAGTATAATGTTCAGGGATGGTAAAATGAGTTTTATTTCTGGGCAGTGGATTATATTTGTGTCTGTTCAGCTTAAGATAGAAGGAAAGGATTTTTCTTTTCGATCCTAGCATTATTTTGCTTGCTAATGCTAATTCGACTTCAGTAAATTAGATGCTCGGGTGCACGATTGTATGTGGGTGGTTTTATATGATTCAATAAAAGATGGAGGGCTTTTTACGAAAATGGGTGCTATTACTGGCAAAAGGAAATATCGTACCTCTTATGTGAGGGTAATTCCTATGCAGTACTGGCAGGTAGGTATTCAGTTTTAGGACACATGGCTCGTAGTTGAAATGTAGCTCACAATCCCATTTTCATAGTGTTTCTGGCTCTGCTCCTTTCTCTACCTTCTCTTCCTGCTCAATTGTGTTTTCATTGTGTCTCTCTTCTCACTCACTCTCCTGGTCTCTGCAGTAATTAAGTGAAGCAAGGGTTGGTCGTTAATCCGGCAGTGGCCTCGGCTAGAAAATTGGCACTGCTATAAACAGCAAATCCCGCCCCTTTTGAACTCCACCTCTCCAAAGCCCATTCTCATTGTGAGCGATAAATAGCTCTTTAAGCTACCCTATGCAGTTGAAGATTCAGTTGATGATTGTAACGTTTAGTGACCACCACCTTCTAGGCCATTACGGACACTGTTTCCAGTACCGAAATTTCGTGTGATCACTGCTGCATTATGGGCATTGCAGGCTATTGTTTTTCTTCCTTTGGACTATTTAGACTAACACACCTGAAAGCAAAGATTTGTATGTGAGAAGTTCAGGAAAGGAGACAGTGTCTGTAATTACTTGGAGTAAGGCGGTCCCCCTATTGTAAACTGTACAAATCACTTAAAATGTTGCTCTAGACATCATGATTTATTTAGTAGCCACTATTTACTTTGCTAATACAAAATTACTGGTTTGATTTGAATCGTCATTCCTTTTAATTGTGTTTCCCCATGTGCGATGTGTGTGTGCCCGAGTGAATGATGAGATGTTCCACTTTGACATCAAACCACTTACCAATTAAACATATGGAGAGAGGTGTGGTTCTTCCTTACAGTGGCCATGCATCCAAGTGGTTTTGCTATTTAGTTAGTCAACTTTTACATTCTAAAGTACTTACATTGACTTATAAACAATTATAGTTAGATACAAGTGATATGTAGAGCTCACAAAAGTTCAGAGGGTTTCGCTCAGCAAAAAACATTATTGGGGTGGATCTTAAGCAACCTTCAAAATCATTGTTTTGCTTGTTACTTACACGTGGAGCGCTATCTAATGCACAAAGATGTTTTTTGCCAGAACAAACCGTGTCAATCTGAACGGTACAGACCATCAGAACCTATATTCCAGGAGAAAGAACAATCCTATTATAACCTTTGAAAGGATATATCTCTACCATCAAACTACGGCCTTCAAAATGTCTTTAAAACTGAATCTAGCAATCGGGCTTTGCGTGCCACCTATGCAATCTGAGTGTGGGTTTCAGAAAACAGCATTGAAATAGATGTGGTCCAGTGGGTGCGTTTTAACCACGGAAGTACAGCAATTAACATCTAAACTCAGTTTTACAACTGCACCTACTATGCTGGAAATGAACACTTCTTTAGCTAGGCAGCTCCAACAATGCGGTGTCATTTCTCTTTCAACTGTCAAGTGTACGCCCTTCAGCCTGCCATCAGGATCACTTTCACAACAGTTGTGATTTAGGGGGTTAGTTGGAAACTGTGGAACCAGGAGGCATCATATTTAATCCCGGCCTCTCCACTAGGAATCGTGTGCTCTTGAGCAATCACTTTTTAATTTATGACTGTGCTTCCTTTTTGTCAAGATAGGGGTTATTTAGATTATACTTTTTTAAGACTACTAGTAAGCATGTAGATAAAACAAACAAAAAAACTGGACTGGTTATTACTGTGAGGTGGACAATGGTTTATTGACCAAAAGGCAATGTGGTGGTACATATATATCGTCATAATGTATAACATTTGCAGTAAATAGTAGTGTGTTGCTCGCTCAGGTCTCCTTCTGTAGCAAACTGTTCAAGCTTGGGCAAATAATTTATTTCACTGTGGCTCTGCAAGGAGCTTAATGGACAAAATATATACAAAAGGCATATTTCTCGTACATGACCCCAGCATGGTTTTAATTCACACATTCAGGGCTGTTTTACAGCAGGTGGTGGCATTCTCTATTTGCATTATTGCAGTTGAACATTCTCCTGAAGCTGCATTGTGCAGGATCACGGAGATCAGATTCAAGTTCTAGAAACACCCACTACAACTTGGAGTGACCACTGGCCTCGTACCACATCAATCCTCTTATGCTGCAGGTTTTCCCTCTTGGCCACTTATAAGCACCTGTTTTAAAGTTAATAAAGAAGCGGAAATAGTGTGAGTTGCATAGTCTTGCAGACTATTCAAGGTGCCCTGCCTGGCAGCTCTAATCCTTATCCTCTTGCTTCCCATGTGAGTGCCAAAAAGTTGGACAAATGGCATCCTGCAGCTGCTCAATGTGAGCAATGGTGTAAATTAACAAAAAATAGACGATTGACCACCCTACTTCTGCACTCGCAGTTGGGCACTGGGTTGGCTTTGTGTGCAGTGCTGACTTCACCTACCCTGTCCAGCAACAACGCAGCAACGATGGGTGCACTTAAGAGGAGTGCTACCTTCCTGTACCTCTCCATCCTTTCGCCTCCTGCTGCTCTTCTCCTCAGTCTCCTTCTGTGTGCCTCACACTGCTCTTCTCAGTCTCCTTCTGTGTGCCTCACGCTACTCTTCTTAGTCTCCTTCTGTGTGCCTCACGCTGCTCTTCTCAGTCTCCTTCCGTGTGCCTCACGCTGCTCTTCTCAGTCTCCTTCCGTGTGCCTCACGCTGCTCTTCTCAGTCTCCTTCCGTGTGCCTCATGCTGCTCTTCTCAGTCTTTTCAGTGTGCCTCATGCTGCTCTTCTCCTCAGTCTCCTTCCTTCTGCCGCACGCTGCTCTTCTCCTCAGTCTCCTTCAGTGCCTCATGCTGCTCTTCTCCTCACTCTACTTCCTTCTGTCTCACGCCGCTCTTCTCCTCAATCTCCTTCCTTGTACCTCATGCTGCTCTTCTTCTCACTCTCCTTCCTTGTGCCTCATGCTGCTCTTCTCCTCACTCTCCTTCCTTCTGCCTCACGCTGCTCTTCTCCTCAGTCTCCTTCAGTGTGCCCCATGCTGCTCTTCTCCTCCTCAATTTCCTTCCTTGTGCCTCATGCTGCTCTTCTCCTCACTCTACTACCTTTGGTCTCACGCCGCTCTTCTCCTTCTCACTCTTCTTCCTTGTGCCTCTAGCTGCTCTTCTCATCACTCTTCTTCCTTGTGCCTCTAGCTGCTCTTCTCATCACTCTCCTTCCTTGTGCCTCATGCTGCTCTTCTCCTCCTCAGTTTCCTTCCTTCTGCCTCACTCTGCTCTTCTCCTCACTCTCCTTCCTTGTGCCTCACGCTGCTCTTCTCCTCAGTCTCCTTCCTTGTGCCTCACGCTGCTCTTCTCCTCAGTCTCCTTCCTTGTACCTCATGCTGCTCTTCTCCTCACTCTACTTCCTACTGTCTCACGCCGCTCTTCTCCTCAGTCTCCTTCCTTGTGTCTCTTGCTGTTCTTCTCCTTACTCTCCTTCCTTGTGCCTTATGCTGCTCTTCTCCTCCTCACTCTCCTTCCTTGTGCCTCCTGCTGCAGTTCTTTTCCTCACTCTCCTTCTGTATGCCTCACGCCGCGCTTCATCTTTAAGTATTGCAGCCGTGCCTTTCTTTTGTTCAGTTCAGCACCACCTCAGCACCAGCGCAGCACCAAATCAGTACAGCACCACCTCCGCATCAGTGCACCACCACCAGCGCAGCCCCACCTCAGCAACAGCGCAGCACCACCTTTGCATCAGTGTAGCATCACCTCAGCACTGCACCAACTCAGGTCACCCAGTACCACCAAGCACCAGTGCAGCACCACCACCTCAATATCACTCATCACCACCTGAGTATCATTCAGCATCACCTAGGCATCATCTCTGCACCAGCATACCACCACCTCAGCACCAGTCAGCACCACCTCAGTCTGCCCTCGGAATCTGGCATCTGTTGATTCTCCTCTAGTGTCCGTCCGCTACTCGTAAATCAGGTACAATTTCCCAACCTACACTCTACTGTTGTTTTCTTGGTTATATATAAGGTAACAAAAATGCTTATAACACTTTTATTTTAACTTTTCAACAAGCTGCACAGCAGCCACAATTCTCTACAACAGAGCTCAAAATCATTGGCAAAGCCAATAGCTCTGCCTATACACTTATGAGGTCCAAACAGCGAGACCTATTGGCTATGCCAATGCTTGTTCAGTTAGGTGTCAGTACTCCAGAGTGCGTGTCTTTCCCCAGTCTCTCTGCCATACTCTGACTCCCATCCTGCTTTTACAGTCTCAATAGAGGCTAATTAAAAATCCCCACTCTTCCTTCATTATCTGTGGCTCACTTGTCACTCCACATACAGCGTACTTTTCTAGTTATCTGTTCAAGTAATTAATTTTATATTTTTCAGACTTCCCATAAATCCTCATCCTGCTCCACTCATCTTTGCACCGCTTCACTTCTCCTTATGGTGCGCCTTTTTGTTATTTATTTATGCATGTATGTATCTATTTCCAAGAGCCTGGCAGCTGTACACTGCTACTATGAGTCTCAGACCATATGTATGACTAAGTTTGCGTGGCTTTGAGTGGCTCCAAAAATCTTCAGCAGAAATCACTGCATTGCATTACTCTGCCCTGGGTAGGTGTTCCATAGTCATTGCGTGGATGTTCGCAATCAACTTCCATGGTTTTTTTTAAGCATTCCCAGATTTACAAAACCTTGCAAACCTGGGGATGCGCCAAAATCTTACACCTTCCCAAGGGAGGTGTAACAATGAAAAATATATTTATTTCTCCTTGTTACTTCCTCTTTCTATGTGTCCTGCATTCTGCAGCACACATAGATAAATATGCCTCTCAGGATTGTTTTTGTGCAAGAAGGTGTCCCTTCCTGCACAAAAAATAATCCTGCATGCAACGCAGGCATCCGGTGCAAAGGTGCCTTCATTGGCGCAAGGCAGCCAAAAGAGTGCCAGCACAGGGGAAAGGACAGGAATGCTCCATATTGCCTTAAATACTATGCATTCCTTCTCTTTCACTTTCACACAGTGCAGTACAGCAAGGTGACTTGCTGTGCTGCACTGCGTGGCTTCCCCATAAATAGGCCCCCTCCGTTCTTCGTCTTAGCGCAGCTTAAACAATTCCAATATTGCCCTCACATAGGTATGCATGGCCGTAACTCACTGTGAGACATTTTGATTTATTTTATTTTTGACAATGCAAACGGCCTTTAGCATTGGCAACGTCACTGGCTCTGAAATTGCCTTTTAAAAGCGAAATATAGTGGTTTTGCCATTGGTTGTTATTGTTACTTTTTCAAAAGCCTGTAATACCTCACATGCTTTACATCCTCTGCAGAGAAAGAACAATGCCCTCTTTCAGCTAAATCATAAATCATGCGGGTTCACAGGTAAAACTACATTATTTCCCAGGATGAGTGAGTTCCCTTCCATGTACTAGCTGCATTTGTAAATAGTACAGAAAATGAAGATATCTGCATTAACGTGATCAACTCGTCATTTGAGTACAGCGTACTCAGGATGAAATCAGTTTAATTGTGACTTCTAAGAAAAGAATGTTCTTGAAAATCAAAGATGATAGGCATTGGAGTTATCAGGAGTGTGAAGTATCTTTGAATATATTCAGAACTTCAGCCTGCAAGTTAAATACATGGTATTTCTTTATTCTTCTGGGAAAATGGAATAGAACAATTTTAATAAAGGAATAATGATTTATTTTAATTTTCATCAAAACCGAGTCTTCAAATAAAAGGACAATGGTATACGAAATTCAAAGTGAATGTATGACTGCCACTTTATCGCACAACAAAGCTCACATACTCATACATCAAAACTCACATACAACAAAATATAGCATCATGTTCATAATTTGAGGTAATTCGAGTTTAGTGCTCTATAATTATTTTTCCACTAAGGCATCCACACCAAATATGCGTCCTTTTTTCCAACATACTTGGGACTTTGAATGTAGGAATGCAACAAGATGATGGACAGCATGCTGAAACTTTTCAAACACTCACCATCAGTTAAGAGATCTGGGTTAAATCCATCGTTCTTTTGCTCACCCTGCCACCCCAGTTTGGACCCAACCATATGCAAATCAGTCTTGACCCTTCTACCCATGGGAACTGTCCGGTCCGAACTGTCAGGCTATATCCTCCCTGGACTGAAAACAAGCATCCTGGGACCAATTTGGGTATATCAGCCCTCATCAGCCAGGCTAGCTTGAATCAAGTGGCACAGCGAGCAAGGGATCCAAGTCTGGGAATATCCTTGGCCTCTTAGGGCGAACATAGAAACACAAGATGATGGACAGAGTGCTGACACTTTTCAAACACTCAATCCCGGTCATGAGATCTGGGTTAAATCCACTGCTCTTTTGCTTACCATGCCACCCCTGTTTTGACCCAGCCATATGCAAATCAGTCTTGAACCTGCTCCCCATGGAAACAGTCCAGTCTGAACTGCCATGCCAGGTCTTCCCTGGATCGGAAATATGCATCCTGAGACCAGTTTCAGGGTATCACCTCTTATCAGCCAGGCCAACTTGAATACAGTGGCAGAGCCAACAAGGGTCCCATTGTCTGAATATACACTTGGCCACTTAGGGCGCACATAGCAGCACAACAAGATGATAGACGAAGTGCTGACATTTTTCAAACACTCTCTCCCGTCAAGACATCTGGGTGAAATCCATAGCTGTTTTGCTGACCATGACACCCCAGTTTGGACACAACCATGTGCAAATCAGTTTAAACCCTGCTCCCCATGGGATCAGTCCAGCTCGATCCACCAAGCCACATCCTCCCTAAACTGGAAAAAAGCGCTCTGGGACCAGTTTTGGGGTAGCAGCCCTCATCAGCCTGGCTAACTTGAATCCAGTGGCAGAGCGAGCACGGGACCAATGTCTGTGCATACCTTTGACAACTTAGGGCAAACATAGCGAAACAAGATGGTGGATGGAGGGCTGAAACTTTTTAAACACCACTTCCAGTCAAGAGATCTTGGTTAAATCCGTTGTTCTTTTTTTAACCATGCCACCCTAGTTTGAACCCAGCCATTGCCAAATCAGTCTTGTCCGTGCTCTCCATGGGAACAATCCGGCCCGAACCGCCAGGCCTTGTCCTCCCTGGATCAGAAACAAGCATTCTGGGACCAGCCCTCCTCAGCCAAGCTAGTTTGAATCCAGAGGCCCAATGAGCAAGGGACCCACGTCTGGGCATTCGCTTGGCCACTTAGGGTGAACATAGCACATAACAAGATGATGGACGAAGTGCTAAAACATTACAAACACTCACCCTCAGTCAAGAGATCTGGGTTAAATCCATTGTTCTTTTACTCACCATGCCACCCTAGTTTGGACCCAGCCATATGCAAATCAGTCTTGACCCAACTCCTCATGGGAACAGTCCAGCCCAACTGCCAAACTGGGTCCTCACTGGACCGGAAACAAGCATCCTGGGAGCGGTGTTGGGGTTTCATCCCTCATCAGCCAGACTAGCTTGAATGCAGTGGCACAGCAAGCAAGGGATCAACGTCTGAGCATACCCATCCTACTTAGGGCGAAAAGTGCTACAGCAACAAATGATGGACCGAATGCTGAATAAATCAAACATTCACCCTCAGTCAAAAGATTTAGGTTAAATCCATCATTCTTTTGCTCACTACAGCACCCCAGTTCAGACCCAGCCATATGCAAATCAGTCTTGACCCTGTTTCTCATGGAAACAGTCCATCCCAAACTGCCAAGCCAGGTCTTCCCTGGACAGGAAACAGGTCTTCCCTGGACAGGAAACAAGAAAGAGTCTAGGAGGCACCTAAATTAAAGGATGGCATTTCTAAAATGTCCACTACATCCATGTTTAGAACGTCATTGAAGAAGGAACTTACATCTGCAGACAACACATCAAGAGTGTCCTGAAGAGCAAGATTCAGGGAATAAATGTGGTCATTACCAGCCCATTCAGCTGAAGGCAACAGTGCCAGGAGTGCAGCCTCAGAAGAGGAACCCAATTCAAATAAACCAGAAGTCGAAGGAGCATCTGGCATTAGTGGTGGTGGCCCATAGTAGGTCTCTTGCAGAAAAGGGAGCAGCATCACAGGACAACACAACCGATGCAACACCAAAGGATTCACATGTTGATATATATCTGGAGACTGGGACAAGGCTCAAGTTGAGTGCACACTCGAAAGAGCACCATAGACTATGAAACACAGGCTGCACTCTCTGAAACCACATTGGTCGGAAGGACAGAGACCTGTTCTTGTTTACTTCCGATGACAAAAAGACTCCAAAATACTGTATCATGCAGTCACAACACAAAAGGACATGTAGCATTTTCCATCACCATTAGGTCTTGTTGTGGGACATCAATTACATAGCAACAAAAATAGAACCAAAATTGCAACCAGAAGAAATAGCACAATCAGAATGCATCCAAAAACACTTGAAAACAACAAATGTAAAAAAGACGGAATAACTCCAAGCACAGTCTGAAGTAGAAACAAATCCAGAACCAATCACTTTAAACAAGTGTGCCACTTCAGCGGTGTTAGAAGCATCGAAAATACGGTGGACAAGCTCACCAAAATGCTGTGGCATTTGAGTTCGTAACAGAGATTATACCTCAGACAAGTAATGTGCTACTTGAAGATCAAACATTTCTCGGGGAGATGTTAGTTCCACATCCTTTTTGCACACTAAAGCTTTCAGTCTGCTTATTTTATCAAAGTTGATTTCTGAAAACAGGGACCTTCAGCCACAAAGTAACTTCCCCAGTAGAATGTGTGGGAAGATGTAAGATATTCATACAAGTCACAACCTTGGAAACAGTGACTAGATAAGGGACACCTGGTTTCATCCCGCAGCAACTTTGATCGTTTAAAATTAAGTAGCTTCCATTAAAAGCAACAACAATTCAGACTTTATCAATGGTACAGGAACACCCTTCAGATAACACACAAGGTTAGACATGGATGCATTACAAACACTACAGATGAAGGAGTGACCCAAGGAAGTTTCACACGCATGTAAACTAAGACAAATCTCTTTGTTCCCGTGCATACATCTGTATTTAACAGGGATAAACCAAGTCTTGTGTAAAAAATGTGTATCTATCTCTTCATATTTGCCTACTTGATAATGTAAGACATGAAAAAAGTTGAAATAGGCAGAGAAATGAAACCATGTATGACGCAGATGTTTCAGTTACTGTGAAAGGCAACTTCTTTAAACACTCAATATCAAGCATAGTGTAGGTTGCATCTTTTTAGCCATGATTTTCTGTGCGTGTGTTAAATTATAAGGCAAAAACAATTGCATTCACATAATTTCATGACACTCTATTTGATTTTAAAACCTGCAATATACAACTTAATTGCCAAATTGAGCTTAACTGACTCTGGCCATGTTGAAGCATAGACGTGTCATTTTGTATGATATCGAGTAAAAATGCAATAACGTTAATCAATGAATGAATGCGAGTGGACAGTGTAGGCATGGTATTATCTATGATAGCCAAAGCTTTTTCCACGTTTTCCTTATCAGTTTGTCTCAAACGTTCAGCAGCTTCTTGTTGAGAAAGTTTCCTAATTTAATTGTAAGTGGCATGTAAAAAACATTTAGAACAAGGAGAACTGGGACCTGATAAAATCCTGTAAATCCATATTATCTGAGAGGAGAAATGGTCTTTAACCTCCGATAATGTGGAATGCTCCAACCATTACTGGCATAATTTTCCAAAACTATAGGTAGTTGCTACACCCAAGTGTTGTGACTGAATATATTGGGGATCTAGCCTGCTTGCCTTAAAAACCCCATTGAGGAGTTCAATAAACAAGCATTACACCCATTTATATCTACTGGCCATAATAACCACCCATCTAAACCAGGAAGGAAGAACTATACGTGCCATTCTGCACCATTTCAGTAAGTTGTAGATCTGTTAGATTAATAAACTGCTGCCAGTTATCAAACCGTGCATCAAAGGGAATGATTGGGTTATTTAAAAGTTTAACATTTCCCAAGACATGTAGTTTGTTGCACTGTTTTGTTTAAAAACATCGTTTGGCGAGGGATCAGACAAGCCCTAAATAAAGTATTAGTGCTTTGGACCTGCCAGTGTTGGTAACCCCAAACAGATTTACTCATAATCCTTTTAGGGCCAGTTGTGAAAATAACAAGTTTGAATAAATCAGTTTCTTTTGTGTGAGCATATGTTTCTTCACTGAGGAAGGTTTAAGCTTTATGTATATGAAACTGGATCTGTAGGGACGGGACCAGAAATATGTTTTAGATCTACCCACGGGTGTAGTTAGGCAGTGTTCCCACTGTGCATGATTAAAAACAACAGATGGAGTCCTAGCTCTGTGTAAACAGTGATGTGCATAATGATGGTAGCACAGCATTTCACCATAATTGGTAGAATTCAAATACAAATCGTCATTTTGAAATACTGTGTACGATTCTAATTCAGATAGCATATTAGAAACAGTCTTAACATCCCATTCATCAGAAATAGAACCTGAGGTAATACCATAATCCATAGCAATTTTAAAAACACATGGAAATTGCCATGTCTCTGTTGGACCAAACATGTCATAGGGGGCTTCATTCCATCATGGAGAGGAAATGCAGTATTGTTCACAAGGGAAAAGTCTCTTCAGACCTTATAAGAAGAAATGGGGTGTAAGCACCTCAGCTACCAGTTCTGGAGAAGAGCGATCTGGGAGATAGTGTTCATTCTATAGTAAAAAGAAAATTGTACCAAATCCAATCCAGAGGAAGAGAAAACATAATGAAAGAAAAATCCAACAGTAGGACCATGGAGGAATCAGGTAAGTCTGTTTCAGCCAAAAGAACAGTGCATGTGCACCATGCAAGGAAGTATGCGAAGAGTCTGAAAAAAATCATCAATGTTGACAAAATAACCAGAGGCAGTCTGAGTGAAAACAGGACCCTCGTGAGGCAAAGGAGAGCAGGTAGGCACCTCCAAAGGTTGTTGATAGTACATAACTTTATTGCAAGGAATCGACTTAAAAAATGGCAAATTCACTTTAGAAACCCATCCTGAGTTATCATCATTAACTAGTACGATGGAAAGTTCAGCATCTGAGGACCCCAGCCTGGGTATAGAAAGATCAGGACTATTCATAGCCTGTAAAGGGATTTCTTGAATGGTAGAGAGAGGTGACAAGGAACTACCCAGAATCTCCTGGCCAAATGGAGTAACGATCAAATCAATGGAAACTTTTTCTGTTTACAACCAGCAAGCGGTGGCAAAAGACAGGCACCGGTGCATAGTAGGACAAGCCAAACTCTTTTTTATCTGCAATCTTGTCTCGGACTAGATTCCCAACTTTAGAAATCCAGGCGGAAGCCACTGGTTTCTCCTTCACTTTGTCAGTGGCAGAGAGTTAAGAATGTAAGTTTGAATGCGCTGATCTTAAAAGATTTCTAATTCCTGTAAGACAGAAAAACGTTCATTGATGTCAAAGGGCATATCCGCCGCCAGTGTGCCAGAGTTATCAAGATCTGGAACAAACATTTGGACCACAAATAATACTTTATTGGGAGTCCGAGCACTCAATGACCGTCTAGGCAGAGTATTTAACACTCTATGGACTCCATAGAGGTGACGGATCCAACTACGACCTGAACCTAATTCTCTAGCTGTTAAGGACTGCTTTAAGTCATGGTTCTTCTGTTCTACTATTGAATTTCCCTCAGGATGATAGGGGACATAATAATGCACAGCAACACCTAGGGGGCATATAGTACCCCAGGATTACTTGGAGGTGAGGACCAATCCCTGCTCCAAGTGGAATGCTGCCACTGCATATGTGTCGATAAAGACTTGCAAAACTTTAATAATAGTTTGAGCATCAGTTGATCACTGTGGCCACACCCATCGAAATAAAGAACAAGAATCAAAAGCCACTAAGATAAATTTAAAGGGACTATCTCAATAACTATATAATATAATGTTCTGCTGCCCTCTGGGATCATCATATGTTGTCTACTGGTCACCTATGTTATCTTATACTATTTACCTCTTTTGTAAGTAATGATGAATATCAAATGCGTGTATACTACCTCATTTCGTATGTCTTTATAACTATATACTGTAAAGCGCTCTGATACCCTCGTGGGTCATGTTCGCGCTATATAAAACCCTATAAATAAATAAATAAATACATGGAGTGGTCTGAAATGATGTAAATAGGCACATTGAAATAGCTTATTTGAAACTAAAAGAGGTGTCTGCAGTGAGCGAGCAATGGTGGAACTTTTAATTTGTTGACAAACGTCACAGCAAAGGAGAAACAATTTAGGCTGTTTATAAAGACCCTGCCATCAGCATAGGCAGAAGCCAATACTCATGAGCAGCTATTATTAACTCTCACCTTTTGGTCGTGGTTGGGTATCACTCGATCGCCCACCCCAGAAATGCGGGACAACTAAATATTTTGAAGACCTAATAGATAGGAGTATTTTGCTGAATAGCTTTTAGGTAGGGTCTCACTATTGCCGAAGCAGTGACTGCAGCCATTACATCATAATCTATCTTCATATGTGAATGAGTGGTCACAGTTATTAATATAGTCTGAGCAGCCACCTTGACAGCATTATCATCCCAAAAATTCCCTGCAATGTGTACAACAACATGTTGATGACTCAATGTGTGGATTACATGAGCCAGTGGCAAAGCGTCTTTCAGTGCTGCCACCTTACCCCAGAGAAGCTTATGCTTGATAGCATTACCTTTAGAATCTCTGAATCCATTCAAGCGCCAATACAGTAAATTATCATTAAAGGACTGGATGCCGTAATAGGAATCACACACTATAAGTGTGGGGAATTTTGAATCAGTATTCTGCAGCACCAGAACCAAAGTTTTCAATTCAGCCAGCTGAGCAGTCAGTCATCTAAAGTTTCTGTATATGTTTTTGTGCCTGAAATACACCATATTTCATGACACCCCTTACTGTATCACATGCAGCTGAGTACTTGTACTTAGTACCAACAACGGGCTGGGCTGTACTATCAACTTAGATTATGAAAGCATACTGATATAGAGGTAAACCTTCGCTAGAAATGGGGTATTCTTGTTCACACTGGATGTGTTGCAAGTAGGGTCAAAAATATAATCTACATCAGTAGCTGTTAAGGAAGAGGCCCACTTGATTGATCTTGGATGTAAGGCTTTTGCATTAGGAATGCTGGACTTTCCACTGAGCCAATGTACTTTCCTTCAAGACCAAGAAAGCTACAGTCAAAACATTTTCTGTTGATGTAAAAAGCATTTTTGCATAGGCAACTGACACTGATTCTCTTCTTTGAATAAAACATATGTGTAACCACTGGAACCCGCAATTATGTGGATAACTGAATTAGTAGTGTAAACATGAGTATGTAATTGTTTACCCTCAAGCATGTCTGTTTGTAAGTTTCTGAGAATACCAGTATGTTGAGTAGTACAATGCTCATTAGAAAAACCTAGACTAATTAAATCATACAACGGTTTAATGGTTTAACCTGTTGGGCATAGTCTGATATGTATGGTCTGCCAAAGTTGAGAAATCATAAAAGCGATTAAAGCTTTTTAAAGTATTTGGTGCTAGCAAGAGAGCACATTTCGCCAAGAAATGTGTTACTAGGCTTTTGCCTTCATTAGATAATTTATATCCCAAAAACAGGACACTGAGAAAGGCAATTTTAGATTTTAGAAAATTGTATTTACATACATGGTCAACGAATCCCAAAATAATATTATCCACTCTGGCCAAATGTGTGTTTAAATCATCATCTGTGAGGTAAATGTCATCAGCATAAGTGCTTCTGGGTAAATTTCTTGTGAAATTGATGTTACTTGGGCAGCAAGTAGACCTGGACTTTTTCTTATACCCTTGTGGGAGCCAACAGAATCTTCGTGGGCTTATAGCACTGAGAATGTGGTCAAATTGCATTTGTCAGGCACTATGTTTTGACAGAAAAAGCCACTGGAAATGTTCAATGTAGTTTTGTATTTTTTTCTAACAATGTTTATTAAGCCAGTGCATAAGGGAGACACAAGGATCAATCACACCTTGATATTTGATATTCTAATTGTGATAGAATCTCCCTAACAGGGCGTTTAACTTCATGTTTAATAGGGTATTGTGCTTGCACCTGCAAACTGGACCTTATTGGTACGACATGCTAAGGGGAGTCCTGAATGAATTTCAATCTTTAATCGATTATTAATCAATAATCATAAAAGTACAGAGTACGTGATAAAATCACCGGACATAATAAATAAAACACAATATAAAACCAGTTTAAAAAATCTAAAAGATAAAAAGAGCATCTAAAGTTTTCCAATCAGTACAGCACACAGCAATAGAATTCAATTAAAAAAACACAATTTAGTCCAGCATCAAATGTAGGGCATTTTTGAGAAAGGACCCAACAGCAGTTACAACAGCCAGTTCAGCAAGCAGATGCAAGTAAAAAAAAAGGTTGATCTGCACTAGTAGAAGCACCTGGATTTCAATATTGGCAGCAGATATCTCCGCCTAGGGAAATCATACACCTCAAAGAAAAAGATTAAATGCTCAAGAGTCTGTGGCGAGGTCCCATCACAGGGGTATGACAATATTGTTCTGGGACAGTACTGTCCTTGTGGAAAACAACTCCTATGCCGCATAGTGCCCAGTCAGAACTTGGTGAGCAGTGACATCTCCCATGGACTTGTAACTTGGGAGAGATAAGGCTCAGGGCCAACGTTGGTTTGAATGCTCATACATGCTCTCATGGTTGGCTTCTCTAGGGCAGCATTCTCTCTCTTCTCAGCTGCTTGCCTAAGGAACAGCTTTTTGACATTGGGACTGTCATTCTTACTAATCAAGTGGGGGCGCGTGGTATAATTCTGGACATCCCAATGATGCAGCAAGATTTTTAATGTAAGCCGGCCATGGGATTCTATGGCTATACTCACACCACAGGCAATCTAAAAGGTGAGTCTCTATTCTAACCCACCTGATTGTGATATATTATGGTGGGGCTTATGAAAGGGCCCATTCTGTAGCATATGCAGCTTTAACTTCCTAGGGAACAAGAACGGAAAAGAAAGGCATTATCACACCATCCCCTTGTTGGACTTTTCTAACAAACTCCGGTAGCCAATCAGTCTCAGCCAAGAGAATGTTACATTCATTAGTTAAATTCTGCAAGAATATTATTTTAACTGTATGTGGTATGTCAACCTCAAATTTGTATGTCCAAATCATAAAGTCTATCAGGAAGGCTTAGCCACTGATCTGGAGTTTCAACCTGTATATAGTCATTAGTCAGCATCGCTGCCAGATACTCTTGAAGAGTCTGGTGAACTATTGTGCGCTGCTGAGAAGAGTTCTCACACACGTCTTGTTCCGAAGAAAATTATGAGTATTTGTAGCATATTTAGGGGGGAAATTCCTTCCACTTACTTTTTTTAAACCTGTCTTTGTTGTGGAAGATTCTCTTCCTTTTTTATGATGAGTTCAGAAGAGTGCTGTGAGTCTGTTTTTGGTTTTACATACTCCTCCTGTCCACAGTCGCCTCATACCCCTCTCTCTAACCGTTTGTCCATAGACTCCTGAAAGGAATGAGAAGGATGAGTATCAGAATACTAATACCTATCAGGCTGTTTAATTGTATCACTGTTACTTAGATTGTAAAGGTTTTTGGAAGACTCTGATAGCGGAGGTCTAGTCTGTGTTTTAGTTTTAGCTCTTCATTTTTTCTGAGTGCTTTTCAGAAGACTCAGGTGTCTGCTTGGGAGAATAAGCATCAGGATTGCCTTTAACTTGTGAGAAACTCGAGATGCAGACAGTGGACCATAACAAACATGTGCAGCACCTGTGCCGTAAATTACCAATCTATATCAGAAACAAAACTGTTTTGTGTGCAAATTCCCAAATGTGCCCCCTGTCCAGAAGCACTCCCCCTTCCAAGGGGATATAGAACAAAAAAACAGATTGGAGTTGCACCACAACAGATCAGAAAAGTCCATGAAAAATTCTCACTGGAAGTTGAAGAAACACAATACTATGAAGTAAGTCGCTGCTAGTGCAAGATGTAGGATGTTTCTCTTCTTTATTATTCAATTCATACAAAACCATCAGCCAACGCGTTTCGTCCTTTTACAAAGGACTTCTTTAGGGCTGGAAATAAAAAAGATGTATACAAAACATTTACAAAAAACACACTGTACATAACTAACAACATGTATATGCACAAAACATGTATATTACATAGACAGAACATTCCAACAACGATCTAACAAGGTATTCCCCTCAGCAACAATTGGAAAGACCCATTAAAAACCATACCCAAAATGACATGCACAAATACTACATGGTCGATTTTATCAAAAATAACACTAAATATTGACATACATATGTCAAAAAAGAGCAGAAGAAAGGAGAAGAAGCATAGGAAAGAGTCAAAGGAGAGTAGACAAAAATCTAAGATTTGAAGGACAGCCGGGATCGTGACGTGATCACTGTGGCGACGGATTGGGACTGTAGTTCCCGCGTCCTGTTTACTTTTGTTTTTATATTAAGATTTGATATATGCTTAGCTTGTCACTTGCATGGTGGCTTTCTGATTATCTCTATTTCATGTTTAGATGCGGACTTTGTAGGACATTACATCATTCCCACTTCAGGACGTTGACATCATATTCTAGCCCTGTCAATTGTGGCAGTGTTTGATATATACATGAGTGGACATTGAGTGACTTGCTGGTTTCATATCGTGTTTCCTAAGTGCATAACGTAAAATACGGCGTCTGCATGTAATGAGGCGAACTTTTTCCAAAGTGGTAAAAGGTGGACATTAAATTCGATTTGGTAAGTGATATAACCCTTAATGGGTTCCTTTTTTCGTTTTTCGATTTTAGGTTCACATTAACGGTTTTTGGTGATAGGGATAATATGTTTTCCCATTGCCGATATATGTCCTTTGTAAAAGGACGAAACGTGTTGGCTGATGGTTTTGTATGAATTGAAAAATAAAGAAGAGAAACATCGTACATCTTGCACTAGCAGCGACTTACTTCATAGTATTGTGATTCTTCAACTTCCAGTGATAATTTTTCATGGACTTTTCTGATCTGTTGTGGTGCAACTCCAATCTGTTTTTTTGCCTTTAACTTGTGGCCTGGTTCCCAAACTATTATGTCCTATAGATGTTCAGGTTTCAGAAATTACTTTAGGTAGCTCGCATTTCTGATCTGCAATGGGAACTAAATCGAGCAGTTGGTGTTTCGCCTAAGTAGCTGCCTCCCCTTTAATATTACATAAAATAATTCAGAATACTGTGGCAAAGTTGCCAAAGAGTTTCATCCCCCATTATAGGGCAGGTGCTGCTCCATGATCAGCCTGAATCTGTCTAAGGACTTAAGGTAATACTGCAATTGAAGAAGTACCATGAGTGATGGTGTACATGACAGCAACTACAGTACTCCATGTATTACACTTCTCAACCTGGGGACCCATACCAAGTGGAAGACACATAGTGAGAATTCAAAATGTATCTTGGGGCCCTGTATGGGGGAACACTGCTTCAAGCTGGTTTGATTTTTGTGCAATCCAAAATGCAATTTCATCAAGTTTGATAGGGATTGTACCTATAATGGCATTAATGGTAACTGGAGTAATTACAGGCACAACTAACTGAGCCTGACCAGCTTGAAGAGCCCTTGCTGGGGCAGTAGTTATTGTACACATAATGTACTGCATCAGACGTCAATACAGACTAACTAAAGGGGTTAATAATGCCCGTTTGCGACCTCAATTTAGGGCATGGCCATGTACAAACCTCATTTTCCGAATCAGTAAATTTTACCGATTTGCAAAATGACGTTTGTGACTCGCTATTAGGAAGGGGCATTCCAAGGGCGTCCCTTCCTAATAGCAACTCGCATCTGTATGTATGAATGTTTTGCGACTGCAATTGCTGTTGCAAAACACTCACAATTTACCATTTAGGTGGTAAACCATTCACAAACAAGAAGGGGTCCCTAGGGGACCCCTTCCCCTTTGGGAATGGGCCCAAAAATATTTTTAAGGGCAGGCAGTGGTCCCAGGGGCCACTGCCTACCCTTAAAAAATGGAACTGAAAAGTTTCATTTTTCTTATTTTTTAAATGCATCCCGTTTTCCTTTAAGGAAAACGGGCTGCATTTAAAAAAAAATAACTGCTTTATTTAAAAGCAGTCACAGACATGGTGGTCTGCTGACCCCAGCAGGCCACCATCCGGTGAGTGCTAGCCATTCCTAATGGGGTCGTAAATTGCACCTGCCTCATTAATATTAATGAGGCATGCAATTTGCGACCCCATTACGAATCACAAACAGAGTCTGAGACACTGTTGTACATCCCAATTTGCGAGTCGCTAATGCGATTCGCAAATGCGGCGCAATTTGTGAGTCGCAAATTGGTGGGTCGTACATCTGGCCCATAGTCTGCTAAGACTAGCCGGGTTGCCCCTTCATTCCTGAGAAGGTCCACTCTTACATTTTGAAGTGTTTGTGGGAGGGCACCTTAGAATTAGTTAATATGTTCCTGGTGAGTTAATGGTATTTCTAAATATTCAGAAGGGAATTGCAGCCTCAGTGTATGTGTAAAATGTGTGTAAATTGGCATTGAATGCAGAAAAATCAACCCAGGAATAAAACACTTAGGGGCTCATTACGATGGCGGGCGGAAGCACAACCGCCGTGCTGGCGGATGCAAAAACCACCAGTTACCGCCGGCACGCAGCAGTCCACACGCCCGCCCAATTACGATGCGAAAAGTAGGCCAAACACCGCCGGCAAGCCAGCAACACCGTCCGCCATCAAAGTGCGCCCGTACACGTAGCGGCGCAGCTAACTGACACACACCGTCCGACGAAACACGTCCCGCCCGGCGCATAAATTACGATGCCGCAAACAAACGGCTCCCACGGCCAAGAGATACCGTACGACAAACCGAAGCGGTAACACGGACGCCGAGCACGGACAACGAAGAAGCGGCTCCCCCGAGCATGAATCCAGCACTGCAGGCCCTCCCCATGCTCTTGCTGATGCACCACCAAGGACGCAACGTACCGCGGAGACGCAGGTAGGCACACACACAACAAGTGCACGCAAACAGCGCACACAGTGCAAGGGCGGAAAAAGCGGACAACCCCCCACCAGCGCGTGTACACTACACATCCACCATTGCATCCACATATGACACACAGGCCAAATCGTAACATCGCGTAACACATGTGTACACACCACCTGGGACTAGGAACCAACCACCCCGTCACGGCCCCAAAGCGCCGATGACGCCGCCACACATGCGCACAACGCAGAGGCCAACCGCAGCGCCATGCATGCGTCGCACACAGACACAGGGACACAACCAAGCAGCACACACATCAGCCCCACCCGAACGCACATGACACGTGACAGGCCTGCCACAGACATGTCCCCAACGCCCAATTCACGGACAACACCCAACGCCACACAACCGACGCACACATGTCAGTGAAGTCACGCAACAGCAGGACACACCCCAGTGTAACAAACATGGCGTAGCACACAGCGGCGGCAACACCAACTAGGAGAAGCAGGGCCCCTTCGGGAAGAGGAACGCCAGTACCACACTGAAACACCCATACCACCCTGCACATATGAACAAGACATATAAAACGGAACACCAAAGAGCCCGGGGACCGACAACAGGTGGCCCAAGAATAACATTCACACACAAGGCCCAACGCAGAGCGGAAAGGCAGCCTGCCGCCCACACAAGGGAGAGCAGACAGCACTGAATGACCTTCCATTCCAACTCCGAAACCACAGCCCTACGACAGAAGCCGGTGAATACAGCCATTGTCCAAGAATAGACCAACACAGGCTTGCCGAGGAGACCGACCACAGGGCAGATAGCGCATATCACAGAAGCACACAACGGACGGGGAAGAAAGAAGAAAACACTCCCCCATGTCGGCCACATGCAAGTTAATTGGAAGGAGTCACACATCACTGACCTTGAACTGTCTGAGAAGCATGTGGGAAGAGGGCCCGTGTCCTCCAAACAAGCCAACAGAACACAAGTCCTGTCTCCCTACGACTACACAGAGCTCACAGCAACCTCGGAGCGTGCACATTGCAGACTGCACACACAGCCGGAGCACGCCACCACAACGCACCGCTGCGAAATGGCAACCGCAACACACCTACCCAACTACGCCGAACAGCTCAAGCTGTACAAAACCAACCTGTTTCATACATTGGGATGCGATCTCCTGTCCCTGCTGAACGTAAGTTACCGACTGACTTACCGCATCACATTGTTCAGCTGCGTCATGCCCGTCTTCTACTGTCGGAGGTGTCCCTACCAGCATCCCGTGGAGATATGCCTCTCCAACCCGGCATGTCTGAAGGCGGACCTGCTACCACTACTCCTCCCTCTGGACGCACACGACAGGGCCTGCTCTGCCTATGGGGGCATGGCGTATGTGGCCAACATCGCACCCGCACTGAAATGGGACCACTGTGCCTCCACACGACGGATCATCGAGAACAGCTACATCGAATGTCACCCAGCATGCCCCATCATGGTCCTCCAAGGGACAACTTACGAACAACACCTTGACAGCCACCATCCGCTACATTGGCTGGCAAACATGTACACCACCAATGACATGGAAGCCCTGCTGGGCGGCATCGCATACCTGACAACCTGTAAATTCGTCGGACCACAACGCAGGTTCCCCGATTGACCTATGATGTCCAACCCCGCACCCATGCTTAGCTTCCGCACGGACTGGCCAGTCACCACCACAACAGCCATACCAAACGACCGGCAACTGTAACCACACCATCAACGACATCGCCATGACATCGGATATGACCGGGACATGCACACTGTTCCCCATCACATCCAGGAACACCGCATGCATCGTGGGAGGCAGTGGCATGGGCTCTGTGTATCGCACCCACATGGACGGAACTGCACGAACAACCAGGACACGACATGGATCCAGCGCCCATGGACACACACACCGCTCAGTGGACATGAATAGGTCGCCTGGAGTCTGTGGGTGCTGCACCCCTCCACCCCCGCCCCGGGAATCCCATACCAGGACCTTTGCATGGACGACAAGTGCATACAACAACAACACGACCCCAGTGACTGTGACATGTCCAGTAACCACCACAGTGCAACAACAAGTGGCACGCCGCTGCATGCACGCAAGCACATGCCCTGATGTCATCTCACATGCACGCGTGCATGAGGAACAACCGCAGCAAACCTGTCACATGGAACTGAGATGGACTGTGCCCATGATGCCAAGCGGTCTGGTAGGCTACATGTATACCGTCTGTGTCAAAGTCCGCAGCTCCGCAGCTATACGTAAATGTACATTAGCACAGCCTTGGCCAAGCAGATGTCACTCTGAAGCCCACATCCCACATGCAACAGCCAATCACATGTAACCCCACACCCTATCCCATTTGCAATCATGCTCAGTATATCCTCAACATGTATTCCGCTGCCAGTAGTGTCCACTATACTGCACCACAGAGGACAGAAGACTCAATATAATGTTTGAAACCAAAACTGTCTCCGCTGACTCATTTCACAAGTACGAATGAGAGAGGATGAGAGTATGTGAAGTACACGGCAGTCGTGACATGACCATGTAGTCCACTGGTATTGGATGTCAACGCAAATGAGTAGCACAACTGTGGAAGACACACATGTGTCGTGTGAAGTCGTATGGACGCAGTGCTCAGGTGGGTGGGTGTGACGGGTAGATGCGCACATGCCAAGTTGGAGCACGCCGTGTTGGGAGGGGTCATGAACAGTACACCACCGCTTCCCTGGGCATTGTGAGAGGACACCTGTCGGGGGAGTGAACACGTGTGTGCACAGCAGCCGGGCACACGTACAAAGCGGTACCAGGCGCACCTCAGCCCACCCTCTGTGGACAAGCTGGATCCTGTTGTGCGCCCGCCATGCCCCTTGACAAGGCACACACAGCCCCAGTCGACCAGGTGTAACCCCAACATAGTCAATCCGCACAGGCGATACAGGGCACGGGATGGCAGTGGAGCATGGTGTGTGAGAGGTCTCCTCGCGCTCCTCCTGGTCATATCACGCAGGCAATAGAACCTCAACGTCTAGCATGGCACAAGTCAAATGGAAGTGTAGGGGGGACGCACCACAGCACGAGCAGCACTGACGTCACGGGAGGTGGCTCGCACCATCCCATCCATTGCCCATCATACCAACCACGCCACATGCCATTGCGACTAAGTGCAAGCGCGTGCGCCACCACCCCCGAGCCCTCCCCAGAGAGGCCAAAGAGTGAATGTGTGGGCCATCAGTCACAGACGGACGCGGCATGGCCGCAAGGGCAGCCACAGCCACTGGGTGTCGCAGGTGGCGGATCCGGAAGGCGAAGACTGTGATGCATAGTCCATGCAGGCCGGGTCTCCATTTGGGGCACCACGCAGGTGGACGGCGTCCCGCAACACATCATACCCTGAGACAGCCCACTCGTGCAACTGGACCCACACATACACTCCTTGCCCTCTCTGGTGCGAGCTTGGGGCTGCCTGTGCAAGCGCTAGCCTCGCAGGTGAGCATGCATATTGGGGGAGCGAGGGGAGGACATGAGGGCTGGGGCGAAGATGACTGTATCACTGTCAGTTAGTACAAGGGATGACCCAGATGTGGAAAGGAAGAGACGTGTCCCGTGTGTACTGCAACTAGTCGCCAATCCAACTACCCCCCATGTCCGGAATGTAAGCCCGCACCTAGGCCCGCCCATCCGCCACATCGAACATACCACCAGCACGACAACCTTCCCATTCGAAACACTGACTGGGGGTGGCGACCAGTGTACAATCATGTGTAGCCTACCCACGCGTACATGTGGGCCCTCCATGATCCATGTCACCTGCGGCAAAGTCATGACATGCGCAATGAGGAAGTGAGGAGAGCTGTCCGCCCCACGCGCAGAAGGTGCATCAGCTCCACAGACCCAGCAGCGAGTCCAGCAGGGGTCACATGTGCAGGGGCAGCTGTGCCTGGTGTGAAGGCACATGCATATAGACAGCACATCGACCAATGTGTAGTCTGCCCACATCTACAGTCCATCATCATGCGGACATAGGAATTGAACACAGGGCAACACATCTTCAGTTGGTGCACCCACCGTGACCAACAATGCGCAATCATCGACGTACCCGCCCTGTGCATGGCCCCCCACCCAACGGAGGCACATCCAGTGCCACCATCCCACACACACAAGCCTTCCACGGAACATGCTGTGTCCAATGGTCAGTACAGAGTCAGCGCCCATCTGGTGGATCCTGAACAGGAGACACATGCACACACATGCCAGCTCCCACTATGTACGTCTGCCACCTGGCACGTGCAATGTAA
This sequence comes from Calotriton arnoldi, assembly GCA_963921515.1. Taxonomy (NCBI): domain Eukaryota; kingdom Metazoa; phylum Chordata; class Amphibia; order Caudata; family Salamandridae; genus Calotriton; species Calotriton arnoldi. The sequence goes on along the minus strand of CAWUFW010009961.1, from coordinate 441,224 downwards.
CCTCTCACCTGTGACGTGTGACTGCAAGCACACAGCCGTCTTGGCATGGGGCTGTCAATGTGGACACCTGTCAATGTTTCGGGAGGTGTGATCCGTACAGTGCTGTACATAGGGTGCAGTGCTGACACCTACTACTGTCTCATATCCCCTCGTGCCACAGGTCCCACTTGTTTTGGCCGCTCAGCCTGTGCCCACATCGTCGTCGTCGTGTGCCATACTCATCCAGCCGCGGAAGCAGTTCCATGCTCAGCAGACATTCATGTTGCCGTGGCGTTGCCGCTTGACGGATATGCAGTCAGTCCCCATCAGCACGCCCCGCAAGTCATTGGGGCCTAGATCCCCATGTGCATGCACATGGCAGTGGTTTGTATCACTAGCCATTGCCATTGTTGGGAGACCTGTGTAAGTGTATTGTGGCCGTGCCGTCCCAGCTTGACAGCTGGGCTGTGGCTCATGTGCTTGCTCAGTCATGTCAGTGATGTGTATGCGAAATTGCTATGTGTCGTGTTGCTTTGACATGTGTCCTCTGCCATTGTCCCTAGGCGGAGACCGAACATTGACCGCCCATACCAATTGCTGGCGGACATGGACGATACAGAGGTTATTAGGAAGTTTCGGCTGGACAGGCCAACCCTGCATCGACTGTGTGCCATGTTAGAACCCCATCTCCGTCCCCGCAGGGTGTATCCGACTGCTGTCACCCCCACGGCTAAGGTGATGGCCGCCATGCATTTCTTCGCCACTGGGTCATTCCAGCACACAGTGGGCATTGGAGGAGGGATGTCCCAGCCCATGTTCAGCAAGGTGCTGAGGGATGTACTGGCAGCCATGATGCTGTACCGAAACAGGTACATCCGCTTCCCCAGGGCTCGTGAATTGGCGGCAGTGAAGGGTGCATTCTATGCCCTTGGCAGAATCCCACACGTCGTTGGAGCCATTGACTGCACACATGTCGGCCTTGTTCCACCACAGGCCACTGAGCACCTGTACCGCAACAGGAAGCACACGCACTCCCTGAATGTGCAAGTGGTGTGCCTTGCGGACATGGTGATCACCCACGTGTGTGCAAAGTTCCCAGGCTCGGCCCATGACGCACACATAATGCGCAACAGCATCTTGCCACGACTGATGTCCAATATGCAACAGGATCGTGCCTGTATTGTCGGTGAGTATGTGGAGTGGTGTAGCGTGCTGGTTGTGCGATGCTGTCCCCTGTCCAGTTGGAATAGCAACGGTTCTCTGTGTCCCTCACACCCAGGTGACTCTGCGTACCCGAATGGGGCATGGCTGCTCAGTCCATTGAGGAATCCTCGCACCCCAGCAGACGATCGCTACAATGAGGCACATGGGAGGACCAGACGTGTGGTCGAGCGTACCTTTGGCCTCCTCAAGTCCAGGTTCAGGTGCCTGGACCGCACCGAGGGTGCGCTGGCGTACTCCCCACAGAAGGTGTGCCGGATAGTGGTGGCGTGCTGCATGCTGCACAATCTGGCCATTCGGAAGCAGATCCCCCTCATCGTGGATGACGGAGATCAACCAGGGCCCCAGCCCGCAGACCAGGACAGCTCGAGTGAGGAGGACAGCGGAGAGGAGGAAGCTGGTAATGTGCGGCAGCAGCTCATCGCCCGCTACTTCACTTGACGGTGAGTGTCCATGTACGACGGCTGATGTGGCTGTATCTGTGCAGGTGTGTGTGTGCTGTGTCAGGGTGGCCGTTTGTTCACTGCGTGCTGTGTGTCAACGCTCCATGGCCAGGGTAGTATGCCACTGTTGGTGGCTGTGGCATTGTGCCCTATTGCTCTGTGCGATGTGTGTACATTGCTTGTAGTTGTTGACATGTACTGTGTGATGGGTGTGTGACACACTCATTGAATGTGCTCCTGTTCTGTCTCCCACCCCTAGGTCCCTACAGGCCCTCCGGATTCAATTGCCATGCCACGCATCAGGTGCCTTTCCGCCCAAGGTGGCCGTTGTATTCCGTACAAATAAAACACAGGGCACAAACAGCAGTTAGTGTAAAAGGTGCATTTATTTCAAACTGTGACATGTGATTGTGTGTAAGGTGATGACAAAAGTGGTGCGTGCAGTGACAATGAGCTGTCGGTCATGGCTGCGTGATGCACAGGGTGTACCCACTGGTTCTATGTCCATAGTCCAACACACACATGCCATCCAGATGGCTGTGTGGAGTGGGATCGTAGTCCAAGTCAATGCAGTGGCTGGTCAAGGAAGGCTGGCGGAAGGCTGGCTGGCTGCCTCACTTGCGTTTGGAGCGTGCGAAGTCCTCCCGGGAGATCTGTTTCCACTTCGGACGGCCCCTTCCACGTTTGCGAGGGGGTGCCTGCTTGCGACATGCTGGTGGTTGAGGTGTGCTCACTGGCTGTGGACGCAGGGGAACTGGACACTGCTGCTCCACCCTGCGCCCCGGCAGGTGGTGGCGGAGGGGAGCTGCTGTCCCTGGCTGTGACCTCACCGCCACCACCAGCTGGCCCATGAGGTCCACGAGTTGGCCCATACGGGCGTCCATGGACCTCAGCACCCCCAGCACCTCACGCGTGTCTGAAGCAGACCGGACCCATTGTCCTTGGGCCTCTTCATAGGCCCCAAGGACTCTGGCCATTTGAGGCAGGGCATGGCTCCCAGGGGAGGCTGGCGTTTCCCTGACCCTGCTCCTCCTACCAGTCCTGCTGCCACCGGCCTGCCCACTAGCCACATTGCTCACCACGGTCCTCGCTGTGGCTCCCAGGGTGGATCCAGTCGGCCGGGCCACCACCTGCGCTGGGGCTGGTGCCAGCGAAGACGTGGTGGTGGTGGCGGCGGTGGTGGTCGGTGCGGCGATGGTGGCGGTTGCGGCAGTGGTAGTGGCCACAATGACCGTGGGTGTGGCCGCAACGACAGTGGCAGCAGGGGGCTGGGAATGTTCAGCAGCCCTGGATGATGGGTTGGTGGGTAGGAGGGGTCCTGGGGAGCGGCTGGGCCCTGCCACACCAGATGGGCCTGCTTGGTGGTCCGTGTCCGAAGAGGAGGACAGATCCTCCAGATCCGTGTGTCCTCGTTGGGGGCTTGTAGGCTGGCTGTGCTGGCTGCTGGCTCCATCCCCAGCATCCAGCAGTTCGTCACCTGTGGAGAGAATGAGATTTGTTATTGTGTTGCACCTGGCGAAGTATGTATTTGTCGTCTGACATTAACAGTTCGTGCAATCTCGTACATGGGTTTCCCGGAGGCGTGTGTGTGGCTGTAGCATCTGTAGTTGTGTGTGCTTGGCAATGGGACTGTGTGCTGTGCACATGTGGCTTGGGACGGATTGGCCATGCCGATGGGTGTGTTGCTGTGCCCCTACTTAGTGTGACTCTGGTGTATGCGGGCTCCTGGCCCATCCTGGGTCTGGTTTGTACTTAGCTTTTGGTGTTCAGATGGGACGCTTAGGAACGCATATGGCAACATGGGGGCCATGCCCCAGATTCGCATTTGGGTGGGAATATGCTTTTGGGGTTCAAATGGAACGCTTAGGAACGCATATGGCAACATGGGGGCCATGCCCCAGATTCGCATTTGGGAGGGAATATGCTTTTGGGGTTCAAATGGAACGCTTAGGAACGCATATGGCAACATGGGGGCCATGCCCCAGATTCGCATTTGGGTGGGAATATGCTTTTGGGGTTCAAATGGAACGCTTAGGAGCATATGGCAACATGGGGGCCATGCCCCAGATTCACATTTGGGAGGGAATATGCTTTTGGGGTTCAAATGGAACGCTTAGGAACGCATATGGCAACATGGGGGCCATGCCCCAGATTCACATTTGGGAGGGAATATGCTTTTGGGGTACATGCTGTGAGCCATGGGTGCCGAACGTGACATGTGTTGTGGCAGCATGACAGTGCATGGTTTGAGGTGTGTGCATGCTTGACATGGCCTGCATATTTGCTGTCTGTTGTGATTACTGGACATGGCATTGGACGCATCGTTATGAGTGAGTGATGGTTGTGTGCCAGCCAACGTATTGCAGTTGTCCCATCTCCTTGGTGTGCGTGCTGCCCTGTGCCATGTGCATCACTGCAGTGCTCGGGGGGTGTGGCCCATGTTGTGTGTTGTTGCTCACAGTGTGTCGTGCGCTTCATTGACTTCTGGCACATGGTTGGTCATGGGCATGTATCTTAGCGTGACTGCTGTATGTGTGGCAGCTGTGCGGATGACATGCCTTTCATGAGACTGGGGCTGACGGATGGGATGGATGGTATGTTGTATGTGCATGGTGTGTCTGTGTGTTTGATGGGTTCAGTGGTGTTCGTGTGCATTTATGTTGTTCCGCTCTGTTGCGTCTAGTGTTGTTTGTCTTACATAGGCGTAGTTGTGGGGTGTGTGGTTGACAGGCAGTAGGGGCTACATGGACAGGACTTCAATGGTGTTTCGGTTGTGTGTGATGAGTTGCACAGTGGCTGCCGTGTGGTACTATATTCAGTGTGGCTTGTGCATGCAGACGTGGCTCCTTGGGTGTTGCTATGTCTGTGATGGGTCATGTGGGGTGTGAGTCTGTTGTTCATGTCCGTGTGCACATTGTTCACTTGTTCGTGACGGTGGGCGGTGCTGCGTGTTCGTCTGCTACGTGACATGTCCCATGTGTTGGTCGTGTTCCGGTCCTCATGCCTCCAGTAATCCAGCCCTGTCCAGTTTCCCACCTGCAAGTTGTTCGTGCGTGCACTGTACTGGATGCCACATGGCTCTAAGCGGGGGTGCTCCATGTTGCAGGTCTGTGGGGGTGGGGGGGTGTTGTGGGTCGTGGGGGTGGCTGGACACCCACTGACACCGATTGCTGTGGACCGTGATGTCTGCCTTTCGGCTGTCGTTGTGCACTGCGGTGGCTGACACGTGGCTGTGGGGTGTGGGGGATGCTCCTCCTTGCTGTGCTGTGGGACTAGGGGCCTGGTGTGTGTTGTACTTGGGCTGTCCACCGTCCCATCCACTGCACTTTGTGTTCCTGCCACTTACCTGTTACTTGTCGGTTAGTGCAGCTGTGGCGGACACATGGGTGTGGTGGGTGCTCGTTGTGGCGCTTCTGGCATATTTGGGGACCTGTTGGTGGTTACGTGGCTGGCTGAGTGTACACATGTCCCCACGTATCTTACAGTTGTTCGGTTTGGGCTGTGTGTGGTGGTGTCTGTTGCATGTGTGTGTGATGTGTTGTGTATTGTGTGCTGGACATGGGGGTGTTTGTCCCTGGGAGCTGTGGCATGGTGGTAGTGCATGTGAGTACATAGCGGTGTGCTGGTATACATTAGTTTGTACTTACCAGCCTCCACTCCCCCTGCTAATCCGGCGAGGATCTCCGGATGTATTACGACTCGCACCTTCTCCTCCCACGCTTTGAAGGTCTTGAAGAGCGCGGGATTCCCTCCGCCAGTGACGGCAGCCAGCTCTCTGTTTTTGCCCTCCTTCTTCTTGACCAGGCTCTTGACGTCATTCCAACGTTTGTTTATTTCTCCTCTGTTCCTGGGCAGGGTCCCGACTGCATTGACCTGGTCTACGATCCGGTTCCACATTCTGTTTCTGGTGGCTAGTGGTGTGTGCTGGACCATGTTCCCATAGATTTGTGGGTACACCTTGATGATCTCGTCGACCATGACCGTCAGCTCAATGGGCGTGAACTTGGGCATTCTTTGTGGTGCCATGGTGTTTGTGGTGCTGGTGCGGTGTGTGTTGTGTAATGTGCAGGGGGTTTGTGGTGCAGGTGTTTGGTGGTGGTGGTGGTGGTGGTGGTGGTTGTGATGTGTGCGTTTCTGTGGTGTGCTGCTGTCCTTGCTGTGTCACTGTGTCCTCTCCTCTCCTCTCTGGTTTGCAATGTAGCAAGGGGTTGTGGTCTGTGGGAGTGCTGCTTTTGTACTTACCTATGTGGGTGTGTCCTCATGGTCTGTTGTTTTCAGGTGTGTTGTGTCTGGGGTTCTGGCCTTTGTATTTTTTGTTTGTCCGGGGGGTGTTTTCGGGATGTGTACTGTGCTTGTGTATTTGTGCGTGCCTTGCTGTGTGGACTTGTTGGCCATGTTGTGTGCTATTGGTTTTGTGAGCGGATGGTTTCTGTGCAGGTACGTGGGCGCCATGGCTTCTGCCGTGTCGATTCTCATCGGCGTTGTTTGCGCTGGCGGGCGGTATATTTGTGGTTTTCCCGCGCTCATGGCGGTGCGATCGTAATTTCACGTGCGGTGTGTCGGCCGTGAGGGCGGGCGGTTTTGTGTTGTCGTGCGTGTTTCCGTCCGTGGCGGGCGGTTTGACTCCGACTCGGACGTTGGCGGGCGGTATTTTGTGTGATTTTTCCGCCGATGGCGGTTTTCGGTTTGTGTCATCGTAATGGCGTGGTCGGTGTTCAGACGGTGTGTGCGGGCGGATTTTTGCCGCTTCCATGCCTGGCGGATTCTTTTACGCCGGGTATCGTAATGGGCCCCTTAGTACTTAAAAGCTTCATGTGCCTCAAACATGGAGGTAACTTCTCCACCACCGCTGGCTACAGACATAAATAGGTGCTTCCAATTAAGCTTAGGAGGATAAATCCTTACCACCACGGAAATCTTCGTATTAGGCCTGGGTGGTAAAATCTCTTCTCATTTCGCGGAGTTTGCAGAGTTTTCCTCACTCTGCACTCCATGGATCACGCTGAATTCTGAAAAACTCTGTTCTGTTGAGTGGAGTTTTTTCCTCGCTGACACTCTTCAACGTCAAGTTGACAAGCTCGAGTGAGGAAAAGCCACCTCCCGGCAACATTTCTTAACACGGGCGGTCGTGGAAGGTCATGACTGCTCGCATTGAGAAACCATCCGTTCGCGTTGAGAAAGCAGCCGTTAAGGTAGAAAATCTGCTCGAGCAGCAAGAAAAGAAGCAGCGCCCTTTTGTGCTGCACATGGTGCCCTTTGCGCTAATTTTACAGCGTGGGACAAACACCTGGCGCTGAAAATTAATGCAAAAGGAATGACCAAACGCACTCCGCTGCTTGCGGAACTCCGCGTAGTGCGGTGGGGTTTTTGGTCACTTTGCAGGGTTCCACAAACTCTGCCCAGGCCAACTCCATATAAAGGTGATAAGGGAGCCTTGGGCACACACAAGTAAACTACTCAAGAGACCCATTAATTAGGTACCAGACCTAGAACGTTGGTGGCTCCATGTTATAAAGTTTCTATAAATTTAGTAGGACTATGTAATAGGTCAACAAAACGTCATAATATAGAGGCTATGGGGCATATTTATGAGCTACTTGCACTGCTGGAGTATCACCTTTTGTAATGCTCATGTGGGGCAAACTAGAAAATCATATCTATGAGGTCACACAAAGGCACTTTGTGTGGCTTTTAATGGCTCATTAATATGGAGTAAGGCAAGGCAGCGCAAATTGTTGCGTTGCCTTACTCTACACTAGGGAGACGTTCCATGGGCATTGCGGTGGGTGTTTTCATGCAATACCCATGGATTTTGATGCTTCCGCAGATTTACGAGACCTGGTAAACATGGGAAAGCGCCAAAACCTTATGCCTCCCAAAGTGAGGCGTTACTAGGAGATGTAACTTTTTTCTCCTTGTTTATTCCTCTTTCCATGTGTGCTGCATTCAGTTACGAATGCACCCGAATGTGTAGGTCTGCACACTTCTCTCACACATCTATCTTTCCTTCTCAGGATGAAGGTTGGGGACAGCAGAGCTGCATCTCAGTCACAACTCACAGCAGCTTCCACGATAACCCCGGCATGAAGTAAAGCACTTCTCACCGACTTTAGCATGGACACTGTTTTAAATGATAAAACAGCAAGCTTATCATACTGTGTCAGAGTTGCAGACAGCATCTTTAATGAGTCTGGGGAAAAAGAGTAATCGCCTATGAGCAAAAATAAACAAGGCATTGGGTTCTAATTGTGAGACACTGGAACTTATTGAACAATACCTACCAGGTATAAATATGTGTGTGTCACAGTCTCATATTAGGGAAAAACATGTGCAAAACACTATAAGAAAAAGATGCCAAGCTAAAAAGGAAAGCTAAAATGAAAACTAACAGTTGAAATAAAGAAATATTGACAATGAGTAGGAAAAAATGGCATTTGTGACAACATTTTCATCAGTTACTTTTTTACACGATGGATGATTTACAAAAGCAATATACCATTACGGCTGCTTGACCCTACTGGTCGCAGGGATATATAGGGTTTGCATATTCTCCAAGAACCCAAGTTACCCAAAGCCAACAACTAAGAAGCACCATACAATGGTTTTTCATTTTGTATCGACTAAAGACCAATTCATATGGTGAAATATGTAGAGTGAAAAGAGGGTATCAAGGAAACCTATGTATTTCTGAAATAGGCATGGAATCTGGAGTTTAGGAGCAGGAGTTTTTTGTACATCTCTGAATTTGTGGATACCGACCCTAGCATATGATATAGAGGGCATTTTTAAAATATCTTTTTTCTTAAACACTGGCTTCCATTTGGAAGGCACAAATGCAGTAAAATTTAATTTGTAATTACAAATGTTCTACTATTCTATGCTCCCACATGTCTTCCTATAAGAATTGCACCTCACTTGTGCAGGTAGGGCTAGTGTCCACAACTGTAAACGGGCCAAAATACAGCATGAGCCCATCACATTTTCCCACTAAAAACTGACCTGTTTTTTTTTAATGTGGGTGGCTGTGGAATTTGGGCCTTAGCTCAGCTGGCACCTAGGGAAACATAGCAAATCTCTACGTTTCTTAAAACTAGACTACTAGGGGAATCCAGTGTGGGGTGACTTGTGTCGCTCTCATCGGTTTTTATGTTACCCAGAATACCTTGCAAAATTCCAATTTTGACTAAAAAACTAATTTTCTCATATTTCTGTGATGAAAAGTTCTGGAATCTGCAAGGAACCACAAACTTCTGCCCAGCATTCCTCCAGTATCTCAATAAAAGTGGTACCTCACCTGTGTGGGTAGGTCTAGTACTCGTGACAGGAAACGACCAAACACACAACATGGACACATCACTTTTTTCCACTTAAAGCTGATCCCTTTTTGGCAAGGTGGATAGCTGTGGACTTTGGGCCCTAACTTAGCCGGCACCTGGAGAAATCTAGCAAACCTGTACATTTTCTTAAACTAGACATGTACTGGAATCTAGGGAGGGGTTACTTGTGTGTCTCTCACCAGGTTTTTCTCCCTTGCAATACTCAAACTTTGACAGAAAAAAACACTTTTTCCTCACATTTCTATGATGTAGTTCTGGAATCTGCAGGGAGGCACACATTTCTGTTTATCCAACATACTCAAGTCTCCCTATACAAATGGTACCACACTTGCGTGAGTAGGTCTAAAATAGCCCAAAACACAACATGGATACATCACATTTTTCCTCTCAAAACACACTTTTTTTGAAAGGTGGATAGCTGTTGATTTTGGGCCCTAGCTAAGCTGGCATCTAGAGAAACCTATCAAGCCAGAACATTTTTTAATGGAACTCCATGGTGGGGTGATTTGCATGGCTTTCACTAGGTTTTTTTTACCCAGAATTTCTTGCAAACCTCAAACTTTGACAATAAAAACATATTTTTCTCACATTTCTGTGTTGGAAACTTCTGGAATCTGTGGTGAGCCACAAATTTCCTTCTGCCCAGAATTTCCTCATGTGTCCTGATAAAAATGGTACCTCACTTGTGTGGGTAGGCCAAGTATCTGTAACAGGAAACGGCCCAAAACGCAGCGTGGATCCATGACATTTTTCCACTCAAAACTGGCATTTATGTGCAAGGGGTGAAGCTGTGGATTTTGGACCCTAGCTAAGCAGGCACCTAGGGAAATCTATCAAACCTGTACATTTTTGAAAACTAGAGACATAGTGGAACCCAGGGTGGGATGACTTGTGTGGATTTAACCAGGTGTTGTGACCCAGAATTCCTTGCAAACCTCGAACTTTGACCAAAAAATATATTTTCCTCACAGTTCTGTGATGAAACGTTCTGGAATCTGTAGGGAGCCACACATTCCCTTCTACCCAGCATCCCCTGAGTCTTCCACTAAAAATGGTACTGCACTTTTGTGGGTAGTTCTAGTACCCATGAGAGGAAATGACCCAAAACGCAACATAGATACATCACCTTGTTTAGCAGGCACTTAGGGAAACCCAGCAAACATGTAATTTATTAAAACTAGACAAATAGGGGAGTCCAGGGTGGTTTGCCTTGCAAGGATCACATGAGGTTTTCTTCCAAACATTGCCCTGTAAACTCAAACTTTGCTTGAAATCACACATTTTCCTTCCATTTCTGTGATGGAAACTTCCTGAATCTGCACAAATTCACGTAATTCCTGCTATTCAGCGTTACCCCACTTGTGCTGATAAAAATGCTTGTGTGGGTGGGCCTGGTGCCCACAACAGGAACAAATCAATCTAAGGTCAATAGGAGCCCTTGTGAGGGGTGTGGCCAATGCCAGAGTGCAACACATTCAGCCAAAGGCAAAATCCCTGGTGTCAGGTGGAATCTCCTGAACTTTCCCTGGCATCTAGTAGGCTTACTACCCCCCGGGGGCAGATAGCGGATAAATACCCCATTTGCCCCCCAGGGGGGGCAGAAAGACTGTTGTCCTATTTTGTTGGGGTGGGAGCATAGCCATGCCCATGGTGGGCAACCCTCAATGCTATATTTTTAAATAAAAAACTTTCCTGGGTGTCTAGTGGGCATTCTGCTGGGCCGCCACCCCTATATGTTTTAAACAAATCAACTTTCCCTGGCTCTTAGTGAGCTTTGTGCCCCCCTGGGGGGGCAGAAGGGGTCATTACTATATCTGCCCTCTAGGAGAGCAGAAAGACTGTTTCCCCATTCACTGGGGGGAGGCATTTGTTGCCCATGCTGGACAGCCCCCACAACTATAGTTGTATTAACACAAAATCCCTAGTTGGATTTCTGCCCACTTGGGGAGGCTGATCAGGAGTAATTGCTGGTGACCAGTGTGCACGATATTGCTCATGCTTTCCAGGAGATTGGCAGAGTTGAGGTCATTGGAGGTCACCGAGGATGATGTAGTTCCTATAGTCGATTGCCAGGGGGGTGATGATTTCTGCGATGGCATTACAGAAGCCAGGGCCCGAGGGTCTGTAGGCAAGGGTTCATCTGACGGTTGTGTTTGCGTCGATCTGGACCTGGAGGTTGAGGTGTTCCATGATTGAGGAGATGTTGTTGTTGGTGCAATAGAGGGTTTCCTTGTGGATGATGATGTGGTCTCTGTGTATCATCTTGTAGCCGTGGGGAGTTGCGGTAGCGATGTCGGGGTTGAGGACGGGTTTAGCCAGATCTTGGTGATGAACATCACATTGGGGTGGAAGTGGTGATGGCATCTCAGATTTCAGTGGTGTGCTTGTTAAGGGATCTGATGTTGAGCAGCATGCACTGGAGCTGTTCTGCAGGGTTGGAGGTTGGATGTGTAGGTGCTGCATTGGGTCAGTGCCACAGGTGAACCGGCAATGGTGACAGCTGAAGGGCCCTTCTGTGTGTTTTGGGGAGGCAATGCACCAGTTGTTGTTGCGGCCTCTGGGTGCCAGCGCAAGGAGCTTGGCGGTGGTGTAGTGATGGATGGCCGGGGAACCAGGGTTTCTGGTGCTGGGTGTGGTCCAGGTGTGGTCCGGCACAGACAGGCTTGCCTTTGGCATGCCTTCAGTGTGCGAGCGGTGCAGCAACACATTGGCCTACATAAGTAGTCCTGTGAGGGGATGTTGGGGAGGCAGGAATTTGGGAGGGGGGAGAAATGGTGGTAAAAAATTACGGGAAGGGCGGGGACAAGTGCATCAAGTGGCCAAAGGAACTAAGTTCCAAAAACAACCAATCTGACAGCAATAATTACAATAATGACAATACTGAAAGGAATAAAAAAATACATTACTGTGAATGCAGGCCCGAACCTGAGGACTCGGGGCTTGAAGACAAGGCACCAGACTCTGGCACTTGGCAGAGGTGCAGGGATTGGTAGACAGACCAGGGAGGTCAGGGCTACTATAATTGAGGGCATCAAATTGAACTCACCAATAAAAAAGTAAAGTTTTAACCAGAATTTTAGAGTCTGCTTTAATACAATCAGTGTTAGAAAAAAGCTCTGAAATCCCCAAGATGTTAAAAGTAGATTTTACATATCTGATAGAATCTCCCTAGTAAAGTTTGCTTCTAGCGAACCCCAAACCCTTAGCTACAGTAACAAAGGGCATAAAATAATTTTATCTGTCAAAGAATCCAACCCTGTTTCAGAGTGACTTCTAAATGTAGGAGTCAATTTGGGGACTTCTAACAATATGCATAAAAATTTATTTTGCACTCTTTGTAGCAGCTCAGCTCCTTTGTACCCCCATATTCCTGCTCCATAACTCCCAATAGCCTCACATTTACTTTTATAAATATTGCTGACCTCCTTCCTTGTGCTTTGGCCCACTTTTCTAGTAAAAGTTAAATATATTCTGTTCCTCTCTGAACCTGATGTTCCCTAGGGTTGAGAAAAAACTCTCAGTTCATGTGGGAGTCCAAGGTGATGCCCAGATAAGTGAAACTTTGCACCTGGGCTATCTTAATCCCGCCCAAGTGAAATGTGCTCATTTTAGTATTTTTAGGCCCCAATATCATTATAAAAGTTTTTGAGTTAGTCCTAGGTCATTCATAAAAGAATTAAAAGCATCTAAGAGAATTTGAAGGCCATTTGAAGTTTTCAGTATCAGAACCACGCCATCTGCGTATAGCAGGACTGAGACAGGACAATTCCCCATTTGAGGAATATCTTTCCCGGTTTGACATAGATGTTTATCCAAATGATTTATTTAGAGTATTGAAAACAAAGGGGCCAACACACATCGCTGTTCAACTCCCAGCGTAGATATTATTTTAGGGGAGAGTTCTCCATCAATCCCATATTGAATGCTGGCTGTATTGTCCTGATGCATCCGGCGTAACAAATCTATAATAGGCAGATCAAACCCTTCCTTCTCCACGATGGCCCAGAGTTTAGAGAGATTAACCAAGTCAAAAGCACAGGAAAGGCGCATAAAAACTAAATGAATGGACCCTCTCCTGGTCTTGACCTATTCCCCTGAAATTATCTGAACATTCAGAGACTTCTCTACTATGCCTTCGCCAAGAGGAAAGCCATACTGTACCCTGGAAAAAACTTGTTTTTTGTCCACCCAAGTTTCCAGTTTGGATACTAAAATTCTGCCTAAAGTCTTTAATGAGCTATCGAAAAGAGAAAAAGGACTGTAAGAGATAGGGAGATTCCTATTCCCTTTTTTATAAATCAAAACCACGACTGCCTCCTTTCAAGATGGCACTAGATGCTCTACAGCAGCAGCTCTAATATCATTTGCTAGGACAGGGGCCCAGAAAGAGATATTTTCTTTGTATATGTCCATAGGAACTCCCTCCGGGCCCAAGACTTTACCTGAAGGGCTTGCCTTAAATGCACAAATAAATCCTGTACACCTACAGACTGGCTCAGGGCCTCCTAATCGCAGCATCTTTCCGTGACACTGGGAGTTAGAGGTTCAGTCTTGGCTGGATCAAAAATATTAGAACAATTTTCAACCCAAGTCTGAACTGGAATAAGGGATTCAATCACAGGCTTTAGATGACTGGAAAAAAGGGATGATTAACCACTTTCTAAAAGGATGCACTATCCCTTAAATTCCCAGCCATCTCTAAATCCTCCCAGACTTCAGATTTAGACTCAGCTTTCCCGTTATCTAGGGTTTCTTTATACACCCTCCTGACAGAGATTATGGGCCCGATTCACAAAGGTAAACTTAGACCTGAAGTCTAAGTTTAGACCTGAAGTCTAAGTTTAGACCAAAGTTTAACTTTATACCTGAAGTCTAAGTTTTGATTTGAAGCCTAAGTTTAGATATAAAGTCTAACTTTAAACCTGAAGTCTTACGTTTGACCTAAAGTCAAACTTTAGACTTCAGGTCTAAACTTGGACTTTAGGTCTAAACTTAGACTTCAGGTTCAAGCTTACTTTTGTAAATTGGGCGCTATAACTTCCCTGGAATATGGATTTCTAGAGAGTAGTAGTTTCAATTGATTGTGAGCAGCTGTACCAGTACGTTAAACCAACCCTGTATATGACTATGTTTTGCTGGTTTGTTTACGAGCAGCCTTGAGTAGATAGAAGTGCAAACTCAATTAAAAGCCTCTATAATATTCTGAGGATCCTCATCAGGAGTAGTAATTACCCTAAAAGCATACTGATGATTTTTAACAAGATCTCCCAGAAAATAAAATCTTATCAATGTTCTCCCAATAACTTCTGACCCCTTTATTTCCAGTATATACTAATTCCGGACCCACTGCTCTTCTGAAACTATAAATAGATTATGGTCGTTGATGCAACTAGCAAACAAATTATAATCCTATAGAAAGATCACCAAATCATAGGAAAAAATCAATATCACTAGTTTCCATTTCCTTTTGCTGCATATATTATGATTTTGGCATAACTCTACAAGGTGTGCTATCCTACCCATTGGTGACACGGGTGAACTCGAATCAATGCACCAGCGATGAATGTGAAAGACAGATTATTGTAGCCCTGCAAAACACTATTCAATGAGTAATTGACATAAAATTATCGCTTTTTGTTACTGACAATCCCACCCGGGGCACAGTGGAAACAGCAACAGACCTTATTTCATTATTCACCATATCACACACACTGTAATAAGAATGAACACTTTTATGTTCAATGTAGAAAGAAGGCAAGTTATAAATAACGAGAATAAAATTAACATTTCTTACATTGTTAAAATGTCATTTGAAATGTCATCTAGAGGATAACACTCTAGCTCTACTTCTATGTGCTATATTAAGAGAGCATGATACACAGAGCAACTTGCAGTCTGAGGGCCAGATGTACGACCATTGAATTTTACGACTCGCAAATTGCAACAAATTGCAAGTCGCAATTTGCGAGTCGCAAATTTCAATGTACAACAGAGTCGCAGACACTGTTTGCGATTCCCAATGGGGTCGCAAATTGCATGCCTCATGAATATTAATGAGGCTGTCGCAATTTGCGACCCCATTGGGAATGGCTAGCACTCCCAGGGATGGTGGCCTGCTGGGGTCAGCAGACCACCATGTCTGGGACGGCTTTGTCAATAAAGCATATTTTTTTTTATGCAGCCCGTTTTCCTTAAACTTTTCAGTTTCATTTTTTAAGGGTAGGCAGTGGTCCCTGGGACCACTGACTGCTCTTAAAAAACATTTGCGCACCCATTCACAAAGGGGAAGGGGTCCCTTGGGGACCCCTTCCCATTTTCAAGTGGTTTACCACCTACTTGAAGTAGATGGTAAACTGCGAGTGTTTTGAGACCGCAAATGCGGTCGCAAAGCACTCATGCATGGCATTTGCATTCGCAATTAGGAAGGGATGCCCTTGGCACGCCCCTTCCTAATAGCAAGTCGCTAACCCTATTTTTCTAGTCGCTAATAGATTAGCAACTCGCAAAATAGGGTTAGTACATTGTGCTTGCGTTTTTTACGGTCGCAAATGGGCCAAATGCCCCTTTGCGACTGCAAAAAACGGTCGTACATCTAGCCCCAAGTTTCTTAGTGAGATGAGACATATTGCTTGGGAAACATCCTGAACAACGACTCCGGAACAACGAGTTCCGGAGTCACGCAAGCCGAACAACGACTTGCCCGAACAACGACTCAGCCTTAACCACGCATGTGCGTGGTTAAGGCTGATTCGATCTAGTGTTCGGGCAGGGCGGAGGTTCCGAGGAGCGTCGCAGAGGAACAGGTAAGAGGGTTAATTTTCAGGGGTGGTGGGGGTTTAGGATTAGATTTTAGGGGTTTGGGGTTTAGTTTTAAGGTGGGGAATTAGTTTAAAAGGTGTTGAGTTCGTTATTAGGAGGTGGGGGTAATCGTGATTATTTTTAGGGAGGGGAATTAGTTTTTGGGGGTTGAGTTTATTTTTAAGGGGTGTGGGTGATCGTGTTTGTTTTTAGGGTGTGTGGGTGATCGTGTTTATTATTAGGGAAGGGGAATTAGTTATTAGGGTTTGTGGGTGATCGTGTTTATTTTTAGAGTGGGGAATTAGTTTTAGGAGGGCGGGGGATTGGTGTTAGTATGCAGGGGTTGGGGGGTTTGGGGTTAGTTTTTAGGGGTTTGGGGTTAGTTTTTAGGGTGTGTGCGTGATCGTGTTTGTTTTAAGGATGTGTTGGTGATCGAGTATATTTTTAGGGTGGGAGGGAATTAGTTTAGTGTGTGTGGGTGATCGTGTTTATTTTTAGGCTGGGGGGAATTCGTTTTAAGGGGTGGGGGGATAGGGGTACTAGTTGGAAAGCATTTTTTTTAACACACATTCCTTTACCACGAAAAATCGTGGTAAAGGAATGCGTGGTAAAAAAAATCGTGGTTTAGACAAGGTCGTGGTTGCGACCTCGTTGTTAGGGAAGTCGTGGTTGGGGAACTCGTTGTTCCAACATACAACCCTCATACCTTGTTGACAGCAAAGGCTGTCTTTATCAGTGGAGGTGCAAAGACAGTGTTCCCTGTGAAAGTCATACACAGGCTGCTGTAGCATTCAGTGAGTCTTCCCCCAGGATTCAGGTGAGATGTAGCATATGCAAAGTGTGAAGTGGGCCAGCAATAAGTGAGAACGTATCTGGCAGAATGCTTTAGGCGAAGGACCTCTCATAACAAGTGGTCAAGCAATCATCCTTATATACACTTATAAATGAAGGGACCCCCTCTAAAAGGCGTTTAAGGTCAGGGAGAAAGAGGGGAAAAAAACACAAATAAAGCAAGAAAACTCCCCTATGACCTATATTTCTTTACTAAAGATTAAATCTAGTATGGGTTAAAGTACAAATGCAAAATTACATAATTATAATATTGAAATACACATAAACATGTTCTCTTTTTTTATAAATTAATTTTATTTTTCATGCTTGTTCTCTTTTGTCTATTTCTGATCAACACTTATTAATTTTTTTATGTTTGCTAAAAAATACACTTTTTTCAATTTTTTAAATACAAAAATTATTACAAATTGTTATATACAATTTGATACAGCTAAATCAACCCCCAATGAATAAATCAATCTAATAACAAAACACATTCATGCCTCACAATCACTCACAATCATACAAAACACATATGCATATTTGGGTATAAGGAACACATAGATGTAACACGTTTCCAATGGACAATTACGATGACCTAAGCCAACAGGTCTGGGCACACGTGGTGTTACATCTATGTGTTCCTTATACCCAAATATGCATATGTGTTTTGTATGATTGTGAGTGATTGTGAGGCATGAATGTGTTTTGTTATTAGATTGATTTATTCATTGGGGGTTGATTTAGCTGTATCAAATTGTATATAACAATTTGTAATAATTTTTGTATTTAAAAAATTGACAAAAAGTGTCTTTTTAGCAAACATAAAAAATTAATAAGTGTTGATCATAAATAGACAAAGAGAACAAGCATGAAAAATAAAATGAATTTATAAAAAGAGAACATGTTTATGTGTATTTCAATATTATAATTATGTAATTTTGCATTTGTACTTTAACCCATACTAGATTTAATCTTTAGTAAAGAAATATAGGTCATAGGGGAGTTTTCTTGCTTTATTTGTTTGTGATCATCCTTATATACTACATCATATCAGAAATTGAAATTTCTGACATAAGTTTAAGAAAGTCTGACTTAGATTATGTGCATCAAGGTATGTGTCCTTGATGTTTTCTTATGAACATGTAAGGTAAAAGGATGTCAATTCAGACTATAATATTTTTGGCTATATGTCGCTATGTGTTCTTAATCAACCTTGACATGTTGGAAAGTAGATATCTGGCCCAGACAAATGTTGCATTCATGGTTGTATTGGTGTTATTGTTAATACTGAGAAAGTCAATGTCAATATAAAGAATGATACATTTATGTATAGAAACGAAATTGCATCATTATTAACTAATTTGTCTGTTGACATCAGAACTCCATGTCAACCCAGACTCAGAAATACATAGTCAGACAGGCTCTGAGACCTAAGCCTGAGGTCACAGGTGGGGCAGCACGTAGCCGGCAGACAAGTACACGAACAGGAAATCTCAGATCAACTCCACGGATAGGCGCAGCAACACCACAATGGTCCAAGGAGATTGGCCCCAATAAAGCACACATGGCCGGAGGGGTATGCACGCTCCCAAAATACCATAAAGTCATATGCCACTTAGATTAGGAACACATAGAAAATCAGGACACAACATAGACAGTACACGCAGTGATCATGCGCTCCTCATGCCGGACATCTGGACATGTTACCCACTAGCCACATTGTGTCCATGCAAGGTCAAGGCACACCTAGATTTCCCATGGCATTCAATGAATTGTATATAAACACATCTCAGATCAATTGTAAGTTGAGAGAGTCCTCAGACCCTATAACTGTAACTGTTCTCCCAGCCGCATTGTTTAATTAAATGAACTGTTCCTGTTTTGCCAAACTCCTTTGGTCTCTTGTGTTTTTTCAAGGTATTTCATGTTCAAGAAACATTATTGATAGAAGGGTTGACGCTTTCACATTTCTTAGATAGAGTAGTCAGCCAGTCAAAGATTCTTTATTCATCCGATAAAGGTCGTAAAAGCACATGAGTTAAAACAAGTGTACCAAAGACACATAAATGCAAAAAGCTTAAAAGAATCCATGAGTACATAAGCAACTCCAGTTAACATGAATAAAACATCTAAGACTATTTATGCAAAAGGGCAGGAATAAGACTCAATGTTAAAAAGAGGGAATACAAAGCACAAAATCGGGGGTAAGAACGTGGGTGAATAAAGTGCAGTTGCGTCAGTGCATTTACAGGATCAAGAAACATCAAATTCAGTCAGTAAAATATACCTCTGTCAAATAAACACTGATATTGACCATGAAGCTCAAATCAAATTCAGGCTTACTGGACCTTGAGCAACTTCTTCCTGAGTCTTAGGGCTCCTGAAAAGAAACTTGCAACCCTGAAGCAAACCATGGGGGAGGAAAGCATTTGCCTGCATTTGTAGATACAACAGTGCAGGCCTTCTTGGACAAATTGACCATTTCTTAGCAGCAGAAGGATGAATTTTTTCTGCAAGGTATCATATAATTCACAGAAAAATATAAAGTGCAAAGTGTCCAGCTCTGAGAAATTGTCACAAGGACATAGCTTTAAGGCACCTGGCTTCGAGAAGCCTTTAGAAAAGGCTAATAGTCAGTGTATAAAGTTGAATCTGAAAATGGTGAACAAGAAGCAATGCTGAACGTTTTTAACAAGTGATAAATAAGACTGCACCTGCGAGCTTGAGCTGAGTGTTATATATTTTCTCAGTGAGGGCTTAGCGAGTTCCATGCCCTCCCTTTCCCCCAACCGCCTAGCCAGAAACAGGGATGGTTGTACTGGATGCTGAGAGTACGTACTCTAGCTTGCTGATGTAGAGGGTAAACAGCAAGGGGGTCAAAATATACCCCTGCCTTACCCCTCTCTCGACCTCCTAAAAGGCTGACACGCAGCCATCCTCGTTATATCTCACCGCAGCAGTGATGTTTAAATGAGCGAAGTGTAGGAAAGCCACCAAATCTGCATCCATACCCAGATCCAAGAGAATCGGCGAAAGCTTGGATCTGTTGACGTGGTCAAATCCCAAAGTTAGGTCCATGAAAGCCATATGCAGGCATCCCCTCTTGGCTAATGTATATTTCCCCACCACCGTGTGTAGATTGAGGCATTCATCTAGAATCTCTCTGCCCTGTCTAAAACCATACTGTAAATCTGAAATAACATTAAAATGATCTAACCAAGAAGTTAGACACTCCAGGATCACCTTTCCCAATGATTTTTGCGACTGAATCTAAAAGGGAAATCGGACGATAACACACTGGGTCATCCCTCATACCTTTTTTGAAAATAGATAAAATGATAGCCTTTGACCAAGAAGTGGCGAAGCCACATAGACAGGCTGCATTAAAAACCTACATCAATTTCTTGGCCAAGATCAGAGGGTCAGCTTTATAGATGTCCAAAGGCACCCTGTCCGGTCCTGGTGCTTCTTTCCTGATGTGGCCAAAATTGCTTTATATATCTTAGGTTATGTTATAGCATTTTTTAACACGCGCACCTACTCAAAGAGTGTCCCGGCGCGAGCCCAGTGTGAGGGAAAGAAAAAAGAGAGACAGCTAATTAAAAAGAAAGGTCTTAAGTCTCTTCCTAAAATTTTTTGGTTCTTGAAGGCTGGTTAAGTCAAGGGGGAGTTGGTTCCAGGCTGCCGCCACCGTGTAAGTGAGGGAGCTTCCACCTACCCTTTTAAGGCTGAACCTTGGGGTGCAGGCCATCAGCAAAGTGGAGGAATGGAGCTGCCTATTAGGAACATAAAACTGAAAGCTTTTCCTTAAGTACACCGGGCTACCCCATAAAGGGCAGCATGAGCCATTACCAGGGACTTAAATTTCACCTGTGCATTCACCAGTAACCAGTGCAGGTTACGAAGGTGCTGCCTAACGCTGGTCCTCTTAGGGAGGTCTGGCCGTGGCATTCTGAACTACCTGAAGTTTGTCCAGAAGGTAGCCAGGCAGCCCCATATACAATGCATTGGCGTAGTCAATGCGAGAGGTAATGAGTGCACGAGTGACTGTTTCCCTTGCGGAAAGAGGGAGTAAAGGCAGAAACATTTTTAGTGCTTTCATAATGCCGAAGCACATTCCAGTCAGCTTGTTGATCTGAGGGACAAAGCCCAGTTTTTTTTCAAACCAGATCCCTAAGTTCTTAACAGGTTGGCCGGGGAGAATCATCTGGCTAAAAGGAGTGCCACTACTGGGGAGGGAATTTACTGAAGAAAAGGATCTCGGTTTTATCCTCATTACATTTAAGCTGGGCAGCCATGAGCCAGTCAAACACTGCAGTCAGACAGGTTATGAAATGGGAAGAGGACGTCTAATTTTTCTTCCAAGTGAAAAGAAGTTAAGTGTCATCTGCATACGCGATGACTTTGGCACCCAACTCTTCTGCCATCCAGATGAGGGGCGACATATGGATGTTGAACAAGAGAGGACTCAGAACCGACCCCTGCGGAACCCTGGTAAGCAGATTCTGGGGGTTAGCCGTAAAGGGAGGGATCCAGACTTGCTGAGTTCTGCCCTCGAGGAAGGATTTCAGCCACTTTCATGCAGAACCTGTAATGCCAATGTCCTGAAGATGAGATAGGAGCAGGGTGTTTGGCATGGTGTCAAACGCTGTCGACAGGTCCAAAAGGAACGGTACCAACCTGCCCCCCTAATCTAGTGTTTCGCGTATGTATTCAGAGATTTCCACCAGCGCAGATTACGTGTTGTAGGAGGCTCTGAAGCCTGATTGTGCTGGGTGCAGACGGTCATGCTGTTCCACAAAAGCAGACAGCTGTTTGTTGACCAATTTCTCACAAACCTTGGCCACAGCAGGGAGAAGAGAAATAGGGCGATAGCTGGGAGGAAGATTGGGATCTAGTGATGTATTTTTTAAAAGAGGGACAATCCGTGCCTGCTTCCAAAAACTGTAGCAGAAGCTAAGGGAGCATTAATCAGTGAGTTCATCATTGGATTAATCACTACAGCGGAGCCGGCCAGACGTTTGGTCGGGCACGGATTGGCGGGAGAGCCAGATTTCAGGGTGCTGAGAGCAGTTAGTGAGTCCACCGCCGGAATAGGCTCAAAAGCTGTGAGTTTAACAAGGGTGGGAGGAGACGGCAGCCGGGCCGGTACAATAGCACTAGGACGGTTATCACGGTCACCAAAATAGGATTGCAGGGCCCAAACCTTGTTAATAAAAAAGCTAGAGAGTTCCTCACGGGTGTGGCAGTTGGTCTCTGCTTTAGGAGCTATAAAGCTTTGTACGATATTAAAGATTTCTTTGGCATTATTGCTAGATAGGGCAATACGCTCAGCATAGTAGGTGCTTTTTGCTTGGGCAATGGCGGCATAATACACTTTTGGTGCCTTTTTGAGGGAGGTTCTGGCCGTAGGGCAGTAATCCTGTCTCCATTTCCGTTCCAGTCTTTTACATTGCTGTTTCTGCAATTTCAAGGAGCTAGAAAACCAAGGTTTAGTGATGGGATATTTATAGCGCCTAGACCGCGACTCAGGGGTGAGGCATGCTACCGCCTTCTCAATCCAATTATTGAAATTCTCCAGTGCAATATTCAGATCATCAGCAACCACAGGGTATGATCCGGCAAGATCGAGACTGAGGGCAGCTGGGTCAATTCTATGGACAGCTTTAACCATATGTTCTCTAAGTGGCCGAGTCGACATAGATTCACTATAGGTTTGCCATGAGAAGTGAATCAGGAAGTGGTCTGACCAAGAAACTGGTAAAGGGGCAGCCACAGTGAGAGGGGTGCTGGAACAGATTAGGTCCAGAATATGGCCCTCGCGATGCGTAGGAGAGATAACACATTGTTGAAGTTGGACCGACTGCAGAGAATTAAGAAAATCATGTTTACCCTAACTCAACATTATCAACATGGATGTTGAAATCTCCAAGGAACACAAAGTGGGAGTAGCGGAGTGCCCGAGGGGTGATCACCTCGTCAAGGGTTTTTAGAAATGGACCTGTGGGACCAGGAGGTCTATACATCAGTATACCCCGTAAAGAATATTGAGAGGAGAATTTGATGCAGAAGTCGAGGGCTTCAGCCTCCAGTAGCTCCTTAAGTTCGCTCCACTGGCACTCCCATTCATCCCTCACCACCGCAGCTACACCACCCCCACGCCCAGATTTGCGATCTACTCTAAAGATTTTAAAGCCATCAGGGATGGCCATCTCAATCACAGGACTAGAGTGCTCCGTTAGCCAGGTTTCTGTGAGAAAGAGCAAGTGTAAAGACTCGTCAGAGAGAAGATCAAAAATTGTATGGGAATGTTTAGCGACCGAGTGAGCATTAATCTGGGCCACCTTAATTGTATACACCCTATGTCTGCCTCTGGGCAGGTTAGAACAGGGAGAGGTTACCAGAGGTAAGCAGAACTTGCATTTGTCACAGACATGAACCATGTTAGCCTCTACGTCCCACCTGCAAGTTCCACCACACCTCAGAGAGTTTAAGGAAAGAATCTCCTCACTGCTATAGGAAATGGACAAGAACTTACAAGTAGAAGTGCCACGGGCAGCAAGGCTGGCGCTGGCCGCTTCAGGGACGCTGACAGGCGCATCTATATTGAAATGCAGTGGCACAGTGTCAGTGCCAGGCTTCCACACTGCGTCTAACCCCCATAGATTGTCACCACTATACATCCCTTCAAAGTAATGGACCCATCTCTCAGCTGCTATAGTGCAATCCACTCTAGAGGTAGCTGTGTCTGCAAAAAAAGGGACTATTGACTAGTTAGTATCAAAACAAGAATGGGGGGAGAGCGAGGAAAGATAAAGGGACGTCCCTGTCCCCAGGTTCAATGTATAAACAATGTGGACGTACCCACTGAAAAAAACAAAAGGTTAGGACTCACTGTGATAATAAACAGTGCCACAAAACCATTAGGTTTTATTAAAAGACCCCTCACACACCAACCTGGTTGGTGTCATGCTTCATCATTGGGGTCCCAACTGGGTGGCCGAATGCTGCCCGGTTGTGCTACAACGCCTGACTACAGCGGAGCTGGTGTGGTGTATTAGTGTGATGTGAGATGTGCAATTTAAAAATATCTCTGGGAATCCGAGGCGAATGTATTTATTAATGGCGGCCCAGGATATGTTAAAATCCGAGAGCGCAACTAATGGAGTTATATTAGACCTATAGTTGTGTGTGATGGGTCTACATGTTTCAGCCCCTATAGGAAATAGAGGGGGCTTTCATCAGGACCGGGTGAATAAGGTGAGTGAGTGGCAAAATAATGCCACGTGAGTGTTAAAAATTCACAACACACACGCTAAGGTGTGTTGGAAAAAATGAGGGGAGTCGGTACTTACGACCCCACTTGGAAAAACCTGTAAAGGAAAAGACAAGACAACAACATATAAAAGAAAAAAAGAAGCAACATAAAATGCAATCTTTTGCTTGATAAGGTGACTGTCTATGGCTATATGATGGGCATAGCAGTGAGTCCTTGTAATCTGGTAGCCTGCTAAAACAATATTAAATTGTAAAAGTAGCATGTAATTGTGAAAACGGCTAGTCCAGGTGAAAGAATAGCATGCTGGTCAGCAGTGACATGATGATATCAATAGCGAGTACTGTGAAGTACGTGCAGCATGCTGAGTGTGACAACTAATAGGGCAAGTAACGCCCTGGGATGTCAACTAAATGCAGCAAATTTAAGCATTCTACTAGCCAAAGTGGCCGGTGGATCGACTGTGGCACAAGTGACCGGCACTGTTTGCAACGTGCAGCAAGTTGCTGGAAAACACGTGTTTTGAAAGAAAGTGAAATACAAAAATGCGGTTAAAAAGAGAACATATTTACACTAGGATAAAGTGTCTAGCAGCATTTCAGGGCCCGGGAGGGGAATCGTCTGTAGTCACGCACTGTGGCAAAAAGGGAGGGGGGGGAAAACGGGAAAGAAATGATGAAAGGCATCTAGGCAATTGACACATGTATACGGGAGACGTATACGTGGCTGATCATGTCTGCAATAAAAATGCGCTAAACATTATCGCGCAGACGGGTAGAAAAATCTTACTTCGTCAAGACGGATTTCCCGCTACATCCTACTTCGATCTCCCGTGGACCCGGCTGCTGGTGTTTGTGTCGGTGCCGGGGGTTTTAGTAACGGGAACGGCGGCGTGAGAATACGTCCCACGGCGAAAAGACTAGAGAGCTCACTAGAAGTGAACCACGCATGTGCGGGCGCCATGATGGAGTGATAGAAAACGTCCATACCGACCGGAATAATCTAAGTAGGGGGGCTCGTCAAAGAGTGGCAGTGCGACATAATGTAAACGACCTCATGTGTACAGGATGGTAAGGATGTTAAATGGCCAGAGGTGAAAGAAGGCTAAAGCACTCTATGTGTGCTGGCCACGAATGTAACGGGCGCCATGTTGGAGTGGTGCAAACAATAATACAGACAGCCAAAAGGTGGGGGCCGGGGACCAGCAGAGGACAGAATACCTAAACGGGAGGTAAATCAATTAAATAAATTAAATTAATTTGGACATCCGGACGGGATGTGGAAAGTATATACGATAATCTTAAATACCTAAAATAAGGCCATCGTGAAAGAGCCCGTGGGATGATAGTAGGGCTTCAACAGTCTGATCTGGTGGCACAAAAGAGGCGCTCCCGGATAAAGTGGGCACCATATGTGTTTAGGAGTTGCCAGCAGATAGAAATGAGCAAAATGGTGGGTACCATGTCCGAATTCACTCATTACTCGAAGTGGCTACGATCTAGATATAGGGTAATGCCACAGTTACTTGCTGAGGGAGTTCCAAGGAATATTATCGTTTAAACCAGTCAGATGGCTGGATAAACGATAAATCCATCGCTGTTCCTTCTCCAGTAGGCGACTTTGAATGTTGGGGGTGTTCGATTCCAATGTTTCAATTACGACCCACCGCATATCATTAGTGGTGTGTCCAGCCTCTATGAAATGGTTTGTCATCCTGGTGGTATTTTTCTTGCAGCGGATGGTGCTGCGATGTTCACAAATCCGTGTCTTTACCTTTCTGTTGGTCATGCCTATGTATATAAGGCCACAGGGACAGGTAATGCGGTAGATGGCATGTGCAGTGTTACAGTTGGTGTGTTTCCTGATAACCCAGGTTTTGCCTGGTTCTAATGATAAACCTTTAGTGGTTTCAGTAATGTGACACACACTGCAATTTCCGCATGGGTAATGGCCCATTATGTTGGGAAGGCCCCATGCGTTAAGAACAGTATTGTTCAATTGGGGAGGTTGTTTGGGGCGTGTGGATACAAGGGTGTCCTTTAGAGATCTGGACCTTCTATAGGACAACAAGGGTTTTTCACACTTTAGTGTCCCTGTGTGCAGTATGTTCCAGTTTTTTTTTTTTTTTAATGATTTGAGACACTTTGTTTGAAACAGAGTTATGTGTCACCACACATGTTAGTGGGATGGAGACGTCAGGGCGTTCAATGGTCTCAAGTAAGCCCTCTCGATTTTGATTGCGGGCACGTTTTTGTGCTTTAGCTGTTATCTTCTTAGGATAGCCCCGGCTCAGTAGCTTGACACTGAGGGCGTTTGCCTGTATTTTGAAATCACGCACGTCACTACAATTCCTGCGTAACCGTAGAAACTGGCCGTAGGGGAGGTTTTCACGTAATATTCTTGGGTGAAAACTAGAGTAGTGTAACAGTGAATTCCGGGCTGTAGGTTTGAAATGAGTTTTGCTGCTAAGTATTCCATTGTCAGCTGTTATCTCCAGATCCAAGAAGACCATTTTGTGCCGATGGACATTATGGGTGAACTTTAGATTTGGGTCACAGGTGTTAATCCATTGGCAGAAGGTCGTGAGGGCATCTTCGCTGCCCTCCCAGATGAGAATGATGTCATCGATGTATCGTTTATAGAATGTGATCTGATGAATTTGCGGTCTGTTGTTAAAGAAAAGATAAGTCATTTCAAAATTATGGACATACAGTCCAGCCACACTGGGAGCGAAGACGCTTCCCATGGAAGTTCCATATTTTTGGAGGTATATTTCGCCTTCGAATTCAAAGTAATTATCTTTGAGTGCTAGTGATGCACACTCTAGAATAAATTGTTTGGGAGTGTGGTAATTCCAAACCGTGTTGTCCAGAGCCAATTTGAGTACAGTGAGGGTGTCGTCTTGTGGCAGGCTGGTGTATAAGCTTTCCACGTCCAGACTGACAAGGAAGGAAGTTTCTGGGTTGTATGTCAGATTGTCAATCTGTCGTAGGAGGTCTTTAGTGTCCTTCAAGTAGGTGTTTGTAGACTGTACTATGGATTGTAAAAAGAAGTCGCAATAGCAAGAAAGGGGTTCCAGCAATGATCCTATACCCGAGACGATGGGGCGTCCCGGGGGTGGTATTTTGTTCTTGTGTATCTTGGGAACCGTATAAAAATACGGAATTTTCCCTTCTGTGGTGGTGAGAAATTGGGCTTCCTGTCTGGTGATTTGCCCTGTATTTTCTGCTTCAGTCACCAAATCATGAATTTTCGTTTTGAGTTGAACACTGGGATCCTCCGTAAGTCGTTGGTAATTTTTGGTGTCATTAAGGAGGCGTTTGCACTCATTGCGGTAATCTTCTTTATTCAGAATGACAATACCTCCACCTTTATCCGCTGGTTTAATGATGATGCTTGCATTGGATGTAAGGGTTTTAAGCGCCTGTCGCTCCTTGTTGCTCGTATTTTGGAAAGTGTGGTCTTCCTTTAAAGCTTCGATCTCTTTGAAGACAGCTTGCTCATAGACTAGTATTTCCGGAGGTATGGCACTTGGTGGTGGGATGAAGGTAGATTTTATTTTGAAGTGGGTATCACCTTGTTGTCTGGAATCTGATTGCTCTTGAAGATTTTCAAAGAAAGCTTTAAGTTTGAGCTTGCGGAAAAATTCTGCAAGCTCGCAATGCAGTTGGAATTTATCCAATTTGGTAGTCAGTGCAAATCCAAGTCCTTTGTTGAGGATGGTTTTCTCAGTGGGGCTGAGCTCGTATGAAGAAAGGTTAGTCACAAGATTTACCTGGAGCTCGGGCCTGGTTGTTGGTCCCTTGTCTTGCTTCTTGTTTGGGCTCCTGAATGTTGGTCGTCTTCCCACTGGACCTGAGCTTGTCGGCGTCTCCTGCCGCGTCCACGGCGGCCTCCCCTAAAAATGAAACCCTTGATTTTGATTCATATATGGTGGAGGTGGTCCAAAGGGGGGTTCCAGCCATACATGAAATGTGGGTTCATCTGGGGGTATGGGGTTTGGAACTGCATGTTGGTACCTGGAGAGGGTTGTGGCCATGGTTGTTGCCAACTGGTGTTCCTGCCCCTTCCCCGTTGTCTGTTCCGGTAGCTCCCGGTACTGGAGTTACTGCTGGCAGATGAGTCCTCATCTGAAGAGCCTCCTGAGGTGTCTGAGTGTTTTGATGGATTAAAGTCTTCTGCAGTATATGGATAAGTTTTAAGGTATGTGAATTTTTTCAGATCTTTTTGAAATTTTTTGATCTTTGCTTGGGTAAGTCCCTCTTTGTATTCGTTTATCTCCCTGTTGGTCTCCTCTAATTTCTTCTTGAAAGAGGTCATCGTGGTCTTAAAGTGGGTCTCTGTAGCTTGAATCTCTATAAGAATGGCATCGGACAACCTCTTTGCAGTTTGGATGATAAGAATCATCCAATCTCGCGTACATCTCCATGCTATCTGAGCCCAATCTTTACGAAAAGTGGCATCTTCGAGGAAGATCCGTGGGGCATTGGTGACTATGAGCCCCTAGGGGCTGTGTTGTTTCGTAAATATTCAGTGAGGATAACTCCGTGGAGGATAGTACGTATTCTGTTCCTCTTCTTTTCATTCAGGTTGTCCCAATCCGCCGTTTGAGCAATAGAGGAAGCTACATTAAAATCCGCCAGAAGCGGTGGATCTGAGAGGATGAGACTGACATCATCCTCTGTGAATCCCAGTCCCTGGTTTTCTGCCATGTTCTCTGTGTAATATATATTGTAAAAAAGCTATGTGCTCTCGCAGCTGTACGCTGCTGAATCAGTATCAAAACAAGAATGGGGGAGAGCGAGGAAAGATAAAGGGACGTCCCTGTCCCCAGGTTCAATGTATAAACAATGTGGACGTACCCACTGAAAAAAACAAAAGGTTAGGACTCACTGTGATAATAAACAGTGCCACAAAACCATTAGGTTTTATTAAAAGACCCCTCACACACCAACCTGGTTGGTGTCATGCTTCATCATTGGGGTCCCAACCGGGTGGCCGAATGCCGCCCGGTTGTGCTACAACGCCTGACTACAGCGGAGCTGGTGTGGTGTATTAGTGTGATGTGAGATGTGCAATTTAAAAATATCTCTGGGAATCCGTGCCGAATGTATTTATTAATGGCGGCCAGGATATGTTAAAATCCGAGAGCGCAACTAATGGAGTTATATTAGACCTATAGTTGTGTGTGATGGGTCTACATGTTTCAGCCCCTATAGGAAATAGAGGGGGCTTTCATCAGGACCGGGTGAATAAGGTGAGTGAGTGGCAAAATAACGCCACGTGAGTGTTAAAATTCACAACACACACGCTAAGGTGTGTTGGAAAAATGAGGGAGTCGGTACTTACGACCCCACTTGGAAAAACCTGTAAAGGAAAAGACAAGACAACAACATATAAAAGAAAAAAGAAGCAACATAAAATGCAATCTTTTGCTTGATAAGGTGCCTGTCTATGGCTATATGATGGGCATAGCAGTGAGTCCTTGTAATCTGGTAGCCTGCTAAAACAATATTAAATTGTAAAAGTAGCATGTAATTGTGAAAACGGCTAGTCCAGGTGAAAGAATAGCATGCTGGTCAGCAGTGACATGATGATATCAATAGCGAGTACTGTGAAGTACGTGCAGCATGCTGAGTGTGACAACTAATAGGGCAAGTAACGCCCTGGGATGTCAACTAAATGCAGCAAATTTAAGCATTCTACTAGCCAAAGTGGCCGGTGGATCGACTGTGGCACAAGTGACCGGCACTGTTTGCAACGTGCAGCAAGTTGCTGGAAAACACGTGTTTTGAAAGAAAGTGAAATACAAAAATGCGGTTAAAAGAGAATATATTTACACTAGGATAAAGTGTCTAGCAGCATTTCAGGGCCCGGGAGGGAATCGTCTGTAGTCACACACTGTGGCAAAAGGGGGGAAACGGGAAAGAAATGATGAAAGGCATCTAGGCAATTGACACAACTGTATACGGGAGACGTATACGTGGCTGATCATGTCTGCAATAAAAATGCGCTAAACATTAGCGCGCAGACGGGTAGAAAAATCTTACTTCATCAAGACGGATTTCCCGCTACAACCTACTTCGATCTCCCGTGGACCCGGCTGCTGGCGTTTGTGTTGGTGCCGGGGGTTTTAGTAACGGGAACGGTGGCTTGAGAATACGTCCCACGGCGAAAAGACTAGAGAGCTCACTAGAAGTGAACCACGCATGTGCGGGCGCCATGATGGAGTGATAGAAAACGTCCATACCGACCGGTGGGTGGATGCCGGAATAATCTAAGTAGGGGGGCTCGTCAAAGAGTGGCAGTGCGACATAATGAGGACGACCTCATGTGTACAGGATGAAGCATGACACCAACCAGGTTGGTGTGTGAGGGGTCTTTTAATAAAACCTAATGGTTTTGTGGCACTGTTTATTATCACAGTGAGTCCTAACCTTTTGTTTTTTTCAGTGGGTACATCCACATTGTTTATACACTATTGACTAGTTCCCAAAACTTAGCGCTATCGGCCACCACACTAGCCTGACCTAGGGCCTCCCATGCCTGCTCCCTAATGTCTTTCTTCCTCTGCTGGGTTGCAAGTTTATAGGCCCTCCTACAAGACCTGACCCTTTCCAATTGTTACCTTGCGTAATCAGTGGGATTTCCAATAAGATGGCCACCAGAGATGCTAATTTGGGGGGAAGATCTAAGAAGGTCGGTACTCCCACTCGGATCGTTGGGGGTCTATTTGGGTTAGATGTATTGGCTTTACTCCTGTTTGATGGTTGTGCACCTCATGAGTGATCCACTTGATCAGTGGTGCCCAGCATCTCAGTAGCATTGCTGACCCCTGACCTTTGGCCCTCCCGTTGAGTGGATGATATACTGATTTGTCTCTCCTGATTTGTACGACTAGGCTCATGTGATGTCCTCTCTATGCTGAGGGCGCCTGTTGTTGTGAGCCCAGCAGCACGACTGGTCCCCACAGACACAGACTTCCAGGGCCGGGCTGGCTGTAGCAGGCACCGGGCATTTCCCCGGTGGGCCACCAGGGTGGGGGCCGGTGTTGAGCCTCTGGGAGGGCGTTTTTGTTACCGGGGGCTGGCAATATCGGCCCCCTGTAACAAAATCGGCCGAAACCGGCCCTTGCAAACAGCCCGGCTGCACCCCCTCAGCCCCCCCAGGGGGGCCAGCCGAGCAGTTTGCCAGGCCCGGTTTCGGTTCCCAGTCCGGCCCTGCAGACTTCGCCTCGTTGAATGGACCACAAGGGACAGGCAGGAGGAGAGAGCTGAGCTTGGCCTCTATACCTTCACGCCATAACAAAATAGGAGCTATCAATGCTTTAAACAAGGATTCCAGCCTAGGAAATAGTTATTCTGTGATCTGCTCCAAGTCAATATTAACTGATGGGGACGCCTTGTTCTTTGACAGGACTGCTCTTTTTCCCCCAGCCTTCTTCCTTTTGATCAGGGGTTCAGCTGGTGCGATGTCATCCTTTGCTGATAACTCCTTAGCCTTGTCATTCATGACCACAGCTGATGGTGTTACTGTGGATAGAGATCTGGCTGCTTCCCCTGCTACCTCGAGATCGTCCAGGGGAATAGAGTCCTGGGTAATGTTCGCCGTTTCCAGGGAAAACCTTCTCTCAGTCAGTGCTATCTCTTTAGAAATAATACTTGCTGCCCTGACTAAAAAAGAGTCTATGGCAGTTACAGCATCCCCTCCTATTGCACCTGAGGATGTCTTCCTTTTGCCCATGTTTGCACACATTTAGGGTAAGAGGGAAAAAAGTGTGTATTTCAGGCCTTTTTGCCTTGGAGCAGCTGGTCAACGTCAGGTTATACAATGCTCTGAGATGTTCATGGCAGGCAGGACAGAATCACTCATACAGGCTGCAAGGAGCCTTCTTCAGGGCACCAAGGCAAATCAAATAAATAAACAAAAAGTAGTACCTTGGTCTTGTGGGGGACCAAGAGTCATGGCCCAACCCGGCCTCTTATGGCCAATGGTGGGCGTAGATGAGCCCACTCTGCCAGCGGCAGGCCGTCCAGGCAGAAGTAGGCACCTCCGGGCACAAAGACCAGCGATGGCGGCTTCCTGCTGCTAGAGACACTGGGGCACGTAGTCCTGCCCCACAAACCAGCAACCGGCACCTTCAGGCTACCATGCTGCGGGAGGCCATCCAGGCAAAAGTAGGTGTCTCCAGGCGCGAGGACCAGCAATGGCGGCTTCCAGCCTGCTGCTAGAGACACTGGGGCACGTGGTCATGCCCCAAAAAACGCGGACCAGCATCTTCAGGCTCAGCAGATAAGGAGCCGAAGTAGAGAGTAGTGGGGGCTGCATACACCGCAGGGCAAAGAGGAGAAATGCTGGGTAAACAGACAGGAGTGTGACACTGACCCTGCATTACAGTTCCAGGCCAGGGCACAAACTGATAAGGCCTCCGCAGCCGCAGGAGGCCCCGAGGCAGTCCCCGTCAAGTCACGTAGTTCAGGTAGCGCTCACCCCCCCCCCGAGGTCAACAGGGGCCAGCGGTGCAGGGAAGCTGCTCAATCATTGCGGGCCACTCTGTGCTCCCTCTCTACACAGCAACCAGAGGAAACGTCAGTGGTAAGGCCTGCATTTGCGACGGCCTGAAGGGTCCACAGGCCTTGAGTCGAGGAAAGTCACCATACAAAAGTAAAGCCACTATAACCGCCTCTCGAGATATGCAAAGTCCCAACATGGCACTTCCGAAATCCCACAGGCAGCAGGCGGACAGCAGACTCTGTCCTGTGGCCTACAACTTACATTGTCTGCTCTCCGCCACTTTTATAAAGATAAGGTCAGGAGACATCTGTGACTAATACCAGACATGAAAGATAAGGTCAGGAGACATCTGTGTCTAATACCAGACATGAAAATGATTCTGCATAAATGGGGTAAGATGGCAGTTTCTATTATTTGAAAAAGGGAAGATGACAGCTTCCATTAGTCAAGATGGAGTTGAGATGTACATAAGATGGAGTCAGACTTTAGGGACATTACGTCACTTTTAGGTGGGAGACAGAGGGTATCTGAGAGCTAATTCCTAGAAATTATAATCCTTTTAATGCTTAAAATCGATCTGTTCCTCTCCTTCGGAGTTACATAAACCCCACGGCTTGATGTTACCTGTAGTGCACAAACAAAGGTTAAAATCTCCGACCCCTAAGAATAAAATCTCTTTTTATATTCATCCTGGAAATTTGCAATGCCTTCTTGTAGATCATGAATAACTCTTAGAGAAATTGTTAAAAAGGTTGCAATGATAATTAATCAGCATAATATCAAAAGATTGGGAATCTTAAAGAGCATCACTTGTAGTATGGAGTAATACGATATTCTTTCAAGTTATGATAGTTTGTTTGACTGCAACTAGGGATGCTAAGCCCCCTTTTGCTCTAGCTGCACTTGACGGAATTGCCAAACTATACAAACATTTACGCTAAAAATATAATTCGTCTAATTTTCCTGCACACAAACCACATCATAGTCATTTATGATTGATAACCAATCCGGGTTGTAGAGCTTTGTTCGAACACCTGCAACATTTCATGACAGCACCTTGGCAATATGATTTGTTTTGTGGGTGTTATAAAAGGTCCTCCAGAAGCCTGCACCATATTTTCCTTGGAGCATAATTCCTAACAGGGCTTAAATGTATTATGGGTGACATGTCAGTCATTACTATCTAAGGAAGATAGAATCTCAAAACTGTTCCTTGTCTCAATGATAAAGATTCTCTGATCACTGGGTAAATTAGCATTCATTATTGTGGGTGTAATGAGTCTGTAAAAATACCCTAAAGGCAGGGCTTTAAAAGAACCTTGAACATAATTCGATCTCTGGAAACATTGTAAGAGATATTTCATAGTGCCGAGATTTTTAAAGCTAACAAACACACACTCTTCTGAGGATTCCTTTCCATGCATATCTCAACTAAGGTGTTCTTCTAACAAAAACACCACCTTGCATTGAATTTAAGCCAATAGACAGTCTTATTTTTTAGAGCAGTGAAGGCCTACTTCCTAGATGTTGGTAGAGTTGGAACTTCTTTTAAAATTAACGTATATAGTGTATATTCTGGGAGGAGTTGAGGGAAATCATTTTTAGCCTTAATTGGAGCTCTCTTTCCTGATTTAATTTTGGTCGAACATTTTGGAGTAAAATTATTTTGTCAGGAGCTGTCACAATTGCATTTTGGGAGGAGTGCTTGGATGTGGATTCTGCTTGCTGGAGCTCATAAGAGGGTTATACAGGGGGAGTCAATGAAATGGACTGGCTAGAAGGAGTGACTTGGGGATAGCTAGCCTTTTGGAATGGGTGTTTGAGCATTGACTACTTTTAATTTCTTTAAACTCCTTTAACTTGTCTTCCAGGGTAACAGAACGTTCTCAGCAGCAACTTTGTCTAAGTCAGACATGTTAATTTCCCAGAAGTACACACTTGTTTTTTCTGGGTATGCTTGGATTCTGCCTTTTCGGTATCTGCTACAGGGTTTAACTCCCCCTACCCATTCTCCTCACATAATCTTGTTTTTTTTGTTTTCGGCAAAGGTGGTGTTGAAGTTACAGAACACCCTTATATGTATCTCCGGATCCAAGCATACACAAGAATTTCCTTTATGATTTAATCTATTACAGTCCTGTTGGACTTTTTCCTTTCCTCCTATATTTCCGGTGATATCATCATGTGTCTCTAAGTCCCCTTTTGAGGAAGCAGACCTTGACATTTATAAGGCTGGGGTTAAGGATTACCTTCTGGCAGCTTTAATCTGAACTTCTACCAGGCTGATTTTGGAGTTAATTGCCCCCATAACTGCTGTCAGATTATTAGTAATAGACCCAGGTCCACAGTCAGTGACCACCTTTTTCTCAAGAGGAGGGTTAGCTTTCCTCTTTCCCATCTCCCTTGAAGGTGGATTTCTGTAAAAAAAACTAGGCATGAGAAATGGAAACCACCCACAACAACGAACCAGGGGATTAGAACAATCACTTATAGCTTTCTGGCAAGTCTTCCTGTTCAGGTGTGGGTGGGTGCAGACATGCCCTCTCTTGACCTGATCTTTGCCCCAGCACGCACCCAGGTGTTCCCCATGTGAGTCTTGCGCTGCGGAGACCCTTAAACTTCTATAATCGCCCGCTTGGCACAGCATGATATTCCTCACCCTTCTGGTGGACCTATGGAAGCCTGGAACTTGAAGTTTGGTACCCAGGTGCAGTGAAAGTTGCTCCAGATGTTGACTCATTTCGTATCCTGTATGCACATCTCTCAATAGTTTTTGTATCGGTCTAGGTCATCTCCCATCAAAAGTACAGATATTCAATTAGAAATATGGTCACATGCATCAAGATAAGGAATTGCGATTCCTTAATAGCGATTTTTAAAGAATCGCTATTTAGAAGTCGCAATTCCTTATGCATGTAGGAATCGCAAAATAAATAGCGATTCCTACATATTCCCCAATAGCGAATCGCAAACTGCCCATGCCCATAGGAATTAATGGGAAAGCATTTGCAATTTGCGGTTGCCAAATTTGTAATCGCAAATTGCGAATGCAATTGCAAGGGTGCTAGGGGGCCTAAGGCCCCCCTGATACACCCCAAAAAAGGTAAGTGTGCACATGTGGCACACACATGGAACTTTGAAAAATGCAATTTTGTGCATTTTTGTAAGGATTTGCAAATTACCATCAACTTAATGCAAAGTCGCATTTTTAAAATGCTTCATGCATTGCATTTAGGGAATCGCAAATTGTAATTCCCTAAAAGCATTCGCAAAATAGGCAATTGTAAAAAATTGTGATTACCTATTTTGCAAATGCATTTAGGTTTGATGCATGGGAAATGGCTTTTTACCGGTCGCAAACAGCCCGATTCTGAGAATCGGCCCGTTTGTGACGGGTAAAAAGCTTGATATATGTGCCCCATAGTATTTTATAACGTGAACTGCTGCCTCAGAGTCCTTCCTTGCTCTGCACTGAGGTTTCTATTTGGATTTATTTATTTGGAGTTTTATATAGTGTGAACAAGATCCTTCCAGGTGACACAGCGCTTTACAGTTAGTGTACAAAAGCATCTGATAGGACAAGAGGGAATATAAAAACACTAAATAAAAATACAAAATATGCAAATGTATACACATGTATAAATGGTAATCGGAAGATAGGAGCACATGGTAGAGCCTAATTCTAGGCCTAAGCATTTTCCGGCATGACAAGAGGCAACAATCAGATAGGTGGTAAGAATTGATTAAGGGGAGATGGAGGAGAGTCCTTAGTGTGTGAGAAATTTGTTGGATAGTAAAATTTTTATTTCTTTTCTGAAGCTGGATGTGGTTGAGTTGCATCTGATCTCGGGAGGGAGAGAGTTCCAAATTTCTGGGGCAATTCCGGAGAAGGATCAGTTGTAGGTTTTCTTTTTCTCGAATTTTTGTGGCTTAAGATGTAGGGAGCTAGTGCTTCTGGTGAATCTGTTTCTACCCAATAGGGTCAGTTTCTGCATCAGATAGGAAGGGCTATAATGATGCAATGCTATGTGCGTCATACAGGCAATTTTTAAATGGATCCTGGCCTCGTGGGGTAGCCATTTCAGTGATTGAAGGTTGGGAATGATATGATCATTTTGTTTGATCCAGTAATGAGCCTAGCTGCTGCATTCAATGTAGCCTTTAGTGGTGCAAGTGAGGATTTAGGAAGGCCCACCAGGGTAGTGCTACTGAAGTCTAATTTCGATAGCACAAATGCATGTGATGTAGCTCAGATTTCATCTGGATTCAGTCATTGCTTTATTTTTGTGTTTCAGACAGACTGCATTTTAAAATGGCACTTTTGGTGCATGCAAAGTGAAAAACATGAAATGAGGCCTGGTCAAATGCTTTTTAAAAGTGGCACTTTTGGTGCATGCAAAGTGAAAAACATGAAAGAGGCCTGCAAATGAAATCATGTAAAACCATGCTTAATTAATTAATCATGGATGTTTAATGTGTTTAGTTTAGATTTAACCTCACTATAGAATGTACATTTAATTTAGAGAATGTTTTTTTTTTAAACTTTTAAAGTAGCACATAATTGTGCTGAATTAACGTGTTTTTGCAGTGTAGAAAAACTCTTGATTTCAGTTTTCTCTTTAGCTTTGAAGATAAGAATGGAATGTGTGTTCTCTCCTCCCAGTTCCTTTTCCTTGTAATCTACACTCCGTATTCCCGTCTCAAGAGACTTTGGCTTTGTTGCATATTTAGACAATGCATATTCAGTTCATAACACATCTTTCTTATAATGTGTATTAATTAATCAACCATGCACCAACACTACACATGGGGCAAACGCATTTTGCATGAAAAGCGATTTAAAACATTAGAGCATGTTGCTATGAGTATGTATTCATTGTTTGCGCTTTGAAAATTTGCACTAGAGCATGTTTATGCTATGTTGTACATTGCACATTTTGCATGTGGTGCACAAATGATAGAAAAGCTGCTTTAAACTAATAGCTTTTGCTAGGTAATAACTAATACAGGGTACTAGTATGGGGGAGGTAAACATAATGGGTTTTATTTCATAAATTAATATTCTTTTGTGTTTGTTTTGCTTTTGGGCCCACAATAAAAATGGCTGCCTAGGAATCCAGCATGGCTGAGAATTGTTAGCAGTGTGCTGAATGAGAGACGCATGCGCAGAAGATTGTGCCAGCTGCATGAACTGCCAAGTGCCTCAAGTGAAGACACATGGGTCAAGGCCACAATGACCTGTACACTCCTGTCATCGTGCCAATGTACCAGTGTTTGTGGGAGAGTGTCATGCCTGCGTGCGATGTGAAAGCGAGAAGGAAATGGACTGATACATTTTTCTGCTTAGATGTTGCAATATTGTATAATTATTGATGGTGGTACATATGACTGTATTAAGCCTTAATGCTTCCTTTGTTAGAACCGGTATGGGTTGGACTTGCAATGAGAACAGGATGATGAGACCCCTATTTCACCTGTGCTAACCAATCACAGTGCGAGTTTCTACTGAAACTGCAACATTATTAGT
This sequence comes from Calotriton arnoldi, assembly GCA_963921515.1. Lineage (NCBI taxonomy): Eukaryota > Metazoa > Chordata > Amphibia > Caudata > Salamandridae > Calotriton > Calotriton arnoldi. The sequence goes on along the minus strand of CAWUFW010009961.1, from coordinate 403,295 downwards.
ATAGTCAGCCAAGAATTAGAGTATAAATAATGACCCCTTAGGGGGCGTGTCAGTCTTGGGGGAGTTGAGGAGAGAGAGAAGGAGCAGATCTGACCAGACATCATTTGGGTTAGGTACGTGAACGTCGCGGGTGCAGCCTGGGAGGAGATAGCGTCCGAGGAGACACAGAGGGAGGAGGGGGCCTTGCTCATATTTTTTTCAGAGAGTCCTTGCACGTCATATTTTTGGCAAGGCAGATCACATTCCTCTGTGGTCTTGTGAAGGGAGGGCTTTTTTAGGAGCAGCTCCTCCATATCAGACAGAGAGGCAGAGATGAACAGGTGAACACAGAGAAAGAGCAGCTGAGAGATCAGGACAGATTTTGATGCTAAAACTTTAAGTTTCATGCTTTTGAGTAACTGGTTTTGAAAAGATGTATTTGTCTTATGCATTTATTTCTCTTTATGGGAGATTTTTGCTAATTATTAATTATTGATTAGGCTTGCAAAACTCACTCTTGAATTATATTTTTCCTGAAACTCTTTAAAGAGTTCTGACTGACATTTTATGCCTCATTCCCTTTTTTTTATGCAGTGCTTTGTATGCAATCTATAATATGTTGTCTTAATTCTATTTTTCCTATTTTTCAATTCTGTAACCTGATTGAAAATTGAATAATGAATAAAGAATCAGAGAAACTTAACTTTTGACTAGAAAATAAAACCCTTTAAAACTATTCACAACTCTCTTTATTGGCTTAAATATTAATTGCATTTTGATTTTTCATGTTTATGTAAAGTCTCCTGAAGGTGATACACGGTGGCAAAGGTCCATCACCTTTAAAGCGGTAAACTAGAGGTAAATGATGTTTTGCATTGAGAAATTACCGTGAAAATTACCGTTGGATCACATGTACTGCAGTTGTGAGGTCTGCCGCTGGAAGTTTAAGGTTTTAGTTTCCTAAGACTATTCAATTGATGGCTAGCTCCTCTAGTGATGGTGCTAATGTGCTTCTGCATGGAGAGGGCTTTGTCCAAGGTTATACCTAGGGATTTGGCAGAGACATTGATGTGTGGGGTGCAATTTAAGGCAGTGAGAGAAGGGAACCAGTTTTTTACGTTAAGGGTGGTGGTAGGTGGTGCAATTAGTAAGAATTCAGTTTTAGGTTCATTGAGTTTTGGTTGGGTTTGGGTGAGCCAATGCTGTGTTTTTGTCAAGGTGTTGTCGAGGGTATGGATAACCTCAAGGAAGGTGATTTTCATGTAGAGTTGTGTGTCATCAGCATACATGTGGTAGGAGATGTGGGACAGTTTGAGGAATTCAGTTAAGGACTACGCATATAAGTTAAACAATGTCGGGGAGAGAATAGAACCTTGGGGGTACACCCAGGGACATTGGAGACTGATCAGAGAGAGAGTGATTGATTAGGATGCACTGAGGTCTGTGGTGTAGAAAAGAGGAGAACCATTTCAGCATGGTGCCAGAGAAGACCATCCTGTGTTCTAGAAGTTTTAGAAGGATAAGGTGGTTGATGGTGTCAAAATTAAGCCTCGGCAGAGTTCACGTAGCGGCGCTGCGTGGAACCCAACGAAGTTGCAAAAAAACTCCTCCGCGCTATGCGGAGTTCCGCGAGCGAGCGGAGTTGCTTGTCCCGTTTGCATGATGTTTTCCGCCGTACGTCAGTGCAGATTGCATGTTTGAGTGGAAATATCACGCGAACTGCACCACTTGGTCGCACATGGGCGTGGCCATCTTGTTTCTTACTTTGTTTGTGGTGCTGGGGCCTACTTTTTCATCCTTCCTTAATCTCTGTAATCTTTGGCTTTTAAAACTTTTTTTCCCATCTGTGTGTTTTTGGTGAGTTTTGTACTTTATTTGTTTGCTTTCCTACTTCCTTATTACTACCCAGTCCTTCCTTCTTTTTCCCTGTTTCTTTTTTTTCTCTCTTTCCCCCCAGCCCCATAGCAGATAAGTGCGCACCAAGGCGTTGCTGCCTTCCTTGGGGAAGGCTGCACCAGGCAAGGGTGCAGCCTCGGCCCTGTTTTCCGAGGTGGAGGTGGCAGTGCTGGTTTTTTATATCCAGCGCCACCTCCCCTCCACCCTGGCAGCAGGCGGCAGGCCAGGGTCCGGGTACGGGATGGAGGAGCACCAGCAGCACTGGGTGAGGGTGCGCCAGGCAATTTACCGCTGCTCTGGGGTCCGGCGCACCCATTAGCAGTTGGCGCACCGCTGGTCCGACATCCTGGACCGAGAGCAGGCCCTGCTGGACCTGCTAGGAGTTGAGGTTGCGGGACTAGGTGAGTAATTATCAAAATTATACATTTTTATTATTACTTGTGTGTTCTATGCTATAGCTAATATATTTTCCCAAATAATAGCAAGCATGCTGCTTACATGCAGGGAAGTTAAGTTTTTAAATATTATGTAATAATCTGTTATTCTAGACAGGTGCTTAGGCTTACTTGGCGCTACCCACCTAACCTAGTTATTGAATTGTACTTGTTGCCACAAGCTTGGGCTGATGTGATTAGTGATGATTATGTAAGATGTTCTGTAATTAGTAATTTGTAATTTTGTAACCGCATGGTGCATGCCAATGCGACACAGACGGTGGAGGGATGTTTGTGAACAACAACATCCATTTTTCAATGGAAGCTTGTACTGCAGACCTTTTTCGCCTGCCAGACAAGCTTCCATTGACAAATGGAGGTTTGCGACCGCCCTATGGCTTATGGGCAATCGCATAGATTTGTAGTAGAGTAGTGCGGTCTTCGTGACCGCGGCGCCGGCCTAAGTTCGGGCAGTTCCAGAACGGCAATGGCGTCCGCCCGACATCATTGTAATCATTATAATAAGGCCCTTAGTGATTAGTACATTAACCCGTCAAAGGGGGTTGACTTGAGACTGCGAGATTGCGAATGAGATTTGAGAAGAACCAAACATCATGATTTTTTGCAATTTATTATTAGTAATTCCAAAATGCAGTTTACTAAATTTGGAATAGGAGTGGACTAGGTAGGTAGGTTTTGGAAATTTTGAATAGAATAGGACGGTCCGCGATATACTACTACTAGTTCATCTGATTTAGAAAAGTTCAATGTTGTTATTGCGATTGCCTTTGCCTGTCAAATATATTTTGGGGAGATATTATTTATTACCACTAATCTTTTTTTGTCTTTATGTTTTAAATCAGCATCCAGGGTCAAGAAGAGAGCTGAGGCGGGTGAGGGTCCGGGAGCTGGAGTGGGAGGTGCCTCCCAGAGTTCCTCAACCGATGGCTCTACTGGCCCCAGTAAGTCCTCCTGGTATTAACATTAATATATTTATTCACCTAATTTTTCTGCTCCTTTTTGAATAATGTGACGTCTACCCATTTATATTATTTTTCCAAATCCTCTTCGATGTATCGATTTCTAAATTTTTGCTATCCTTGCATTATCCTAGTGACTTATTTTCTATATTTCAAGTTTCTCTACTTTACGTCAAATTGTCTCTAGTTACTAGTCTGTCTGTATCTTCCTTTCTTCTGCTTTTTCAGTCAGCTTTCCCTCTACCCTTTTGTGGACTGCCTAGTGGTGGTACTCTAAGACTCAGAGAACCCATTGGTCACATAGTACTACTACTACTACTACTCTGCTGTGCAGATTGCATGCCCATTGCCCAAGTAAGGTATTCTACACATGTAATAGATGAGAAGGCTTAGTCACTAAAACAAGAGAGTAGCAATGGTCTAGTTGGACACCCCAAAACTGTGTCTTCTTATTAGGTAGGCCTAGTATTATTAGCAGCAGTTGGTGAACAGATGACTGTGCACCATGTCTGGGAGGAAGTACGAGGAGGACAGCCCAAAGCATTTGCCAACCAAGGCCATATGCAATTTTTTTCTCAAAGCATCAGATTCATCAATCAATAGCTCCAGCCACTCCTTAACAGATTGTCTCTTGTCTTGACTTCAGGCTTTTTTAAAACTTTCCAACAACAAAATGCCCATCCTGATATTTTTTATAGAAGATACTGTCTGTAATGTATCCAAATTGTAGTGAATGATGTGTGTGGTGTTTTTTTTAAATTTTGCTATAAAACAATTAATAGGGGGAGGTGTATCTGGCATCTAAGAAATGTGTAATCTTTTTTTCTAGAAGCACCGACCACCAGTGCTGGGGCCAGCACAGACAGCGCCAGCCAGCCTACAGATGCGGCAGCAGAAGGGGGTGAGCCAGCGGCAGTGGCGGGCGGTGGTAAGTCATATTGCTTGCTTATTATTTACAATTAATTATAATTATAAGCTAACTGTAAAGGTGCAGTCTTGTTGACTTGTGAACAACATGTGAACACAGCAGGAGTTGAAGTTGAGCTGACTAACTAATGGCTGCTCCTATCTTCAACTCAGCAGAAAACATTTCATGAACAAGACCTTGAACTATGGGTTGTTGGATAAGGGAAGGATGGAAGGGGAAAGGCTGGATGAAATGTATTATATATGACTGAAAGTGAAGGATGCGTGGGTGAAAGCGCTGGATGCATAAATAGTACTATTGGTGGCTGATAGCTAGGATGCATTGGTGGGTGAAGAATGGATGAAAGGTTGGTATACGGGTAGGAACGAAGCTTGCCTGGGTGGGTGAAAGTGTATGTGTGAAAGGATGCCTGCCTGGGTGGGTGATTAGAATCCTGTGGTGCTTTCTTTTGATTGAAATAAGCTTAAGGACACATGGGTGGGTAAATGTCAAATGACAAATGTATATTGCTTGAAGGTTTGTACTTGAGATCATGAGACTAGATTGAGACAGAGAGCCATGTTTGGAACTTTAGATGGATGGTTATATGGATGGATGGGTAGTTTCAATGATGAAGAGTGGATTTAGAGAATGTAAAAAACTTAAATGGTGGTGAGTAGCAAAGTCAAGGGTGAAGAATAAAAAATAAAATACTTGAAGAACAATGTAATGATGAATGTAAAATTCCTTGGGAAGATGAATAAGGAACTATGGTGCTCCTCTGTAGTGGTGTTCGTCTCACCTTTACTTGCCTGGAAAGTTTTTTTTTTGTTTTTTTATTCAAATGGTTGAGGAGGTGGTATTTTGGACACAGTAGTTTTCAAGGGCAACATTATGTATCCTTCCTACCCATCCATCATCAATCACCTCCCCCCATACCCATGGCTTGATGTTCCATGTGTATTGCTAAGAGCATTGGTTACAATTTGACTTTTTTCTTTCTTGATGTAGCTACTCCTGCTGCTCCACCGACCAGGCAGGAGATTGCAGCCCAGACCCGGCAGCAGAAAATGGAGGCCATCAGGGCCGAGTACCAGCGGCTGGTGGCTGAGGAGGATGAGGCAAAAGCTGCTGCAGATGCCCTGGGCCCCAGCCAGGCCTCAACAACCACCCCACCAGCACACCATCACCATGGTCCAATGGGTGCCCGCTGGCACTGCCTCCATTCCACCAGCACTGCTGCTCCCCCTTATTTCCGCCATTATGAGCGCCGCATCATGCGAAGGCTGGCAGATATTGAACAAGAGGCAGACTTTAAATTGGTGTTTATGGACAAACCTATGTTTGCACACACCCGCTCCAAGAACTTGAGGGAACTATTAAAACCTAAACGCACTCCTTTAATCCAGACTCATAAAGGCATGAGAAGATGTTGGAACTGTGGTCAGTGTGGAAACATAATGTTAGGTAACACTTTCTCGCATCCGCACACAGGCCAAAAGATCCACTTAAAACACACATCAGACTGTAACACAGAGGGTGTTATTTACGCAATTCAGTGTCCATGTGGACTCACATATGTAGGTAGAACATCACGGAAAATCAAAACACGTATAATTGAACACAAAAGCATGATTCGGAATAAAAATTGCAATTCTTGTTTATCAGCTCACTGGGTTAATTCAACACACACTATACCTCAGATCAGGTTTACCATACTAGAAAAAATTGACTCGGTTCCAGGAATAGATTATAATGTTTCGCTAGCACGTAGAGAAACGTTTTGGATTAAATATTTAGGCACCATTATTCCTGGAGGGCTTAATGACCAATATGAATTGTTGTGTTTTCTGTGAATACATGCGGTACCTTGGAATTTTGTACAGGATTAGCACGTATACATGAATTTATTCACATCTATACTTTTTGCTTTTTGAAACGCATAGTTTTAATCTCTGAACTACTCTCATTACTTTTTTTCTTTTATCTCTACTCTTATTCTTGATTTCTTTACTCACTCGGCAAGTCACGCACATGGGTGTGCACTTTTTCCTTCACATACACTTATAAGTTGCCAGAACGTCTAAGGTTTATTTCATAATTTTTATAATCTTTATACACAGTTATATGGTCTTTCAAGGATCAATGGTGTAAGAAGTTCTATAACGTAGAACTGTTTCGGATATGAGTAGATAACCATACACACAGTTCGGCATACGTTCACTTCTGTTTTGGGATTACTTATGTTCTTAAACGTAGTTGTCTATAAAGTTACTATTGAATAGCTTCTCCTTTAAAAATGGCACACATCATGACACACGTACTTCAGATAGCGGTCACAAGGTTTTCCTTCACTTTCCGTCTCACTGAGCAATATACTGGTGAGTTTCGAACGTTCACAACACTCCTGATTTTAAACTACATCACATAATTTGGTATAGTTTTTGATGCACCGGCTCTTCGTTATTATTCTTTTAGATATAGAACACGTATACTTTGAGCCTGGTAAGAAGTTATTTTACACTTGGATCACAGGGTGTGTGTATTTGGTCAATCTGGTTGGCGGCAGTGTAACTTTGTGTTTACTTTTGTTTTGATATAGTTTTGAGCGCGTATTTCCAAACGTTTGCGGTAAGCGCGGCATGGTCTCACATCGGTTACTTTGTTTTTTGGTTAAACACACTAAATGGATTTTAGACTGTCTAGTTTTAAATGAGCACGATCACAAGCGGAAACAGCATGCAACGAAGGTTAATAGTGAATACATAGGTAATATTTTCACTGGTTTAAGTTACTTCACAGATGACATTTTCACTAGTTTAGGTTATTATATAGCACAAATTACCCACTAAACCTTGGCAGTAGGGGCATGTAGTGGTCTTGTCAACTATTTTCTAAACTTTGATTGATTTTGTATGTTCCTTTAACTTCTAATCGTCTTCTGCACGTTCCGGATTGGGTTCATTTATGTAGCGTGGTAATCCTATTTGGTCACTTGTAATTGTTCTTAAGGAACACATGAATTTGACTATGTTTTCAATCTTATTTTTTATAGTTCCGAACGGCGGCAGCTATCAGTCATTCGTCTATTGTACAACATTCTTGTTATTTGATCATATGTACCCCTGAGGAAGGGTTTATTAACCCGAAATGCATTGGGTCGCTTGTTAATTGTCATTTGTTTTTTTATGTTTTCAAAAACTGTACTTAATGTCGTTATCAACAAAGTTTTCTGCACAAAGAAAATTGTTGCACATAAGAATGCATTAAGAAAAATATACACTGAGAAATCATTTTGGAGTAACAGTTTTATTTAGCACAATGACAATTGAAAAAATCGAATGTATATGTTGAAACCGTATGGACATTAGCTGTGCACTGCGCAGGCGCGGATTCTTTTGTGTTCTCACATTGGTAATTCTTACACTGGGGGTGGGCTATACCCCATCACGCAGTAGCACGCAAAACAAATTTATTTTGATTCTTATTGATAAATTTCCAATTATAATTTTCACCACACGGTGTGCAGGTCTAACCCATTTACAAAGATATTGAAGCCAGGCAGGAACGGGTGGAGAGGCACCTCCAGAAGCTCATAACCCGCCGTTAGTGCTCTCTTCAGCCCTCTTTTAATCTGTTTTTGGGTGGGTGGGTGGGAGTTGGGGAATGTTGGGTTTTTCTTTATTTATGGACATTTCTTGGACACTATTTGGACATTGGTTGGGGTTAGGGAGAGGGGTGGGCCAGTTGTGGGTTTGGTATTTTATTCAGGGAATAGTAAACCTTTCATACTTTTACATTTTATGATTATGAATGCTTTAAAAAAAATGTGGTGGGATTATTGACTATATATTATTATTAACCCCTAAGGACTCGGGGGGGGGGGGTGGGGGTGAATTACCATTGTATAGAATGATTGCCGTACAACAATGATCAATCAACCACAGTTCACTTCTCTTACCTGATTAGATGAAGCAAGGGCTCTGTGGTTTCCCAAGATGCTATAATAGCGGTGGTAATAGTAGCAGCATGCATTGCTGGCGTTTCTTTTGATATTGAAGTCAAACTCATCAGAACTGAAGCGAGGTTCCACTCCCTCCTAGGGGAACTAGAACTGTACGATAAGGAGTCGGAGAGTGGGCACTATTCATCGAAAGGGAAGTTAACAAACTGAAATAAAAAAAAACTAGGCTAATGCCGTTATTATTATATGCAAGCTTGATGACAGTCACCAGAGACTAGACTACTAGAACAGACTCAGTCTCAAACACAAGAAGAGAGTATGATAAGCAATGAAAAATTGAATTAATCAGAACCATGTTGAGCTACTACGAACTGTACGAAGTGGACAAGCTTAACCGGCTTAGACGCAAATTAATACAGTGAACGAATGATGATGCTGGCAATGAGATGTTCCTCTGAAAAAAAATATCATACACTGTGCTGGCTAGGGTGGATATTGTATAATATATACCACCAGTGTGGGCTATATGAGCTTAGTTAAGAATAAGATCCTGCTCATCCTGCACTGAGTTGTTGTGTTGCTTTCACCACATCCGCCCCACCAAGTGTGTGATCAATTAATGGTGTAAAAATTGTTAAGTCACTCCTCAATAAATCACACAACCTGGGGGAAGAGGGTTGGTTAGGGGTATGATGAATGGTTGGGAAGGGGGATTGAGGGAAAGGTTTTACAAAGACAAACACTACACATGGACAGCACTCATCTTGGCAGCCAACCATCATAAATCTGTTATGGGAGGAAAAGGAAATGCATGCATGATGATGAGTGGTACTAGACAAGTACGAGGAAGTATATTAATTATGCAATTGTCTGTCTGCCCCCAGAGAGACCCAAGTTACATACATTATATTTATGCTCTGTTGTACCGGGCTTAGAAAGATAACAAATACAATTAAATGATCTGCAGGAGTAAAAAGCAAACATAAACACACACAGTTGTAATGATTGAAAAGAAAAAAAAGATACTGTATAAATTGGGAGTTGCATCTCCGCATTCCTATTGGACTGTCCGCCCATGAATCTTGGGTGCCTGGCGGAAGCTGTTTGGTATGGTAATTGTGAGTTGTTTTTCCAGTATGGCGCAGAGTAAAGGGCCTGTAGATGGAAAAACAAAAAGGATATTGGAAAATCAAGGAGAAAACAAAAAGTTAAACTGCATAAGGAGGAGTGCAACAAGAAGACTTTCAGTGGCAGCATGGCTAAATCAGACTCTGTTTACGTCAGTTACCTCCAGCAACAGGCCACCCCCACCCAAACTCCACTTAGCTTCAGATTTGAGCCAGACAGCACTGATCACACATACATAGTTTACACACAGCATTTTCCAAATGAAGTAAAAAATCAATGCTCCGCTGTCAGTCACACCACACTCACTGCCCACCACCACTACACAGACATGTAGGTCTGGTCTCTGTTGTTGTTTACCTTTAGGCCACTTCAAAGTCATCATCAATCATCCAAATCGGTTGGTTTCAGGAAATTTGAAAAAATCCATCTTCTTCTGGTGGCATGCCCTGAGTTATTCTATCAATCATCTCTGATCCTCCTGACCTGACTCTGACTGCGAGTATGGTGGTCATGGTGTCCAACTCCAAGTCCGTACCAACAGTGTCCGACTCCCGAGTGAGTCCTCCAGACTCGTCCACTCCCGACTCAAAATGCAATGGATCGGCCTGTAGTAGTACTGTTGAAGCCATCTTTCTTATATGATACCAAATGCTTGAAGCTTTAGGCCCTGTTAAGTTGACATAAGACTCAGTGCACAAGATGCTTGTACTTTTCCAGTTTGCCTCAGTAAAACTGCTTTTGTAACGCAAGGCTTGCTCAAGAAAGATACGAGAACAGAGGAAGATGCTAGCTTAGCCTCAAGTATTTCTCTATATCACATTTAGAAATATTTCTGGTACGTGGTATGATGTTGCAAATTGTTACATGGAAAAGTACCAAGGCTAACACATTTCATTACAATGGAAAGTCCCAGAAGCTGCCTACTTGGGACACGTGGTCAGCAACAGTATATTTCAGACGATAAATGGTATAGCGCAGCCTAGGCCTTTGCTAATAGGTCAAGCAGGCCATGCTTAATTTGTGCTACGTACATTATGATGCTGCATCCTCTTGCGGTTTGTGTCTATAAAATTTGTCAGAAATGTCACATCTTTGGACACTCAGTGACTATACTGTCTGTCTCCGTGCTGCACGTATTTTGCATCGTTTGTTGGTCTCCAATGAATTCTGCTATCTTCTGTGCTGACAGAGAGTCGTATCTGTGGTATTATTTCTTATTTTTGTTCCAGATTCCACAGTACAATTTTGTTATTGAACAACAAGAAGGGAAAGATTGACTTGTGTCACTTTATAGAATAGACATTCACAACAAACTACAATCACTCATTGTGCAATGCATACCATCATTTACCTGTTCTTCCGGGGCAGTACCTCTAGGTTAGGAAAGGATAGATAGATAGATAGTCAGGGCTCAGGGTTGGAGGCAGGCACACATTTGCTTGAATTCTCTATCCAATATCTGGCTTGAGAGAAATGGCTTTTGGGCGAGTCAGGAGTGGACTTTACTTCTTCATTGACTGCACACAGTTGCAACTCTGATCCAGCAATAAAAAGACAGTGGGGATGGATTTGTGAACCAGAAAGACAGTCACGCACACAAATAAATAGTAAAGTAAATAATGTTCCTTAGCTATATCTTTTTTGGGGGGCGTCAAAGAAAGAAAGTAACTGGAAATTGAAAGAGCCTAGTTGTCAGGGAAGTAGAGATTATCTTCAATCTCTGGTGGTTCGCCCAGAAGTAGGTCACCTAACACGCTACTTCCATGACCTGAGTCGCCATCATCATCTTCCTGCTTTGCTACTTCAGGTATGGTGTAATCCGATGGTATAAAGTGCTGATTCATTTTGATCATGGTTAACCTCTCCATGTTTTGTGGTGAGAGACTGGTCCTTCTCACTGTCAGAACGGCACCAGCAGCACTGAAAATATGATCAGAAGACAAGGCAAGCCAGATAGTTTATCGCCAGCCTGCTGAGCACTGGCCATTGGCGCCTTTTCCCATACCAACACAGCAATGGGTTTTGATCAAAGTAGACCTCTGTTGGGTCATCCAGATAGGCCTGGACCATCCGCTCAATGCTCAGGGGTGCTCCGCTTTGCTTGGCCTCTTTAGTCTTTGCCTCAGCACTGGACTTAAGCCCTTGCTGTAGAAACCTTTCCTGTGCCGATTTTAGGGCTGATGCTCCTGTTGTTGTTGTTGATGTTGTTCTTGGTGTTGTTGGTTGTTTTGGCTGCTGTGAGCCAACCGCATTTCCCTCAGGCTCTGAAGTTGAACTTGAAGCCGGCTGCCTTGCAGTACTTGTTGCGCCCTGGAGTAGCGGGCCTCTAATTCCTGCCCGTTCTTTTTCAAGATGACTGGCTTTCACAGCTATCCAAGTTTTGTAGTTGTCAACATCCCCGTCTGAAAAAGGAATGAAAGTGTGCAGTAATGGTTTGTACCGTGGATCCAGAATTGTGGCACAAATGTAATGGTTGGATGACACAATGCCTCTTTGCACCCTTGTTTTTTCAGATAAGCAAAGGGTTAAGCTCTCCACCAACTCATATGCTTCTTTTTTTTCCTCCACACCTGCGTACATTGCAGACACCCTCTTCAGCTGTTCCTGTAGCATGTGCAACAATGGGATAGCTTGGCCCATAGTAAAGTCCTCCTTGCTGACTTCACATGTGGAGACCTCAAAAGGAAGTAGCATCTCTGTCAGGCACTTAACTAGGCCCCATTGGTCCATCTCAATGATCATGCCTTTCACAGTAGCATCCCCCCTTTCATTGACATATTCATTGATTGGTCTGTACAGCTCAAACAGACGTTCAAGCATGTAATAAGTTGAGTTACAACGTGTTGGCACCTCCTGGATGAGTGCTTTAACTGGCATTCTATTATCACGTCGAATGATCCTCAGCTGCTTTTGGGCTTTAAAAGAATGACTGAAATGTGTGCAGATTCTTCTGCAGGTGGTCAGTAAGTTGCTGATTCGGTCTTCTTTTTTCAGAAAGTCTTGAACAATGATGTTAATGCAGTGCGCCAAACACAGGACCCTAGAATAGCCACCATCGGCCATGGCCTTAACTATATTACTGACATTGTCTGTGACAACAAAACCAATGTTAAGCCCTCTTGGTTACAGCCATTCAAAGGCCTTGCTGTCAAAGTCGTCCAAAATGTTTGCAGCAGTATGAGATTTGTCCATGGCAAACATGGCTACAGTTGCATGTTTCCGAGCTGCATTAAAAATCTCAGCAGTGTCAACAACACCTGCTGCAGTTATCTTTTCTCTAACCCCCACAAAAGAGATCCAGTGTGCAGTGATGCACATGTATTCAGTGGCTTGGCAACTGGTCCACATGTCTGTTGTCAAGTGGATAGTGTGAACAGCACTCTGCTGCAAAGCTTGGCCAAGCAATTCCAGCACGTCGTGATGTAGTGCTGGAACAGCAACTCTGGCGAAATAGGACTGGCTGGGAACCTTCCATTTTGCAGATGGCTGCCACAAATTCAAGAAAACCCACCCCTTCCACAAAAGAAAAAGGGAGGAGGTCCAGCACTAACATTTTAGCCAGCTCGCATTGTACAAACAGGCCGTTGGGTGGTTGCGTTCATACTGCCCCTCCGACCTAAACATGCTGAGACTGGTAGCCTGAATTTTTTTCTTTTCTGGTGCCACTGATGCAGGTGACTTCTAGACGCCAGATGTTAGGCTCAATGCATGTTTTTCCTTTGCTGTACTCTCTTGCCTTGGACCCCTTGGTGTCTCAGCCTGACTCTTGTACCATTGCGATGTTACTGATGATGATGTGGGCGGAACCACTGCACTGCTGGGGACAGGGCTACTTTGTGTAACAGAGAAAATGTCTCCCTCTCGTTCACCTTCCACAGTGATCGGATCATCTTCTTCATCCCCTCCACCAACAACACGTGAAGTTTTTTGGCCGCTAAGGTGCTCCTCCCACTGCATCAAGTGGTGTTTTCTCAGATGGGTTGTTTGACCTCTGGTACCATAGTTTGTACCAAGCTTACCCCGACTAACACCTTGTCCACAAATGGAGCATATAGCAATGTTCACCTCCTTCTTGCTAACCGAAAAAAGTTCCCAAACTGGGGAGGCCAATTTTCTGGCGTGCTGCTGGTTCCACTTGCAATGACGGATGAACTGGTAGGTGGGCGTGACGTTTGACTCTCTGCAGTACCTACTTCTACTGAGGTGGTTTTGGTGGATGTAGGTCACTGCTGGGCCTTTGCAAATATGGGAGGTGGTGTTGGTGGTATCTGTGTTGGTGGTATCTGTGCCACATCCCTCACAGCAATTTGGGATGGGGTAATGTCGGTCTCCACAGGGGCAGGACTAATGTCCATGATGACTGGCTAGTCATCATCCTCCTCTTCTACATCTACCTCCATAACTCTAAGGCTTTCTGGAACCTTTATTTTCCCTAGCCTTGTCTCGTGGCGTGTCTCACTCTCAGACTGACGTGGCTTTCAAGTGGCGTCTAGATCATCAGAAGGGTGGCTTGCAGAAGAAGTTGATGGACTAACCCTCCTTTTCCTTGCTGGGGATCTGGAAGACAATGGATCTTCTGAAAGAGTGGCTTGCTCTTCTTTTTCCTCTGCAGGAAGTTCGATCTCATGAACTGCCCCTACTTCAGGAGGAACAACTACTATTGGGGGCGGTGGTTGCGGCTGTTGTTGCCCACTTATCTGAGTTTCCTGCATTGATTTGGTACTACTTTGCGATGAGTCAATTTCAACATCACTGCTCGTCGGTGTCGTGATTAGACTGGCTGCCTCTGCGACAGACATGGGCTTGGGCCTAGGTAGGTGGGGTGGGTCCACTGATGCAGGGGTGCTGCTCCCAGCTTGCTCCCCGGACGCCGCTGCTGCAATTTTCCCAAACTAGGTCTTGGGCAACATACCGGTCTTGGTAAGTGGCAGTGCCTTCTTCCCTCTGGCAACTTTCTTGGTACTGGACCTGGTACCTTTCTTTGGGACCATCTTCAAGATGTCAGCAGCACGCTTTGGCAGAAGTTGAAGAGATGTCTGTGGTCACACGTCACATGACGTTGTGCGCAGCAGGACTTCTGTCTGGCAGTACAATGGGTGATGTTGTCTTCTCCTCTTTTGTGCACCTAAAAGCAAAGAAGCAAGACGAACATCAGTGAAATGTGGCATTCATTGTTGTAGTTCAATTACTACTAGTACAAACAAACAAATATAATATATAACTTAGTGTGTGGTCACACTTGTTAGTGTTATTAATATTATTAAATGTATTACCTCAGTTACATAACAATACAGTGTAGTCATTTGTGAGACTTTGACAACAAGGACTTTCATGGTGTACTGTACACTCAGGAAGTATAGGAAAGAAGAAGAACAACAACAAAAATACAAATGTAACAGAACCGGTTTGGCATAGTGCATCACGTGGGATGCAGCATTCAGGGAGCTGCAGCTGACAATGGATGGAAGCAATAAGCCAAGAGGAACAAAGGAAAGGCATGCAGGCCTATGGCAAAAGCACACTAACTACCAGCATAAAATGGCCACCAGCCACATGGTCACTCACAACAAGCAGGAGGCCTGGAAAACAATGAACTCAAGCAGGCCTATATTACAAAATGGCCCCTGGCCACACGGGGAGGCTCAGCCAAGGCAAATGTTGCTGGCTCACTATTACAAACACACTCACACACTGGCCAGACAAAGGAGGCATGCTAAACAACACAGCTTTAATGCAACAATGCCAAAACAAAATCCACAGGGCTAAAAAAGGTTAGCAAGTTACACAACAACCACACACATCCAACAAAGGCATTTATTTAGCACACATGGAAAAAAGTGAAATGCCAAAAAAAACACATTTTGCAATTCAATCCAATGCCATCTATGCCCTAAATGATGTTTAAATTCAACAGACACCACAGAAACAGTTGCTTCATGCACCCTTAAGTAGCTTGGGGCCTATTGGTTGGAAAATCCATTGGCAGACTAGGCACATAGTGAATCAATTCAAATCAATAATATTGCAAATTTATTAGAAAAGGTAGTGAACTGTCCTGCATTTTTTGCTGGATAAAAGAAGAAGAATTTGCATGCTAAACAGCAACAAGGCATGGCCACCACAAAGAAGGCTTACAGGCCTAATGCAGAAGCACACTGGCTGCCTTCACAAAATGGCCACCAGCCTCATGGCCAGGCGACCACAACAACAAGAAAAGGAAGATAGACAATGCAGGCCTATGGCGAAAGCACACTGGCTGCCTTCACAAAATGGCTGACAGCCTCATGGCCAGTCTACCACAACAAGAAGCAGTAAGCCAAGATGACCAAAGGAAAGACATGCAGGCCTATGGCAAAAGCACACTAACTACCACCACAAAATGGCCACCAGCCACATGGTCACTCACAACAAGCAGGAGGCCTGGAAAACAGGCCTATATTATGGACACAGACTTTACAAAATAGCCTCTGGCCACACGGGGAGGCTCAGCCAAAGCAAATGCTGCTGACCCACTATTACAAACACACTCACACACTGGCCAGACAAAGGAGGTATGCTAAACAACACAGCTTTAATGCAACACTGCCAAAACGAAAATCCACAGGGCTAAAAAAGGTTGGCAAGTTAGACAACAACCACACACATCCACCAAAGGCATTTATTTAGCACACATGAAGAAAAGTGAAATACCCCCCCAAAAAAAATTTGCAATTGAATCCAATGCTATACATGGCCTGAATGATGTTTAAATTCAACAGACAACACAGAAACAAATGCTTCATGCTGGCTGAAAGGCCTATTGGCAGACTACTGGGCTAGTGAATTAAATAAATATTGCAAATTGATTTCAAAAGTTGGAGAACATTTTGTGAACTGTGCAACATGTTTCCTTTATAAAAGAAGAAAAATTACTTGCAAAGAAACAACTAGGCCCCTACTGAAACTACAGGCCACCCATCACAATAAATTTAAAAAAAACGGTGAAAAGTACAAAAACATGTAGGTGCAATGCCCCAATCAAAGAAACAACTTCAATTTTCCAACTTACTTGTGAAATCTCAAATTCAAAAGTCCTCAAATCCAATGATATATGATGCAGCAGCCACAAAGAGTGATCCTTCCAGCTCCAAATCCAAATGAATAGTGAACAGGAGATGGACAAAGCACTGGGAGGAGCCTGCTGGACAGGAACAAGAAGTTGGAGACTCTGGAGCACTTCCTTCCTCTTCACAAAAAAAGGAAAAAAAGAAAAAGGACTCCTTGCACAAAAAAGTACAGCCAACTGTCAATCTGAGGAGTTTTTTAATCCAAATCGTCATTTCAAGAAGGTTTTGATGCTGCTCGGATGAGAACCTTCAGCAGATTACAGATTTTGCGTGTTCGGGATTGCGTTCTTCACAAAACTTCTGCCGTAAGTCCGATGGCGAGCCCGAATTACGTGATCGCGATCGCACACTCTTGCGGGACCGTGCGGCCGGCTACCAAATCTCGTGGCGCTCTCGAATGGATGGGAAATCTCATTGGCGATCGCAGGCACCCAGCAAGTCACTCCTGCGCATGCGAAAATGCATTTTGGGCGCGCAAACACAAAAAAACCTCTGCCCTGTTATGGAGTGCAGAGTTTTCCCGCAACTCTGCGTTCTACGCGGAACGCAGATTTGCCAAAAATCTGCAAACTCCACGAGCGGAGCGCAGTTTTACACCCAGGGTTAGTCAAAATCTGCTGACTGGTCTAGTAGAATAAGGAGACAAGATTCATTGTGGTCAAGTGAGCGTAGGGCATCGTCGGCAATGTGGATCATGGCAGTCTCTGTGGCATGACCCAATCAGAAGCCAGATTGACAATGGTTGAGAAGTTGGAATGGATCAATGTGATTGAGAAGCTGTAGGTGCACACATTTTTCGAAGAGTTTGGACAGAGTAGGAATGTAGGCGAGCGGGCGGTAATTAGTGGTATTGGATTGGTAAGAGTTGTTTTTTAGGATACGGGAAACCTGGTAATTTTTTAGGCAATCAGGTAAGGAGGCTTGAGTGAGTGAGGCATTGATTATCATAGTCCATAGTGGGGGTTGGAGTTGAATGGACTCATTTAGGAGTTTGAAGGAGAGGGGATCATTGAAGTGGTTGGGGTATTTTTAAGGAGGTCAGCAAATTTAGGATGCCATTTTCATCGAGGGTTATGAAGCTAGACTAAATAGAGTTATTGCTGGGTGAGATGGGGGATTTTTTTTAGCATGCTTCATGATCAAATGGGGAGGGTTATGGCGGGGTTGCGTGGAAGAAGTTTTATAGTGTTCTGGATATAGTTAGTAATGCGTGAGGTTTTCTCAGCAGTAAAGGAGGCAAACGTTTCACAATTCGATAGTGTTTTGTTGTCAGTGGGATCACTTTTGTGGGTCAATTGTTTTTTGATAATTTTGAACAATTTTTTAGATTGATTAGTTGTCTAATTGATTTTGGAAGCAAACTGCTTTGGAGTTCCTACTGTGCCTACTATAGGTGCTGCGTCTTTGGCGTAAGAGTTTGTGGTTGGCCATGAAGAGGATAAGTCTCCATGCTCTTTCTGCAAGTCTGAGGTGTAGTCGTTCTTTGTTCGTCGTTCCCAGTTGAACTTGGGGTTGGATCTTTTGAATGGGATTCTATTTAGTTGTTTGGGGCAAGGCTTTCCATGTTGTTGGACATGGAGTTGATGTAGTCATCAGTGAGGTCCTTGGCATCGTTCATGTAGGGGGGGAGGGAGCAAGATGGCATTAGTAAGAGTCAATATAGTGTGTGAGCTAATGTTGCGGGTGTCTTGGATCCAGTGTTTGGATTTCATTGGTTGGCCCTGAAAGGTGATTGACTTTTTTTCTGGAACAAGGTGATGCAGTGGTGGTCAGTCCAATCGCAGGGGAGAATGGTATTAATTTGTAAGGTATTCTCTTTTGCCATGATTAATTCTAGGGTGGCTCCTTAAGTATGGGTCGTGCTGTTGCAGGCTTGGATAAGGTTGAGGTCCTGGAGGAAGGATTTAAAACTATTCATGAGTGGGTTATTGGGATTGCTTCAGTGAATGCTGAAATCGCCAAGGAAAATATGGTTGTTATGTTCAACATTGGTAGAGGAGATAATAACCACGATCTGCTTGATGAAAGTGTGTTTTTTTCTGGGCGGGTGATAGAATGAGTGGAGCGAGCACCTTGAGTTGGTAGAGGTGTTGATGTCAATCCTGAGGTATTCTCAAGAGGGAAGGGATATAGTGTGAGATTGTTTCATTGAGACTGAGTCTCTATAAACAAACTAGGCTACTTGAGCAGTCTAATCTAATGATGCCATGACAAGGGGGACTAGAGTGTCCAGAATAGGAGCAGAGGAATTATTCAAGCAGGTTTCAGTGAGCAAGAAGATGTCTAGGTCCTGATTAAGTATAAGATCAGAAATGTCGGCCTCGTGTTTCACGGCAGAGCTGCTGTTTAGTAAAGTCTATTTCAGGGTTGTATTAGAGGTAGTTGTGGGCACATGTGAGATGGAAGCCTGTGTGAGGTTCGCTTTATTAATAAATCTTGTCCTGATGGAGAGAATGATAAAAGTCTTGATTTTTGCAGCGGGTAAAGTGTGGTTTGTCGTAGCAGGGCTGTAGGTGTCTAGGAGGGAGAGTATGTAATTGTTTGATAGCTGTCTGACTAATCTATTGGGATGGGAGGAGTGGTAAAAGTTGAGTATGGATCTCCAGCAATGGTGTGAGAGCCCTGTGTAAGCAGAGATATAGTCAGAGTGGCAGTTTGGTTAGTCAGGAGGTGCGTTAAGTGTGGGGACCATTTGAGTACAAGGTTGGTGGTGATAAGAACTAGTTTAAGAATGTCAGAACAAATCAATTGCAGTTCAGATTTTATAGTCTCGAGCGTTGAGACATTGAGGATGTTTCTGAGTGGATCTAGGTTGGGGGAAACACTGGAGTGTAGAAGAATAACCAAGTGGTTGGGAAAGCTGGCGTTGGTAAGGTTCACCATTAGAAACTTGGTAGTGGTTGTTTGATAGGAGGCGGTGGGTGAGTTGATCCTGTTGATGGAAGTGTGTGTGTAATTGGCTCTAATGGAATGGGAAATGGTGATGTCAGAATTGGTGTAGATGAGGGGGGCTTAATGTTGTTAATGAGGGAGGAGGTGTGTTGGATATAAATAGTGCCCGTGGATAGGTGGGTGACCACCCCGGGGGGAGAGGTGGGAATGAGGGGAATGACAGGTAGGCGAAGGGAGGTTATCATGAGGGGAGGAGTCGAAGGGAAGTAGAGCGAGGATAGTTGGGGAGTGGCTATTTCTAGCTTGTTCTTGAGATGGGGGAAGTGATCGCTTAAGAATTCCAGATTGTAATCTGTGGTTTGAATGAGTGCAGTGCTGTTGTTGTTGATGGAAATGGTGGCATTATCTTTGTAAAGTGTGGAGGGTGTAATAGTAAACTTTTGGCCAAGTGGGATTCTCTTGGTGGTAGTAGTGTTGAGTGAGGAAGAGAGGGTTTTCCTTCATTTGGCACACCGATTGATTCAGAAGGTGAAGTCATTAAGTAAGGTGCCCTTGCTGTGGCAAAAGTAGGGGTCAGAGATAAGAGTTCCTTTCTTAAGGTTGAGGATTTTATTTTAGAGAATTCTCATGGTATTTTTGGTTAGGATGGGGGGGTACTGTTTTAAAAGAGAGTCTTTTCCTGAAGGGGATAGTAGGGCTTTTAGCTTTCTTGGATTCATGATGGGGGATGGGAGCAGGTGAAAAATAGGGAGAGTAGGAAGGGGCTTCTAAAAGGACACATGTCCTAGGTGGCAGGAGCAAACGGACCTCTAAAGTCGGTATGTCCTATGAGAGCAGGAGTGTACGCTCGTTCCAAAAAGGCTGGGAAGATCACTTATTGTGGTTGTTTCAAGGACTAATCAGTCTAATCAGAGGGTCCTATACCAAAATTCAAGGGACAATGTGATGATTTTGTGGCAGTTGACATGCATGGATAAAAGGTAAGGTTAGGAAATGATAAGGTTAGGAAATAAACAATGAGTATATAAATTGCAGGAACAAAGTAGAAGTAAGGGAAGAGAAAACATCCTCAATGGTAAGGACATCAGCAAAATCTGGGGGTAAGAATGCAGAGGAAGAGGGAATAAAGCAGGTCATGCATCAGCATACAATGAAGTTATAGATGGGGCATAACAGCATAATATCATAGTGCGACCTATTGTGGAAGGAGTAAAATACCACTAGGTAAAGTAATGGCATGAATATATAGTAGTGGTCCCCAGGTTGTGTTGGCTGTAGTAGGAGCAAAGGAAACAGGGGAGGGGCAATCAGATCACAACAATACTAGTATATTATAAGCAAGATTGTATTCTTGCGCTAACTGATGTTCACTGATCAGTCATTGTGATTCTCAGATTAATATTGCGACCAATTCTTGGGGTGAGTGAAGGTTGGAAAGTGGGTTACTAGTAGTGGTAAATATGCATCTACCACTGGCAAAAAGGCCACTAACACGGTCTAGCACTCAGTATAGGTCTCATGCTCTACTCTTGGTAGCTTGGCTGCGAGCAGGAAGGCTTAACTTAGGATACAAGTATGTAAGGCATTTAAAAACACCAATTCAGTAAATAATTGAGACACAACACACACAAAAATCATCATCAATTCATAAAAATAGGAAATATTGTTATCTTTAAAATGACTCCAAAACAACAAAAGTTCAATGTATAGGAACCGGAGATAAGAATTTTTAAAGAATTACCACATTATAGTGCTTAAAATCCTCAAGTGCCACTCTAGGACATCTGGTCGCACCTTCAGGCGGCCCGCGACTGAGCCCTGGCTGGATACACTAAGTGGGAGGCCCCAGTCAAAATTCCCCAGGCCAGAATCGGTGAGGGTTTGCGGCTTTTGTTTCCACGGGGCCCTGGTCAAGTCCTGGAAGTCGGAGCTCTGGAGCTTTTCAGCGGAAGGAACCAGCAATCCACATCGGGTCGCCGTTGTAGTCATTGGCTCTCCCGGTCGAGTCGGTCCCCATCCGGAGCTTTTTCCATAGTTGCCCTAAACTTCTCCAAACTTCTGGAACTTCTTACTGAAGTTCATCTTAAGGGTCCAAAGAGTTCAAAACACAATCCAAGGGTCTGGAAGCTCCAAGATGGTCCTTGAAAGTTTGGTACCACACTTCCCACGATGCACCTGGACAAAATCCTTAAAAGCCCACTAGACACACTCTAGGAAGTGGACTCTTGGTGGTGATGATGCAGGTGAGCTCTGTTAACCTGTAGTTTGCAGGGAGTCCACTCCTTAATCCTATTGAATCAAGGTACATCCACAGGGCTGCAGTTCCAGAGAGAGCAGCAGGCGCAGTCAGTCAGAATGCAGGGCCTGGTGGTGTAAATCAAGTTTCCAGCATGGTAATCCTTTTTCTTCGTTTGAAGCCGCAGATCTGAGAGGCTATGTACCCCTCACATATTTATTCAGTGTTCTCTGGGGTCAAGCAGGTGATGACTCCTGCCCATTGAGGTGCAGGGCAACACCCCAGAACTTGACCATTTCCTCTAAAGTGTGGCATAATCTTCTCCCAGAAAGCATTATTCCACCAAAATTCATCATGGCTGAAATCTCAGCAGATCATAAAGAGCTAACTAAACCAACTCTCAGTATGGCTCGTTTCCATAGCTCTCCACCCCCTAATATCTGCAGATATCTTCCTTACCCTCCTATCTGGCTGAGTCTGGGGGGGATGGGGTTAGACAGATCTGGCATTCCCTGCCTTTTCTGTTCCACCTTTGAAGCATCATGCTTTAAGACCGCTCCCCCCTGCTCTGGCATTCCTATGTAGCAGAGCTCTCTCCAGCAGATAGCCTCTCCCCTGGTGAGCCATTTATCACTTCATCAAAGCTGCTTGGCTTATCTTGTTAACTCAGACCAATCAGAGAAGACTGCAGGAAGGCTGAATTTTTGCTTACAGAGAAGAAAGTCTTATAACTTCTGTTCTGTATAATTTAAGATAAATTCAGCGAAGGCATTTTGCTTGATCTATCAATACCATTCTCCTAGGTCCTTGAATGGTATCTTATTCAATGCCTACAAGATATATGTGTTCATAAACTATTGCAATGTTATCCTATGGCGCTAGGTATCAGAAGGGGAAAAATGAAATGTGCAATTTTTCCAACACCAGGGCATATAAAACATATTTTATAAATGCCCAGCTTATAGTTACACGGCTCCCCACCCCAGGGACACCAAGGGAGGCCTTGGGGGGCCTGAATATGCAATAATAATGTAGATCTTCAGTCCACAGTGCTCATAGCACCAACGTCGACTGTGGGAGGGACTTTACTACAACGAGGGAAGTGAAATGTGCAAATTCTTTCTCCCCAGGGCGTATAAATCATCTATTATAAGGCTCCTGCTTATAATTACATGATCTCCCACCCCTGGGACAACTAGGGGAGATGCTGGGTGTACCTAATATGTAACAAGAATGTAGATTATCACTTTCCAAGTGCCCCTACCACCAAAGTCGATTTTAGGCACAATTTACATTTAAAAGCTGTGTTGCAGAGCAGGACTGCTTTTAAAATGACCTCAGGCACTCAGCAGGGCACACATGCAAGTGGAACAATGGATGCTGGCCTCTAAACTTGCATGCCCTATTATATACTAGGGACTTACAGGTAGTTTCAATCCCCCTGCCTTATTATCTACTAGGCACTTATAGGGTAGGTCATGCCAATCATAGGTGTACCATAACATATAGTGTACCCTAATACAGGTGTGTGTTTTCACTTGTGTTTTCAACATAGCAGTGGGTGTTTTCAACATAGCACTTGCCCTGAGCCTGCCCAGGGCGCTCTCAGAGTCAGAAAATCAGCATCCAGGGGTCTCAAATGGGGAAAAATGTGCAGGGACACTGCAAACAGGTCCTGAGGTAGTAGTGGAACAGAATATTGGCAAGAATGAGTGGTAGAGGTCCCCAGGCTGGGTTGGAAGTAGCAGGAACAAAGGAAACAGGGGAGGGATGATCCGATCCTAGCTGTAAAAGCAATTAGAGGGCTCCATGTTGAGTTCACTTCAGATCATGAAAGAACAGGAAGGAACAAAGCGAAAGGGGGACTAGGTAGTAATGTGGGGGAGCATCGCAAACACTCTTGGACAACAATCAACAACTGTTCTAATAGGACTCTAACACCAAGCACACACAGGCACAAAATGTAAAAGAAGGTACAATTCTGACATGCGAGCCCCCCATAAAAGAGCCAAGGCATTACAGTTGAAGAGGCCGCCGGGTCTAGGGCAAAGGAGCTGTCACTGTGGAGAGAGTCCACAATTTGGCGGTGCGGCCACAAGTTAGTCCTCAAGAAAGAAGCAGTGATCACTGATGTGTTGCTCTGAACAGAATCAGGAAGCGGCAGTGTGCTGCGAGGCCACAGTGGTGAGAATCAATCAAATGTTCACAAGTGAAAGTCAGTGTCCATTCTCTGCAGTAGGCACTGTGTATGGTGGCAGAAAAGGGCTTGGGTGACAGGAGACAGGTCTGGTGCTAGATTCAGCTGCAAAATGCCAAGAAGAAAGTGTTAAATCGATCACCATTCTAGAAGGCTGGGAATGACTCTTTGCACTGTGAATGGAGCTCTGCACATGGCTTTTCAGTGCTCTGCTTTTTAGCAGAAGTATTGAAGAATATGCTACATGAGGGGCGGGGGGAACTAGGGGTGGGTGATAAATTCCAGTCTTCTGGCGGAGTTCGTAGAGTTCTAACCACTTCGTATTACACTTGGTTTTTCTCATGTTTGAGCAAGAAGTAGTAATGATAAGATTCCACTGAGGATACGAAGGAGGTTGAAGGCATTGGATTTCACCAGTGTGGTGTAGCTTAAGTTAAGTGGGCAGTAAGCTCAGGACACTCATCAAGGTACACTTCTCCATTACTCAAAGAGACAGAACAAACGTTGATGGGAGCAACACTTGACTTAATCTCAGCCACTCGTAATTACTCTGAGTCACATTCTATTCCATATGGATTTAGCTTGCCTCTAACAATGCAAAAAGGAACTATCCATATGAAAGTAAGTCTCAGTCCTTCCCCAGATGAAGCGATCCAGCCCAAACTGCTAGGTCATGAGCTCTCTTAATGGAAAATCAGCAATCCCAGAGTGTTTTCAGACTTGCTGGGCTTCATTGGTGAGTTGCGGCATTTGTCCTTAGGGCCAGTGAGATTGAAGCCCACATGTGGGCATCCCTCTCTTACTAAGGGAGAGACTCTGAGACACCACGGCAAAGCTAGGGGTGGAATGCTTGAATTAATCACAGCTGCTGGCAATTAGTCTCAGACATTCCTTTACATCAAATTGGACTGCTCAGACCACTTTGTTATTCCATCCACACTTCTCTCCTCAATAGACCTTCCCCATGCCAAACCGGAGATGAAAATGGTAAATCTAAAGACCTCAAGTAGCTGTGGTAACGGTAACGGTAACTGTAATGCCTCTTTTCAATTATCACTCCGAAGTTTTTGACTGATGCTGCTGTTTTTCTGATTATGAGAGTTTACTGAGCCCTACCAAACAGGCTTCAGTGCCAGCGCTCTTACCTTAAAAATGTGTATTTCTGAATGGCTCACCCACAATGGGCCTGTAAGTTAAAGTGTACCTCGTAGACTGCAGCACTTGTTGTGCAACCACGGGTGTGACAAAGCAAAGCAAGACTCCCAGTCTGCCATTGTTGGCTGACAGGGCAGTTTCCAACCTTGCTATTTAACCTAATGAAAAAGTGCAGACCTTTCTTTATAATATATATAGTCACGGCTAAAGCAGGCCTATTGAGCCCTAAGGCAGTGTGCAGTATATCAAAAAGTGGGATGTGTTTTTATATGTACTAACAGTATAGACCCCAAACTGTCTTGTTCACAATAAAAAGCCTAGTTGCCTCATTGGTGAGTACAAGTTTACACAGTGACAACTCAGCTCTGCTAACTTATGAATGGGATTGCTAAAGTTGGTACTTGAAGATATCAAAAGAATTGTTACATTGAGCCCGACGTGATGATCAAGTCAAATTAAATGTAACTTTTAAATAAATGGCAACTTTAGAAAGTTGCACCAAAGGAGTATGCAGTTCCTGTAGGGTGGGGAAAGAAGAGAAGGAGGCTAGGTTGATCAACACCCTTACTCAGTAGTGGAGTGTGGGTGTCTCCCAATTTGGGAAGTGGGGCCCTCACACACCCATTTGGGTGTCATGCTTTATCAAAGGGCTTGCTCCTCGTCAGGCCGGCACTGCAATGCCTGACGGGCACCCTATGAGGGGCTCTTTGTCGGAGATCTTTTTCCCAAGCCGTGTAGGTGAGGTGCGTATGAGGGGCCTAGTGGTGTAGATGTGAGGTGATGTGAGGAGAAATAAAATGAGGCGAGGTGGTGCTCCAAAATGAGTTTTAATCTGCGAGCCGACTCGTCTCAATTAAAACCAGAATAGGGATTCCGCCGATTATAATGGTCGGAGGTGTCTATATGTGTGTAGTCATGAGGACGAAGAAGAGGCAACAAGAGGGTACAGTGGCAGGCCCCACCTCATCAACCGGTACAGACCCGGAGCCAGACAGGCAAACTAAACGAATAGTGAACCTATCCCCCAGGCCTCTGACAACGACGGAGACTAAAGTCTTGGAAAAAGGACTTGGGTTTGTCCCTACCCCCAAACAGGACGACTTCTGGGAGTCCTGTGAGTTACACCAGTTCTTTAGGAAGATACGCTTAAGAGCGTTCTTCCAGGGCAAACCGGAACAGTCACGGGATGACTCGGGTTTACATAACCAAACTAAATTCACTCCTCATGCCGGCCAAATCCATCACGAAATCCTCACTTTTGAGCAGGTGGTCCTGAAGGAGGCAACCAAGGGGAATACGAAATTACCTTTCTACAATCTCTCCTATGTTGAAACAACAGCAGTTAACACCCTTGCTAATGACACCTCTATCACGATCGAACCAGCAGACAAGGGCGGGCCGTCGTGATCTTATCCACTGACGATTATGATAGGGAGTGCTTGGCGCAACTATCCAATCGCCAGTATTATACCCCCATTGATCAAGACCCGACGGGGGTTTTAACCACTCGTATCGCCTCCATGGTGTATACTGCTGAGACTGAGGAATGGAAACCCGACGGGGGTTTTAACCACTCGTATCACCTCGATGGTGTATACTGCTGAGACTGAGGAATGGATCAGCAAGAAAGAGGCAGACTTCCTGGTCAAGACAGATCCTAAGGTCCCTTACTTCTACGTACTCCCTAAGATCCATAAAAATCGGATTCCCCCACCCGGACGGCCAATTGTCTCCGGGACCCCATCATTCTTGCAGGGCACCAGGGACGTCCTGACACTTATCAATAAGGACAAAGAGCCCCTCATAGGGTGCCCATCAGGCATTGCAGCGCCCGCCTGACGAGGAGCAAAGCCCTATGATGAAGCTTGACACCCAAATGGGTGTGTGAGGGCCCCACTTCCCAAATTGGGAGACACCCACACTCCAATACTGAGTAAGGGTGTTGACCAACCTAGCCTCCTTCTCTTCTCTCCCCACCCTACAGGAACTGCATACCCCTTTGGTGCTACATTATATTTATTGGGGCCTGTATGCTGGACCTATATGCGCCCCTTCTCCCTCATTTGTATTGAGAACTTTAGAAAGTTGCCACTATGTTACCCAAGTTTGCCAGTGATGGTTTACGGTTGCTAGTCACAAGATAGCCTCCTGCCCTCCTGGGTGGAGGTGTGAACAGCTCTTAGGAAGGACCACAAAGGACCCGCCATTTGGAGAACTATTATTCTCTCCTGGCAGAAAGGTCAAATGGGGTGTGAGGCCAAAAGGTGATTTTCAAAGGGGAAGCCACATTTGAAGGGCAAATGGTGGACAAACATGAGAAGGGCTGCTGTTTTGTTCTGCTAGAGAGCAGGGCAAAGAGTTTACAAACCAGTTATCCCATGGGCGTGTAGCCCTTAGGTAGCCATACTTCTGGGGTGGGCTACTGAGCCCCACACACTGATAGAGGGGTCCTGTCATCTTGGGAGAGAGCAGTCTATTGCATTCTGGGACACACTTGACAGAAGTTGCCATCAGGCAGGGGATGTAGTAGCTCACTGGCTAATAGGAATCACATTCCCAGAGGGAACGTTCTGGGCATAAAAGTGGCAACCCTGGGGCCCAGACCTCAGATCACGCCTGCACTGGCAAGAGGACCAAAGTAGGACAGCCCTGCTGTTCCTTGCACCTGGCAAACAGAGGCTGTACCAAAGTATGGACTGCACCTGGGCTTGCAAAGAGAAAACTGTAACAGTGGTGCCCTGCTCAAGGTAAAGTCATCTCAGAGGCCCAGACAGGAGAAGTGACCCCAAGGGTCAGTTGGCTGACTTCCTGTTCCAGCTACAGAGCCACAAAAGCTGAAGAAGCCTGTCTTGGCAATTTGGTAGCCAAAAACACTTGACGGTTGCTGACTGCTGAAGTGCAGGTTGGGAGACCAAGTCCTGTCACTCTAAAGTTGCACCCAAGTCTGTTTGACCCATGAGAGTAGACTGAGTGCAGTTTGGTCTGCCACGGTGGCACTAGCCTGTGTTAAAGGGAACTGCTGGTTTTGTTGTGACCGGAGACCAGTAGACTAGTGAAAAATGGCTTTGACTGGACTCCATCATGTTCATGGGCTGAGGAGTGGGCCCAGGAAGACCCCGTCACCGACACAGAATCCCCAGCATCTTTAGCATCCTGTAACCCTTGAATCAGGACCACTCCATTGATATCTATAGTGGTTCATCCATAGAACCTGGAACTGGACTGGAGAATGCTTTGACTGCAAGGTAACTGTATTGCAAAGCCTCATTGGCCCCATTGACTCACTCCCTGCCAGATTTGGTCACCCAAAGCAGGCTGGAGTAGCCGTTTGCAAATTTACAAACGTTTTCAAAGTAACCTTTTACAGGAGTAGTTGGCAATGCTTGTTTGCAATTTCAATGAAATTCAGTGATGTATCATTTGCTTATTAATTTATATATCTGGAACCCTGAGGTGGATTCTGTTCGTTTTGGTGTCTGAAATTTATACAAATAAGAGCTATTTTTATAAATTGGTGTTGGATTTTCTTAGTGTGATACTTCTCTCTGATTCAGCTGCTGTGATACTTCAAAATGCTTTGTACTTACTTTTTCCTTTGATGAAGCGTGACTTCTCGAAGCCACGGCAACGCATGGGTTGCTAAAAGCGCATGACTTGACACAAGATGGGTTTGTGAGTTTATTACACATCATATAATAAATCATTTTCCTCAAACCACCAGTTGAAAATGTCATAGACTATTTGTACCATGTATCTGTGCAATCTTTTTTTTTCTGTTCCTCATATTTCTGTGCTGTTTTTATTTTGTGAGCTGGTGGTTCTGTGAAATGTAACACTGCACACTTGGGGATTATAATCCAGACACAGACATTGGAGGGATTAATGATACAGGCTATACCGAATCATGGGTACAAGCAGTCTGCGTGCATTTCTCGGTTCACATATTAGCAAAATAACGCCAGAACTATTGTTTGCGTCAATGCTTGTTCACCTTTTTTATTTATTTATTTTATTTATTTATTTGAGTTTTATATAGCGCTGGCTAGACCCGGAGGTATCAGAGCGCTTTACATAAGGTTCCACAAAATTACATCAATTACAAGTTACATCAGTTACAAGAGAACATTTCAAGAGTGTCGGAAGATGTAATAAATGAAGCTTAGAAGTGTAAGGGGGTGGGGTAAGGTGTAGGAGGGAGAAAGGATGGAGATAGGATGGATGGAGAGACGAAGGAGAGTCTGCCTAAAGTCCGGCTGGGTAGGTGACGGCCGAGGGGAAGTCCACAGCCCATCTCCTCTATAGCTATCAGGTAGCTCCATCGGGCATCAGTCAAGCAGCTAGGTCTCAATGAGAAAACAATTAGAGAGCAAAGAGGAGGGATAAATGGAGCATAAAGGAGAAAGTGGGTGGGGTAAAGGGGTATGAGGGAGAGTACGACGGAGAGACGAAGTAAGGTCTGCCCAATGTCCGGCTGGGTAGGTGACGGCTGAAGGGGTAGTCCACAGCCCATCTCCTCTATAGCTATCAACTAGCTCCACCGGGCATCGGCCAAAAAGCTAGGTCTCCACGGTCAGAGGCAGGTTCACAGATTCGGTATCCTGAAGGGTAGGCCGGATGGGGGATGTGTTCGAGGTCTGGACGAAGTCCGGTTTTTTCTCAAGGAGTAGCACAACTTGGTAGGGAACACTGTGGCAGTCATCTTAGGGTCAGGCAGTCCCAATGATTTTAAACAAGTGATCCAAGCTCCCACAGGAAGGAGATCAGCTCCGCTACTGACCGCGAGGATAACACCTCATTAGAGACGTGCCCCCGGCCATCAGCTAATCCGGGCTGTTAGTAAAGAAGGATCAGGCGCGTCTCACTCACCGGGTTACTAGTTGTCACTGCCTGGACGGCATCCTCCGCCGTGGAGATCCGCGGCTCTGCTTCGCCCAGTCGTACTCCCTGCGTATGTAGCCTCGCAGCGAAGTGTAAGGGCATCGATTTTCCCATCGATTGACTGTAGGCTAGTTTGCATTGCCATTAAAGTCGCATCCAGAGCAGAAGACGATTTCTCTGGGAGTTCCGGCTCTGAATCCGACGCCGCCTGCTGTTGAGATTTAGTTAGTCTCTTAGTCACGAAAGTTAGACGCGACTGTTGTTTTTCTGTTTTCCCAATCTTTGTAGTATCACAGCCGGCGCAGCAGTCAGTAGATAAAGCCAATAAGGTATAGTGGCAAATTTTTCGAATGCCAGAAACTGCGGCACAGGGGGCAAATCGTAACCTATTCGCAGCAACAATTGGGGCTACTCCTCACTCACAGCTGCTGGGGAGTCCGCATCACCAGTTGTGAACCAACTATCTCAGCACCGGATCTCTGATGTGTTCAATCCAACCAGCCTGGTGTCTAATCCTCGCAATTCGCCGCCAAATACCACTTCTGCACATCCAGGATCCCCAAAGCCTCAGTCTTATCCCAGAAATCGAGTCTTCAATTGAGAACTTGCTCGCACGCTGCTGCACCAGGCCTTCAATCAAACAATCGCCACGGGACCAAGCTCTTCCAGCGCCGCCAAAATAAAAGTCCCACAAACTGCACCTCTCACAGCTTTACTTACTGTCTTGGAGCCAGTAGGTTCCCCTGCGCCATGAGCTAACAAGCAATCCCCTTCATTTCATTGCTCTCCAGGTGATTTTCAGCCCTTGATGCAATGCGGTATGATGTACATTAATATTGTTTATTAGTTACCATGGTTTGAAGCTTGTAAATATTTTATGTCTGTGAAATTATTTGCAGTTACTCATTAATGAGCCCAGAATTGGACAAATATGCTACAATTCAGAAACTCATCACGTGGGAAGAAGAGTTAATTTACACATTCTTGTTATATTGTTTGCCAGAACACCCCAAAAAAAAATACAGTTTTCTGGCAGTAAGTACATACAGCTTTGCCACCAGTTTATTTCACCGCCCTTAGGACAAAACTCATAAGAGACCACTGAACAATTAAAATTTACATTTACAGATTATTGAATACATCATGCGCAAAATCTGTGATCTTCTGTACGATAAGAGGAATATTATGTATAATGGAATAACGTACTTTTAAGTGGACTTCAGCGGCAATTAAAGTAGGAATGAATGACCTGATTTCAATTACTGAGTTTTGGATAATTGGATCACAAATTCTGCAAAAATCAAAATAATGAGTTGTTGAAGCATCATTACCGATTCTCACGAGCTAGCAATATAGACTGTAATTTGATTAATAGTGTCGTTTTGAGAAAATATGTTTGGAATTTTCAATCTTGATATATTGAAGGTAATACGATAATCCACTGAATGCTTTGGATTATTTGCTCGTTTTATCATGTATGTTTAAAACAAGAAGCATATTGTATCTCACTTTCACTTTAAATGTGAATATCATTGTATTAAATCCTGCTCACTTACTAAACTCCTCTCCAGGTTGGGTTTGACATGCAGGCTTTATTCAGTATACAGATGATGCCATCAAGATGTGAGCGTGGAAAAGGCTGGTCCAGAGAGATCCTGAAAATTCCCTGCCATCACCCACATGGTGCCCCATTACATGCTAACTATGAGCACATAAGTACTTGACACAGAACAAGAACAGGCCTCAACAAATCCCGTTACCCACAGTTTAAAAATTGGTGAATAGAGAGGGAGAACAAATGGGCCAGAGAGCATAGGAAAATAACAAATATTATGCACAGGATAAAGAAAAGCTTCTTAGACAAGGGTGACGTAAAACTAACTATGTCAGGAAGATGCACAAACGTGTGCCAATACGATGTCATCATGAAATAAACCTCACACATAATCCTTAAGATGAACAGGGCTCCTTCTGACTGTGGACCTACTGTTCCAATCCCCCTTTAAGGACACAGAACCTCTATAAGGATCCTCAACTTCGTCTGGGCTTGATGTGAAATTCAGGTCCTTAATAACCTCTTGTCTCTCGTTTTAATAAGTAGGGGCGAATAGTCTGATATGCCTTGAGCTATATACTACTATGCGTCTCTCACCCATGTGACCTCGCCCACCAGGACAAACACAATGTTCAGGTGGGACAGGGTCCCATGTCCCCCAGACAGGAATGAGTATTGTTTGTCAAGTGGGTGGACTAACCTCCAGACCCATCGCATTGGAGAATCACAACAGACCCGAGAGTGCTCTTGTCTGTAACACATGGGGTAAATATCTATCAAGTTTCCAATTGATGACTTCTTTGAAGTCCCAAACCACAATATGGAGGTCCATATCTGAGTCTATCAATATGGGGCCCAGTTTGTCCAAGAACCCTTGCTAGAGTTTTGGTGGAGCATACATGTTAATAATAAGGATTGGCCTTCAATTCCACCTTCCCTTCATTGCCATGTAGCAACTGTCAGGGTCCTACCATTGCCGCTCCACCTGGAAGGAGGTGGTTTTACCTGCCCAAATTGCTACTCCTTGGGAGCACTTTGTAAACTCTACATGGGCCACTAGGGTGTATCGACCCCTTTGGACATTTACAATTGTTCCCCAGCAGGTAGGTTTCCTGCAATCCTACCAGGTCAGGGGAGTGACTGCAAATGTATTGCATCATAACTAGGGGTGTTCCAGAAAAACTCCACGAACTTCCACGTTGCAGAGTTCTTCTCACACAGGGCTTCTCACACAGGGCTCAACAACATTAAGTTTGTGAGTGCGCGAGAGAAAATCGAGTGCAAGGATGAGTCCCGGTGGGATTTCTCAACTCAGGCAGTCGTGGCAGGTTGCTACCATTCACGTTGAGAAAGCTGCCGCTTGAGTAGAAAATATACTTGAGCAGCAGAAAGAAGCAGCACCCAAGCCCCGTTGACTCACCCAGTGCAGAGCACGAACCCATGAGCACCAGACTATTCAAGTTGTCTGACAGAAGTGAAAGCTAGTGGGATGACACATTCTAGTAGCCTCCACAGCTTCCTCAACAAAGCTGGCTGCAGTTGGGTGTTAAGATCAGTGGTGGCTCCTCCGCTAAGGACGGAGGAGTATCGTCCCACTGCTCAAAAGGGAAAAAAAATTATGATAACTTGTTGCTATAATCATTTTATTTTCCCTATTGCAGTCAGTGGTGGGGCAAGGTGGGGCTGACCAGAGCAGGGGAGGAGTGCTGTACACTCCCTAAGTGTGCATGAACTGTTTGGCCGCCTTGCTTGGGCCGACCAAACAGTTCATGCGCACTTTGCATGTTCCTACCAGGCTGCATTACACAGCCTTGTAAGGGACATGCACAGGCTTCTGTTCCAGTCTGAGCACCGATCCATGGCGAGCCTGTGTGCCCGCATGCTTCCTGCTGCCAGCCAGGAGAGGAAGATGAAGAGGACAGAGGAGAGGCGGCAGCCGGCCGCCAAGTTGTTAAAGGTAAGTCCTTTTTTAAAAAATTAGATTCCTCTTATCACCCCCCACCAACCCTGTTTGGTAGCAGCTGCTACTGTTTAAGATAGTTAGCAGAAGGCCTTAATTCTCTAGGCCATTGATGGAAGAGCTCCTGTCTTCTCCCACTACCTTCTTAAATTCATTTTTAAGCACAATTTGAGTCTTTACATACAATATATGCACAACACTCTTAACTAGTAGTGTGTCAGCAAATCATCACGGTTGATCCACAGGTGCTTCCTGCTGCCAGCCGGGAGAGGAAGATGAAGAGGATGGAGGAGAGGTGGCAGCGTGCTTCCTGCTGCCAGCCAGGAGAGGAAGATGAAGAGGACAGAGGAGAGGTGGCAGCCGGCCGCCAAGCTGTTATAGGTAAGTCCTTTAAAAAAAAAATGATATTCCTCTCACCACCCCCCACCAACCCCGTTTGGTAGCAGCTGCTACTGTTTAATATAGGTAGCAGAAGGCCTTAATTCTCTAGGCCATTGATGGAAGAGCTCCTGTCTTCCCCCACTACCTTCTTAAATTCATTTTTAAGCACAATTTGAGTCTTTACATACAATATATGAGCCATAAGCACAACACTCTTAACTTGCCCTGCACTTTGAATCCTTTCAACCCAAGTAGAATGACTCCAAGGGTGAAGTTGCTGACCTCCTGCTCTGAACCTCAGGGACAAAACAAGTTCCAGAGGCCTTGTTGCACCTGTCCAGCTCACCTTCTACACTGGACCTGCAACTGGACCTGCCTGAGCTCTGCTGGCTTTTGCTGGAGTAAGCTCCTAATTCCTGAGCGGAGCCTGTCCAGGTCGTGGACTATTGACTGGCATCCGTTAGACTCCTACTATGAAGAAAAGAAGAAATCCAGAAGTTTTGCACTTTTTGAGACAATGAACAGCCCTGTTCACACAGAGTTCTCACCGCCCATGATGACCACCACCCTGAAGCTCTGATGGGCCTGACTCTTTGTGCTACAGTAACTGTTAACAACTACCCGCAATGTGATATCTGCACTTCGCGCTACAGCGTCAATAGACAGTGGTAACCGCCAATGCTGAGCTCCAGCAGCAACCGTCTGTGACACCTGACAGGATCTTCGCACTACAGCAATGACTCTCAATAACACCAAGGCTGTTCTTCACACTACAACTATGACCGCCTGCAATGTTCTCCCTGCTCTTTGCAGCCTCCTCCTACCTGAACTGAACTCTTCTTTCCGCAATTTGAGAAGGTAACCTTTTCAGCAGGACTAACTAGGTCCCTGTATCTGGGCTGCACTCCATTGCATTAAGCCTGAACTTATGACTTACCCAGGGTCTAGCACAACCAGATAACTGTGATTGGCGATTTGTGCTTTTGGTTGCTATACTTAACTAAATTCTTTGTAGTTGCATATCTCTGGTTCCACTGATTAGATTTTTGTCTCATTTTATTTATTAGAATGTACTTTATTGTTCTATAATGGTGTGTGATTTTTGTTGTGCTGTGTTTTCACTTTATGACTGTTTGAGTGCTGCATAATAACTACACACATTGCCTCTTAATTAAGCCTGACTGCTTTTCTGCCAAGCTACCAGAGGGCTAAGCACAGGTTAATTAAGTGACTTTTCTGGTTCACCTTGACAAGTATTGTAGTGGTTGCTTGAGGAGGACTCACACCCCCTCAGTCAAGCTACCAGAGGGTTAAGCACAGGTTAATTAAGTGACTTTTCTGGTTCACCTTGACAAGGATTGTGGTGGCTGCTTGAGGAGGACTCACACCCCCTCAATCAAGAATCCAATTTTTGACAATTAGCAAAAAGCATCAAGTAAGATGCTTGCAATTTGCATAACTCAGCTCCAACGGCACGCATGTCCTCATCTTTCATTTTACTGGTGCTTGTGTTAGCACAAAGATTTATCAGTAAAAGTAAGTATTTCTCAGCACAAGCTCTGATTTTTAAAATTGTCGGCAGGAGCCCATTGCCTTCTCATGGAAAACAAAAAGAGCAAATGTTTACATCTGGTAAAGCTAAGGTCAAAAGCACAACAAATGACTGCCCATTTTCAGCCATATTAAAATAGTAATTAAATACATATACCCCAAGTTTGATTTGCCATCTTTCCCGCAGTAAAACACAATCCTTAGCTTTCACAGCACGATTATTGTATATCAGTAGAGTGGTTAGAACAGTGAAGGGCGAGGCCATGAATCTGTCAAACTAATAAGAGGGTCAAGATTCTTGTTGCATTTATCCATTGCCCTTATGGGCTTATTAGAACATCCATGTTAAGATGGAAAGCCTCAGGGATAGTAATGAATACTTATACTGAAAGACATATCTTGACAATTGATTTTTACTTTGAACATAAATAGTTAATTCTTTCCTGGAAGCACCATTATCATTCTATAATCTGCTAAGAATGCCCTTTTTTCAGAGCTTTTGATTTCTGGTCAGCACATCGGCTCCTAGTTTTTGATTTGTTAAAAAATAGTGCTTCTAAATGTATTAGATTGGGAAATCATTTTTCTCTTTGATGAAGATATCTCTCATAAGTTTATAGCACCCTATTTCCACAGACTATCTTTCCTCTTTATCCCTTAATGCCGCATGTGTTTTAAAATAGTAGATGTTGGTAGGCAATTTTCTAAGGTTTTTAAATCTTCCAATTAAAAGCTCAGGAATACATTTTTAGAGGTGCTGGGAGCTATTTATAGACTGATATATTTAAGCTAAATAGATCTGTACCTCTATGAGTACCTCCTTGCTCATTTCCTCTCTAGTGCGGAATCACTGCGTCAGACGTCGGACGGAGGCAGCGGCCGTTTGCTGCTGCGGCTTCTGGACTGCGCTGCTCCCTGCCGCCAGCTAACAGCCCCCGGCTCCAACCACGTCGTAGCCTGCCATTGGTGCAAGTTGATCGAGGCAGGTCGCGGGCGGACCAGGGAATGCCTAAGTCGGGCGGTAAGCGGGAAGGTCAGGGGGGATAGCGATCGCACCGCCACTAGTTGGAAGTTGCTGAGAGTGAGCCCAGGATGTACCACGGAAGCGGCTCTACTAGCTGGGTGTGGCTTGTGGTAGCTCCGGAGGCCCCGCTCGTCTGGTTTCCCTCAGGGCAAAGGGGCTAAACACAATGACCAGGGGCTAAACACAACGACCAGTGCAGCCTGTGGAAGTCTAGAGCATCCTGGAGCAGGCATGGAGTGGTAAGCACAAACCATTAACAGCGGTGTAGCGTTGCACACTGGACTGCATACCGAAACATAAGGTAGAAGGAGTAGTAGGACCCTTGCCTCGCACCTCACCACACTCTACTATTTTGTTGTGCACCGGGTGTTGGGTTCTGGACCCAGCGGTAATCCGTAGCCCTCACCGCTTTTTACTGCTGCTCAATTAGACTCAACCTTCCATCAGCCATCTCACGGCTCTTTCGCTGCGTGGTGGCCCCTAAGCGCACCAGGGGAGGACTGGACCAGGGTTTTGTAACTACGGGCATTTGTTCAGGACCACGCTGATTACTTTTGGTCTCGACAAAACACCCCCCCCTGCCCTGGAAATGTCCTGAAAGTCTAGAGGTTGCAGGCCGGAGACTAAGGAGCTAAAGTGTCACTCGTAAGAATCTCTCTCATCTGCCTCTCTCATTCGTCTCTCCTGCCTGCCTGCCTGACTTGACCTCATGCTGGTGTGTGGCTCGAAGTGGATGCTGGTGTTAGTTCCAAAAGTGAACCCTAGAAGATCCTAGATCACAGGCACAAGGGCAAAAGTGCAAAAGCTCGCCAGGAGGTGTGCACCGTTTAGATCTGTCCAGAACTCCCAGTTACCAGTGCATGTGAACGAGCGCAAGAAACCAGCATGATGCTCAAAAAGAAACAGTAATGTCCCAGACACGGCGGAGGGTGAGCACGCGGGGCTCGCTCAAAGGAGGATAACAAGAAGCATAGCTACCTTACAAACACAGGAACTAAACAACGGCAATACCTCCCACCAAGGGCTCATTACTCAATTCTTCCATACCTCCGGTAGCCCAACAGACACACTGGCAAGCCTCTTGGAAGGGGAGAAAGGTGAGGCTGTGTCCACTCTTACATCGTCAGGACTCTCAGGGGATAACAAGGGTCTGAGTGGTGTCCAATCCAGAGTACCCGCCGCCATATAGATAATAGGGAGCCCTGAGAACATTCAAAAGTTCGCAGCCAAGGCCAAAAGCCCAATACGGACCACAGCAGAAATCCACCAGTGGCCGATAGAGGAGGATAAGGACATGGAGAACAAGGAGGTGCTCATGGCCAACCCACCAATAAATACAGATATGAGAATTGCTGCAACAGCCCGGAAGGACGGTTAGGCCAACTCTCCAGGTACGTAAGACCTAACCTCCTCCTTCCTTCAAAAACTAGAGCTGACCATTGAAAGAACATTGAATGCAACCCCAATAAATCTAGGAAGGAATCTGGATGCGAGAACGCACCAAATAGAGGGTTGGAGCCCGATGGGACAAGAAGCCCAGCAACATGCAACAGTAGAAGTAACTCAGGAAGAGTTAAATCTGTCAGCATTGAGGGAAACTCAGGATACAATTGCCAGGGCCCTGTCGTGGCAGTCCACAAAAATGGAAGAACTAATTGACTTACTGCAGTCAATTGCACAGCATCTGGTGCGCCAAGACGACAAGCTGGCAAAAATAGAGGCTTCCTTTGAAACTCATAAAGCTAACTCAGCCTGCACTAACTCTTGTGCCGACATCATTGATAAGTGGGCAGGACTACCTATAGTTCTAAAGGACATGTTGGCATTAGCCAGGGGAAACAGGGAAAGGTCCTCTCTAGAAAAAATCACCCCAACGGCACCAGGGGGGGGAGACAGTGAACCTAGATAACTCCACCACCCATCCCCCTGAAAAGAGCACAGCAATTGAGGAACCTCAGGTAGGGCCAGGCAACAAGAGCAAAAAGAACACCCTCGTAGCCCAAGGGAATGAGGACAATGAGGTCCGACCATGCAACATAACAACTGATGTCCCACAAGAAGATGTAGCCCAGGCGGGAAAGGCGGAAGGAGCTGCGGCAGGGCGGAATACCCATTGTCAAGGAGGGCCAAGAAGAAGCTGAAGAAACAACTGAAGAAATCCAAAACTACAAAAAGAAGATCACTATTAGCAACAACATCGAATCCTGGCGGCACAGAGAACACAAACAACTCAACGCCACTCTTTCCCATTTTTAATTCAGACAGCCAACTAAGTCCAAGATGACAAGCGAAGCACACACCAGGACAGGCGAGGACCAAAGCCGACGGAACTCTCATTTGGAAGAGGGCCCACAAATAACAGGGCAAATAACAGTGAAGACCAGAGAAGAGGCAGCTCGGTGGCCGATATCTCAGGAGTTCGCTAGCACACAAGCCAGGGCCATTAACCCCCCGGGCCCGGAGCCCCAACACAGTGCGGCGAAACACCTTAAAAGCAACCAGACCGAGTAGCACGAGGATCAATCATGGGCAAATCATCCAAAAGGGGCAACAGACAGACTTCTGGCAAAAGACGCCTATAATAATCAACTAAATCTGAACTTCCAGAAGACCACTCTGTGGAAGGATAGTTCGATGTTGCGCACCGCCAAACATCACAACCAACAAGCAATCTACGAGGTGCTGTTCACCCCAGATATAAAGCCAAAAGTTCCTATGATATTTTGAACAGGTCCAATATTTTACGACTCTTGGGACAGATCACCTCAGACAACATAGAGTGGGTAAAGTTTAGAAGTCTGGAGAGCGACACACATGGAGACTCTACCATAGTTGGCTTCACCCAACAGCAAGTACAACAGGCTGTCCTTGGTGAAGACCTACATCTCGCTGAATGGGGAATTAAAGTCACCACACTCTGCATGCCGAAATATCCACACATTCTCATACCCAAACATGATCAGGGGGAAACAACATCAATCCTCAAAGGCACAACGAATAAAAATTTAGGTGAGAGGGAGAAAGTCGGTCGACCAAGAACCCCAATAAAAATCTATATCACGCACAGGGACACGCAGTGTAGAGTGCAGCCGCTCCAGCAAGAGCAGGCACACATGGCGGAGTCACGGCAACAGTGTCCCTAACCAAAGAAATGAGACTGCCAGAAGAGGATGTTCAACCTCAAGCAATGGAGAACATGGTAAACTAACTCTCATTTCATGGAACATCTCCGGGCTAAGCTACATCTTTAAGGACAAGGCTACGCAAGACTATCTTGCAAAGGGGGGCATTTTGTGCTTCCAGGAGACCTAGGCCAAGTCAACTACCCCAATAAGTGGCTTCTACGAACATCATATACCAGCTACCAAAAAGAACATCTTTGGATGTTCGTCTGGAGGTCTTTACATTTTCTTAAATCATGCCTGCAAATTTAAATCCATAGCTATAAAAGTAGAAACACCAGACCTTCAAGTTGTTACAATTGAGGGGCTGAAAAATGGACCCAAGCCCCAGCGCCTACTATTAATCAATTGCTATATTAATCGAACAAAACTTCAAACGCAACAGGCAATGGAATCCTTCATTAACATCGTGGAAGGTATACTTATAAGATTTAAGCAACGTAATGCAATAATTGCGGGGGATTTTAACACAAGGGGTCTAGAGCAAGTCCCAATGATATCCAGCAGTGGGGTGAAGGCAGGCCTGCTGTCCTCCTTTCTTAAAAACTTCAAGCTTCAATCCACCCATGGAATAAAAAAAAAACAGTTGCCCCGTATGGACCCCACAGCTGACCTTCAGTAATGTATCTTCTATAAATTACATTTTAATCAAAGAAGAGGAGGCACATATACTAATTGATTTTGCAGTGGATGACAGAGACGAAAGCGACCATAGGCCACTTTGTGCCATCCTCAATCTGGCTCCGGAACCAGCAGAAGTCTAGGAATCAATTGGCGCATCCCTAGGCAAAGAACGATACCTTATACTTAAAAGATTAAAATGGACCGCTAACCTAAGCTCCAGCCTTCTGGAGTACATAGCCGGAAGGGAGGAGTCACTCCAGATTCATCATACAAAGAACATCATAAAATTCTGGGAAACGTTGATAGCGGATTTACAGTGTTATCTGGGAAATACCAGCGGATTAAGGAGAAGTCCCAATCCTAACCAACCTTTTCCGGAATATAGAGCACCAAAATGCCTGAAACAACCCAAATGTGCGCTCAAAAAGGCTATCAAGGCAAAAAGGAAAGGAGCCCCTTTGTCACAGACGACCTCAATTTCGGCCCTGCGAACCGCATATAAAAAGAAAGTGTTGGAGCTGAAAGGATTCCAGACGGAAAGGAACTGGCTCAAAGTGTTCTCACTAATCAAAGAGAAAGACAACGGCAAATTATGGAGCTATATCAACAGCCTGAGCTCCAGAAACTAGCCAAAAGATCATTGTATTGCTGGTAATGTGTGGGAACAGTACGTGAAGGGTTTGTACACAGGTGATTCAAACAAGGTGGGCCCTCCCACCACAGAGTGGTGTCAGGCCGCAGCTAAAGTTAACAAACTAAAAAAGGTGCAGGGAGAACCCACAGTGCCCAGTCAGTCCAATGTTTACACAGTGGACGAGACCGCCAGGTATATCAAGGCAATAAGAACCAAAGGGGCCCCAGGACCAAATGGTATTCCCGCTCAAGTTTTTAAGTCTGCTCTAGCTTTTTTTGCAACTGCCTTTACTCCATTATACAATTACTCATACTTCACAGAAACAGTACCACAATCTTGGAAAGGCTCTATCCTGTTTCCAATACATAAGAAGGGAGATCACTCGAATCCTGCCAATTATCGGCTAATAGCCATGCTTGATATTGAAGCAAAGGTCTATGCCCGCCTACTACCAAGGGACTTAGAAGACTGGGCAAACAAGAATGGCATCCTTCCGCCTCATTAAACTGGTTTCAGGGCAAACAGCTCTACTATGGACAACATCTTAGCGCTGTCCTACCTCTCGAAACAAGCGGCAATGAGCAACAAGCTGCCCCTGTTTTGCTACTTTATAGACTATTCCACAGCTTTCGTTAGACTTAATCGAGGACGACTATGGGCAAAGTTTGAAGCCTGGGGTATCCAGACCACCCTCTTAAAAGCGATAAAAGCCCGCTACGAGGGGGCATGGGTCTGGGTCACACTAAGTCCAACAACGGTAACTCCAAGAATCAATACTAACACTGGGCTAAAGCAGGGTTGTGTTCTGGCCCCTCTATTATTCAATCTATACACAGCAGACCTTGGGCACGCCCTGAAAGACGCCAGCCGAGATTGGGCCAGACGACCTTGGGAACCCTCCAGTATGCGAACAACACAGTGATCATGGATCACACCAGGGTGGGGCTCCAAAGAGCATTAAAAATTCTAGCAGCATACAATCAGGAAAACAGCCTGCAAATCAATGAAAATAAGACAAAGATAATCATCTTTGGCAAATACCGTCACAAAAAGGAAGCAACCTGGTCCTTAGGCGAGCACCGAATTAGAACAGCTACATCCTATAACTATTTGGGGGTATGGGTAACAGAGAGGGCTACAGCATCTAAACACATAAGGGAGCTAAAGCCGAGAATTAATAAAATAATACGGGCACTTAGAGGATTAAGCTATCGCCTAGAAAGTCCATCCATAGAGCCAATGTTGACTGTACTGAGGGCAAAATTAATGCCTGCAATTACTTACGGTCACTTAGCCTTTCCAGGCGCATTAGCGAAAGTCATCAACACAGCTCAGATAGAAGCTTACAAAACTGTGCTACTGGCGCCCAGACAAGCTAGAAACACTAGGCTAAGGCTGGAAATAGGTCTAAATAGACCGGACCTGACACTTCAGGGGGACCTAATAAAATATTACATCAGAGTTCTGAAAGCCCATGAAAAGAATCTTAAACGCTCTTTAAAGATGATTTTCGGGACAGAGGGTTCGCCATGGCACGCCAAGCTGGATCAAGCAATAGAGTGCTTAAAAATAGAGGCAGGGAGCATGCCCCTTCCTGATATTCCTTACTCTGCCTGCGCTAAAG
Organism: Calotriton arnoldi; assembly: GCA_963921515.1. Lineage (NCBI taxonomy): Eukaryota > Metazoa > Chordata > Amphibia > Caudata > Salamandridae > Calotriton > Calotriton arnoldi. The sequence goes on along the minus strand of CAWUFW010009961.1, from coordinate 361,008 downwards.
CCATGAAACGCCAAGTCTAGACCGTCTCATTCGAAGTGGATCGTGCCTCACTCCGATACAATTCTCTCACATTGTTATTAAACAATTCATACACTCCCGGGAAAGCTCAACCCTACATGCCTGACCCACTCTCAGCTCAAGCAAGAAAGAAAATCCTGTTCTTCCGCCTCACTGCCCTCAAGATCTCCGACTTTTACCCTAAATGGGCGTGAAGTGACAATATCGTTTCCTGCCGATTATGCAACTGCCACAGGGAATCCTGGCTACATCTCTTATGCTGCTGCCCAAAACTAGCCGCGGACCACCATCATTTGCTGCGCCCAGCCCTAAAGGATAAGGGCCTGAGAACTTGCAGGGAGGCCTCGGATTGTTGCTTTTCAGAAACATCTATCTGCTTACTTGCTAGAGTCAGCAAGTTTACTCATCAAATAAGAATAGCACTCGACTCCAGCAACAGGTCGCAGACCTCAGGGCCTCAACGTCTCAGTAATCAAATCAGCTGGCACCCCAACTAAGACAGAAGCTATTTAACCTCGGGGCCCGTGGCATGGACAACTAGACTACAAGAGAGTGTGGGGCCAAGTAGGGGGCACAACTAGAACTTTTAACAATGATTGATGATTTTACATAATCAGGGATTCTCATAGGTCTAAGAAAAAATTGGTGTCTACTAGAGTGTTCTCACATTTTAACGTATTTTAACTCAGTGTCTCAAAGGGTCATACTGCTATAAACTCCGCCCATGCAGGCATGGTGCATTTTTTACTTCGAACTTTGGGAAGCTCTTTGGGGGTGGGCGGACGGGAGGGGTGGGTTTTATTTACTCATGTGTTTTACTTTAAAGATTTTAAGTAATCGTTCGGTTAATAAAGAAGATACATTTCCTCTATGAGTAGTGCAACCCCCCAAAGGAGTTGCAGCTCAACATTTTTGTTTTGCTTCTCATACTTCCTTTTGATTGCACTTACCTTCATGAACCTGCTACATTTTGAAAATCATTTTTACTGTGAGTTAATATTTGGAAGTGAAAACCATGTTTAAATATATATAGAACCTCTGGCTCTCGTGGGGTTCATGGATTACAATTGAATTTGTGGCAGACGTGAGGGATGCTTTTTACAGCGAAACTTGTTTGAAACTGCATGGTAATAGTTGATCGTGATTAGCGGGATTGAGCGCTGAGTGCCCGATGAACAGCAAGTGACAATGTTAAACTGCTGCTCCTGAGAGGGATTGGGATGCGGCTCATACAGAGCGTGATTGTTGAGGAGAGAATTTGTGTATCAAGCCAGTTGAATGGTGCAAACACGATGCAATACCGGATACTTGTGTTATCACCCATGGTGGGTTTTACATTGACTTGAGTACAAAATGACAATGTGAAAATAGCAATGAAGCCGGTATGGCGACATACCAAATATTGTGACATTACACCAAAGATGGTGACCCAAAATTTGGTGTTTTACCTGGACGGCGTAGTTCTCTCTTTGCTTCCTCATTACCTGGCAATAGGAGAGTCTCTTGGAGATTTTAAAAGCATTATCCAACCATGTGTGTTTTCATTTATTTTATAGCAATTGATAATGGCATTGGAGCTGAAACGCGCCTTGCTAGAATGAACAGTGGATTGGGAATTGAAAAACGTGCCTGTGTGTTCCTGTATGGTTTCCCTAGCCTAGGGAGATTTGTTGTGAGTATATATATATTTATATATATATATATATATGAAATAATCCACACTCCTGTATCGCCACCATCACAGCAAACATCAGCGTGCGTTCAGTTCTCATAAAGTGCGTTTATTGCAAGAAAAGTCAGCTACCATACATCAAGGCAAGTGCCCAGCATAACGCGTTTCGACAGTGAAACACTGTCTTGATCACATGACGTACTATGGGCCAATGAGCAATAAATAGTGACTGCAATAGTGAAAAAAACTGGTGAAAAGAAGCCCGCCTTTTTCTTGAAGCATAAAACTGAAAGACATACTACAACAATCCAAATACAGCCGCAATGGTCTCATTGTTGAAGTATCCTAAAATGTCCGCCGACCCTTCCTCAGGACCTCTTCAGGACAGGGATTCAGTCAGCAACCGATCAGCTTGGCAGTCTGGAGCTAAGAGCGCTCTGGCAGCATGGACGCCTGTTCTTCGTGAACGCATGCTCTAACTAATTAACTAATGCTATATTCTATTATACCCTTCTACGCCCATGTACCTCCCCTTAATGTTGCTAAAATATGGGGCCACTACCTCTGATTGGACTGGGACAGGGGGTGGATTGTCGCACCATATCGATTTGGCCTAAATTGTAAAGCCTATTGTCTTTATATTCCCACCCCTTCAAATTAATACATTCGCTTTATTTCCCACCCGTCTCATGACAAAAGTACACCAATTTTCATAGACAATGTATCAATATATAACAGGAAAGGCAAGAGTACAGCATCTTCGGCCATCGGGTCGCGGCCTTGGACGACGTCCAGATTGACTTCATTTGGCAGGCTCACAGGACACATGCGCAGAACCATTTGCCTCTCGAGTTTCAGGTCACCAACCCAGGCCCAAGTTTACGAACTAATAAAAGTGCAAGAAGAAAATATTAAAATCACAAAATAAAATGTTTCACTGTATGCCCACTTTTTCTATTCTATTCCCATTTAATTATATATTCTAACCCGCGTTAGTAGCGTTAGGAAACCACAATTTAGTAATGACATGAGAGCAAGCTGAAGCATGTGAAACCATCAAGCAGCCATTTTAATACACACTGCGCAGAAGCAGAAATTTCCCACCAAGCAAAGAAAGACGTCACACCATGTGATATGGTTGCGACATGCGCATTGAGTTTTCCCGCGCATAGCGGCCATTTTGGATTACAAACAAGCGTTTTTCATTAGTTAAACACATAGGTAAGCTTCCTTCACTTTCGTGTCGTGAATGCAAAAGGTTAGTATTAACAATACAAGTTTTAATAAATTAATACTGTGAGGAGGATTGAATACAAGCGAGTTTCATTTATGAAACCTTGCTCCATCAGGGGCATTGTCGTCTTCTCTAAGTTAGCATGAGCAAGCTGCAGATTGTCCGCTCCTTTGCACATGTTACTACACAAGTTTATTTTGCAAATGCCACTTTTGCCGTTTTGACATGAGAACCTATTGCTGTGTTCACACTCTACAGGTTCCTGGGATTTAGTCTGAACATGGTGAACAACAATGCCCCTTGTTATTCTGTTCTGGTCAGGCCCTAGAACCTAGACAAAACATACCGATGCAGCTGTTGTTTGGGAATACGTACTTTGGTCTTATTGAAATACACAAATGGGTAGCACACACTTGGAGAGGGACCTTTCCAGGGAGAAGAGCAAGACAGCACCTATGATGTAGATCTACCATCTATAGACTGACGTACGGGGTCTGCAGATAACACCCAGAGATCTTCTGATATATAATCATTCTGCTTCTATACAAGGGGAGGGAGATTAGGCTACACTGTCTTTTTATAATTACAGCTCCTTTCATGATTTACGGACTAATTCCTATGTTTACCATATTTGTGTTATGCATTTTCCTGCTTGTTTTGGCTTGTATACTAGTTATTAGAGCACGTTAATTAAAATAAATATTTTAAACTGGTTCGTGTCTCTTTCAGATCTTATTGTGGACAAGTACAAGAGTGTGAGCGAAATGATGTGTCTTGCAACCATGACTCCTGAGAGAGCCGGGAGTGTTGTGTTCTGGGGTGCCTAATTACTTATTTCTCTGTGACTAGGAGAGCAAGTGAGACACTATAGCCAGTCGGTCCTGGGCTCATTGGTACGAAGGTGGTAGGATGACTCAGTCCCTATACACTAAGGTCCCATAATCCTGCATATAGTTATGTGTGTGCAAAGAATCCCTGAAACATTATGTCAACATGAATTGATCTTTTGCTCGTAAGATATTTTAAACTTACGGTAAGTATTCACTCTCAGTGATTATGAGCGTATTTGCTGACTCTGGGCATATTTTTTAGTCCAAGAAGAAGTCATTTTGTTTATAGAATCAAGGTCCAATTACACTTGTTTTAGCTGCAAATACCATATTGCACATAACATACTCGCTGGCAATGGTTTAGTAACCATATGCTCCTCATTTTGTAATGAACAACTCAGTGTTTGCAGGTAAGTCTTGCTTTCCGGCAGCAGCAGTTGTGGCATGCAATGATAAACATAAAACTCAAATGCCACTGAATGATGCCGAACACTTAGCACAACGGGTGCCTCCTCTGTGAAAGTGGCCTTCGCACAAGTAATATCTAAACAACGACCCCTCACGGAGCACTCACGGGTCTCTCTTCTCTGATGTATTGAAGACAACAGATGCGTTTCAGCACAATCGCCTTTCTCAATGTTGGGCACATCAATTGAAAACACATGACAGTTCTTTAAATGAGTCTTGGTGCTTGCATATTGGATGGTTGTTTTTAGCAAGCAAAGACAGACTCCTGGATTTTCCAACCGTTCTTATGTCAGCATGAATCGATCTTTTGCTCGTAAGATATTTTAAACTCATGGTAAGTATTCACTCTCAGTCCAAGAATAAAGTCATGCTTTTAAAGAATCAAGGTCCAATTACCCTTGTTTTAGCTGCAAATACCATATTCCACATACATACTCGCTGGCAATGGTTTAGTAACCATATGCTCCTCATTTTGTAATGAACAACTCAGTGTTGGAAGGTAAGTCTTGCTTTCCGGCAGTGGTGGTTCTGGAATCCAATGATAAACATAAAACCCAAATGCCACTGAATGATGCCGAACATTTAGCACAACGGGTGCCTCCTCTGTGAAAGTAGCCTTTACACAAGTAATATCCAATGTTTGTATATTACTTGTGTGTGTGCTAAGTTGCTAAGTGTTCGGCATCATTCAGTGGCATTTTGGTTATGTATATATATATATATATATATATATATATATTTATTTATATTACCTACTGGCGGTAGTTATAGTTAGAACCCTGTTTCTATACGAAAAGCGTTTTTTCTTTTGCCAATATCTTTGGCGCCGTTTGACGAATCTTCGCAAAATTTTCCAAACTAATGACCAGCTCAGGTCAGCTCCTGTCTTGAAAGTTTGGGGGTGATTCGTCAAGCGGGAGACGAGAAAAAAGGGGGGTCCCAAAACATGTTTTCCCCATGTTAATTTCCATAGGAATTTTTGGAACAGGCTACAGCCCGAACTGCTGAACGGAATTACACCAAATGTGTCAAAAAGGTAGCTCTTGGTTCAGAAAGCGCCCTTATTTTTAAATGGTGTAAATCCGTGCAGTAGTTCCTGAGAAATTTATAAAAGAAAGATTTATATATCTGAGTACCGAGGAGGGTTCGCGAACCCTCCTGAGCACGAGCTTCATTCTGATTGGCTGCCAACACTCCAAACCAGAATGTGTTGGCAGCCATCTTGTGACTTGGTAACTGAGTCACAAGAAAAGGAAAAAAAAGTAAAAAATGAAGAAAATGGGGCAGGGTAGAAACGCCCTGAACCCCTAGGTCTGCTCAGGGGGTCCCCAGGCCCAAAAAAAGCATTTTTATAAAAAAATGTCGGCCGGAGTCAAGCTGGGTCTCCCACACTTCGTTTTCTTAAAGCCCCCGGGTGGGCCAGGTCCCGGGGGCAATAGTTAATAATGGTGTATGAATAGCGTTTGAAATCCACCATGGCAACTGGCAGATTTCAAACACTGGTAGAGTTTACGAGTCCATCATCCTGGAAGGTGGAAATTCAAAATCAGCCTGTCGGGATGCAGTGCTTTGCAGTCAGAGGCAGCCTGGCGAGATAATGGTAGTTGTACATGTAGCGGTGGCTGCTTCACTTTGGTGTTTAAGGTGGGTCATAGGGCGGTACTTCACCTGGGCAGCACAGCTTCAGTGTGTGAAAAATGTATGGCAAAATACGGAGATGCCTGTAAGCAGCGCATACACAGGCAGGTCGCGTAGACATTGAATGGGGGGAGGGAACGGGCAAACAGTGCAGTGACAGGCAGTTCGGAGACAGGGAGATGACAAGCAAGTAGAAATCATGGAAGTTCGCGTAGTGTGGGATACCCGACCCTACGGCCGTGGAAATTCCCAATAAGTGGAGGAGTCGGTTGATACATGGAAAACAGAGAAGACGCTGGCCCCCCAGGAACCTGCAGGATGCACACAGAGATTGGAGAGTGTAGGAGCACGAATACCCGAAACCCTGCAGCCAACAGGCGGGGACTGTGGGAGGGGCACAGGGGGGGGACCTTTAGCAGGGCAGCCACTGATTACTGCTGAAGGTTCCCCTCCGGTGCTATACCGCCTCCGCTGAAGAGTGGCGTGCTGCACTACAGCAGGGACAGGCATCTCTCCTCGCAGAGGCTGCCTCGTCCAACAGGTTCTGCAATCGGAGCAGCACCGGGAGCGCTGGGCAGCACCCCGAGCCAGACCTGTGCCAGTCCCTGCTGTGCAGTCACTGCGAGCGGCTGGCGCAGAAGATGTAGGATGCTCCCTGTCCCGAGATTCAAACCGCAGCCGGTGCTCTGGCAGATGAACGCAGAGGCGCCTCCCTGGATTTGGATGGTCCCTGCCCCTGCAGGTCTCTTTCGAATAGGTAACAGTTCCACCAAATGAAGACGTTACAAATTTCTTTATTCCTTGAATTTAATTCTCTTTTCTTCGCAGGTAGCCAACGCGTTTCGTCCTATTAAAGGACTTCTTCAGGGCTACAAGACAGACAACATACAATATTTAAAACATATTCTATACACTAATATATACAACATAAAATTAACAATTTGTGAAAACAACCATTCCTGCTCTATTTACATATTTACAAAATTATCAAACGGAACAGTCAGTTCATTTGGGAGCCATGATCCCTATACAAACACCGTTCCATGGTTCAATAATCATGAGACATAAAATTATAAATCGTCTATTCATATATACATTATTATCTCGTGTTCTACAAAGTCCAAATCATTGAGACAATATGAGAAACTTCAATATGTGTGCTATCTCACTCTAAAGTATAACAAAAAAACAAGCCTACAATAGCCATCACCCAAGGGCACTACGTGACTCCCTTCCATATTCTCAATTTCTACGCTTGCGTCGCAATTGCTACCTCAAGGAAGACTACTTTAGGGAAGCTAAAGTCCTTACAAACAAGTTAATTAGCAGAGGTTACCCACGTAAACTAGTTAAAACTGCCATGAAACGCGCATGGTACTGCCCCAGAGAAATCCTTTTGAGTCCCAAAGACAGAAACAATAGCGACAAACTCGTCTGCGTGACTACATTTTCATCTATCTCTAATTCAGTTAGAAAGAGTATTCTTAAACATTGGCCCACACTCAACGCAGGTAGTCTGAATTTGGAACGTCCATTATTTGCATTTAAGAAAAACAAAAGTATACATGACCACCTTGTTAGAGCAGCCCTTCCTAGCGGTAACAATAAGACCACACTTAGGCAAATTTGGGGTCTGCCACCGGTGCTTGGGCATTTCAAATGCAGAGGCTGTAGTGTTTGCCATCTCACGAATGACACTAAGAAGTTTGTGCATGCCAATATTGATGTCCCTTTATCGCACTTTTCCAATTGTAACACCGCCAATGTTATATATGCCATCTTTTGCCCATGCAACTTAATATATGTAGGACAAACGACACAAAAGTTAGGATCCGGATCTGCCAACATAGAAGTCGGATACGTTGTTCAACACCTAACGCACCTCTTGTCGAACATTTTGCCGCATTTAATCACACGGAGGACCAAATAAGGTGGCAAGTCATCGCAGTGATCCTCCAACCTCCGAGAATTACAAACATTACAGGCATCCTGAACAAGGAGGAGTTAAAATGGATTATACGTACGGACAGCCTCCATACAGGACTTAATCGCCTCGAAGACTGGTCTAACCTGTTGTAATCGTCCGCAGTTAACTGTGCCTGCGCTTCTAAATTTTATTCTGTAATGTCATCTTCAACTCCCCTCGCCCAAATGTATCGCCGGTTCCTACACTTATTCCCCTCACCTTCTATTCTCCTTTATCTTTTGCTCTGCATTCAGCTCTCTTTCCTCTACTCTAACTTAATTTCCATGTATTCATTAATTTCCTTTCCTTCTCTGCTTCCATCCTTGGATTCCAACTCAGTTCCTTGGTGCTAGCTGTCATTACCTCCAGTTTCCCACATTCATCCGCCCCTATGGCCCTCCTGGTTCCCCCTCTAGTATACCCTCAACCGTAATTGTTCTCCCATACCCCCCTTCCTGTCTCCCTATTACTTGTTTTCATCTCTTTATCCTTCACCTACATGGCTGCCTTATCTTTGACACTCTTGGTCCTTTCACATTGCTTCTCTTACTCTTCCACCCCCTTCCAATATGGCCGCTTCCTTCACGCTGAGTCTCTCCACCTTTGCCCACTCATCACGTCACTTCCGTTTCCCTTTGATACAAGTCCCCCGTGATCCCGCTCTGCCTCACATCTATGCCGGCATTGACCGCAGCTGCACGCTGTACTCCGGATCGTCCAGCGCGTCGTGGCTCCTTCCTACTGCCGGTAAGCCCAGGCTCTTTAGCCCTCTGTCTCGTGCCTTATTGCTCTACCCTCTCCCATACATCCCCTCGCTCCTCCCCGCCTGACTATCCCGTGCCCCTTTTCACAGCCATCGAGCAGGCGTACGGCTCCGACCCCTGGTTCCAGGGTCGCATTGCACAATCTTTCCTTCCCTGACCTGCCTACCTGCACGCCGATCCTCTACCATAGCCTCCCGGCCGGGAGGCACCTTCCCAGGTTGGAGACCCGTGCACCCGACGGTAAGCCCTCTCCTTCTCTCACCCTTGGTTTTTCTCGGGGTTACACATACGGCTCGCACGTGTCTTGCCTTACTCTTCCCTTATTTTCCTTCAGATCTCGCAACTTTCCCAACGTCCCGTATTTGCTTCCGGCGGACTTCTCAGCCAGCAACTCGCTCTGGCTTTGCTCATCGCGGCTCTTTGACTTGCCGCACTCTTGGTCAGTCCTTCTTGCTCTTATCCCTCCCTTACTTTCACCCTCCTTCACTTTCTCCCCTTTACACTCTTTATCCCTGTTCCACTGCCCCTGATCTTGTGGCCCTTTCCTTCTTCTTCACTCCTTTTCTTATTCTGGTAATATGTACATTACCTCACCTCACACATCTCCACTTCCTTCTTTCACTCTCACACTTCCTTGTATTTACTCCACTGCTATTTTCCTATTTATTGATTATTACAATTTCTTTAGTATCTCTTTCTTCCTCCCTATTCCCCTCCTTTTTCACATCTCCTCTTTCATGATTTTAATTGTTTGCTCCTTCCCCCTTTCCCCTCCCCTCCCTCTTACTTCTCCAGGCAACTTCTCAGGCACCTGCTCTATCTATTAGTCCTGATGAGATCCCGATACTCTCTGCGGGATTGAAACGTCGTCGACACAGACATCCCTAACTCTATACTACTATTTGTACTGGTTGTGGAGTATGAGATGTAACCTCTACTGTGACTTGTGTTTATTTATATTCACGTATATTGGAAAGTCACAATTTTAAGTCACTTGCCTGGGGCAAGGAAATCGGCCGATTTCCCTCTGCCTTGTCACGGTTGCCCACGTGTTAATATTGTCTTGTTTCATCTACACTAGCATTAAATACCTATCTTGTAATTTAAACATTTGTTTATTCCAATTTTTATCATGAAATTGTGAAATTTTAAGTTTACATTCTTTTTGTGTGGGACCTTTGTTCTGTTAAACACATCTCACTCTAAAGGCCATAATATATATTTGTCTTATGTCCATTTATATAAGCTGAGGGAAAGGAAAAGAAAAAGGGGTCTTGTTTCCTTTGATCTTAGCACCACATGCTGTTAATAATTTCCCGAAACATAAATAAGTGCGGTATTAAATCCTAGACCTCTTTTGTAAATCATCTCTTTCGAATAGGTGCTGTGCCCCCACCCTTTCTGGTCTCCTCTCTGTTTCCTTTCCTGCAAGGGATACCCAGCTGGCAGGTGCCCTGCGACCCCTTCTTGCCGCTGATGCCCGTGCCCTCCGTACCGGAGCCCGCTGTCCATCAGTACACTCTGCCGAATGGACAGGTAATCTTCCCTGGACCGCTGTCCGCTCTGGCTCCCGAGATCAGAGATGCAAGCTCCCGCCTTCTTCATTATTTATGATGTCTGCTGTGAATACCCAGTGCATGGAGAGAAGTCTGCTCAGAATTCCAGGGGCACTGGTCCCAAGACGTTTTACAGCCATCCTATGTGCCCAGTGCAAACCCACCTTTCATTTTTACAGGGGGGATCATGATTACAAAATGAAATATCAGACATCCCATCCCCTTACGCTTTTCCCATAATTCACTAATCGGTCCAGTCGCCTGTATCATACTTTGCAGGTCATTAAAACCCCATTAACACCCAGGGAATCGACACGCATTTGACCACATGGGAGGGTGGCCGCCTACACTTGAAATGAACAGCGTAGATGTGCCATACACAGAAATACAGACGTGGGAAACTATTGAGAATGTCACCACAGTAAATGCTTTATGATTGGCATGGTGTAGAGAAACTGTATTATTTGACTGCTTGAGAGAAAAAATAGAATAGCTATGTGTGTCCGAATCCAGATCATTTAGGAATAAAAACAGAAGCAAATATATCCGCCCTTTTCTAAGTGGTTTGGGGTCATTAAGCTTTGTTGTAAATTGCAGGTTGCGGTTACTGATTATTGCACTCAAAAGAGGCATCCGTTTTCTGGAGCGAGCATTTCGGCTCCCAGACGGGAAAGCTCTCAACAGTATGAAATAATCATGAGGCATGTTTGATCATTCAGTAAAGCACTTCTGGATTTATTTATTTATGTATCCATTTTATTATTAGATATGACTCTGTACCCCTCTGTATATCTCACAGATAACCACGAAGACATATACTCTAATAACCTGAGAGTGAATTAATTTTTTTAATATTTTTATTTTTTTCCTTTTCCTGTTTCGATGATTGCTTTTCGGAGGGTATGTGTGGTGTCGTGCCAGGCACTTGCCGCTAGAGGTACTTTATGTCAGCCAGTCATGTTTCTCAGATGTTTAGAAACCTGCATCATCACTGCAGGCTTGCACCCCGCCACGCGGCGGGTCTTTCCCAACTGTTTATCAAGTGATTTAGTGCTTAGTTAGGGGCTGAGAGGTGGCGGAGGAGGGGCCGTTGTGCGGGATATTAAAAGGCAATGCCTGAAAAATATCTACACATCACAATAAATAAAACAACAGTTTGCGAAACTAACAATTCTAAAATGGGTCTATAAGTTTCTTGGCAATTCCTTATTTTTCCAAAAATGGTTTGCTTGTATACTCACTGGGAGAGCGCTGATTGGCCATTCAAAAGTGACTGATTTCCTTAGAGCAGTTACTTTATTATGGTTGTTTATTTCCAGGGTTTGAAACCAGAACATATTGCCTTGAACCTTGGCTCCTCCACTTACCCATTTGTTTGAGTGATACTGAGTGAGTCGCTTTTTCTCCCAGTGCTGTGGTTCCAATATCAGTAAATTCGAAAGCGCCTAAACATGATTTCATTGACATGGAGCGCTGTTAAAAAAAAAAAATCACGTTTGCGTGGTGTGCGCTTATTCCAGGAACTATTCAATAAACCCGCTTCCCATTGCAGAAACCGGGTAGCGGGTATGAATGTCCTGCCAAACTCTTACGCGAGGTATCAATTCATTGAATTTGGATCGTAGCTAGTAATTGGTTCCTATTTTCAGAGTCCAGACTTACTTTTTTATGTACTTGTAGTCGTCCTGTGAGACCCGCCTTCAACTGCTGGTTCTTGATGATCACAGCGAGTCGATGCTAGATGGACAGATGGAGGCAGCACAAAGCACAGGGGAGATGCATTGCATAGAATATTGTTGCAGAGAAGTGCAGGTTCATTGAGAAATCCCTCAACGGTTTTGTTCATTATTCAAACCTGGTTTGACAGCCCCCCCCATACGAAACTCGGGAAACCCTTCTCAATTTACATACAGATTCCTACCTCAGGAAGTCCAAGTGAGATTTCCCACCTGACTAACCACTGAATTCGCCCCATGAGACCTGAGATTGTGTTCGTCAGCAGTAATTTTCAGGTGTGCTGCTTTGGCACGCGCTCCGTAGATGCAGCTCATGAATAAACACTTTGTGTGTTTAAATATATGTGTGTGTGTGGATAGATAAATAGATAGATAGATAGATAGATAGATAGATAGATAGACAGATAGACAGATAGATAGAGAGATAGAGAGATAGATTATTGCCAATGTAAATAAATGTGGCCCATAATCCCAAGTTATTTGGAGAAACTGTACAAATAAAGGCACATTGACACATTTATTACTACAGTGAAAAGGTAAAATTCCAGTTTATTACCACAATATAACAACACTGACTTGAGAAAAGCAGAGTGTACTGCCTGATTGCACATAACAATTTCTGTGCAAAAGGAAATGTCCTCCTACTAGCCAGGAAACTTTCTCAATGTGGATTTTCCTTACTTTAGAAATATAGTCCCTTCAACTCTGTTTTTGTTTAAATATATTTTGTTAAAAAAATATACATGAACAAATGCCATGATATAAACCATACATGCAGATGCAGTGTATACTATGCTATATATATTACTATTGTTGAAGGAGGGCAGGCACATTATGAGTCACTCTAGGCTTTGCCTCTCGTGAGTCATGGCCCCTCCCCACAACACTCAACAGTGGCAATAAATAACCTTTTACACTCTTCATATTTTGTGTATAGATACATATAAACAGACATATAAGTTAAACTATGAACTCAATGAGACAATTAAAAAGAAGGAACCACTGAGGAGCACTTCTTGACCTAGTCAGAGGTATGAGCAGGGCCACTGGAATTATATGACTGTTTGGCTGCACCGACTTTTGCACAGTTATACATTTACAGCATTTGCCACATAATCAATCATCTGCTGCATAATCTACAGATTTGAACAAAAAAAACCTTGTTTCTAGCTCAAACGGCTCAAATGTTACCAAAAATGCAGCGACAAGTGTTACAGCATGGTGGAAGGCCCTGTGCAAACCTAGAATGGTCACCTGTTACTTATTGCTAAATGTGGGTATTAAATTGGTACTAATGGTGTGTAAATCACTCTTGCTTCTTTCTGCGCCTCTCTTGCCTCTTTCTGAATTTCTGTTGCTTCTTTCTGCAACCCTCATGCCTCTTTCACACCACTCTTCCCTCTTTCTGCACCCTTCTTCCCTCTTTATGCACCTCTCTTGTTTCTTTCTGTATCCCTCTTGCCTCCTTCTCCACCCCTCTTCCCCCTTACTACATCTCTTTTGCTTCTTTATGCACTTCTCTTAATTGTTTCTGCACCTCTCTTGCGTCTTTCTGTACCTCTGTTGGTTCTTTCTGCACTTCTCTTGCTCTTTCTGCACCCTTCGCGCCTCTTTTAGCAGCTCTGTTGCTTCTTTCTACACTTCTCTTCCTTCTTTCTGCACCCCTCCTGCCTCTTTCCTTACCTCTCTTGCCTCTTTGTGCACCTCTTCTACCTTTTTCTGTACAGCTCTTGCTTCTTTTTGCATTTCTGTTGGTTCTTTCTGCAATGCTCTTGCTTCTTTCTGCACCTCACTTGCCTCTTTCTGCACTTCTCTTGCTTCTTTCTACACCTCTGATGCTTCTTTCAGCAATTCTTTTGCCTCTTTCTGCGCTTATCTTCCTTCTTTCTGCACCCCTCCTGCCTCTTTCTGTACCTCTCTTGCCTCTTTGTGCAACTCTCTTGCCTCTTTCTGCACTTCACTTGCTTTTTTCTGCACCTCTCTTGCCTGTTTTGGCACCTCTGTTGCTTCTTTCTGCACTTCTTTTGCCTCTTTCTGCACCTCTGACTTAGAGGTAGTTTTAACCCCCCTGCCCTATTATGTACTAGTGCCTTACAGGGGAGGTCATGCCAATCACATTGGTACCCCAACCCATAGTGTACCCTAGTGTATGTAGGTATTTTCACTGTATTCCATGTGTCTTTCAGCATAGCACTGGCTCCGCGCCTGGTTAGTCAGAGTCAGTTACCACCAGTACCAGTCAGCAAAAAGTTGGGGGCACAGGATGACTTTGCAACAAGGCCTATTTCTGCACCTCTCTAACCTCTTTCTGCACTCCTCTTGCCTCTTTCAGCACCTCTGTTGCTTCTTTATGCACTTCTCTTCCTTCTTTCTGCACCCCTCCTGCCTCTTTCTGTACCTCTCTTGCCTCTCTGTGCACCTCTTCTACCTTTTTCTGTACCGCTCTTTCTTCTTTTTGCACCTCTGTTGGTAATTTCTGCACTTCTCTTGCTTCTTTCTACACCTCTGTTGTTCTTTCAGCAATTCTCTTGCCTCTTTCTGCACTCCTCTTCCTTCTTTCTGTACCCCTCCTGCCTCTTTCTGTACCTCTCTTGCCTCTTTGTGCACCTCTCCTACCTTTTTCTGCACCCCTCGTGCCTCTTTTTGCACCTCTGTTGGTTCATTCTGCACTGCTCTTGCTTCTTTCTGCACCCCTCTTGCCTCTTTTTGCACTTCTCTTGTTTCTTTCTACACCTCTGTTGCTTCTTTCAGCAATTCTCTTGCCAATTTCTGCATTTCTCTTCCTTCTTTGTGCACCCCTACTGCCTCTTTCTGCACCTCTGTTGCCTCTTTGTGCACCTCTCTTGCCTCTTTCTGCACTTCACTTGATTTTTTCTGCACCTCTCTTGCCTGTTTTGGCACCTCTGTTGCTTCTTTCTGCTCTTCTTTTGCCTCTTTCTGCACCTCTGACTTAGAGGTAGTTTTAACCCCCCTGCCCTATTATGTACTAGGGCCTTACAGGGGAGGTCATGCCAATCACATTGGTACCCCAACCCATAGTGTACCCTAGTGTATGTAGGTATTTTCACTGTATTCCATGTGTCTTTCAGCATAGCACTGGCTCCGCGCCTGGTTAGTCAGTCAGTTACCACCAGTACCAGTCAGCAAAAAGTTGGGGGCACAGGATGACTTTGCAACAAGGCCTATTTCTGCACCTCTGTTGGTTCTTTCTGCATATCTCTTGCTTCTTTCTGCACCTTTATTCGTCTTTCCGGACTTCTGTTGCCTCTTTCTGCATTTCTCTTGCTTCTTTCTGCGCTTTACTTCCTCTTTCTGCACATGTCCTACCTCTGTAGGCATAGTTAGAAATTAGCATTAAAAAAACCTTTGAAATTCA
Organism: Calotriton arnoldi; assembly: GCA_963921515.1. Taxonomy (NCBI): domain Eukaryota; kingdom Metazoa; phylum Chordata; class Amphibia; order Caudata; family Salamandridae; genus Calotriton; species Calotriton arnoldi. Next base: position 345,750 of record CAWUFW010009961.1, on the reverse strand, counting down.
CTGAAAAAACCATAGGTTTCAGGGACGTTATAGTTAGGAATTAGCATTTAAAAAAACCTTTGAAATTCACTGAATAAAACATAGGTTTCAGGGACGTAATAGTCAGACATTAGCATTTAAAAAACCATAGAAATTCACTGAAAAAAACACAGCTTTCAGGGACGTTATAGTTAGTTGTACATTTCACTCATACAAAACCAGAGAAATTCGGTTGTTATAGTTAGTTGAGCTAACAATAACTCGCGCACCCGCAATGCACTGCTGATGACGTCACATAATACATCATTCATGACATGGTCAGTGACATCACTGATGACATCATCCAGTGACTACGTGTTTCTGTAAAGTTTAAATATGTTTTATATATATATATATGCCAAGGTGGTTTGAAGAATGAGTGGGTGTATAAGTGTCTGAATAGATGATTTGGTAGGTGCTTGACTGACTGTATAAGTGAGTGATTAAACGTGTCTTACTGAATGCATGGGTTAGTGACTAAACTGTGTGAATGTCTGTATCAGTCTGTCAACTATAACGGACAAATTTCTCTGATTTTGTACGAGTGAAATGTCCAACTAACTATAACGTCCCTGAAACCTGTGTTTTTTTCAGTGAATATATATATATGTATATGTATATATATATATATATATATATATATATATATACAAACAAAGGTTGCCCCCACATGAGGATATCCCGCCGAGAACTTGCCTCCTTAAAAAGCGAAGATTAAAGCTTCATTGTATATTCAGCTTTATTTCACCTTGGCTCAACTCGTTTCAAAAATCCTTTCTTGATCACGAGCCCAAACAAAGGTCAGACAGCAAACTTCTGTGTGCAAACACCTGCCATTTATTAAAAGAGTCCAGCCCTGATGGGCGTAATCTCCCGCCTTGTGGGCGTGTGCCACAAAGAGCATTATGGTATTTGCAGTTCACACAGAACAATAATCCCCATGTAGGTGTTGTTGGCAGCCTCTGAGCATTAATAATTCACAATCCCAAGTGGGCACGCTGAAAGTATACAGTCTGCTGTCAATGAAATCACTCACTCTGGAGCATTCTCAGTCCTTTCACGCTGCGCCAGGTCCCCCTGAGACAGCTATATATATATATATATATGTATATATATATATATATATATATATATATATATATATATAAAGAAATCCCCCAAACCTTTTCTGATTTAGGAGCCTGCACTCGTAGTTGTGGGTATTTCTCCCGTTTATTGCATCATTTGCAGCTGACACAGGTTGGAACACAAGAGGGACGCGTTTCGGCAGTCAAGCTGCCTTTCTCGACCTAACATGCGCCATATTAGATGCTTCCTTTTAAAACCTCTATGCAATCAAAATAAAAGACGCACTCCACTTAACAGTTATTGGCAAGACACAGTCTCATGGCCAGATTAACAACATACATCCTTGCACAACCAGGTTTGCATATAATGAAAAACACAACAGAGTAAACCCTTTTCAAATAACATTCTTGACGGTATTTTACTGACTGTGTTCTTTAGGTTTATGCTTAACAGTTCGTTTTAGTGCAAAAAAGTCCCATCATGCCTTGTAATGTTGTGTCTAAAACCAGGGCTGGATTAAAGCTAAATTCCTGTGTCTGATAGCGGTGGTGTTGTGGGACCCTACTACTGTTTGCTGGGATTGCTTTGCATCAGACACAGGAATTGGAATTTTATGGACAGCAAGTCGCCACTGTGAGTTTTAACCTCCTTTTGAACTTGGATAATTGTGTCCCTGAAATGAGTTGTTTTCGAGTAGAGAGCCAGCTGCCCTCGGAAACATGTGTGCCTACAAGGAGTGCTTTGAATAACTAAGTGGTAGACTGTGCCAGCAAAAATGTTACACAAACTGGCAAACATGCGTAACTATGGATTTTAACCAAACATTATTGTGATGCCTCTGCTGACAAAAACGAGCTTTAATCCAGCCCTGGTTTTAGACACAACATTACAAGGCATGATGGGACTTTTTGCACTAAAACGAACTGTTAAGCATAAACCTAAAGAACACAGTCAGTAAAATACCGTCAAGAATGTTATTTGAAAAGGGTTTACTCTGTTGTGTTTTTCATTATATGCAAACCTGGTTGTGCAAGGATGTATGTTGTTAATCTGGCCATGAGACTGTGTCTTGCCAATAACTGTTAAGTGGAGTGCGTCTTTTATTTTGATTGCATAGAGGTTTTAAAAGGAAGCATCTAATATGGCGCATGTTAGGTCGAGAAAGGCAGCTTGACTGCCGAAACGCGTCCCTCTTGTGTTCCAACCTGTGTCAGCTGCAAATGATGCAATAAACGGGAGAAATACCCACAACTACGAGTGCAGGCTCCTAAATCAGAAAAGGTTTGGGGGATTTCTTTACATTTCAAAGCGCTAGCGGTAGCGCTTTTTGTCTTTGCACCACCAGCGATCTGGCAGCACGCCAGTATTACCGTAATGTTGTTTGAAATATATATATATATATATACAAAAAAGAAGAAGAGAACTCTGGGTTAAATTCTAGTCTGACACGTGTCAGGGGTTGCTTTTATTCATTTCAGGTTGGCTTGGATGGTATTTTGCCCGTCCAAAGCTGTAATACTGTGCCTGGAGTGGTAAATAGCTTTTGTCATTTAACAGCTCGGCATGGATAGCACTGTGCTATTCCTATGCTTAAAGACTTTGCTGTAAAAATGGCAAAATACTTTGTCCCTTTCTATCTCGGCATGGATAGCACTGTGCTAATCCTATGCTTAAAAACTTTGATAGAAAAGCAGACATTTGAGGTGAGCAAATCTAGAGTGTCGCTGGTGTTGAGGGTGCTCTATACAGAAGCTGTCTTCCACCTAAACTTGGGAACTACCTAGAGTTCTCTTCTCCTTTTTTGCATAATTTATGCGTAACTTTATGCCTGCAAGGGTATTCATTTGACTTATACTGGGTGCTAGCCTTGTGTTTGGACAAAGCTACACATCTCTGAAGAACTGTAATGACAGCGAAAAACGTGTCAGGGATTGCTTTTATTCATTTCAGATTGGCTTGGATGGTATTTTGCCAGTCCAAAGCTGTAATACTGTGCCTAGAGTGGTAAATGGCTTTGTCATTTAACAGCTCGGCATGGATAGCACTGTGCTATTCCTATGCTTAAAGACTTTGCTGTAGAAATGGCAAAAGACTTTGTTCCTTTCTATCTTGGCGTGGATAGCACTGTGCTAATCCTATGCTTAAAAACTTTGATAGAAAAGCAGACATTTGAGGTGAGCAAATCTAGAGTGTTGCTGGTGTTGAGGGTGCTCTATACAGAAGCTGCCTTCCACCTAAACTTGGGAACTACCCAGAGTTCTCTTCTTCTTTTTTGCATAATTTATGCGTCACTCCATGCCTGCAAGGATATTATTTTGATATATATACATATATACATCATGGCCCTGTCGAAGGCTATGGCTGAAACGCGTAGGCCATTTCACCTTGGTGCTATGTAATGTTTGAAATAAATTAATTCCTTGTAGAATTACCTCTTTGGTAGTGCCGTTTCCTTCTGTGCGTGACAAGGTGGATGCTATGCGAGGGCGCTCCGACCGTGCAGAAAGGGACTGTTATATATATATATATATATATATATATATATATATATATATATATATATATATATAAAACCTAATATAAAACCTACTGCAGTCGCCGGTAGGTAGTTATAGTTAGGACCTTGTTTCTATTCAAAAAGCGTTTTTTCTTTTGCCAATATCTTTTGCGCCTTTTGACGAATCTTCGTGAAATTTTCCAAACTAATGGTTCACTCAGGTCAGCTCCTGTCTTAAAAGTTTCGGGGTGTTTCGTCAAGCAGGGGCCGAGAAAAAAGGGGGGTCCCAAAACACGTCTTCCCCATGTTAATTTCCTTAGGAACTTTAGACATAGCTACAGCCGAACTGCTGAATGGAATTACACCAAATTTGGCAAAAAGGTAGGTCTTGGTTCAGTAAGCGTGCTTTTTTAAAAATGGTGTAAATCCATTCAGTAGTTGCTGAGAAATGAAAAAAGTAAAAATATTGATATCTGAGCACCGAGGAGGATTCGCGAACCCTCCCGAGCACGAGCATTATTCTGATTGGCTGCCAACACTACAAACCAGAATGTGTTGGCAGCCATTTTGTGACTTTGTTGAACCGAGTCACATCAAAAAGGTAAAAAAAGGTTATAAATGTAGGAAAGGGGGCAGGGTAGAAACACCCTGACCCCCTAGGGCTGGTCAAGGGACCCCCAGGGCCAAATAAAGCCATTTTTTTTTTTTTTAAATGAAGCACGGTCTCCCGTGCTTTGTTTTAATGAGCCCCCGGGTGGGCCAGGTCCCGGGTATTTGTAAAATGTATGTGGGGACCTTGCAGAGGCCCCCACAGCCCCGGAGAGCACCACCTCCTCGAGGCGATCTTGATAACATGGTGGGCATGCAGCCCTCCGCAGCCCCAGGGACCCTCCCCTCCCCGGGGCTTAATTAATTATCGTGGGCCTCGTGGCCCCCCCAAGCCCTGGGGACCACCACCTCCCTGGGGCTTTGATTAATTATGGGCGGGGGCCTAGCAGCCCCCCCAAGCCCCGGGGACCACCACCTCCCCGGGGCTATGTTTTGCATTGGGAGGGGGGCTGCGTGGCCCCCCTCCAGGAGCCCTCCAAGGCCCTGGGGACCGCCACCCCCCAGGGCCGGCTCCAGCAATGTGCTGGGTTGCCCACCCCCAGGACATTGCAGTTTGCTATGGCAGGGCGGCATAACGGCTCCCGCCCTGCCATAGCAAACACAGCTTTGCTTCTCAGGATACCTGCTCTCGCTTCCAAGAAGCAAAGCAGTATTGCTTTTGGACAAGGGGAGCTGCATGTTAGCAGCTCCCCTTGGTCCCCAACGTTGAGGCCAGGCCCTGGGGGATGGGGTACCCAGGGCCTATAGTGGCCCAAGGAAGGGGGGCAACGCGGCCCCCCTCCCTTTTGTAATTTGTTTTTTAATAAAAAATGTATAATGCCGGGCCCCGTGGGATAGGATCCCCGGGGACAAAAGTAGCCCTGGGAAGGGGGGCCATGCGGCCCCCATCCCGTACTATTTAGAAAAACAAAAAATACATATTTAAAAAGAGGCAATGCCCAGGGGACGGGGTCCCCAGGGCCATTATTGGCCTCGTGGCCCCCCTCCATAATTTTCAATAAAAAAATTAAATCTGGCAGGCCCCAGGGGTTGGGATCCCCGGGGTGAATATTGAATAATGGAAGTGGGGTGTTTTTTTTTTTGTAATTTGGAGTCGCGACCCTAACGCGGCTCTCAGCGCGCCCCCCCATGTAACGTCGTGCTGGGTGCGCGAATCCTGCCAAGAAAATCGGTCTCCGGTGCTTCGTTTTAATGAACCCAAGGGTGGCCAGGTCCTGGGGGTATTTGTAAAATTTATGCGGGGGCCCTGCAGAGGCCACCGCAGCCCCAGGGACTGCCACCTCCCCGGTGCTTAATTAATTATGGGGGGGCTCTCAGGCCCTCCCAAACCCCAGGGATCACCACCACCTGGGCCATTCACATGTTGGGAGAGGGTCCATGGGGCCCCCCTCTTGGAGCTCTCCAAGGCCCTGGGGACCACAACCCCCCAGGGCCGGCTCCTGCAATGTCCTGGACATTGCCGTTTGCTATGGCAGGACGGAAGCACGGCTCCCGCTCTGCCATAGCAAACACTGCTTTGCTTCTTGGAAGTGAGAGCAGGAAACCTGCTCTCGCTTCCAAGAAGCAAAGCAGAATTGCTTTTGGGCAAGGGGAGCTCCATGTTAGCAGCTCCCCTTGCCCAAAAGCAATGCCAGCTCCCGCAGGAGGCGGGGAGCCGGCTGGGACCGCGGGGGCATTGGGGCTCCCCTCGCGGTCCCCAATGTTGTGGCCAGGCCCCGGGGGATGATGTCCCCAGGGCCAAAAGTGGCCCTGGGAAGGGGAGCCACACGGCCCCTCTCCCATACTATTTTTTTTTTTTAAATGTTAAAAAAGGCAATGCCCTGGGGAATGGGGTCCCCGGGGCTATTATAGGCCTTAGGAGGGGGGACATGTGGCCCCCCTCCAAAATAAAAATAAAAAAATGCTGGCAGACCCCAGGGGATGGGGTCCCTGGGGCCAATAGTGGCCGAAGAAAGGGGGGCCACGTGGCCACGGTCCCTTATTTTTTATTAATAATAAGAGAGGTAATGCCCCCGGGGGATGGGGTCCCTGGGGCGAATACCGAATAATGGAAGTGGGGCGTTCTTTTTTCTTTCTATTTTGGAGTCGCGACCCAAACGCGGCTCTCAGCGCGGCCCCCCGTGTAACGTTGTGTTGGATTCACGAATTCACCTCAAATAAATAATTTAGTATTATATAATTTGTGAAGTTGTTTTAAAGAGGTACTGTGATTGAAGTTAATAACAAGATTACAATTGATAGAGTTGTTAAAAATATATAAAATTTAAAATTAATAGTTAAACCTGAAAACTGTATTGTATTGTAGTACCTTGAATTCATGCTTTTGCAGATTCATGTCGGGTGCGCAAATCCACAATTTTTAAAAAAAAAATGTGTATGTGTAAAAAAAATGTATATTCACTATTGTGTTATAGGGTGGCCCTAAAAAGAGCCCTTGTTTTCATTATGAGTTTGTTGTAGCTACATGTAAGTGCGGATGCACAGCTTTAGGTTGTTGAGAAAGACTCTGTTTCCTTGATCTGTGAAGTGTACTCCATCACTTCTGTAGATGTCATCCATATCAAAACGTAGATTGTTGTTATAGATGGAGCCCATCCTATGGTCGCTGAGGTAAGCAGAAACAGCTTTATTGACATTCTTTCTAGCTTTCTCAATCTGTGGACAGAATTGATTTGACCACTTCCATTTCTGTCCTTGGCATATATTAGAGTATACAAAGACAGTTTGAGGGAAAAGCAACATCAATTGTGCAAAGGTGTCCTTCATTAGCATTTCCAGTCCTACCCCAGTCAATGTGCCTAGGTCATTGCCACCACAGTGCACAATCATGAGGTCAGGGGGTTGGAGATGCAAAAAGGTTTTAACCAAAGGCATCAATTGGTGCCACTTTAATCCTCTCTGTGCAATCCATTTAATATTAAGCCTGGGCGTAGTTCGCGTAGTCGCGCTACGCGAAGACGTCGGAGCGCTACGCGAGCTACGCGTAGCTTTGCGAGCGCGCGTAGCTGCTTGCCGCGCCCGTTTGCGATGCATTTTTCTTGCTTGGGAACGTGTTGTGGTTGCTCGGGACGCTGTTTGCGTGCTCGGGGGCACGAACTTACCCATGTGGTCGCCTATGGGCGCGGCCATTTTGTTTTTCACTTGTCCCGCCCGTTCGCGATCCCTTATTTCCTGTTCCGGGTCGCGTATAGCGTGCTCGCGCTGCGCATTCCTTGTTCGGGAACGCGTTGTACGTGTTCGCGACGTTTTTTGCGTGCTCGGTGACAAATATCGCGCGAACTTACCCACGCGGTCGCGATGGGCGCGGCCATCTTGTTTTACCACTCTATGCTATGGTTCTGGGCCTGCTTTTCTATCCTCCCTCAATCTTTGCAATCCTTAGTTTTTTACACTGTTTTTCAATTTTTCTTTATTTCTTATCTATCTCACTCTCTGCTTAAGTCTATATTTTGCATTTTTTATACTTTTTACTGTTTTTTTTACTTTTCGACTGTTTTATATAACTTTCTTCTTTAAGCTCCTACTTCTTCCCCTAACTTTATTTTTCCCTTCTAACTTTTCTTTTTCACCTCCTCCCACCCCAGAACCATGGCGAAGGGTAGCAGCAGCAGCTCAAAGGGCAAGGCGCGTGCGCCCAATCGCCGCCTGCCTTGCGGCAGACTGCGCCCTGCAGGGGTGCAAGCCCGCCAGCTGTTTAATGAGGCGGAGGTGGCTGCCCTTGTTTTTTTTATTCAGCGCCACCTCCCCTTGACCTTGGCAGCAGGCGGCAGGCCAGGCTCCGGGTACCCGACCCAGGAGCATCACCGCCGGTGGGCGAAGGTGCGTCGGGCAGTGTTTTGCTGCTCCGAGGTCCGGCGCACCCATAACCAGCTGGCCCACCGGTGGTCAGACATCCTTGACCGGGAGCAGGACCTGTTGGACCTGCTAGGTGTCGAGGACGTGGGGCTTGGTGAGTAGCCAATATATATATAGTAGTATAAGTATTGTGATTTGTGTATATATTTTTTACAAATAACAAGAATACTGCTGCTTACATTGCAGGTAAATTCCGTTTCAAAATCCTCTGTGATTGTAGGACACAGGTGCTGGGCGGTACTCTTACTTTTTTGCAACTTTGCGCTCGCTTGTCATTATGTAAGAGTTTACTTTAGAGAACTTCAGTTAGGTAATGTGTTGGGATCTGAGGAACGCTGTCTCAGGCTCGTGAGGAGCTTGTGTCGCTGGGGGATTCTATTCTGGAATGTGGAGTTCTAAGGCAGGCAGTTGCTGCCGGGACCCGGAGGATGTCAGATGGATTAAACTAGACACCTACCTTATTCCCGTGTAGTGTCTTCATTTCAGTGGCGACGAGGATGCAGAAATTCCTCAAGGACATAGGTGTTAGTCACATTCTTACTTCTCTTTATCACCCCCGCAGCAATGGCCTGGTTGAGCGCTTCAACCACGTAATCAAGGAACATCTGCAATTGGCTTTGGTGAATGGGTTGCATTGGCGGCAAGCGGTCAGCAACATGCTTTGGGCTGTGAGGACCACTCCCCATGTTAGTACCGGCATTGCCCCGTTTACCTTACTTAGGGGAAGGGTTGCTGGTTCTAAATTAAACAAGGAATGGATGTCCAGGAGGGAGGTGGACACTAAGAAATTGTCTGTTGTAACTGACGTCAGGGCTGCTGTTCAGGCTAAGTACGACACCAGGCCTGGAGTTCGTTATCCTTTGTCTGTTAAGGTGGGGGATTGGGTGAGGGTCAAGAGACTGGGTTTTCTTCGCAAGGGGAGTCTCGGTTCTCCGCTCCCAAAAGAGTGTCAGCTCAGTTGTAAGAAATCACGTGGTGGTGTTGGAGAGTGGGAAAGTTTGGAACAAGTCTGCTATTTCCATTGTGCCTGAGTCAATGCTGGTCTATGTCAACAAGAGACTTGGTGTTGTTTCTTCCCCAACATTGGTGCCCACCAATACCCACGGGAGGGAACCTGTGCATTCCGATCATGTTTCTTCCAGAGCTGTTTCCACCAGATTGAAATTTGTTCCTGCAAGATTTCAAGATTACAAAATGTAGTGATGTTGTTCTTCTGTATACCCTGTTTCCTGTTATCTTCTTCTTATTGTTTTTTTATCTTTGTCAAACCTTACTTTTCTGTTTTCATTGTGAAGGAAGGGGGGTGTGTTGGGCTCTGAGGAACGCTGTCTCAGGCTCGTGAGGAGCTTGTGTCGCTGGAGGGATTCTATTCTGGAATGTGGAGTTCTAAGGCAGGCAGTTGCTGCCGGGACCCGGAGGACGTCAGATGGATTAAACTAGACACCTACCTTATTCCCGTGTAGTGTCTTCATTTCATAATGCTATTGCTAGAGAGACTGTAGTCCTTCCTTTGTCCTCCTGTCAAATAGTGGTGGATGCATTTGATACTAGGTTTAGTTACTATTAGTTGATAATTTTTGAGCGGTCTGCGTGACGCATCCTCTGTCACTGAGTGCTGCTTACCCCAGTCCTTAGAACCTTTTGTAGTTTGTTTAATGAGTGGTACTGGTAAGCTTAGCTTAGTAGTGTCAGTCAGCTGCAGAACATCAGACGCAACCAACCAACAATTTGGTGTATGCATTATGCACTTTATGCATGTGTCCTCCTTCTCATCTATGCATTTTTGATGTCAATAAAAAATGGAAATGCAGGCTTAATGAACAATTGGCCCGCCTGGAATAGGTGGGCTAGGTCAGGTGGTACTTAGGCTTAGTTAGTGTTCTGGATTTTATTTGAATCAATCAGAATGGAACACTGAATTAGTGTTCCCAAATAAGTAGACTGTCCGTGAATCCCGCAAGGCAGTAGTCGATCGGATTAGATAGGTCAATTTTATTGCAATTTTTGTTTCCTAAAACGTTTTTTGAGCGTTTTTTTAGATAATTTATTTGTTTCACAGCAATCATTAATGTTTGTGTCTTTCTTTTTCTTTATTATATCTTACATGATCACTGATGTGCAGCACCCAGGGGCAAGAAGACGGGGTCAGATTCGGCGGGACAACCACCAGAGGACTGCTCCTCTACCGAGGGCCCTGCTGCTGGTCCCAGTAAGTCCTCCAGTGGTTAATATTAACAATTATATTGCCCTAACTTTTACTGCACCTTATTTTTTCAGAACTATTAATTCTGGCTCCACTCCCTAATTCTATTTTTTACAAAAGATTCTTTGATCTTGACTTGACTATCTGTTTCTAAATTCTGGTTATCCCTGCCTCTAAGTTCTAACTGCCTCTGCTATGAATGTCTGTACTCTGTACTACTAATATTAGTCTGTCGCTAAGCTTGCCCAGTTTGCATTGCCACTCTTTATTGTACGGTTTTGTATAAAACTCAGATTGACCAATACTAATAGCTCTAGCCACTGAGTCCAGTCCTTTCGGTTGTCCTCTTCTAGGCTTCTTAATCTTGAGGCTTTGACAATTACCACAAACAAAATGCCCAACCAGATATTAGACTATTTTTGATAGGATATAGTACATACTACTTGGATTATGCACAGCCCCATGCAGAACTATGCACAATGAAATAGGATGTTGGTGATGCGAGTTTGGAACTTGGACGTTCCTCACACCTCAGTCAGAAGTGAACCCACAATCCCCTGAACGACTAGCTATAGTGTCTCATTAGGTCCCCGAACCCCCACCCGAAGATACCCAATGATTATGATTACACAACCCAGAACATAACACCCTTTCGCTCACTCACTCGTGTAAGTCCACCACCACCACACAAAATACCACAGAGTCTATGTGTAAGTTCAAAAGGTTTATTTTTCAACTAACAAGCTCTGTATGTATGTTCTATAAAATTCAGTGTACTCCAGCCAGCTCCAACAGCAAAATGCATAAGATTAAAACAATAAACAGTGTTGCACTTGCAACAGGTGCATGATCATTGATGATATATAAGACAAAAGATCTGTGCGAATTCTGAGCGACTCCTCACCGTAGAACGTAGAATTACTGGTTACATGCATCATTCATAAGCTCTGCAAATCTCTGGTTCGTAGAAGGGAATCCTCTGCCTGAGAAAAATGGTGCGTGTTATTATAGTATAATGCAAGCATTTCTCAGTCCTGCCCAAAAAGTGTAACATGTTACCTATGGCTAAGCAATACGGACTAACCGAACTCCATAACAAAGTGGCTTGTTTTTCGACCTCTTGTACGCAATGCTCAGACAGTAGCTGTATGTGCTCATGTGGGCTCAAAAAGGCGTCTTACTGTTACTGCGCAACAAGCTGCGAGGTAACATGCGCAAAAGACATGAAGCGGAAAATGGTTGCATGGCTCACGCTAACTTTGCAAAGAGTAGAGTATAGTATAATAATGACCCTAGGGACCATAACACTACTAGTGTCTACTGACTGTACTCTAGTACCCGATTTGGACTATTGAATGTGATTTATAATAATATGTATGTATTAACTTTTTTTTCAATCTTGCTAATGAAAAAGAATAAATAGGGGAGGTGTACAGGCATCTAAAAATGTGTCATGTTTTTATCTAGGCGGACTAGCAACCACCAGTGGCGGCAGGGCCACCGGTGATTCGAGCCTTCCGGAGGGGGCAGGAGAAGATGCGGCACCTGCAGGAGCTACAGGGGGAGCCAGCAGCGGTGGCGGGCGGTGGTAAGTTATATTCATGACTTATTGACATTGCACTAGCTGGAAGGGTGTGTGGACTTCACTCACTGTACTGTTGTTGAGACTTATTATTAGGTATGAAGTTGTAGTGAACATTATACAACGGTTGAAGAAGAGAAGACACCCTTTACTTAGCATTAGCAATGCAGTAGCAATAGCATTACCAGCGTGACTTGATTAACCAATGGCCTCTTCTATCTGATTCCAACTCAGCTGTGAAAGTTTTATGGAGGAGACTAAAAGTCAGATCAGATGACCTTGATGGATGTGTTGAATAAAAAGGGAAAGAAGGGTGGAAGGAGGAAGGACGGGCCAGATTTAATATGATTGATGACTGGCAGAGAAGGATACGTTGGAAGCATGGATATAGGTGGCTGATAGGAATCAGATGCATGTGTTGTTGAAGGATGGGTGGAAGGTGAAAGAAGAATGGATGCCTGCCTGGGTGGGCGACACAGTATGGGTGGATACTGTGGATAGCAAGAATCATCAGCGGTGTTTGGGTGAAACTCTAAGCCAAGGCAAGCAACGGAGTGAGTGGACGCATGGGTTGTTGTTGGCGAAACAAAGTAAGGTTTGTGGAGAGATTAAGAAGAATGATTGACATTTACTTAGAATGGATGGATGCCTGTATGTATTCATCATAGACAGCATAGGTGGAGACTGTCACGGGATGCACAGTTTTAGTTTTAAGGGAATGTAAAAGAAACCGCGCCACAGTAGCAAAGCCGATGTGGGTAGGGGCAGGGTGGGGGTAGCAGTAAACAATGTATTACACGGCCAAATACAGGTAAGTTTACTGTAAACATAAAAATAAATAAAGCTAATTTCATTGTGCGCACTGCACCGCCAAAAGCGATGCAGTGGGCGCAACAAAATTACTTTTATTTCTTTATATGTTTACTTACCTGTAATTGGCCATAATCCATAGTTTACTACCCCCACCCTGCCCTCCCTCCCTACGTCACCGCCCGGCAGCACTCCCTGAGTCCCACCACCGACCGCTACTGACCTTATGTCGTCGTCCCATAAAAGCAATGATCATTGGATCAGATATATAATCTGCCTTTTTGTAGTAGCCAGGGCACTGTTAAAGTGAAATTGACCAATTGCCCTGCTTCATGTAACAGAGAGAGTATGGCCAGTGCCACCCGTAATAGAAAAATAAATACGAGCTTCCCCACCTGCATACAGTAGTAAATCAAACTAACGTGAGTCTGCGTCATGATGACTCGTATGTTTGTCTTGGGTGCAAGCATAGATGACCGAGCTGGCATGCCGGCTACAACCAGGTTATGTCATTTCGCTAAACTAGTAGAGATAAGAAGAAGACTGGTGTACTGGAGTCCATAGTGCTAGTATAATGCCTGAAACTCCCACAAATGTTACAGGCCGAGGAAGTGGGAGGATAGATAGATTATTATACCAGGAATGTTATGTACTGTGCTTCTTGCTAGTGCTACTGTGCCATTATGTTTATGTGTTGAATTAATTTTGTGTTACTGTTTTGCTAAGAGTACTGGTTACAACAATATTCTTTTTCTTTCTTGATATAGATACTCCTTCCCAAGGCAAACCATCCCGGAAGGAGTTGGCAGCCAGGGCCCGGCACCGGAAACTGGAGGCCATCTGTGCCGAGTACCGGCGGCTGGTGGCTCAGGCGGAGGAGGAGGAGGCGGCAGCAGCAGCAGCCTCGTCCGATGCCCCGGGCCCCAGCCAGGCCAGACCTCCAGTGGTACGGCGCCGCAGTCTGGCAGCCGCCCGCCGCAAATCGATTGCAACCAGCACTGCTGTCCCCACCCTGGATGCCACTGCAGGGCATTTCGACGAAAGATTCTCCTCCGGGTGGCACGGCTAGAGGAGCAACTCGAGGAGCGGGTTAAAATTCTGGTGGACAAACACCTTAAAGCCCGCCGAATATAATAGGACCCTGTTGCATTGCCCCTTTTTATTCCTTTTGTTGGTGGGTGGGAATTGGGCGTTGGGGTTTGGACATTCTTTGGACTTTTTTTCGTTTTGGACATTGGTTGGGGTTAGGGAGAGGGGTGGGTCAGGTGTGGGATAGTTTATTTTTGTTAGGGTAATAAATTATATTTATACTTCAACATACAATGTTAATGTTTTGTGGGGGGTTACTGTTTTACAAATTAACGTCACATGGTTTCTTTCATTGCTGCTGCAGGGCCGCAGCCAGTGTTTGATTTAAATAATCTGCTGATGATGTAACACAAACAGATAGATGCGGTACCCCTCACTGAGTGATTTGTCCTACTAGTACTGTCAGTCTCTCCTCCTAGTCCATTATACCTCCCACCAAACTTATCTTACCTGTGATTGATGATGATTACGTTCGGCACAGCGATGGCTGCATGGTTTCCCAAGAGAATGGAGAAGATGCCATGGTTGTGGTGGTAGTAGTAGAGTAGACACTGCCAGCAGCATTTGCTAAAAAAATAAAAAGAGACAGTCACTTGCCTGAAAGCGACTGTGGGAGGAGTAGTAGAACGAAGTCAAATACAGTACAGAAGAAGACTGCCAAACAAACAATATTGCATTTGCAACTGCTAAAGTCAAATAAAACATAATGTTGGCGGGGACAGCCTAGTACAAGAAGTTACAAACTGTAGTTGTGTCGAGTGAGTCACTTAACTTAACACAATCGTAATTCGTAACCTTTACTGCTGTGTGGTAGGAGTTTGATGATGAATCCAATCAATGCTGGCAATTAATTATGATGTACTATTAGCCGGTGACGGCATGCACATAGACTGAGCATGGGTGGGCAAGCAGAAGAAGCTCCTCGCCCTGCCTTGAAATTTAATTAGTGTTGCTTTTACCACATCTGCCCCAGCAAGCGTGTGATCAATTGGTGTACATTTTAGGTAGTCACATCACACCTCAATATAAATCACAGCCCGGGGGAAGAGGGTTAGGGTTTGATGAATGGATGGGAAGGGGAGTTTGGGGAAAGGTTTGAGAAAGAAAAACAGTACGCATGGACAACAAAAGCAAAGCGCAATCTTGGCAGACGACCATGATCTTATCCAAAAAATCTATAAAGGGAGAAAAAGGCAATGCATGCATGATGAAGATAACTTGATGGTTAATGAGTAGTACTTACTAACTCCTACTAGACAAGACAGTACAGGGCAGCAGTATATTCTATGCAATTTGCCTTGCCTGTAATATATGCCCTCAGACAGAGACCCAAATTCCATGTTGTACTGGGCTTACTTTTAAAGATAGCAAAGAAAAGTAAAAAATAGTTGTAGGGATCAATTAGCAAACAAACAACAACACACAACACACAGTCGTAATGATTGAAGAGAAAAAAGGATTCCAATTAATTAAAAGATGAATGATACTAAAGTTACTGTATTATCCTGGTCAAATTGTGGAGTTGAATCTCGTCCTTCCTCTTGGTCCTATCTTCCATGGACGCTCCGCACATCAATCTTGGTTGCCTTCCTGATGCGGATTGGTAAGGTAAATGTGAGTTGAGTCTCCCAGTATAGCACAGGGTAAAGGCCGGCCTGTAACGTCTAGATGGAAAAACAAAAGGGGTATTGAAAAATCAATGAATATAAAAAAGCATCAATTACGGTGGAGTCCAAGAAGAGAAGAGAGAACACTTTCAGACTGAGGCGGCTTGGATATATCGTGTATATTCCGTTTACAGCATTAAGCTACAACAACAACAGGACAGAACAGGCCCACCACAGCACCAGCCTGTGACCCAACCTCCATTTACCTTAATTTTTGACAGAGCCAGACAAAAGGCATATATACAGCAACTTAGCATTTTCAAAATTAAGTGACAAAATCATTGCGCCGCTGTCAGTCATAACTACACTGACTCGACTCCACCACTACATGGACATGTAGGTCTGCTGTGTTTACTT
Source organism: Calotriton arnoldi (assembly GCA_963921515.1). Classification (NCBI taxonomy): domain Eukaryota; kingdom Metazoa; phylum Chordata; class Amphibia; order Caudata; family Salamandridae; genus Calotriton; species Calotriton arnoldi. The sequence goes on along the minus strand of CAWUFW010009961.1, from coordinate 329,995 downwards.
TCTTGTTGAATTGTTGTGTTTATGTTTACCTTATGCCACTTCATGAAACGCAGTTATTCCTTGAATCATCTCCGATCCAACTGACTGACTGCGTGCAAAGATAGTATGGTCATCATCATGTTGTGGTACGTGTTGTCCAACTCCAACTCAGTCTGTAGTGACTCCGATTAAGTCCATATTCCATATTAAAAAATTGCAACAGATATTGGCCGGCACCTGCAGTAGTAGGAGTACAATTTGGTTATTAAACAACAAGAAGGGAAACATTGACTGTCACTGACTTGACTTGAGTCACTTTGTAGATTAACTAGTAGAGTAGAGTTCGACTTCATGCACAACATCAACAACAAACAACAGCAATCGCTCAGACTCTGCAAGCATCCAATGCATTCCATCATTACCTGTCTTGCTCTTCTCTTTGGCTGTCAGATCATCAGATGCCTAGTTCTGACAGTTGTTATTTTTTTTACGGGGCAGTGGCCTCATCATTACTCCAGTCCACATTCATTTTGAGTGTTAGTCGCTGTTTTGGTTTTCGTCTTATTCTTCTGTGGCACTTTGTCACAGTTTAAGTTGCTTCCCATGGTCAGCACTGTGATGATGGGCCGCGGCCTGGGTAGCGCTCATTGATGGTCATTTGAGTTTGCACAAATGTCAGCAAGTTTCTTCGAAGAGTCTCTTGTCTTTCTCTGCCAAGTACCTTCTGTCCTGACAGTGAGGACCTTTGGATGCCTGCTGAGGCTGTAGCCTTCGGACACTGATGAGTTTCGGCTCCAAAACAAAACGGAGGATAGCTATAGTCACGTTTCACTTCTTATGGAGGCGGGACTGGTAAAGGCAACATTTCTTGTACTAATGTCTGGCTTGATGGAAATGTACTTGTGCGAGACAGGAAGATGAAGCAGGACTTTGAAGAGTGGACAGTTAAATGCACAGACATCCAACTCCAATAGGGAAATAAAAAGAGAAGACGGTGGTGATGGATTTGTTGTGATTTGAACCAGAAAGACAGATACACAGACACATAAAGGAAGGAAGAAAGTAACAATTTGAAAGCCTAGTTGTCAGGGAAGAGGAGCTCGTCCTCAAACTCTGGTGGTTCGGACAGAAGTAGGTCCTGTAACGCACTATTTACGTCATCCAAGTTGCTCTCCTCTTCCTGCTGTGATTCACGTATTTTGTAATCCGGTGGTATAAAGTGCTGATTCATTTTGATCATGGTTAACCTCTCCACGCTTTGGGCCGAGAGACTGGTCCTTTTCGAAGTTACAATGGCACCAGCAGCACTGAAAACACGCTCAGAAGAGACACTTGCGACAGGGGAAGCCAGATACTTTATCGCCAGCCTGCTGAGCACTGTCCATTGGCTTCTTTTCCCATACCAATACACCAATGGGTTTCGATCCATGAAGACCTCTGTTGGGTCATCCAGATAGGCCTGGACCATCCGCTCAATGTTCAGGGGTGCTCCGATGTGCTCGGCCTGTTTTGCCTTTGCATCAGCACTGGACTTACCATACCCCTGCTGTAGAAACCAATCAGTTGCACATTGTGCGGTGGATGATCCTGTTCTTGATGTTATTGTTGGTGTAGGTGACTGCTGGGAGGCAAATGCACTGCCCTCAGGCTCCGAAGTAGAACTTGACTCTGGATGCCCTGTAGTACTGGTTATGGTGGCCTGGGGTGGGGGGCCTGTAATTAACAGCCGTTCTCTTTCGAAAATAGTGGCTTCCTTAGCTATCAAAGTTTTGTAGTTGGCAACATCCACTTCCGAAAAAGGAATTACTGCCTTGCTGTTCAGAAATACTTTGTACCGTGGATCCAAAATTGTGGCACTAATGTAATGTGGTTGTGACAAAATTTTATTTTTAATCCTTGTATTTTCCGATAAACGAGCGGCTAAGGTCTCCGCCAAATGATATGCGTCTTGTTTGTCATCCACACCTGCGTACGTTTCAGACACATCCTTCAGCTGTTGCTCTAGCATGTGCAACAATGGGATAGCTTGGCCCATAGTACAGTCCTCCCTGCTGACTTCACGTGTGAAGATCTCAAAAGGAAGTAGCATCTCAGTCAGGCATTTAATGAGGTCCCATTGAGCCATCTCAACGGTCATGCCTTTCACAGTAGGTTCCCCTAATCTTTGCATGACATAAGCATTGAGTGGTATGTACAGTTCAAACAGACGATCAAGCATGTAATAAGTTGAGTTCCAACGTGTTGGCACCTCCTGGATGAGCGCTTTGACTGGCATTTTATGCTCACGTTGAATGACCCTCAGCTGCTTCCGGGCTTTAAAAGAATGGTTGAAATGTGTGCATATTCTTCTGCAGGTGACCAGTAAGTTGCTGACTTTGGATTCATTTTTCAAAATGTCTTGAACAACAATGTTAATGCAGTGTGCCAAACACGGGACCCTGAAATAGCCACCATTGCGCATGGCCAAAACTACATTACTGCCGTTGTCCGTGGCAACAAAACCAATCGTAAGCCCTCTTGGGCGCAGCCACTCAAAGACCTTGGTGTTAAACTCTTCCAAAATGTTTGCAGCAGTATGAGATTTCTCCATGGCAAACATGGCTACAGTTGCATGTTTGCGAGTGGCATGAAAAATCTCTGCAGTATCAACACCAGCAGATACCTGTTCTCTAACCCCGCAAAACTGATCCAGTGTGCAGTGATGCACATGTAATCTGTGGCTTGGCAACTGGTCCACATGTCTGTAGTCAGGTGGATACTGTGAACAGCACTCTGCTTCAAGGCCTTTCCTAGCAATTCCAGCACGTCGTGATGTAGTGCTGGAACTGCAACTCTGGCAAAATAGTAGCGGCTGGGAACATGCCATTTTGGGCAGATGGTTGACACAAATTCCACAAAACCCAACCCTTCAACAAAAGAAAAAGGGAGAAGGTCCAGTGCTAACATTTTAGCCAGCTTCGCATTGTACAAACGTGCTATTGGGTGGTTGCGTTCGTACTGCCCCTCACCCCCAAACATGCTGATAATGGTAGGCTGCATGGTTTTCCTTTCTCTTAGGCTCAACGCACTTTTTGGTAGTGCGGACCTGGTACTTCTTGGTGTCTCCGGCTGACTCTTACTCTTGTGCCACTGAGATGTTGCTGAAGATGTGTGCAACGTTAAGACTGCACTGCTGGGGTCAGGGACACCTTGTGTACCACTACCAGAGAGAATGTCTCCCTGTCCTTCCTCTTCCACCGTGATCGGATCTTCTTCTTCTACTCCTTTATCCCCACCAACACCAATGGTTGCAGTTTTTTTCTGGCGCGAAGGTGGTCCTCCCAGCTGATCAAGTGGTGTTTTTTCAGATGGGTCATTTGGCCTCCGGTACCATAGTTTGTACCAAGCTTACCACGACTAACAGAGGTATTACAAATGGAGCATATAGCAATGTTCTCCTCCTTTTCGCTAACCGTAAAGAAGTCCCAAACTGGGGAGCTTAACTTTGGCCTCCTGCTGGAGGTGCCACTTCCAATGCCGGATGATCTGTAGGGTGTGTGTTGAATTTGACTCTGTGCTGCTGTACCACTACCTACTCCTACAGAGGTGGTGGTTGTGCTGGATGTAGGTCGCTGCCGGGCCTTTGCTAATGCAAATATGGAAGCTGTAGGTCGTGTTGGTGTTACCTGTGGAGGTATGCGTGCTACATCCCTCGCAGCGATTTTGGATAGGGTAAGAATGTTGGTCTCCATCTCCTCGGGGCCGGGAGTGATGTTCGTGATGACTGGCTCGTCGTCATCATCATCATCATCTTGCTGTTCTACATCGACCTCCATAAGTGTAAGGCTTTCCGGAACCTTCCTTTTCCCTAGCTTGGTCTTGGAACGTGGCTCCCTCTCAGACTCAGTTTGTGGCTTCCAAGTGGCATCTAGATCATCAGAAGGGGGCTTGGCGAAGAACTTGATGGACTACCCCTCCTTTTCCTTGCTGGGGATTTGGAAGACAATGGATCTTCTGAATGAGTGGCTTCTTCTTCTACCTCTGCATGAGGCTCAATTTCCTGAACTGCCCCTACTTCAGGAGGAACAACAACTACTATTGCGGGCGGTGGTTGCGGCTGTTGTTGTTGACCACTTATCTGCTGTGTTTCCTCCTGCGTTGATTGGGTACTACTTTGAGATAGCGATAAGTTTATCTCCGGCTCAGCATCACTGCTTTCCACCATTAGGCTGGCTACCTCTTCCCCACTCATGTGCTTGGGCCTGGGTTGGTGGGTTGGGTCCACTGATGCGGAGGTGCTGCCCCCAGCTTGCCCCCCGGACACCGCTGCTGCAGGCGCAATTTTTTTTCCCAAAAAAGGTATTGGCCGGCACACCAGACTTCAGTGTCACTTGCTTCTTCTGTTCCTTCTTCTTCTCAATAGCAACTTTCTTGGTACTGGAGGACCTGGTACCTGCTTTCTTTGGGCCCATCTTCTTCAGATGTCAGCAGCACTCAGTTGCAGAGATGTCTGGTCAGGTCACACGTCACGTTGTGTTGTGTGTACAGCAGCAGGATGTCTGTCTGGAAGTGCAACAGGCAATGATGAGAGACACACCTCCTCCTCAGTCTTTGTGCACCTAAAAGCAAAAAAGCCAGAACATCAGTCAAACATAGCACAAATCAAACAAATAGAATATAGAACTTAGTGTGTGGTGGCCTCAATTATTAAATTTCAGAAACTCTGTGAACAACAACACACAGTGTAGCCATTTATGAGACGTTGACAACAAGGCCAGGGCTTTCCTGGCTACTGTGTAGTGCTAGTGTACACTCTGGAAGAATAAGAATAGTAAAGAACAAAAACTAAAATGTACTGGAGCATGTTTGGCCTAAATTTGTGCATCACGTGGGATGTATTATATAGCAGCATCAGGGAGCTGCAGCTGGCAATGGGGATGGATTTGGAAGCAGTAAGACAAGAGGAACAATGGAAAGACACGCAGGCCTATGTGGCAAAAACAGCACACTAATAACTACCACAACAAAATGGCCCCCAGAAACATGGTGACTCACAGGCACAAGGCACGGCAAACAATGAACTCAAGCAGGCCTATATATGGGCAGACAAAGGATGCCTTATAAAACACACACAGCTTTAATGCAAAAACTAAAATCCACATGGCTAAAAACACTTTGGAAAGTTAGACAACCACTACAACAACACAATTATAATTACACAGTACACACGCAAAAAAGGCATTTATTTAACACACCCAAAAAGTGAAATAGTCAGACCCTCCAAAAAAAACCACATTTCGCAATTCAATTGAATCAATTCAATGCCATCCATGGCCTAAATGATGTCAAAATTCCACAGACTACACAGAAACAGTTTTATGCACCCATGGTGACTACCTCTGGGCCTACTGGCATACTGGGCCGCAAGCTTGGAGGCCTATGGCAAAAGCACAGTGGCTGGTTTAACAAAATGGCCGCCGCCCACATGGCCAGGCCACCAAAAATAACAAAAAAGTGAAGACAAAGGACAGGACCAGGCAGTTGGAGACTCTGGGCAACTTGCTACCTCTTGGAAAAAATTGTAAAACAAAAAAAAAATGACTCCTTGCTCACCAAACTACATCTAAATGACAACCTGAGGAGTTTTTTGTGCAAAATGAACTAAATCAACATTTTCGAGAAGGTTTAATGATGCTCGAGAGATATTGTTCGCCAGATTGTAAATTCTGCGTGTTCGGCATCGCGATCGTCACAAAAAGTCGTTATCGCGCGCGCGAAAACGTACATTGAGCGCGCGAAGAAGATAAAAAGTGTAAGTCCGCGTTGTCGCGCAGTGCGGACTTGCCCAAAGTCCGCGAGCTGAACGCCCAGGGTTACCTACTGGCTGAAAAGGCCTATTTATTTAACAAACACCCAAAAAAATAAAATACGCCCCAAAAGCCACATTTTGCAAATCAATCCAATGCCATCCATGGCCTAAATTATGTTACAATTCAACAGACAACACAGAAACAGTTTTTATGCACCCATGAGGATGACTACCTCCGGGCCTACTGGCACACTAGGCCGCAAGCTTGGAGGCCTATGGCAAAAGCACAGTGGCTGTTCACACAAAATGGCCGCCAACACATGGCCAGGCCACCCAGAACAACAAGAAAAGGAACACAAGACAGACAATGCAGGCCTATGGCAAAAGCACAATGCCTGGCTTTACAAAATGGCCGCCACCCACATGGCCAGGCCACCCAAAATAACAAAAAAGTGAAGACAAAGGACAGGACCAGGCAGTTGGAGACTCTGGGCAACTTGCTACCTCTTGGAAAAAATTGTAAAACAAAAAAAAATGACTCCTTGCTCACCAAACTACATCTAAATGACAACCTGAGGAGTTTTTTGTGCAAAATGAACTAAATCAACATTTTCGAGAAGGTTTAATGATGCTCGAGAGATATTGTTCGCCAGATTGTAAATTCTGCGTGTTCGGCATCGCGATCGTCACAAAATGTCGTTATCGCGCGCGCAAACGTACATTGAGCGCGCGAAGAAGATAAAAAGTGTAAGTCCGCGTTGTCGCGCAGTGCGGACTTGCCCAAAGTCCGCGAGCTGAACGCCCAGGGTTACCTACTGGCTGAAAAGGCCTATTTATTTAACAAACACCCAAAAAAATAAAATACGCCCCAAAACCAAAAGCCACATTTTGCAAATCAATCCAATGCCATCCATGGCCTAAATTATGTTACAATTCAACAGACAACACAGAAACAGTTTTTATGCACCCATGAGGATGACTACCTCCGGGCCTACTGGCACACTAGGCCGCAAGCTTGGAGGCCTATGGCAAAAGCACAGTGGCTGTTCACACAAAATGGCCGCCAACACATGGCCAGGCCACCCAGAACAACAAGAAAAGGAACACAAGACAGACAATGCAGGCCTATGGCAAAAGCACAATGCCTGGCTTTACAAAATGGCCGCCACCCACATGGCCAGACCACCCAAAATAACAAAAAAGTGAAGACAAAGGACAGGACCAGGCAGTTGGAGACTCTGGGCAACTTGCTACCTCTTGGAAAAAATTGTAAAACAAAAAAAAAATGACTCCTTGCTCACCAAACTACATCTAAATGACAACCTGAGGAGTTTTTTGTGCAAAATGAACTAAATCAACATTTTCGAGAAGGTTTAATGATGCTCGAGAGATATTGTTCGCCAGATTGTAAATTCTGCGTGTTCGGCATCGCGATCGTCACAAAATGTCGTTATCGCGCGCGAAAACGTACATTGAGCGCGCGAAGAAGATAAAAAGTGTAAGTCCGCGTTGTCGCGCAGTGCGGACTTGCCCAAAGTCCGCGAGCTGAACGCCCAGGGTTACCTACTGGCTGAAAAGGCCTATTTATTTAACAAACACCCAAAAATATAAAATACCACCCCAAAACCCACATTTTGCAAATCAATCCAATGCCATCCATGGATGCCCGGCCTACATGATGTTTAAACTTTAAATTCAACAGACACCACAGAAACATGCACCCATGGGTACCTCTGGCTCTAGTCCGGGCCTACTGGCTGAAATTCCAATCAAAGAAAAACAACTAGGCCCCTGCCGAAACTACAGGCCACAACAATACATTTTAAAAACTATGGAAATCCCACAAAAAAATGTAGGTACAAACAAGCCCCAATCAAACAAACAAGTACACCAATTCTCCAACTTACTTGTAAAATCTCAAATCCAAGAGTCCTCAAATCCAATCCAATGATATGATGCAGCAGACAGACACAAAAAGTGATCCTTCCAGCTCCAAATCCAAATGAAAGTGAACAGCACATGGACAAAGCACTGGGAGGAGCCTGCTGGACAGGAACAGGAAGTTTGAGAATCAGGGGCACTTCCTTCCTCTTGGAAAAAAAGAAAAAGGACTCCTTGCTCACCAAACTACATCTCTAAATGACAACCTGAGGAGTTTTTGTGCAAAATGAACTAATTCATCATTTTCGAGAAGGTTTTATGATGCTCGAGATATATTCTTCGCCAGATTGTAGTTTCTTCGTGTTCGGGATCGCGATCTTACCAACACTGCCGCCGGAAGTCAGATCGCGCGTCCGAATGACGTGTTCGCGTTCGCACACTCTCGCGGGATCGTGCGTCCGGATTCCAAATCTCGTGGCACCCCCCCGAACGGATAGGAAGTCGCGTCGGCGAACGCAGAATCACGGTAGGTCGTTACCGCGCGCGCGAGAACGTATATTGAGCGCGCGAAGAAGAAAAACAGCTACGCTACGCCGCAAATTGCGTAGTGCACGGTAACTTCGCGTTCTACGCGAATCGCGAAGTTACCGAAACTTCGCAAATTCCGCGAGCGTAGCGTAGTTCACCGCCCAGGGTTATTTAATATCCACATTTTGCAAAGCTAGGTCTTTGTCAATGCCTCAGCATTCAGCATACCTTTTGCACCAGAAAACATAGCTGTGTCCAACAATCCATACTGTAAGCATCTTGAAGGGATGTCTGGAAGTAATAAAAAGATGTCTGTAGCTGAGGTAGTTAGTTGGTAGAATGAGAGGTATGTAAAATGGTGGAGAAGATGCTGTTTTAAAAAAAGTATAGAATGGATTGGCTTTTTAAGAACATTGTAGATTTAAAAATAGGGTGCATGTTACTTTCTTTAAAAAGCATGTTTCTTATTGGTTAGTAGAAAATGTTTGAAAGGTACAGTAGATAGGATAAGGTGATATTTTGCAAACGTCAACCACACCTGCTGTTTGCATTTGTACCCTTGTGTGCTGAACTTGAAAATATGGTAAACTTGTGACCTGTTAGTTAGTTGAATGTTCCATGAACTGTTACTATGGAAACTGGCATTAAGCAGAATGGGGGAAGGGTTGAAACTTAACTGTGGACTTAAAATGTGAAATTGTAATTTATATATGTGATATGTTATTAAAGTATAATTTTTATTTGTAATATATTTTTGATCTCCCCTATGGATTCACGGCTCCATCGCGTTGGTGCACGTTGGAGTCGCAACTCCAAAAAATTGCAGAACCAGTTTGGGCACTTTTAGAAGTCAGTTGGTAAGGGTTAATATGTCTAACCAATAGAAATGTGTTTTACAATTTGAAATTATATAGGAAGCATTGTGATTTGTTACTTACATTTATTTGTGTGGAGAAAGAGAGGGACAGTTTGCCCTTACTGGTTTTACATTGTTGAGAGTGGTGCATTACATTGATTGTGTACATAAGAAAATCTTTTATGAGTTTGTGATATTTCATATTCTACAAAACAATTTGGAAGGTGAGTTATAAATTTGAGAGGTGTATTATGTATTAGCTTTATTTTTAATCATTAAAAATTATTCAAGAACTGTGATGTTTGAAATATATTATTAAATGTAGAAATGTGTATTGTAGTTTGTTTTATTGTAGTTAAACTTTGTTTGAAATAGATTCTGTATAGTAATATGTGTATATTGGAAGATGGATTAGTGGTTATGGTAGTTTGTTTTAGTGTGTGGATATGTACATTTGTAATATACTGCATAATTTTAGGTGTCGCTTTCAAATTGCAAGTGCAGTCTGTCAAGTTTTAAGGTGTGCATGGGCTTGTGTCTGTATAGTAATATGTGTATATTGGAAGATGGATTAGTGGTTATGGTAGTTTGTTTTAGTGTGTGGATATGTACATTTGTAATATACTGCATCATTTTAGGTGTCGCTTTCAAATTGCAAGTGCAGTCTGTCAAGTTTTAAGGTGTGCATGGACTTGTGTCTGAAGTATGTCTCTACTTGTATATGTATTTTCATACAAAGAGGTGTTGTTGCGTTTTATGTGGTAGGCTCAAGACTGTGAGTAGTAGTAGAATGGTGAAGATGCAGCAGAAAAGTGTGGTTAAAAAGATGTTGATATAAGGTATTAGTGATTAGGCTTCTTTTTTTAAGTCTCTAGAGAGGTACAGTTGAAATATGCCACATCATTTTTGGTGTTTGCTTGAAATTGGAAGTTTGTTCTGTGAATTTTTGAGGTGTGGATTGTGTTGTGGTACCGATATATGCATGCATGCTTTTAGGAATATGGTGAGACTTTTAGCAGAGACAAGTGAAGGGTTCCTGCTTTGTATTTGGCTAGGTGTAACATTATAAGTAATTGTAGAATGGTAAAGCAGCAGCATAAAAGTGAGGTTTGAGGTATGTTTCTAGAGATATTATTTATTAGAGTAATTTGTATGATGTGTGGAATGCTATATTTCATATGTACCGCATAATTTCCAGTGTCTGTTTGAAATTTGAAGTGTAGCCTGTGAAGTTTTGAGCTGTGGATGGTGTTGTGACTGAGGTATGTCTGTACTTGCATATTCATCATTGTACATGTTATGCGTCTGAAGATGATAGATGTATAAAACACAGGTAAACATCTATCTGTATACTACTTTTATATATGATGCTGCTAGCAAAAGGTACAGACACATGCATGCAAGCTTTTAGGAATATGGTGAGACTTACAGCAGAGACTTGTGAAGGGTTGCTAGTTTATATTTGTGTAGGCACAATAGCATAAGTAGTTGTGGAATGGTGAAGCTGCAGCTCAAAACTGTGGTTTAAAACATGCTGGCAGAGGAATTAGTGATTAGGGTATTTTGTATGAGTCTGTTGAAAGGTATGGTTGAAATATATCACATTATTTTAGGTGTCTATTTAAAATGAGAAGTGCTGCTTCTTAAGTTTTAAGATCTGTATGGTTCTGTGACTGCCATATGTCTGTACTTGCAGATGTATTTTCATATGTGTTATGCATCTGAAGATGCTAGATTTATAAAATACAGGTATAGATGTATTTGTATGTTTCTTTTATATATGATGCTACTAAGAAAAGGTACAGATATATGCATACATGCTTTTAGAAATATGGGGAGACTTTCAACAAAGATAAGTGAAGGGTTGCTTTGCAGTTAGCTATGCTCAATACCTGATTAGTACTAGAATAGTGAAACAGCAGTAGTAGAAAAGTGATGTTTAAGATATGTTCGGAGAGGAATTATTGATTATGGTACTTGTTGGACTTAGCCTTTTTTGCAGGGTCATACCTGAACTTTTTGCCTTCCTCCTGTACTTTTTCTGACCTGTTTTTGTTGGTTTTCTGACTCTGGGCACTTTACCACTGCTGATCAGTGCTAAAGTGCATATGCTCTCTGTTATAAATTGATGTATGGATTAGTGACTCCATGTTTTGGCCTATTTGATTCACTGTCAGACCCTAGTACAGTGCACTGGTTGTGTCCAGGGCTTGTGAATCAAATGCTGCTGGTGGGCTTGCAGCACTGGTTGTGCCACCCACAGGAGCAGCTTGTAACGTGTGTCTCAGGCCTGCCATTGCAGAGCCTGTGTGCAGTCTGGTACTGCCATGTCGACTTGGTAAGTGCACCCACTTACCAGTCCCCAAACCTTCCCTTTTCTACATATTAGTCACCCCTAAAGTAGACCTGCGGGTAGGATGCATTGTATATAAGAGGTAGGAAATTAACCCTGGGCATAATACTTCGCTACGCTCACGAAGCATGCAAAGTTTGTGCTACTACGCACTACGCAAATTGCACGTAGCAGAGTGAATAACTGTACTAATAAACGTAGCGTAGCAGGAGTATAATAAACTCCTTCAAATGCTTTGATAAAGCAATTTTTTATGCTAAAAAGCATATAACCAATTAACAAAAATGAATGTTGACAATAAAATATCAAGCAATGAGAGAGTGATGATTTTGGAGTCCCCTAACCTAGGGGGAGGACCAAGCAGATGCCTTGAACACAAAAAGCATATCATGTGAACGATTCAATGGTGGTCCCTTCCTCCTAGGACCACCCCAAGCACAGTTATGGGCAAAAATACAATTAACCAAAGGCCCTGCAAAGCATTATGGGACGAGATTAGCAGTGGGCAGTGAATATTATAGTGTCCAATATCAAAATAATTCTACAAAGAGCTGCAGTTCAACTAGTCGTCACTGGGTGTCGTCCCTCAAGAGTGAAATGCAAAAGTATTGAAAACCTTTCATGAAGCTTTTGCATTTGACTCGTGAGGGACGACACCCAGTGACGACTAGTTGAACTGCAGCTCTTTGTAGAATTATTTTGATATTGGACACTATAATATTCACTGCCCACTGCTAATCTCGTCCCATAATGCTTTGCAGGGCCTTTGGTTGGATTGTATTTTTGCCCATAACTGTGCTTGGGTGGTCCTAAGAGGATGGGACCACCACCTAATCATTCAATAAGATGTGCTTTTTGTTTTCAAGACATCTGCTTGGTTCTCTCCCTAAGTTAGCGAGGATACCAAAATCATCACCTCTCTCACTGCTTTTGTTTTCACTTTAGTGAAATGACTATATGCAATTTTAGCATATAAAGACAGAGATATTTATTTTATCTTAACTTGCACTGTACAAGTTTGCTTTTGGTAATTATTGTACAGTGCAGTGAGTCAAACACAGCTAGCACTACGCCCAGGCTTAATAATAATAACAAACTCCTTCAAATGCTTTGATAAAGCAATTTTTTATGCTAAAAAGCATATAACCAATTCACAAAAATGAATTTTGACATATCAAGCAATGAGAGAGGTGATGATTTTGGAGTCCCCTAACCTAGGGGAGGATCAACAGATGCCTTGAACACAAAAAGCATATCATGTGAACGATTCAATGGTGGTCCCTTCCTCCTAGGACCACCCCAAGCACAGTTATGGGCAAAAATACAATCCCAACCAAAGGCCCTGCAAAGCATTATGGGACGAGATTAGCAGTGGGCAGTGAATATTATAGTGTCCAATATCAAAATAATTCTACAAAGAGTTGCAGTTCAACTAGTCGTCACTGGGTGTCGTCCCTCACGAGTCAAATGCAAAAGCTTCATGAAAGGTTTTCAATACTTTTGCATTTCACTCTTGAGGGACGACACCCAGTGACGACTAGTTGAACTGCAGCTCTTTGTAGAATTATTTTGATATTGACACTATAATATTCACTGCCCACTGCCAATCTCGTCCCATAATGCTTTGCAGGCCTTGGTTGGGATTGTATTTTTGCCCATAACTGTGCTTGGGGTGGTCCTAGGAGGAATCGTTCAATAAGATGTGCTTTTTGTTTTCAAGACATCTGCTTGGTTGTTGGTTCTCTCCTAAGTTAGTGAGGATACCAAAATCATCACCTCTCTCACTGCTTGTTAACTTTTTGTTTTCACTTTAGTGAAATGACTATATGCATTTTTAGCATATAAAGACAGAGATATTTATTTTATCTTAACTTGCACTGTACAAGTTTGCTTTTGGTAATTATTGTACAGTGCAGTCAAGCACACAGCTACGCACTACGCAATTTGCATAGCTACGTGTAGTTGAAGCTGTACTTCACGTAGCTACGTGAAGTGCTACTATGCAAACTACGCCCGGGCTTATAGGAAATGCCCTCAAGTGTGTGGCATGTCCTGATAGTGAATTACAGCCAATTTTGTTTTTCACTATTGCAAGGCTACCTGTCCCCATAGGCCAGAATGGGCAGTTTGATTATAACATCTTATAATCCTAACTGACCCAGGGAACATGGTAGAAAACGAATTTAGTATGCCTGAACTCAGAATGATAAAATACATCTTTTAGTGAAGTTGGTTTTAACATTCTGTGTTTGAAAATACCACTTTTAGAAAGTAGGTATTTTCTTGCCTAACCATCCAGCCTGCCTCTGCTAGCTTGTGTATTGTATGTCTGGGTTTGTGAGTGACAGGGGCTGGGGGACTCCAGGAGACAGGGTGAGTCAGCACAGGGCTGAATAGACCTATCTGCATGTAGAGTGGTGGGAGGAGTGGCACCTGGGTCTGAATAGGGCTGTGCCTGCCTTCCACAATGCTGGCTCCACCTCCTGTGGTGTGTCTGATGACCCTGGCCCACACTGACAAAGAGAAGAAGGTGTGCACTGGCAGAATGCACCCAGAACTGGTTTGGACTAGGTACAGGACCCTCTGCCTTCAGAGGACAAAGGATTTATGGGTATAAATACTGGGGCCCTGACCCCAAGACTTTAGATCACTTCTGGAACAAACAAGACAAACCTTTGCTGAGGAGAGGAACCAGAGAAGCTGAAGGAGGAGACTATCCCTATGCTGTGTGCTGTTTGAGGGATTGACCTGCAGTGGTTGCCTGTATTGCCAAAGAAAGGAGAAAGGAACTTTGTGCTACTTTCATCATCTTGCAGAACATCTCCAAGGGCTTGAAGATTGAGCTTGCCTCCTGCTGAAGTCTCAGGGACACAAGACTTCACCAACCAGCTCCCCTGAATTCCCTTGCTGGGAATTTGAAGTGCCTGCTGTTGTGTTGGGCCTTCTGAGAGACTGCGTGTCGCTGGGAGCTGGAAGCGCGACTCACGAGGAAGAAGCGTGTCGCCGCCGCAGCCGCTGTCATCGCATCGCAGAGAAAGCGTGCCGCCGCTGCCGCTGTCGCCATCGCATCGCCGAAGCGCCTCGCATCACCGGAGAAGAGTGTCGCCGTCGCATCAGACGCCGTCGCATCATCGGAGAAGCGTGTCGCAGGGCCTGTCGCGGCTCAGAAGATTCACTGAGTCGCCGCACGGCCGTCGGGCGTGCACGCATCGCCCCCTGAGTGTCGCATCGAGAGGAAGACGCCATTTTGTTTCATTGCACCGGGTCGTCATCGCATCACGGCGCTAGGGGTCGCATCGCCACAGAAACGCAGTAAGAAACCAACGCATCACCTCCCCACGCGGTGAAGAACCAACGCATTACCTCCTCTCTGGTAAGGAACCAACGCATCACTGTCCCCTACGCATCAGTAGGGAACCGACGCATCACCTCCCCCAGAGCAAGGAACCGACGCATCACCGTTCTTGCATGTAAGGAACCGATGCATCACCTTCCCTGCAACTCTTTTGTTTGTATCGCGTTACGCATCCAAAGGTACATTGAACATTGAGTGTCGCATTTACCATCTTTATTGAACTGAACTATTTTCTACCATTGACAGTCATATTTTTTATAGTGTATTGTGGATTTTTGTCGTTTTGGGTCTTGTGTTAAGTCTATATAAAAATACTTATTTTTATAATACAACCTGTGTGGTGTCCATCTGTAGTGTTGTCACTGTGTTACTGTATGTGTTCACAAATGCTTTACACACTGCCTCTGAGATAAGCCTGCCTGCTCGTGCCAAGCTGCCAAGGGGGTGAGCAGGGGTTATTTTAGTAGTGTATCCCCCTTACCTTGACTAGAAGCAAGGGTCCCTATTTGGACAAAGGTACCTACCTCTGCCAACTAGAGACCCCCAGTTCTAACATTGGTGGTCAGCGGTGAGCATTCTGGACTTGCATTTGTGACTCATATACAGTAATTGGTGTACACTACTAGTGAGTGCAGACCAAACGCAACCACTTACATTTTGGTAGATTGTTTTTTCCTGGGATTTCTATTTTTGCCAAGAACTGCCAAGTTTAGTCACCATGAGCAAAACAGCGTCCATCGCATCTGTTGATTTTGATTTTGAGGAAGAGAAACTAGAAAGTTACACTGTGAAACAGCTGAAGCACTTCTGCAGGAAATTTAAAGTTGCTATGACCGGTCTCTCCAAGAAGGATGAGTTCCAAAAGGCGCTGAGGGCCTGGGTGGAAGCAAGGAGCACCCCAGAGCATGTGGAAGAGCAGGAGGAGGGGGCTGAGGATGATGCAGGAGGGCAGCTAGATGGGCCATTGGGTCCAGGGGGAGGAAAGCACCTTCCCCAGCAGGTAGCAGTGTTTCTTCCAAGGGCCTGTCCCCAGGAGAGCTGGAGGACAGGGAGAGAAGTAGGGTGCATGAAATGGAGCTGACCAAGCTTAAGATGGGTGGGCAGTTGGAATTGGAAAGTAAGAAATTGGCCCTAGAGGAAAAGAGAATGAGATTGGAACATGAGTTGAGAATGAGAGAGCTTGATTTGGAGCTCGAGAAGCTTGAGGCCATGAGGGTCTCAGCCCAGCAACAAGAAAATTGTGTAGCTCAGGAAGTGAGCTTTGCTGAGTTGGAGGTGGAATCCAGCTCAGAGGGTGGCAGCCAAATTTTATTATTGAGTGCTGAGGGAGTAGTGCACACACCCAGAGATGTGGCACCTGACTAGGAGGTGGTTGATTTACACCAGGAGGTTCAAGGATATGAGGTAGCTCCAGTGGTGCGCAGTGTCCCTGAGGTGGATTGGGGAACTGGCACAGGGGTTCATGGTCCTAGTGGTGGGAGGGACACTCTACTGACTCTAGATGAGAGGTAGCAGGGAGGGGGTTCCCCCATGGTTGAAGTCCTGGTGTGTGAGTGTGAAGACCGCCCAGAAGAGTGTGGGTTGAGTGACAGAGACAGTCAGATACTGTCTTGCCAGTCTCAGGAGAGTGGTGTGGGGTACGTGTGCAAGGCACTGGATGGTGAGGTGAAGGATAGTTTGGTGGGAACTGTGTGAGTCCAATTGTGGGAGAGCATATTGTAAGTCCCTATTTTCCAGAGCTATGCCAACACCTGGTGGAGTGTGAGTTCTCTGACCCCAGGGAGCTCACCATGGAGGCAGACCTTTTGGTGGATTCCAGAGGGTCTGAAGAGGCATTGGGGAGTGACCCTAAGAGGAGTGGCTCAGGTGTCTTCCAACCCAGAGTGGTGGGAGAGGTTCAGTGTAGCCCAGCTAGGTCCCATGGTAGTGGGAGGGGTGTAGGGGCTCACGTCCTGTCTCTGCGGAGAAGGAGTGAGTGTGGGACTGCGTGTCCCAAGGTGCCCGAAACCCAGTCTCAGGGCCTGGAGGGTTCCTTAAGGGAACACCAGGTTGGGGGCCTAGGCTGTACTAGTAGGCCATTTGAGGAGGATCCCCTAGTGTCTGGTGAACTAGGAGTGTCTGTAAGCAGGCCTCCATCAGTTCTGGTGTCTGGCAGTGCCACTCCTAAGTGGAGGGCGCAGAAGTCCAGATTGAGGGGTGAGAGGGGGAAAGAGTCCCCAGTGGAAGAACCAGTGGGTCAGGGGCCAGCCAGAAGGGCTGAGCCACCAGTGAATGACCATGGTGACACCACTTCTGTCCTGGGGGATCTTCACGCACTGTCAGATGGACAGGGGTCGGGAGATCTGCGCCAGGCAGACTGTCACACGACACATGAGTTGTGTGTCACCCTCGGGGGGGGCATATGTGCTCCCCATGAAGTCCTGGTGTGCCGGGCAAGTGTTCAACCACAGGGGTTGGTCCCTGGGTTGGGAAGCCAGGTTCAGGTATTGTCTGACCTGGAGGGAGGGACAACTGTACATCAGTGTCCTGACCGGTTGGTCTTCTAGGGGTACCACTCCAGGTGGGAGGGTACAGCACTCTGGAAGGGGGTGCAGAGGGAGGGAGTCCTCGCCTCTGACCCTGGTTCAACTGGAGGGTCTAGACCCTAGGTTGGAGGGCCAGGTTCGGGGTGTCCCCCCTGACCTGGACGCCCAGTTGCAGGATAGAACCCCTGAACTGGTGGGCGAATTGTGCAGGACACCTGCCACAGGTGCCCTGGCAGTTCTGGAAGGGGGTACCACTCCAGGTGGGAGGGTACAGAGCCCCAACGAGGAGAAGGAGGACCGGGTGTGGGAAAGCCCACCCCAGTCTCCTCTCCAGCCGCCAGGTACAGGCCCGGGGCTGGTGGGTCAGTGTCAGGATGTCATACCTGACCTGACAGGAGGGAGAGTGGACAAAGGGTGCCAGGCACCTGGGGCTACCGCCCCGCTCTCTGACGCCACAGAGATTGGAGAACCATGAAAGGCCTGGGGCCTGGCTCTCATCACTGACAGCTGTCAGTGGCCACTGTGGCTTGCTGTCCTGGTGGACAGAGTTGCCCCTGGGAGGGGGACAGAAGTCACACCCCGGGGGTGGACTGGGCCACACCTCTGTGTTGGCCATGTGGGTACTGTCTGTCTGTTGGGACACACCTGTGAGCAAGCTAAGGTTAGGTGCTGCACAGATGGTGTCCACAGGTGAGGAGAAGGGTTCCACATGGGTTAGCTTGGTGGGCCCTGAGAGTATGGACAGAGGGATCCAGATAGGTTCAGATTGGCGTAGAACTGGAACATGCCCCTGCTGTTGCGGGCGAGGGTCCAGGTTCTATCGCCCAAAGCAGGGAAGCCCATCAAGGTAGTGATTGGTCTAGCCCTGCGTTTTGGCTGGAAGGGGTTGTGTTGGACTTGGCCCTTTTTGCAGGGTCATCCCTGAACTTTTTGCCTTCCTCCTGTACTTTTTCTGACCTGTTTTTGTTGGTTTTATGACTCTGGGCACTTTACCACTGCTGATCAGTGCTAAAGTGCATATGCTCTCTGTTATAAATTGATGTATGGATTAGTGACTCCATGATTGGCCTATTTGATTCACTGTCAGACCCTAGTACAGTGCACTGGTTGTGCCCAGGGCCTGTGAATCAAATGCTGCTGGTGGGCTTGCAGCACTGGTTGTGCCACCCACAGGAGCAGCTTGTAAAGTGTGTCTCAGGCCTGCCATTGCAGAGCCTGTGTGCAGTCTGGTACTGCCATGTCGACTTGGTAAGTGCACCCACTTACCAGTCCCCCAACCTTCCCTTTCCTGCATATTAGTCACCCCTAAGGTAGGCCCTAGGGCAGGGTGCATTGTATGTGAGAGGTAGGACATGCCCTGGTGTGTGTGGCATGTCCTGATAGTGAATTACAGCCAATTTCGTTTTTCACTATTGCAAGGCTACCTGTCCCCATAGGCCAGAATGGGCAGTTTGATTATAACATCTTATAATCCTAACTGACCCAGGGAACATGGTAGAAAAACGAATTTAGTATGCCTGAACTCAGAATGATAAAATACATCTTTTAGTGAAGTTGGTTTTAACATTCTGTGTTTGAAAATACCACTTTTAGAAAGTAGGTATTTTCTTGCCTAACCATCCAGCCTGCCTCTGCTAGCTTGTGTATTGTATGTCTGGGTTTGTGAGTGACAGGGGCTGGGGGACTCCAGGAGACAGGGTGAGTCAGCACAGGGCTGAATAGACCTATCTGCATGTAGAGTGGTGGGAGGAGTGGCACCTGGGTCTGAATAGGGCTGTGCCTGCCTTCCACAATGCTGGCTCCACCTCCTGTGGTGTGTCTGATGACCCTGGCCCACACTGACAAAGAGAGAAGGTGTGCACTGGCAGAATGCACCCAGAACTGGTTTGGACTAGGTACAGGACCCTCTGCCTTCAGAGGACAAAGGATTTATGGGTATAAATACTGGGGCCGTGACCCCAAGACTTTAGATCACTTCTGGAACAAACAAGACAAACCTTTGCTGAGGAGAGGAACCAGAGAAGCTGAAGGAGGAGACTATCCCTATGCTGTGTGCTGTTTGAGGGATTGGCCTGCAGTGGTTGCCTGATTGCCAAAGAAAGGAGAAAGGAACTTTGTGCTACTTTCATCATCTTGCAGAACATCTCCAACGGCTTGAAGATTGAGCTTGCCTCCTGCTGAAGTCTCAGGGACACAAGACTTCACCAATCAGCTCCCCTGAATTCCCTTGCTGGGAATTTGAAGTGCCTGCTGTTGTGTTGGGCCTTCTGAGAGACTGTGAGTCGCTGGGAGCTGGAAGCGTGAATCAAGAGGGAGAAGCATGTCGCCGCCGCAGCCGCTGTCGTCGCATCGCCGAGAAAGTGTGTCGCCACTGCCGCTGTCGCCATCGCATCGCCGAAGCGCCTCGCATCACCGGAGAAGAGTATCGCCGTCGCATCAGATGCCGTCGCATCATCGGAGAAGCGTGTCGCAGGGCCTGTCGCGGCTCAGAAAATTCACCGAGTCGCCGCACGGCCGTCGGGCGTGCACGCATCACCCCCTGAGTGTCGCATCGAGAGGAAGACGCCATTTTGTTTCATTGCACCAGATCGTCATCGCATCACGGCACTGCAGGTCGCATCGCCACGGAAGCGCAGTAAGAAACCGACGCATCACCTCCCCACGCGGTGAAGAACCGACGCATCACCTCCTCTCCGGTAAGGAACCGACGCATCACCGTCCCCTACGCAGCAGTAGGGAACCGACGCATCACCTCCCCCGGAGCAAGGAACCGACGCATCACCGTTCTTGCGTGTAAGGAACCGACGCATCACCTTTCCTGCAACTCTTTTGTTTGTATCGCGTTACGCATCCAAAGGTACATTGAACATTGAGTGTCGCATTTACCATCTTTATTGAACTGAACTATTTTCTACCATTGACAGTCATATTTTTCATAGTGTATTGTGGATTTTTGTCGTTTTGGGTCTTGTGTTAAGTCTATATAAAAATACTTATTTTTATAATACAACCTGTGTGGTGTCCATCTGTAGTGTTGTCACTGTGTTACTGTATGTGTTCACAAATGCTTTACACACTGCCTCTGAGATAAGCCTGCCTGCTCGTGCCAAGCTACCAAGGAGGTGAGCAGGGGTTATTTTAGTAGTGTATCCCCCTTACCCTGACTAGAAGCAAGGGTCCCTATTTGGACAAAGGTACCTACCTCTGCCAACTAGAGACCCCCAGTTCTAACAGTACTTTATAAGAGTCTGTGTAAAAGTTCACTTGAAATATGCCGCATAAATCTAGGTGTGTGTTTGAAATGTTAAGTGTACTTTGTCAAGTTTTAAGGCCTTTATGGTCTTGTGAGTGTGGTTATGTTTCTACTTCACATGTATTCTGATATGTGTTATGGTTTTGGCAATAGGTACAGATAGAAGCACGCATGCTTTTAGGAATATAGTTAGAGTTATGGTAGAGACATGTGATAGGTTGCTGCTTTATGTTTGGCTAGGCCCAATATTCGTACAATGGTGAAACTGCAGATCAAAAGTGAGTTTTAAGACATGTTGGCAGAGGGATTACTGATTAGGCTACTTTCTCTGAGTCTGGGGAAAGGTACACTTGAAATACACTGCAGAAATGTAGGTGTGTCTTTCAAATGTAAAGTGCAGTCTATTTGTTTATTTCTTTTATATATGATGATGATTTCAAGAGTAGACACATATGCATGCATTCTTTCAGGAATATAGTGAGATTTATAACAGACATATCTATAGGTTTGATGCTTTACATTTGGGTACACTCAATTGCCTGAGTAGTAACAGAATGGTGAAGCTGCAGTACAAAAGTGTACACCATGTCATAAACCTCACTATTGTGCTGCATTTCACTATTCTGCTACTACTCAGGATGTTGGGCGTAGTCAAATATAAAGCAGCAATCCATTATATGTCTCACCTGTAAGTCTGCAATCACATAGCCACTACTGATGAACTCATCCATGCACTGAGGCACTATGTATGCAGTCCTTCAATCAGCCTAGCACTTCCCTTGCAATCAGTCATGCTTTTCGCATGCAGTCCTTTAATAACCCAGGCACTATCCATGCAGTTATAAAATCACCCAGGCACTACCTATCCACTTCTCCAATCTCCCAGGCTGTACCCTTGCACTCATGCAATCAGCCATGCACTACCTATGCAGTCATACAATAACCCAGGCACTATCCATGCAGTTATAAAATCACCCAGACACTACCTATGCACTCCTCCAATCACCCAGGCACTACCTCTGCACTCATGCAATCACACAGGCACTACCTATGCAGTCATGCAATAACCCAGGCAGTACCGATGCACTCCTCTAATCACCCAAGCAGTACCCATGCACTCCTTCAATCACCCAGTCAATACCCATGCACTTACAAAATCACCCAGGCACTACCTATGCAGTCCTCCAATCACACAGGTACTATCCCTGCACTCATGCAATCACCCAGGCATTAGCCATGCACTCCTTCAATCACTCAGGCAGTACTCATGCATTTATAAAGTCACCCAGGCTCTACCAATGCATACCTCTAATCACCTAGACACTACCCCTGCACTCATGCATTCACCCAGGCATTAGTCATGCATTCCTCAGATCACCCATCCAGTACCCATTCATTTATAAAATCACCCACACACTACCTATGTACTCATGGAATCACCCAAGCACTACCTCTGCACTCATGCAATCACCTAGACACTATGTATTCATTCATGCAATAATCCAGGCAGTACCCATGCACTCATCTAATCACCCAAACACTACTCATGCAGTCATGCAATCACTTAGGCAGTACCCATGCACTTTTCCAATCACCCAGGCACTACCCCTGCACTCACACAATTAGCCAGGTATTATCCATGTACTTCTTCAATCACTCAGGTGGTAGCCATCCACTTCTTAAATCACCCAGACATTACCCCTGCACTAATGCAGTCACCCAGGCATTAGCTGTACAATCCTTCTATGATCTGTGGAAAGGTATGCTTGAAATACACCATATGATTTTAGGTCTCTACTTTAAATGAGAAGTGCTTGAAATACACCATATGATTTTAGGTCTCTACTTGAAATGAAAAGTGCAGCTTCTTAAGTTTTAAGATGTGCATCATCTTGTGACTGGGGTATGTCTGTACTTGCAGATGTATTTTCATATGTGTTATGTATCTAAAGATGGTAGATGTATAAAATACAGGTATATATCTATTTGTATGTTTCTTTTATATATGATTGCACTAGGGAAGGTAGAGACTCATGCATCCATGCTTTTTGAAATATGGGGAGACTTACAATAGAGATATGGAAAGGGTTGTTACTTTGTATTTTGGTAGGCTGTACATCTGAGTAGTAGTAGTAGGATGGTAAAGCAGCAAAAGCAGAAAAGTGATGTTTAAGATATGTTGGGTGAGGAATTACAGATTATGGTGGTTTAAAAGAGTCTATGTAAAACTTTACTTGAAGTATGCCACATAAATCTAGGTGTCTGTTTGAAATGTTAAGTGTAGTGTGTCACGTTATAAGGTCTGCATGGTTGTGTGATTGATGTATTTTCTAGTTGCATATGTATTCTCATATGTGTTATGCATCTGAAGATGCTACATGTATGTTATGTTATGTTATGTTATCAAGACTTATAAAGCGCACAAATACCCGGAGGTGTCTTGGCGCTACGGACAAAGTAAGCCACTGGTGAGTCTCTAGATGCAGAAGAGCCAGGTTTTTAGCTCCATTCTGAAAGAGACAAGAGATGACGCGTTTCTCAAGTCAATCGGTAGGGAATTCCAGAGTTTAGCAGCGCAGTAATGAAAGCTGCGACCACCCCAGAGTAAGGTACGAATTCTGGGCACCCTCAAGAGTTTAGCACCAGATGAACGAAGGTGTCTAGTTGGTTCATACCAAACAAGAAGATTTTGCAAAAGGCTGGCCCTCTATGATTCCAGGGCCCTGAACACCAGGCTAAGAGCCTTGAATTTTATTCGCTGCGCTACAGGGAGCCAATGCAAATTACGGATCTTTCCAGATACTGATTTGAACCAAGGGGTGTTTGACAGAAGTCGAGCGGCTGAATTTTTGCACGCTCTGTAGTCTTTTCAGGCAATGCTTCTGGAGCGTTTATAAACAGCCCATTACAATAATCCAATTTAGACTGGATTAATGAAGTGACTACAGTTCTTTTCGTGTCCTCCGGAAGATAAGGGAGAATCTTCCTGATTTTCTTAATAAGGGAAGTGGGCGGAGGAAACCACAGCATTAGTGTGTTGAACAAAAGAAAGTTTACTATCCACCCATACTCCCAGGTTCTTCGCTTTAGTTGCTGGTTCCGGTGGATCACCCATATCAACGGGCCACCACACACTGCCCCAACTAGGATGCAGGTTCCCAAGGTCAAGATTTCAGTTTTTCCAGAATTGAGTTTAAGGCAGTGTGTGCTCATCCAATTAGTGATGACACCCATGCAGTTCTTTAAATTGCAGAGCAGGCGAGGACTGATTTTTATATGCTGCTACTACAATCTGGGAATCATCTGCATAAGAAGTAAGGCTAAAGCCAAAAATCCGGATAAGTGGGGCTAGTTCAGAGACGTATATATATTGAAAAGGGTGGGGCTCAAGGAGGAGCCCTGGGGCACTCCACAAGGGAGGAGATATGGCTCGGACTGGTATCCATCGATCGACACTACAAGTCTTCTGTCCTTAAGGAAGGAGGACACCAGTGCCAGTGCTGAACCCCCGACTCCCAGCATCTTCAGCCGCTGTTGTAGGAGGAAATGATCAACCGTGTCAAATGCGGCTGATAGATCGAGGAGTATCAGGGCCGCTGACCCTCCTCCATCCATCACCGCTCTTATTTCCTCCGTGGCTTTAATAAGTTCCGTTTCGGTACTGTGTTCCCGACGGAAACCGAACTGAGAATGGTCCAACAGATCATGTTCATCAATAAACTGGGAAAGTTGGATATTCATAATTTTGTCAATTATCTTCGCGGAGCAGCTGCAAGGCGGGCTATGGGCGATAGTTATTTGGATCGGCTGCATCCAAAGTTGGTTTTTCAGCAGTGGAAGGATAGACGTATCCTTCCAAATTGCTGGGAAATTGCCGGAGGAGAACATGGAGTTAAAAATATATGTTAACACCGGGCTTACCAAATCAGAGACTTCTTTCAGCAGCTCAGCAGCTTATAAAAGAGAGATATATCTTTATTAGTTTGTTTCTATTATATATGGTAGTACTAGTTAAAGGTAGAGACACATGCATACATGCTTTCAGGAATATGGTGAGATTTATAACGGAGCTATGTGTAGGTTTGATGTTTTATATTTGGGTGGGCCCAATACCCTATGCAGTTAGAGAATGGTGAAGCAGTACTAGAAAAGTGTATACCATGTCATAAACCACACTTTTGTGTTGCTATTTCACTATTCTTCTACTACTCTGGATGTTGGGTGTAGCCAAATATAAAGCAGCAACGTGAAGAGATGTCTCAGCTGTAAGTCTGCAATGACCCAGGCACTACCCATGCGCTCATCCATGCACTAAGTCACTATTAATACAGTTCTTCAATCAGTCAGGCACTATCCCTGCAGTTGTGCAATCACTCAGGCACTACCTATGCATTCTTTCTATAACGCAGGCACTACCCCTATACTCATGCAATCACCCATGTACTATCTATGCACTCCTTCAATCACTCAGGCGCTACCTGTGCACTTATAAAATCACCCAGGTACTACCTATGCACTTCTCTAATCACACAGGCACTATCTCTGCACTCCTCCAATCACCCAGGCAGTACGGATGCACTGATGCAATCACTGAGGTGCTACCGATGCACTCATAGATGCACACAGCCACTTCCCCTGCACTCATACAATCACCCAAGCACTACCCATGCAGTTCTCCAATCATCCAGGCACAACTCTTGCACTGATGCAATCACCCAGGTACTACCTATGCATTGTTCCAATCAGTCAGGCACTACTCATGCATTCCTCCATGTACCAAGGCAGCATCTGTGCATTGCTCTAATCACGCAGGCATTATCTTTGCACTAATGCAATCACACAGGCATTACCTATGCAGTTCTTCAATCACTCAGAGAGTACCCATGCGTTCTTCCAATCACCCAGGCACTAGCCATGCACTCATGCAATTACCCAAGCATTACCTATGCACTTTTTCAATCACTCAGGTAGTACTCATGCAGTCCTCTGATTTCATAGGCACTACCCCTGCACTCATGTAATCACTCAGGCACTATCCATGCAGTTATCCATGCTCTCAGTCACGACTTGTGCAGTCATTCCATTTACTTATGCACTCATTAAATCACTCAGGCAGTACTTATGCACCCATGTAATCAGCCAGTTAGTATTCATCCTTTTCTGCAATTACCCAGCTAGTAGTGTTGCACTCATACAAACACCTAAACACCACTATTGCACTCATTCATTCATGTAGGCAATACTTATACACTCATCTATGTATTCAGGGTCTATTCATGCACACAATCTCTACGTCTGCACTTATGCATTCAGTTAATCAGTATCCAATGTCTCCTGCAATTATATAGACATTACTCTTGCACTCACACAATCATCCAGGCACTACCCATGGAGTCATGCAATCACTGAGACACACCCATCATATATCTTAGCTGTAAGTCTTAACATACTGCGGAAACCATTTATACATATTTCTGTACCTTTTGGTAGCAATATCATATATTAAAGTAATATATAAATAAATGTATACTTGTGTCTAGCATCTTCAGATGCATAATATGTATCAGAATACATGTGCAAGTAGAGATATACCTTAGTTACAACACCATGCAGACCTTAAAACTTGACAGATTGCTGTTCAGATTTGTAGCAGATAATGAAAATTATGTGGTATACTTGAAGTGTAGCTTCCTACAGTCTCATACAAAGTAGCGTTATAACTGATTCTTCTCTTATTATGCCTTAAACCTCACTTTTGTGCTGCTGCTTCATCATTCTATGACTACATAGGGTGTTGGGCCTAGTGAAAGATATAGCAGCAATCTTTCATATGTCTTTGGTGTAAGTCTCACCATCTTCTTAAAAACATGCATGCATATGTCTGTACCTTTTGTTAGTAGTATCATATATCAAAGAAACATACAAATATATGTATACCTGTGTTTGTATATGTAGTATGTTCAGATGTATAAGACATATCACAATACATGTGCAAGTTTATACATATCTTAAACAGAAGACCATGAAGACTTTAAAAGTTGAGAGAGTGCACTTCATATTTCAAAGAGACACTTAGATTTATTTAGTGCACTTCAAGTGAACTTTTCCAGAGAGTCTTACAAAGTATGATAATCACTAATGTGTCACTCAACATATGTTAAACATTACTTTTCTGGTGCTGCTGCTTTTACATTTTACTAGTAGTTAGGTATTGAACATAGTCAAAATAAATAAGTAAGAAGCAAGAGAAGTGCAGACAGAAGCAAGAAGAGGTGCAGAAGGAGACAAGAGAAGTGCACAAACAGGCAAAATAAGTGCAGAAAGATCCAAGAGCAGTGCAGAAAGAACCAACAGAGGTGCAGGAGGAGGCAAGAGGGGTGCAGAAGGAGCCAAGAGAGGTATAGAAATTTTCAAGAGAGGTTTAGAAAGAAGCAACAGAGGTGCAGAAGGAGACAAGACAACTGCAGAAAGAGGCAAGATAGTTGCTGAAATAGGCAAGAGAGGTGCAGAAAAAGGGAAGACGGATGTAGAAAGAGGTAAGAGGGGTGCAGAAGGAATAACAGAAGTGCAGAAAGAAGCAAGAGTAGTGGAGAAAGAAGTAAGTGAGGTGCAGAAAGAGGCAAGTGGGGTAGAGAAAGAGGCAAGAGAAGTGCAGAAAGAAGCAAGAGAGGTGCAGAAAGAGACAAGAGAGGTACAGAAAGAGGGAAGAGGAGTGCAGAAAGAGGCAACAGAGGTGCACAAAGAGGGAAGAAGGGTGTAGAAAGAGGCAACAGGGGTACAGAAAGAAGCAAGAAAGGTACAGAAAGAAGCAAGAGAAGTACACAAACAAGCAACAGAGGGGCAGAAATAGGCAAGAGGGTTGCAGAAAGAGGCAAGAGAGTGTCAGAAAGAGGGAAGAAGGATGTAAAAAGAGGCAAGAGGGGTACAGAAGGAGTATCAGAAGTATAGAAAGAAGCAAGAGAAGTGCAGAAAGAAGGAAGAGAGGTGCAGAAAGAGGCAAGCGGGGTAGAGAAAGGCAACAGAAGTGCAGAAAGAAGCAAGAGAGGTGCAGAAAGAGACAAGAGGTACACAAAGAGGGAAGAGGGGTGCAGAAAGAAGCAAGAGTAGTGTAGAAAGAACCAACAGAGGTGCAGAAGGAGAAACAGGTATGATGAAAGAAGCAAGAGGAGTGTCAACATTTGTAAGAAAGGTGCAAAAAGAAGCAAGACTAGTGCAGAAAGAATCAACAGAGGTGCACAAACAGACAAGAGGGGTGCAGAAAGAGGCAAGAGAAGTGCAGAAAGAAGCAAGAGAGGTGCAGAAAGAGACAAGAGAGGTACAGAAAGAGGTAAGAGGAGTGCAGAAAGAGGCAACAGAGGTGCACAAAGAGGGAAGAAGGGTGTAGAAAGAGGCAACAGGGGTACAGAAAGAAGCAAGAAAGGTACAGAAAGAAGCAAGAGAAGTACACAAACAAGCAACAGAGGGGCAGAAAGAGGCAAGAGGGTTGCAGAAAGAGGCAAGAGAGTGTCAGAAAGAGGGAAGAAGGATGTAAAAAGAGGCAAGAGGGGTGCAGAAGGTGTATCAGAAGTGTAGAAAGAAGCAAGAGAAGTGCAGAAAGAAGGAAGAGAGGTGCAGAAAGAGGAAAGCGGGGTAGAGAAAGAGGCAACAGAAGTGCAGAAAGAAGCAAGAGAGGTGCAGAAAGAGACAAGAGGTACACAAAGAGCGAAGAGGGGTGCAGAAAGAAGCAAGAGGGGTGTAGAAAGAAGCAAGAGTAGTGTAGAAAGAACCAACAGAGGTGCAGTAGGAGAAACAGGTATGCTGAAAGAAGCAAGAGGAGTGTCAAAATTTGTAAGAAAGGTGCAAAAAGAAGCAAGACTAGAGCAGAAAGAATCAACAGAGGTGCACAAACAGACAAGAGGGGTGCAGAAAAAGGGAACAGGAGTGCAAAAAGAGACAAGAGAGGTGGAGAAACAGGCAAGAGAAGTACAGAAAGAAGTGACAGAAGTGCAGAAAGAGGCAAGAGGGGTCTACAAAGAAGCAAGAGTAGTGCAGAAAGAACCAACAGAGGTGCAGAAGGGAGAAAGAGGTATGCTTGAAGAAGGAAGAGGAGTGGCAAAATTTGTAAGAGATGTACAAAAAGAAGCAAGACTAGTGCAGAAAGAATCAACAGAGGTGCAGAAACAGACAAGAGGGGTGCACAAAGAGGCAGGAGAAGTGCAAAAAGAAGCAACAGAGGTGCAGAAAGAGGCAAGAGGGGTGCAGAAATGTGCAGGAGATGTACAGAATGAAGCAACACAGGTGCAAAAGGAGGGTAGAGAACTACAGAAAGAGGCAAGAGAGTTGCAGAAACAGGCAAGAGAGGTGCAGAAAAAGGGAACAGGGGTGCAGAAAGAGGCAAGAGAGGTGGAATAAGAGAAAAGAAGTATGCAGAAAGAGGTAATAGGGGTGCAAAAGGAAGCAAGAGAGGTGCGAAACGAAGTAAGAGAAGTACAAGAAGCAATAGAAGTGCAGAAAGAGGAAAGAGGGATGAAGAAACAGGCAAGTGAGTTGTAGAAACAAAGAGGTGCAGAAAGAAGGAAGACCAGTACAGAAAGAACCAACAGAGGTGTAGAAGTGGGCAAGAGAGGTGCCGAAATTTACATGAGATGTGCAGAAAGAAGCAAGAGCATTGTAGAAAGAAGCAACAGAAATGCAGAAAAAGGCAAGAACTATGTTTACAGTCGCTTTTACTGCACTCATCCATTTTTTCAAACACTACCCATGCACTCATCTATGCAGTTAGGCACTATTCCCACACTCCTCCCATCACCCATGCACTATCCATGCACTTCTCCAATCACCAAGCCAGTACCCATACACTTATAATATCACCCAGACACTACCTATGTACTCCTCCAATCACCCAGGCACTATCTGTACACTCATGCAATCAGCTAGCCATTACTCGTACACTCTTCCAATCACCTAGGTATTACCTGTACACTTCTCCAATCCCCTAAACATTACCCCTGCACTCATGCAATCACCCAGACACTACCCTTGCACTCTTTCAATCATCCAGGCAGTATCTATACACTGCTCTATTCACTCAGGCAGTACACATACACTTATAAAATCACCCAGGCACTATTTATGCACTCCTCTAATCACCCAGGTACTACTCCTGTACTCCTCGAATCACCCAGCCAGAACCCTTCTAGTTATAAAATCACCCAGGCACTACCTATGCACTCCTTCAATCACCCAGGCACTACCCCTACACTCATGCAATCAGCAAGACATTACCCCTACAATCATGCAATTACCAGGCATTACCTATGCATTCCTCTAATCTTCAGACATTCCGCTTGTACTCATGCAATCACTCAGACATTACCCCTGCAGTCATGCAATCACCCAGACATTACCCAAGCACTCCTTCAAACACCCAGGCACTACTGTTGCACTCTTCCAATCACCCAGGCACTACCCCTGTACTCATGCAACTACCCAGCCAGTACCTATGCACTTATAAAATCACCAAGGCACTACCCCTACACTCATGCAATCAGCTAGACATTACCCTTACACTCATGCAATTACCCAGGCATTACCTATGCATTCCTCTAATCCCCCAGACATTACCCCTGCACTCATGCAATCACTTAGGCATTAGCCATGCACTCCTCCAATGACCCAGACATTACCCCTGCACTCATGCAATCACTTAGCTATTATCCATGCAGTCCTTCAATCACTCAGTGAGTACCCATGCACTTATAAAATCATCCAGACACTACCTATGTACTCATGCAATCACACAGGCACTACGGATGCACTGCTGCAATCACCCAGGAACTACCACTACACTCATGCGACCACCCAGACATTACCCTTGCACTCATGCAATCACCCAGGCACTAGCTATGCACTCATAGAATAGCCCAGGCACTACTCTTGTACTGCTGCAATGATCCAGGCACTATCCATGCACTCCTCCAATCATCCAGACAGTACCCATGCACTTAAAAAATCACCCAGGCACTACTTATACACTTTTCCAATCACCCAGGCACTACCACTACAGCCATGCAATGACCCAGACATTAATCATGCACTCATGCAATCAACCAGGCACTAGCTATGCTCTCATAGAATAACCCAGGCAGTACTCTTGCACTGCTGCAATCACCCAGGCAGTATCCATGCACTCCTCCAATCATCCAGCCAGTACCCATTCACTCAAAAAATCACCCAGGCACTACTTATACACTTTTCCTATCACCCAGGCACTACCACTACAGTCATGCAACGACCCAGACATTACTCTTGCATTGATGCAATCAGCCAGACATTACTCATGCACTCCTCCAATTACCTACACATTACCCCTGCACTCATGCAATCACTTAGGCATTACACATGCACTCCTCCAATGACCCTGACATAACCACTGCCCTCATGCAATCACCTAGCTATTACCCTTGCAGTCTTTCAATCACTCTCGCAGTACCCATGTACTTATCAAATCATCCAGGCACTACCTATGCACTCATGCAATCACACAGGCACTACTGATGCACTCCTCAATGCACCTAGGCATTACCCATACACACCTCCAATCAGCCATGCAGTATCCATGTATTCCTTCAATCACCCAGGCACTACTCTTGCACTCCTCCAATAACTCAGGCACTACCCCTGTACTCATATAATTACCCAGGCAATACCCATTCACTTATAAAATCACCCAGGCAGTACCTCTACACTCATGCAATTAGCTAGACATTACCCCTACACTCATGCAATTACCCAGGCATTACCTATGGACTCCTCTTATCCCCTAGACATTACCCCTGCACTCATGGAATTACCAATACATTAGCTATCCACTGCTCTAATCACCCAGGCACTACCCTCACACTCCTCCAATCACCCAGGCACTACTTATGCAATCATGAAATCACCCAGGAACTACCACTATACTCATGCAACTACCCAGACATTACTGTTGCACTCATGCAATCACCCAGGCACTAGCTATGCACTCATAGAATAACCCAGGCACTACTCTTGCAATGCTGCAATCATCCTGGCACTATCCATGCACTCAAGCAATCATCTAGCCAGTACCCATACACTCAAAAAATCACCCAGGCACTTCTTATGCATTCTTCCAATCACCCAGACACTACCATTACAGACTTGGAACCACCCAGACATTATTCCTGCACTCATGCAATCAGCCAAACATTACTCATGCAGTTCTCAAATTACGTACACATTACCCCTGCACTCATGCAATCACTTAGGCATTACCTATGCACTCTCCAATGACCCAGACATTACCCTTGCACTCATGCAATCACCTAGCTAGCTATTACCCATACAGTCCTTCAATCACTTAGGCAGTACCCATGCACTTATAAAATCATCCAGACACTACCTATGCACTCATGCAATCACACAGGCACTACTGATGAACTCCTCTATGCACCTAGGCATTACCCATGCACTCCAATCAGCCATGCACTAACCATGTACTCCTTCAATCACCCAGGCACTACTCTTGCACTCGTCCAATAACTCAGGCACTACCCCTGTACTCATATAATTACCCAGGCAATTCCCATGCACCTACAAAATCACCCAGGCAGTACCTCTACACTCATGCAATTAGCTAGACATTACCCCTACACTCATGTAATTACCCAGGCATTACCTATGAACTCCTCTAATCCCCCAGACATTATCCCTGCACTCATGCAATCACTTAGGCATTACCCATGCACTCCTCCAATTACCTACACATTACCCCTACACTCATGCAATCACTTAGGCATTACCTATGCATTCCTCCAATGACCCAGACATTACCCCTGCACTCATGCAATCACCTAGGTATTACCCATGCAGTCCTTCAATCACTCAGGTAGTACCCATGCACTTATAAAATCATCCAGGCACTACCTATGCTCTCATGCAATCACACAGGCACTACTGATGCACTCCTCGATGCACCTAGGCATTACCCATGTACTATTACAATCACCTAGGCATTACCCATGTACTCATGCAATCACTCAGGTAGTACACATGCATTTCTGCAATCACCCAGGCACTACACATGCACTCATGCAATCACACATGCACTATCCATACACTTCTCCATATATTCCACTTGCCACAATTCATACAACACTTACAAATTTGTCTATGTTTAACCAAATAGGCGGTTCTGAAAAGAACCATTTTTTTTCTTTTTTTCTTTTATATTTTTTGTGATTTTCGAACACTTTTTTGAATTTTTGTTGTCGTTTTTTTTTTTTTTTTTTAAATGCAAAAATAAACAGAACCAACGGTGAAAACATTAAAAAAATTATGCAATTAGAAAGTCATTGCATAAAAATAAATAAATAACAGTGGTGGTTCTTAATGGCAACCACGATGGCATCCACTGATTGCTCGCCAAAACATAATATTTTCTTGCATTTAACACAATGCTGTTCCACTGTGGCAAACTAAGGGATGATATTTGGTGTTGCAGTTGCTGTGGTACCAGATGAAGTGCTAGGTCCAGCAGCATTGTCCTGAGTTGCCTGCTTCTGTTGCTCTCGTCGCAGCTGTTCCCTTGCGAGACGCCGTGGGTGCATTGTTTGCAAATGCTTTAGCATGGATGATGTGCCGCAGAAATACTTTTTTTCTGATCCTCGTGAGAGGACCTTGTTGCAAATGGTGCATGTAACTTTACGGGCATTTACCTTTTTCTCCCCAGGTGGTATGGAGAAAAATGACCAAACGATACTCTCGTATCTGGTCTTGACTGGTTCCTCCAAGTCTTCTTCCTCTTCAGGTGGAAGCTGCTTAGATGGATTGCCAGCTGCCATTTTCAGATGGAAAAAAAAACACCAAAAAAAGGCAAAGAAGAGGAGCAAAAGACAACAGGTGTGTCTGCTGAGATGCACTTGAAAGAATGGAAAAAATGGGTGGGGTCCTTCAAGTTCTAGAATCAAAAGCTTCTTAACCAATGAAATTGTTTCTTTGAAGTCACATGGGATTCGCGCACCCAGCACGCAACCAGCGCGCACCTGACGCAATTTCCGAAAACTATATTTATCAATAATATATCTTTATTACAATTACAAATATATGATATTTACAATTATGTTAAATAATCTCTAGGTGTAATATACATATTAAAGTTATATACATATACTTTTAAAACTTAAAAATTTGCACTGGATTTGCACACCTGGAGCGACCCCCGGAAATACATATGTGATGTTACGTGGTGCCGAGAACCGCGCACCCTTTGCATACCGAGCATGCAACGTACACGACTTAACCAATATGGTGGCAAAATTCTTGGATCCGCGCACCCACCGTGACTGGTACACGATTGGTACGCGAATCCACTTTAAAAAAAAAAAAAATGTAAATTCATATTTTAGAAAAGAGAAAACATCACATTATTTTCATAAAAATGTAAAAATTAAGAAAAAGTATTTTTTGGACATTATAGTTAGAAATTATCATTTAGAAAACCTTTGAAATTCACTGTAAAAACCAAAGGTTTCAGGGACGTTATAGTTAGAAATTAGCATTTAAAAAACCTTTGAAATTCACTGCAAAAACCATAGGTTTCAGGGACGTTTTAGTTAGAAATTAGCATTTAAAACCAATGTTTTTAATAAGTGATGTCACTGACCATGTCATGAATGATGTAATATGTGACGTTATCAGCAGTGCATTGCGGGGCGCGAGTTATAGTTAGCTCAACTAACTATAACGGCCGAATTTCTCTGGTTTTGTACGAGTGAAATGTCCAACTAACTATAACGTCCCTGAAACCTGTGGTTTTTTCAGTGAATTTCTAAGGTTTTTTTAAATGCTAATTTCTAACTATAACGTCCCTGAAACCTATGTTTTTTTCAGTGAATTTCTATGGCTTTTTAAATGATAATTTCTAACTATAACGTCCATGAAACCTATGGTTTTTTCAGTGATATATATATATATATGACCACCAGCTCCAGTCCCCCTCCAGTCCCTGGATACCAACACAAGGACTCCGGTTCCAATTTAAAAAGATTCTCTTTATTTCTCTTTGGTTTCAGTAACGTGTTTCGCCTGTGTCCACAGGCTTGCTCACACCATAAACGCCATTGCCATTCTTTCATTTAAAAAACACAAGTACCCGATCACGTGGTCCGCTGTTTCCATTACAATGGAAGACAGACTCCATTACATATCGTGATTAAACCAACTATTAAAAGCAATGCTGTGTTGAACAATTTAAAACATTTTAAATTCATGTTTTACATTTAAAATTAGTTGCTGGGAGTTCACAATAATTTATCAAATATTTGGAGTCTTCTATTTCCTGTGCAAACAATATGCCTTTAGAAGAGGTTTTACCTTGTTCGTGTTCCATTTATGCTGAGGATTTTTAGACACGTGTCTACTTCATCCTACAACTTGTATCAGAATACACATTACTAAAATAATAAAATGTGCATACTGGTTAAAAAATAATATACAATTTTCCCTTTATAAAATACATATTAAAATTCATACGCATTTTGAATATTTACAAAACTAAAACCTCTGAAGAAATTTTCTTTCTATTAGAAAGGTTTCATTTAACATTCTAAGGCAGATCAATTTGGATAAAGTGCCAGTGCACCATCAATAATAATTAAAACGATGAATAACACATGAGTAAACAGACACTGTTAAGTTCAAAGGTCAATTTTAAAGAGCCAGTGCAATGTGCAAATATAATCAATACAGTACATTAGATAACAGTGCAGTACATAAGATGATAAAGTGCAAGTGCTATGACCGCAGTTAACTCATAGTTCATCATCAATTCCAGCATATTTGGACCCTTTAACATCTTGAAAAAGTGCAAGTGCATTCTAAAATAATCTCCAAAACTTCCTGCCTTTGAATCAAGAGAATGAATTGTATCAATATTTCAGCATATTGACACCTTGACTCCAAATACTAAAATCATCCAATTTCTTTCAATTATTATGCAGCCTTTTCTCAACACGGCAAACCCAATTTTTTTAAATTTTATTGTGGATTTACGGCACTTGTTTAAAATGAGCCATCTATTTTGGATACTGCTAGTAGCTTAAGTGCATGTGTAAGTCTTCGTCTATATTCATGCCAATGGTATTCTGGTATTAAATAACATTATATATTTTGACTCCAGCTGTCGCAATTTCTTCTCTCTATTGCCTCCCCTTCTCATTTTGGGCACCTGGTCAACTGCAAAGTAAGTTAAATCTTGAAGTTTGCCCTTGTGGATCTCATTTATGTGGAGTGCCACCGGATAAGTTTTGTCGTTGTTTTTGACTGCTCGCATATGTTGGAGAATGCGAACATGGACCATGTGGATAGTGCTTCCTACATACAACTTTGGGCAGGAGCATTTTAAGATGTAAACTGCATGGTCACTTCGGCAGTTCAGAAAGCATCTAATTTTCCATGGGTTCACCATTAGTGGGGACATTACTGATTTGGTGTTTTGGGCGATTGTGCAGGCTCTGCACTTTTGACATTTATAAAAGCCTGGATTCGCCCTCAGCCAGTTCTCAGGTTTGATTAATTCTGGACTGCTGTCCACCAACTCTTGCCTCATGGATTTGGCACTTTTGAAGGTCACCTGAGGTCTCTGTTTTACTACTGTGATGAGCATTGGATCACTTCTTATTAGATGCCAGTGCCTACTCACACAATCTCTTACTTTTGTGTGGTAGGCACTGTATCCGGTGATCAATCTTATTTCCTCCTTGTCTTGTCTCTTAATTTCCTCTTTTCCTTCTTTGGGTTTCAATAAGACTTCTCTTTTCATACCACTGACCTTTTGTAATGCTTGGCCCAGGACCTGATCTTTATAAGCCCTTTCCATAAATCTCTTGGTTAGACTGCTGTGAGCATCTTCTAATGCCTGCCTCTCACTGCAATTTCTTTTCATCCTGAGATGCTCGGCATAAGGGGTGCTCATTTTTAGTTTAGTGGGGTGAAAGCTGTTCGCGTGCAGGATGGAATTTCCTGCTGTTGTTTTCCTGAATGTGCGTGTATGTAATGTGCTATCTTTTACATAGATTTCAAGGTCTAGGAATGTTACTAAGGACCTATTAATGGTGTCTGTGAATTTCAAATTCAGTGTGTTGTTGTTGAGTTGAGTAACAAAACATTTTGCAGACTCCACTGATCCTTCCCAGACCACAAAAAGGTCATCTATAAACCTCTTCCACATGACCACATTTTCATTCCATTCCTTAGTGTAATCAACCCTGAGCACCTGCTCCTCCCACCAGCCCATATGCAGGTTAGCATAGCTGGGGGTGAAGCAGGTGCCCATGGCCGACCCGCGAACTTGTTTGTAGGTTTCATTTCCAAACAAGAAACAGTTATTTTCCAGACACAATCTACCCATCTCAATCAGCATTCTTGAATGCTGATGATAGGAGATATGTTGTGTGTCTAAAAAATGACGCATAGCATTCAGTCCTGCCTCATGTTCAATGCTTGTATACAATGAGGTAACATCAAGCGTAATTAACAAGTACGTGTCTTTCCAAATCAGTGTTTCAATTTTACTTAAAAAATCTCTAGTGTCTTGTATGTATGCTGGAAGTTTTATTACAAATTCCTGCAAAAAATGATCTAAGTAGGTTGAGGTTGTTTAAAATAAACTTCCAATGGCGGAAATAATAGGCCTGCCAGGTGGTTTTTCTTTGTCCTTGTGAACTTTGGGGATTAAATATAAAATTGGTGTTACAGGATTGTCTACCTTTAAATATAGGTATTCCCCTTGGGATAACAAGCCTAGTCCCCTCCAACGTGCAAGCTCTTTGTGCAATTTTTTTTTTTTTTTTAATCTCTAAGAGGTTACTATGCAGGACCTTTGTATAACAACTGTTGTCTCTAAGTTGTAACTTCGCTTCCTGAATGTACATTGTTAGTGGCCAGAAGACCACATTTCCTCCTTTGTTCGATTCTCGGACCACTATATCTTTGTTCTTCTTTATCTTGCCTATGACTTTATTGTATTTCCTATCATGAAAACTGTTTTCTTTTTCAAAGTTCTTACTTGATGTTAGGGCTAGGTCTTTCAGATCTTTAACCACAGCATCAGAGAAGGAATCAATTAAGTCCTTTGGCACATTAGGAACAAATGTGGATGATGGTCTAAAATTCGTTTTTACGCCTTTATAGATGTCCAATCCCAAGATCCCTGCTGTTTCTCTTGGTGTTCCTTGTGGCTGTAGACCTTCACATTCCTTTTCTAGTTCATGAAGCTCATGTAGCGTGTGTAAATCTCCCACCTCTAAGTGCAAATTTTCTTCTGCCATATCCTGCGTATTTCCTGGTTGATTTTTTGGGGAGAAGAATTTCCTCAATTTAAGCTTCCTTACAAACTTAAAAAAGTCAATGCGTGTTTGACTATAATCAAAATTTGTTCTCTTGCAAAATGACAGACCCAATGGTAGTATATTGTTTTCTTCCTCAGAGAGCACCAGATTGGTCAAATTGATGACTGTAGCTGGGTCACATCTTACTTGCGATTGTGTTTTGCCTTGGTTTTTGTTCCAGATCTGAGTTCCATTCCCTCCTCTCCTGGCTTTACGACTCCTTGCTGATTTCTTCCTTTTTGGTGTTGCGGCCTCTTTCTGTTGTTTTGTGTCCGGTCTATACCTAAAAAAAGAAATTCCTCAACTACAGTAGGTGTTGCTCCAGTATTCAGGGAGGTGCCTGCACCATCATCTTCAGAGCCCGTTTCCACATCAGAGCTCATTAATGAACAGAGTCGGTTCTGGTAGAAGTGGTGGATTCCCGATTCCCGATTCGGGAGTGTCGAGACGCCGGGGGGAGAGCAGCGTTAATCCTGCTCGACCTCTCGGCGGCCTTTGACACGGTCCCCCATTCCCTTCTCTTAGAGCGCCTGACCCAGGTCGGTGTCTCAGGCACGGCCTGGGGCTGGATTAAGACCTTTTTAGAAGGGCGGACGCAGCAGATTTGGATCCCTCCTTCTTGCTCGACTGCTCAGCCGGTGACCACGGGCGTCCCTCAGGGGTCCTGTTTGAGCCCCCTTCTTTTTAATGTATATCTGACACCCCTGGTTTTTTGGGCTGAAAGCCTAGGTGCCAAGGTAATGGCCTATGCCGATGACACCCAGCTGCTCTTTACCTGGGACAACAAGGATGAATCAGTAGTGCAGATTCCTCACTGTCTCTCCTCCATTTTTAAATGGCTAGCAGCGGCACAACTGAAGTGCAACGAGGAGAAATCTGAGATTCTTCTCTTTGGTAGGTTCCCCTCGGATTTCCGTGCCACCCTTTGGCCTCCTGAATTCCCTGTGCCTGCTTCTGTGGGAAAACCAGCAAAGAACCTAGGTATCTGGTTTGATGAGAGTCTATCCTTCTCATACCACATCAATAGGCTAGTAGGAGGCTGCTTCGGCATTTTAAAGACTCTAAGAAAATTCTTTCCCCTCCTCCCGCTGGCAGCACGCAAAACAGTCACCTGCGCTCTCATTCTGTCTAGACTCGACCATGCCAACGCATTGTACGTGGGTATACCTGGATATTCGCTCCAACGGCTCCAGGTCATTCAGAATGCAGCAGCTAGGCTTCTGCTGGACATCCCCTCACGGGAAAGTGCGCGACCTCACCTATACTCACTACACTGGCTGCCGGTAGCGGATCGTGTGAAATTTAAATCCTTGACTCTCGCCCATCGGGCTCTTCATGGTAGTGGACCCTTATACCTCCAAAACGGCTCTCCTTTTATACCCCATCTAGACAGTTGCGGTCAATGTCTCTTCATCTGGCACAGGTCCCTAGATTTAAACTTCACAGACTTGGAGGTAGATCCTGGTCTAGAAAGGCGGCAGACGCCTGGAATGCTCTCCCACTGGCACTTCGTTCCATTTCTGACACTGCATTTTTCAAGAAGAAATTAAAGACTTTTCTCTTCGCCTAACTGAGCACTGTTTCCCTTGGGTTCTGCTCGCGCCGGGACACTCTCGAGTATCCGTGCGCGCTACAAGTTAAAATAACATAACATAACATAACTTCTTTCGGAGGCACTGTCATTGCCTGTATTTTGGGATCCTTGTTTTCTCCCAGTTGTTGCTTTTCCAGACAGCCTCTGTCTCCTGATATTATCGAAGCGACGGGCAAAAGTATAAATCTGCCCTCTCTGGTAGTCCAGCTTATCTCTCAAGAATTTGGTAGCCTTTCTGTCCCTTATAGTTTGTTCTTGTTTTTTTAACTTTATTAGTAATTCCGTTTCAAATTTAGCTAGACTGTCAGCTTTCTTCATTTGTGTTAATTCGGACTCAACTTTTTTGATTTCCTCCAATATCTTTTCTGTCTTTTTATGCATATATACATATAAATATATATATTTATATATATTATCCATTGAAAATCCTCTGCGTACCTTTAAAAGAGTAAATTCAAAGGTTTATAATTTTAAAAGTATTTTAAAGAAAGTAACTTCTTAAATCTGACAGAATAAGAGACAACTGCATTAAAACAGTAACAAGTATGATGGACTACACAAATTTCACAATCTGGGAAACTTTAAGGGGCATATTAGCAAGACCGGCGATAAAATTATCGCCGTTTTAGCGGCAGGAAACTGCCGCTAAAGCGGCGATAATGGGCTTGCTAATATGCGTTATAGAATTCCAATAGAAGCCCAGGTTAGATGTGCATGACTTCTAACCTGGGCTTCTATTGGAATTCTATAACGCATATTAGCAAGCCCATTATCGCCGTTTTAGCGGCAGTTTCCTGCCGCTAAAACGGCGATAATTTTATCGCCGGTCTTGCTAATATGCCCCTAAATATGTAATACAAAGAGTGAATGACTGTAAACTGTCTTCTCATGCATGTTGTCTAATATAGGCATATTCTGAGAGCTTTGTAGCTTGGTAAACACTAGTAGTTAAACTTAATCTGTGATCTTCACAGACAGCTGTTAGAGGAAGAAGTTGTATTGATATGTGGGT
Organism: Calotriton arnoldi; assembly: GCA_963921515.1. Lineage (NCBI taxonomy): Eukaryota > Metazoa > Chordata > Amphibia > Caudata > Salamandridae > Calotriton > Calotriton arnoldi. Next base: position 289,481 of record CAWUFW010009961.1, on the reverse strand, counting down.
TGATGCTGTATGAGGCTTATCTCAGGTACAAGCTGTTGGACTTGGCCCTCTTTGAATGGTCATCCCCAAACTTGTTTGCCTTCACCCCTCCTGTTATCTGAATTTAGTTTTTGTTGGATTTAGGACTCTGTGCACTTTACCACTGCTAACCAGTGCTAACATGCCTGTGCGCACTCTTTTAAGCATTGTAAAATTGGCTTACATCCAACTGGCACATTTAATTTACTTTTAAGTCCCTAGTAAGTGGTACTACATGTACCCAGGGCCTATAAATTAAATGCTACTAGTTTGCCTGCAGACCTCATTGTGCTTTCCACTAAAGCAGGCCTTTAAAACAGGTCTCAGGCCTGTAATTGCAGCCTATACGTAGTTTTAAACTGCTAATTTGACCTGGAGAGATAAACCTTTTGCAAGGCCTAAACCTCCCATTTAAGACATATAAGTCACCACAAAGAGAGGCCCTAAACACCCCGTAGGGCAGGGTGTATTGTATTTAAAAGGTAGGACTTGAATTTAAGTTTTACATGTCCTAAAAACTCCCAAATTCATGTTTCACTCCTGTGAGCCCTAACTCACCCATAGGATAACATTGGGTTACCTTATTACCTGTAATAAGTGCTAACGTTTGATGGGGGACAGGTAGAAATATAATGTTTGTTCTAAAAAAATAGCAATTTAAATTTAATTTTAAAGCTGGATTCTAAGTCACAATTCTGAAAATGGCCCTTTGAGAATGTTGCCATTTTCTTTTCCTAACTCATTTTGTGTCCGCAGCCTGTGTCCTGGGTCACATGGCTATGAATAGTTGGCGGGTGGCCTTTGTGTAGTCCTTCCAGACAGTGAGACAAATGGGGACCAGGTGTTGACAGGATGGCCCATTCTGCCAGAATGGGAGGCATGGTGCTGTTCCTTGACTTTTCAATGAACTGCCTCCAGCACACTCACAAAGGAACTTGATACCAGCCTTTTGACACCTTAGACCACTTTTAGCCTGGACAGGTGAAGGTAGGAAATTTCAGGAACCAGATGGGGAGATAGCCTAGATGTTTCCTACAATTCAAAGCTTGGCATGAGGCATAAATATTGGATCCTCATACCAACTCTTCAGTTCACTCCTGGACCTGTGGATATCAGAGAAGAAGGACTGCCTTGTTCTCAAGATGCCTGCCCTGCTGCTTGAGGCCTGCCTTGTTCCCCAGAGGACTGCATTTCGTCTTGAGGCCTGCCTTTTTCTTCATAGGACTGCCCAGCTGCTACAACATTACTGCTCTGCTGCTCGAGGCCTGAATTGTGCCCCAGAGGACTGCCCTGCAGCTTGAGGCTTGCCTTGCTCTCTGTAAAGGAAGACGGAACCTGCTCCCTTCATCCTAGGCAAACTTGAGTAGCTCCAAGGGGCAGTTGGCTGAACACCTATTCTGAGCTACAGGGGCACAACAAGCTCCAGAGGTCTCCCTGAAACTGCTCAGCTGACCTGCTGCAACTGGCCCTGGCTGGACTTGCAACTGGACTAGCTGAGCCCTGCTGGCCTCTGCTGGAGTGAGTTATTGATCTCCCAGAGGTGACTCCCCAGGTTCTGGACCCTTGGCTGACATCAGTTGAGCTGCTCCTGTGAAATCCAAATGTTTTTCCACTGGACTATCCTGGGGACTTATTTACAAGCCCTTTGCGCCACCAGTGCATAACTTTTTATCACATAAAAAGTGACACACCAGCGGCGCAAGGGGATTGTAAATAAGCCTCCCAGTCTTTGTCTCTGAATCTGGCTCACATTTCACTATGAACAACCTGAATTTGTAACTTTGTCCTGGTCTAGCATGACCAGATACCCAAAGTTAGTGTGTTCTGCTTCTTGCTGCTATTTTTACTTAAACCTTTAAAATTACATATCTATGGTTTTGGTCTAAATCCACTGTATTCTATCTTTCTAAGTTGGTGTTGTATTTTCATTTTTGTACTCTTTGTGTGCAGCATAAATACTTAACACAGTGTTTCTAAGTTAAGCTTGACTGCCTTTGTGCCAGGCTACCAGAGGGTTAAGCACAGTTTTAATTTAGTGACTTTAGTGTCTCTCCCTGGCAAGAATTGTGGTTATTGCTTCCGTAGGGTTTTCATCCCCCTCAACCAATAACCCAATTTCTTGCACTAACTATTTGGTAGTGAACAGCTGTTTGATTTACAATGTGAATACAGGCTGTGTGATAGCACTGTTTGAGAAGGTGCAATACTGTGCCATACTAAACATCACCAGCCAAATTGGGCACTATAGGTAATTGTGGCAGCATTAAGCCATTCATAGTTGCATTTTGTCATTGTGGAGCGTGCTGTTTCACATCGGAAAGCACTATGGTATAATACATTTTTCTAGCTGCCCAGTTGAAGCGTAATTCACAAATGAAAGTGTGCTGTTACTTATAGCATTCTACCCTGTTGGGTGATATGCCTGGCCATTAGCACACACTTTGTTTTATACCAGAATAAGTTGTAGAATATTGTTTTACAAGAGTGTGATCAAAATTTTAATCATCGGGAGGTCTTCTATTTAAAGGCAATACAAACGGAAACTAATAGAATACAATGCTACTGTCCTCATAACAGGTCACTACATTTACAAATCCCACATTTTACTAAGAGGGTCCATTAGAATCCATTTATAACCGGCAACTGGAATGTTTACTTGGGATAGTGGTAAATGAAATAAAATGTGGCCCAAATATGAATGTAGGTTAACAGACATCACTTAAGACTAAGGGGCCGATTCCGATCTCGGCCGGTAGGGCACCGAATCGGATTTGGCTTAACCGGATCCGATTCGGAGCCCTATTTCCCGACCGAGTCGTACGTGCGTCCGGGCGAGCGAGTACGATGCGTGCGCTCACAAAATCTCCGACCGACTCGTTCGCAGGACCCGACCGCTCCGACCAACTCGCACCGGGACGACGCGCACCGCGCAATGGAGCGTTCCCCGGCCGGGTAAGTACGATGCGCACCTCGACCGCTCCGACCGACTCGCGCAGTCCGGCTCCAAGGAGCTGTCGGAGCCGCACTTTGGGGGTCCGTGTCGGACCCCCTGGAAGCGTAGGTGCGCGAAGTCGCACACAGGGGGACCCATGGGTCCCCCTACACGTGACATGTACGGTGCGACCCGCATCGATGCGAACACGCTGTAGGGGCGCCCTTGTTCGCGTCGTGCCCATTGAGTCAATGGGAGCCCGTGTACGCGTCGTACGACTGGCTCCCATTGACTTCAATGGGATCCGACCGAATCGAGTCCGATAGCATACGTGCGCATCGTGCTCGTTCGGTCGGACTGCTAGGGTCCGATTCGGTCGGAAATCTCTCCGAGGTCCGGCTCGGTCGGGGAGATTTCTGGCCTGAATCGGAATCGGCCCCAAAGCGTCACGTTTTTCCATTCCTTTCTACCAGTGAAATTGTAGCTTCTAGAACAAAGAAATTAGGACCTTTGGGAAAGCAAATGAAGAAATTGACAGATTTTTATTGTAATAGATTGTAAGGTATTGTGGTTTAAAGCTTTGATTTTGATGTAGTTTAAAATGCAGCCTTTAATTTGAGGTGGCCATAATTGTCTAACATCAGGAGAACATCTTCAAAAGTTTGCCAAATTTGTCAAGTTTGGAAAACTGATATAGCTTTATCAAATGTATTTATATGTAAAGCAAAGCAAAAATTAGTTTTTGGGAGTGAAAAACTATAAATCCCCTGCCATTTATCAGGAACATTTTCTAGTTTAAAGTACTTGATCAAACAATTATCAGACAAATGAGAAATGGTTGGTTATAGCTGAATTTTTTTTTATGTTGTCATTTGTGGGAAAAAGATATTTGAAATTGTTAATATTGAAAAAGTCAATGTCAATAAGAATAATGATGCATTGATGTATAAAAACAAAATCACATCTTTATTGACAAATTTGCCAATTGTGAACTCTACATCAACCCGTCTCAGAAATACATAGCTGGCTGGCCCTGAGACCCAGGCTTGAGGTCTCTGATTGACAGATCACTTGTGGGGTGGCACATAGCCCACAGGCATACGTGCAAAGAGGAACTCCCAGATCAATCCCACAGATAGGCGCAGCAACACAACAATGGTCCAGGGAGATTGGCCCCAGTAAAGCAAACATGGCCGGGAGGGTACCCAAGTTCCCAAAATACCATAAAGTCAGATGCCACATGAAGTTAGGAACACTCAGCCAATCAAGACACAGCACACACAGTACATGCAGTAATGACATGCTCCCCATGCCGGACATCTGGACACTTTATCTACCTGCCGCATTGTATCCACACAAGGTAGAGGCCCACCTGGATTCCTTACCAAATAAGAATTGCTGGAACCATTTTATAGCACTCATTGAAGTTTATAAAAGTCTATGTTAGACTGATTTTAAATTGAGACAGTCCTCAGACCCTGCTCCTGTGGCTGTGCTCTTAGCAGCATTGTTTAATTAAACAAGTTGTTCCTGTTTTCAAACACCCCTTGTCTCTTGTTTTTCAAGGTATTTCATGCTCAAACAATACTATGCCTGTGACTGTGCTCCCAGTCACATTGTTTAATTAAACAAACTGTTCCTGTTTTGCCAAACACCTCTTGTCTCTTGATTTTTCAAGGTATTTCATGTTCAAGCAACAACATTTATAAACTTCACAATTTCACAAAGTGAACTTCCCACATTTATGTCTATGGACTTAACTGATTTTAACTTTGTCTTGCTTTTGGAAAATGCTCCATGGAAATGATGATCCAGAACTCATGTAAAGTGATCTTCAAGGCCCTAATGCAAGGGGTGCAAGAATCCCACATCTGTGTTCCTGCACCCACAAGCACCAATAACCGGGGTATCAGTATTTTTATAGAAAATAAAACTAGGTTACGAGATTGCTCCTGAAAATCAGATAATATCATGTAGGAATTGGGACTTCCATACAAATTCTTATATATTACACCTCATTTCTGTGTATGAAAAATCCCCTTTTAGCATAGTAACCCCAATTTTTTGATTGCTTATATTGCAGGTGTTTGAACATGGCACACTGAGGCACTGCTGACAAGTCCTTAGCATATGTACTCTCAATCAATCAATCAATCAATCAGGATTTGTAGAGCTTGACTGCATCACCAGTGAGGGTCTCAAGACGCTGGGAGATCATGCTTCCTGTTCTGCTATTGGTTGAACATCCAGGTCTTGAGGTCCTTCCTGAACTGCTGGAGCTAGGGTGAGGCTTTGAGGTGCAGGGGAAAGTTGTTCCAGGCCTTGGCTGCCAGGTGGGAGAAGGAGCTGTCTTCACTGTTCGTAATTTGTAGAAAAAGGTACTTTTATAAAGTTAGACTTTGCCTGCCTGAAAACGCATTAGGCTACTTAGTATTAGCCTGCCAACAGCTGCCACATCAGTGCTTTCCCTTTGATGAGGTGTGAAAACTGCTTGCAGAGATAATGGTTTTTTTTTTTTTGCAAGAAGATGTATGTGTGTGGTATCCTCTGTCAGGAAAGGCAGTAAGGGAGGTTCAGAAACTTCATAATCTTGAAAGGAAGCAGGGTGAAGCCTGCCTATTCATAGTTCTGTGTAAAGTGAGGCCTGGAAAAGAGAGGTCCTTTGATCCTAGTTCCAACTGTAGCCAGCCTGGCTCCATTCCAGAGGGAGGGAGAGCTGGTCCCAAAATCATCTTGGTGAAGTTGAGGAGGAGGGGATGGCTCATTTCCCTTGTCAATTAGATGGGCTACCAGCCCCCTCCAGTGGCAGAAAGGTGAGCCACCTTGACTTTTTCTGAGAATGGGTCACTGTGGCATTAGTTTGCCGTGAAGTAAACAGGATGTGCTGCATAGGGGGACCATTTGTCTTTGGGAAATCTTTACTCATTGTAGTCACCTGCACCCCTTATTTAGTGAATTGCTAAAAAGCAACACATCACACAAGCTCCTCTGAACACATCTGGAGGCTGCAGGGACGTGAAAATCAGTGGGATGCCTTTTCCTTGAGTGAGCAGTGTAGGAAGCTGGGTTTCTGTTGCAGTAACCCCCCTACACGTTTTGCCAAATTGCTGATGTACTTTGACTGGGTGTGACCTGGGTTCCTGCCAAACAGGTACCCAGGGCCTATGTTCTTTCCCTAAAACTGCATTAAGACAAAACCTAATTGGCACTCTTTGGCCACATGTCAGTCCCTTGTAAATGGTACCACAGGTACCAAGGGCACTGTGGCCAGGGAAGGCCTCTAAGGGCTGCAGCACTCATTGTGCCACCCTTAGAGGCCCTGTGCCTCTACACACACACTCACTGCCATTGCAGGCTGCGTGTTTCGGTACAGAACAAAGTGAAGAGTCGACATGGCACAAATCCCTGTGTACACATCAAAACTGGATCGCAGTAACACTCCTGCGCCGGACGCACAGCTTGATCCTTGATTCATAACTAAGATACCGAAAAATGTGTCCAAGTTTCAAAAGTTTTTTTATTCCATGAAATCCGAAAATTTCATGTTGTTCATTTCTTTTATCATGTCACATGAGAGGCATTTATGTATTCAAAAGTTTCTAATGCGGCAGATATGCCAATCCAGGCCTTTTTCTGGAGCCACGAAGCATACATAAATCATCCTCAGTAGTTGGTCCTATATACCCAATGCATTTCGGGCTTTCCATAGCCCTTTGTCAGGAGTTCACTACAAATTTAAAACATCAACATTAGATTATATATTCAGACCTCAGTGCATTCAAAATATTAAACAATACATCAAGAAATTCATGCCTTGTTTTGAAAGGGCCCCCAAAATCAGCGTTTTCCCTCTATATGGGTGACCACACGCTACAAAAAATGTTCCCAAACAGGCCTCTCCCAAACTTTATTACCCTCCCGTGTTTTGCCTTCACATTCACATTTGGAACCCCCAGTGACCGTTCCCCATCAACTCGTACTAAACACTAATCCAAGTTAACCAATACCCGTGAGCAAAACAACGTCAACATCTCCTTCCCAACATGATCTCTCCTTACGCAAAGCAGTAATCCGCTCACTACCACCTTCTCACTTTTCAACACGTGTGACGTGACCCCGCCCCTCCGAATCGACCAATTATGTTAACATCCACAACCCTCATTCCTACAGACCCCATAACGCACTGCTTCGAACGCCTCATTCGCCCCAGTTTACTGTTTGACCAATTTTAATTAATTGCACTGGCCCACTCCCTGTTGGCAAAAACCTCGTATTGAAAAGTGAGAAGGTGGTAGTGAGCGGATTACTGCTTTGCGTAAGGAGAGATCATGTTGGGAAGGATATTACACTGACAGATGATGAAGGTATGGGAGAATGTTGACGTTGTTTTGCTCACGGGTATTGGTTAACTTGGAGTAGTGTTTAGTACGAGTTGATGGGGAACGGTCACTGGGGGTTCCAAATGTGACTGTGGGGGCAAAACACGGGAGGGTAATGAAGTTTGGGAGAGGCCTGTTTGGGCAAATTTTTTGTAGCGTGTGGTCACGCATATAGAGGGAAAACGCTGATTATGGGGGCACTTTCAAAACAAGGCATGAATTTCTTGATGTATTGTTCAATATTTTGAATGCATATATAATCTAATGTTGATGTTTTAAATTTGTAGTGAACCCCTGACGAAGGGCTATGGAAAGCCCGAAATGCATTGGGCATATAGGACCAACTACTGAGGATGATTGATGTATGCTTCGTGCTCCAGAAAAAGGCCTGGATTGGCATATCTGCCACATTAGAAACTTTTGAATACATAAATGCCTCTCATGTGACATGATAAAAGAATTGAGCAACATGAAATTTTCGGATTACATGGAATAAAAAAACTTTTGAAACTTGGACACATTTTTCGGTATCTTAGTTATGAATCAAGGATCAAGCTATGCGTCCGGTGCAGGAAGTGTTACTGCGATCCAGTTTTGATGTGTTCCAAGCGCGTGGTGGCAGGGCAGACCACGCTTCCGGGCTGCACGCAAAAAAGTTCAAACAATGAATAAATTTCAGAGTGAAATATTTGGATGAAATCGGTGTGCACTTGGTCGCTCTCTGTTGTTAATTGTAGCACATTCCTGTGTGCCATGCCTACAATCCACTGCCCTAGCATAGGTCAGCCACCCCTCTAGCTGGGTGCACTATACCAGTGGTGAGGGTACAGGTGCATGAGCCCTATACCCCTACCGTGTCTAAACCAATTCTTAGACATTGTAAGTGCAGTAATGCCATTAAGAATATATGGTGCTGGAAGTTTGTCCTTAGCACCATAATGGCATTACTGAAAACTGGGAAGTTTGGTATGAAACTTCTCAGCACATTAAACCCACACTGATGCCAGTGTGGGATTTGATTAAAAATGCACTCAGAGGGCATCTTAGAGATGCCAGCTGCCATCACCAGACATGTTTCTGGACCCCTGGGTCGAGAGCCTGCTGCTCTTAGTGGTCTGAAACTATGCACATCCTGGGATGAGGTGCCAAGCCTCCTCCCCAGGATGGGCAGGGTCCACGAAGAGGAAGCTTCAAAGGCTTGCTGCCTTTCTGAGCCCCCCCAGCCCTTTGCTGCTTCCAGCAACTGGCTCCCACCATTTCTGTCCCCCACTTTGGGCGGGAGAATCGGCGGGAAAACCAAGTGAGGTGTGCCCACCTTTGCCAACCCCACCCCTCAGGTGGGGGAGGCGAGGTGAAGAACAACTCTCAGTCCCCACCATCTTGCAGATGGGGGACCCAGCCACCCAGAGCGAGGCACATGCTCCCCTCCCACTGGAGGATGGCATAATAGGGGGTGTACCCACCCCAAGGAAGGGACCCATTGGTCCTAACCTTTGCTTACCTGCAATGCCACTAAATCTAGTATTTAGGGGCAACCCCAAACCTTGCCTCCTCAGACAGATTCCCACAACCTATGAAGAAGAACGACGAAAGAAGATGCCCAGCAGAGGAGACTGCAGAGAAGAACTGACTTGGCCACAGCCCTACCAGCACGTCTGCAGTTTCCAGAGATCCTGCACCAAAAGTCGCCTTGTCCTGCAGTCAGCGACCTCCAATACCCCTGTGAGGACTGATTGCCTTCAACAAAGACCGGATCTCCTGTGAACAGCAGCTCTGTTCACAAGAAACAGCCAAGAAAGACTCTGAGCCTGCTGAGGACCAAGAAAGCAGACGCCTGGTACCACCACTTCACCCGACGAATTCAGCTCGAGTCCGAGTGGCCCACTGGTTCCAGTGAGGTAGCCTAGCACTCCAGAGTCCGAGTCTACCATGGGTTGACCCCTCCAGGACTCCCTGACGTCACCTGCAGCCTCTGCACGGAGACACCCCCAACCGCGAGTGGCCTGGTAAGGTGAAATCCAACTTTTAAAGACACCCCTGCATCGAGGCACCCTGCACCAGGGAGAAGAGAACCCGAGGTGAACCTACATCCCGAGCCCTCCAACTTACCTGCCTAGCTGTTTGTTCCTGCCGGAAGTCTTCCTGGACCGAGCCTGCAGCCAAAATCCAAAACAAGCAACTCCCATGAAAACAACAGGGCACCCAATGCCAAAACAGCACCCTGCACCCGGCTGCCCCTGTGCCGCTGTGGGTGCACCTTAAGTGCTAAACTGGATCCCCCTTTGCCCTGAGCTTAAGTCAAGGAGCTTTGCTCCCACAACCTTGTGGCCTGCTTGTGAGCAGCGACCAACTGGAGGCCCCCTATCCCCCATAGGATAACATTTGGCATCAGCACTCTTCACCCGGCCACCCTAGTGCCGCTGAGGGTGTTTCAAGAGTGAATCCTTTACCCTGGGGGAACCCTGGTTCTAACTCAAGAATACCAACTCGCACAAATAACTACTTACCTGTATACCAATAACTCCATTTCCTCCCATAGGATTGCATTGACTGCTTTTCTTGAAAATTGTTCTGTGTGGAGTTGGTTTGTATGGAATATTGAAAACTGCATATGTACTAAAAGAGGATTACTTACCTTTTGTCTAGGAGATGTCTCAGTGTGATATCTAGGCATATCACACTGATTAGCAAAAGTAATATGAAAAGTAATCTGAAAGTAACACACATAGTAATCTGTAATGTAACTAAAAAGTAATTCTGAACTGTTGACTTACCTGTAATTCAACCAACTGCATTTGAACCTGCATTCAACTGTAAAACACTGCATAAGATTTTGCAAAGCATTTATTTCACTTACCTGCACCAGGCTTGGCTTGGTTCTAGAAATAAAATAATCAAACAATATTTTTGATACAAACCAATTGGTCTGAGTTCAGTCTTTGAGTGTGTGACATCATTTGCTGCCTGAGTGTGAACAACAAATGCTTAATACTACCCTCTGATAAAGCCTTACTGCTTGCCCACACTACCACAAATAGAGAGTAAGGTGCTATCTACTTTTACCTCTGCCTACCTTTGGGGTTCCACTGGACTCTGTGCACACTATACCTTACTTTGGTCAAGTATATACAGAGCCAGCTTCGTACAAGCAGTTGACCAGTGGCAAGTGGGTGTGGACTGAACCTGTGCTTGTGGCCTCTGATGGAGTGCATCCCGGACTCTAAGTGCTGTTCCTTCTGCCCTGGGGCCATTTTTTTTGCTGTATACACAAAATGCAATTGATAGTTGTTATTTACAAAGCCACACAAATCAGATTTGTATGGATTTGTGTGGATTTGCATGAGGTTTTACTAACAAAGTATTGCAAGGCAGTACACAGCGCTGCCTTGTGTAACTTTACGTCAGGGAGGCGTTCCATGGGTGCCTCCATGCATCCACCCATGGTTTTCGATGCATTCTCATATTGACTAAGGTGAATAATTCTGGGATCATGCCAAAAAGCTACGCCTCCCTGAAGCTGGTGTAACAAGGAGAAATATCTTTATTTCTCCTTGTTACTACCTCTTTCTATACATACTGCATTCTGCAAAACACATAGAAAGAGGAAATTGTTTCTAGGGCATACCCTCCTGCACAAAAACAATCCTTCCTGTAATGCAGTTACCCTTGCACGATGGAGAAAGAGTTCTTGCATTGGCACTAGGCAGCGCACTGTGTGCCAGAGCTAGGAGACAGCAGAAATACACCATATCTCAGTAAATATGGTGAATTTCTGCTGTTCCCCTTTCACACAGTGCTGCTTGCTGCACTGAATTGTGTGAAATGTTAGTAAATATGCCCCTGGATGTCTTCGAATTGACCAAGAGAGACTACTTAAAAAATGTAGAAAATGTGGGAATTTCTGACCTCTGGAGGACCGGTACTAACTGGCCAAAACTTTCTACCAAAAGTACAATCTCGGCATGCAAAAAAATAAGTTTGCTCCCACACTACTTTTTTTGCCACTGAAAAGAAGACTTGGTGGACCTTCACAGCTAAGCTATCCAGTTTTTTTGTGACCTGTCCAGCTATTGCTTCGAGACTGGTCCCTTCTTTGTTTTTGAGCTCCAAAGAAGACCCTAGTCATAACATATAAATCTTGCCTGTGCAGAGGCATATCCAGCCAATTATAGGATTTCAGTGGGCACGAAATGTGAATTTTGCCACTTGAAGCTTTCCCACTAAAACCAAAGGTTTTGGCAGGAATAAGGTTAAAAACTTTGAATGGGATGCTCCACTTGCTGTATGTGACCTTCACTAATTTGCAGTAAGTCGGATATCACACCTTGGTCCCTGTCAATTGGGAAAAGTTACTTTTTATTGCAGTGTCGGCGTCGCCCCACTGTTTTGCAGCAGTGAAATAAAGGAAAAATTAAATGATAATAACACAAAGTTAATATCATGTTATTTGTTCCCGCTGTGGCAGCTTTGCGGCTGGGGCCAGGCTGCTCTGATGACAGAGGGGCAGGGGAGGAGTGGTGGCACACTGTGAGTGAGCATGACTGTTTGGCAGGCCTGCCAAACAGTCATGCGCACTTTGCACTCCACCGAGGCTCTATCACACCCTGAATGGAGAACATGCCCAGGCTCCCACTGCCTGTCTCAGCACTGAACCATGGCGCTGATAGAGCACTATGCTCTCGTAAAAATTGCAGGGGTGCATCATAATCCTCGTTAATCCGTACCCGCATATATCCAGATATATATCAATGAATGGTTAGTAAAATGTAGTTGTAATTTGCATTATTAGAGTGAGTAGAAGGGTAGTTGTGCTATTATAATTTTGCAAATGTAATGCTTAATTGAAACGTGCTCAAAATGATGCATTAATGGAGTAGGCCATGTGTAATCGAGATGCAGTAGTTAAACTTGTACCATATTAAGTTGCACGTGTAGTTCACTTTTCGCATATGAATTGTAATGAACTAATGCTTATAGAAGTGATCATAATTGTGTGTTTAAATTGTGTAAAGGCCTGACTGCATATATGTAAAGGAAAGGCCTGATTCATTCTTATGTTAGCTTATATTGTAGGTAGAAAAGATTCTCTTGGAAAGGCTCTCTGGGTACAGTTGGTAAATTCGTGCAGAGGGAAAAAGTCTGTTGAAACGCATCTTCTGTTGCAGGTGCAAGGACATATGCCTCGTTAGCGAAAGACTGGCTCTTTGTTTCACGAGTTAGGGTGGTGGGAGGCATTGAGATGGGAGTATACTGGAATGCAGGGATGATACTTTCAGCGGAGAATGTGCCTGGGACTCAAGGTCATCGTAACCGTCCTGGATGAAGTAAGAGTTTCGATGGAAAAGTACGAGAAGGAAGACCTGGCCGAAGAGGCGTGACAAGGGCGTGTTCAATTGTATTTGGGTTTTGTATTAGGGACAGTGCCCCGAGGGTGGAGGGTAGAGAAGAGGTAGAGGAGACCAGAGAGAAAGGACAGAGAGGGGGATTCTAGGAAGGAGCATCTCAGAACGAGCTCGAAATGCTATGTGAGTGTACTTCTTAGGAAGTCTTCACAGCTGACACCTTTTCTTTACTCTTGCCTGGGAAATTCGTTAAGTAGATATGTCACCTTAGTGATAGAGTAGGGACAGCTAATGGTTTTATGCTTATTTAGGTAAATGAAGAATAATATAGAGATTGGAGCAGTTATCGCTTGTCTAATACTTCTGGAGCTTACGATTCTTCTTATCCTTAGTCGGATGAGACTCTTGCGTAGGATGCTATTTGTATTAGTGCCCATCTATTTCTTTAACCTCGTGTTGAGGTGCTTGCACGTGCAGTTATTCTTGGCTGTAATAAACCCACAAAATTGAATTCGGAGTCAGTGGTCTTTTAAGGTAAACTGTATTCTAAATTGTCGCATAACCGAAAAAAAAGATTTTCTTCCCTTCACACTATTCAGCAGGTAAAAAGATCCTGGCGACCTAAAGATTCTTAGAGGTGATAAGATAAGAATCAGCGTTATCAGTTGGTAGCAGAGTAGGATGGTTTCCTCTGATAGAAGGGGAGATCTAGATTAGGATAAGGGATTATTTGCCCCATAGAGCCCGAGTGATGGTGATCCAGTGGATCGTAAGAGGAGAACGTCGGCGGTCGCTGAAAACTGACAGAGAGTGACGGTGCGGCGGAAGTAGCAGTTCATGGTAGAGTGAGTATAAACAGGGTGATGCTTGTTAGATTGCGGTGTTTAATTGTTGTGTGATGTCTTGCGGAGTTGGAATGAGAGTCGTGTGATTGAGGATCGGACCGTGAGCGTGCGCGGGTCCGAGAGATTTGATATTGTGGTGTAGAAGATACCCAGAGCTGAGATCGTTGACCAGAGGTTGTGGGGGTCATGAGACGTCGTTGACAAACCCACTGAAGATAGGGAACACATGTGTGAGTGTGTGAATAACCGACGCTGGTCGTAGGTTGTTGTGTGCAGAACATTGAGCGTCTGGATCCTATCGATTGTGTCAGAGGTGATTGTGCGGTCGTTCGTGGACAGACAGTTGCCAGCATGAGGTCAACAATTTCGAGAGGCTGGTCGGTCATCGGTGGACCGACAGTCAGAGAGGTAATTGTTCGGTAGGACGGACAGTTACTTCAGAGTGTGATTGGGACACGTGCGAGTGAGAATGGCTGAATTAAGAAGGAGGGGAACTGCTGCGAGCGGAGGAAGAGTGATGTCAGGCAGTGCCGCGCTGCGATAGGCCGGTTGGTGTGAGCTGCGCTGGCATTGGTGGATCAAAGTCACGAAGTAGAAACGAAATATTGGGTGCAAACAGAAATCTGCTTTATCATGAAGTGTTTTAAAGTTTTACGAGAACTCTGTAGAGGTGATAGACATGTGGTTACTCGGAGAGGAGAGGAAGCCCCTCCCGAGGATACGCCAGCACATTACATGACTAAGAATGTAGGATTACATACTATAATTTGGCTTGAGAATTGGCATAAAATGACAGAAGGAGAAGAAGAATTGACCTTTCCACGCTATGGTACTTTCAGGTTGGAAGTGTAATATCAGTTGAAATCTGTGATGTCTTCCTTGCGACCATTACCTAGGCCTACACAGTTTGAGGCGTTACATGCATGGATTAGAGCAGCGTACGACAGGAAGAGAGACAAAAGCCAAGAAAGGGTGAAGAAGTCGATCAGGGCATTTCAAGATGCGAGATGGGATGCACTGGAGAAAAGGTGGAGAGTGGAGACAATCGAGGGGGACAGATTATATCCGTTGTTAGAGGGAACAGGAGGTTCGCAGGGGAAAAGCACAGAGGAAGATGACAGTGATACGGATGACAGCTTGTTAGACAGGCTGCTGGCAGAGAGGCCACCTCCAGTAAATCCAGAATATAGCGCAGGAAATTCAATTGTGGCAGGAGGGATGGACGAGTCATACAAACAGACAAACATGAGGGTAGTAGGAAAAATCTCCACAGGAACGGAGGGAGCGGGAACACAGTCTCCCGTGGGGAATATGCAGTTGCCGGACTCCTGACTGTGCCTGTTACCATTGGTCCTATAGTATTGGTGTATGACCCAGATCGAGTAAGCGAAGGAAGTCTAATGCAGACTACAGGGAGAGAGGAGATCAGCGCTAGGGGGAATGGCGTAGAGGTACAATTGGTCCGTTCCCCGAAGCCCATAGAAACGAGCACGCCACTGCCAGCCACCGCAGGCACCTCTTATGAACAGGTGGATGAGAGACCGGCAAGGCCAGGGTCTTTATTCGAGTCTAAGTCAGCTTTGAGGATGTGGACACCATCAGTAAGGAATCAAAGTGCTAGAATGCCAGGGGATAGGGAACGAGAAATCTTAGAAATTAGACCAGGTTCCAGGAATACGATAGAAGAGAACAAGTCACGAGAACAAAGCAGTGACTATGACGAGCGGAATGGTGCGGTTTGTCGAGAAATGCTGAGGAGTGCAGTGAAGGCGAGGTTGTTGGATGTAGTAAGACTAAAGGCGGAGGTAGATGAAATGATTAGTGGGAATCCTGCCTTTGGAGAGAATAGAGATTTATGAGCCAGATGAGCTGCTTTTCGTGGCAAAAGATGTGACTCGTAAAGCAAGGACCGCACATAAGAAATTGACAGCATTGGCTAAGAGATATGAGGTGGATTTGAATAAAACAAAAACGTTGCAAGGATCTCATAGGTTGCAATATATTGATCAGGAATTGGAGGAGAAAAGGATCACAGGATTAAGGACGCATACTAAAGATCTGATTGTAGGGATGCGTATATGGAAATTGTTGGATAAATGGGAGGAAAGGTGGTTAAAGAAGAATATTGCCAAAAAGACTGTAGGAGAAACGCCGCCTCCGGGGGGAGGGGTGACGGGCGTAGGGAACTATCCTTTACGGGAAGTACAGAACGGAGGGTACGTGCATGTGCCATGGAGTAGAGGTGACTTGGCTGCGTTTACAAATGATTTTCCTCGGCTGAGGGAAAAACCCGTAGAGTGGTACAAACAGGTTGAGCGTTTTGTTAAAATTTCGAAGGTATTGTAGACTTATTTGAACACCTTGTTTGACATAGTAGTACCAGGAGATTTGTGGACAGCTTGTAAAATTGCAGTTGAGTGGCCGACCTTCAAACCTGAAAGGGATGCTGTTACAAATGGTCCATCACCCATTGATATGAAAAAATTTGAGCAAGTGATTACATGGTTGAAGTTGAAGATCTCGCCTCAAGACATCGATTGGGTTAAGATAGATCGAACTGTGCAGGAACCGAAGGAGACAGTTCATGAGTATTATGAAAGACTCTTGCAAGCTTTTAAACAGTATAGCGGACTAGATGCCTTAGACCCCAAGGATATGGGACAGTTTGTCTCAAAGTTTGTCTTGGGATTGAGACCAGAGGTTAGCCTCATGATACAGCACCATTTGATCTGTTGGCAGAACAAGCCGGTAGATGAAATCTTGCGGTATGCGAGGTACTGTTGCGATGAAGTAGACTTGAAGCACCGGAAGCTAAAGGACAAACTGATGCTCGTTCAGATGCAGACAGCTCAGGTCCAGCCTAGTGGAGGGACGTTGGGAAGGAAACAGGGAAATTACCAAGTGAACCAAAATGGGCAAAGCCAAGGAAAAGGGAAACCTATAGATCCCAAGACGAGGGTGGATGTGGCGACAATGAAGAAGACCACTGCGTGTCATCTTTGTCATCAGATTGGACATTGGAAGCGCGAGTGTCCCTTGAACCCAGCCAACCAGGTGCAGCAGGAGGTAGAGGTGGTTCAGGCACCTGTGCTGGAGGTAGTTAATAATGTGATGAGGCCCAGATCGATGAAAGGGGGGACGTATAACCCACAAGTGCAGGTCCCCCAGCCACCAAGAATTTCGCAAGGAATGCGGACCTACCAGCAGATGCCCCTTTTCGAAGGGTATGACAAGTACAGCCCAGACCCGTTAGCCTGACGGTGCCTGAGGGGGGAGGAAGATTGCACACTTGGAGCAGTCTTGGAGGTAGACCAGGGAGGACCTTTTGTGGAGGCAGACATTGATGGTCATCCTACCACTCTTTTGGTTGACACTGGTGCTACCCGGTCCACTGTAAGATCAGCAGTGGTCCCCAACCTACCCCTCTCGGGACAATCGATCCAAGTTGTTGGAGTGGCGAACAAAAGAATAACTAGTCCACTGACTGAACCGATCCCAGTGAGGATAGGCTCCTTCCAAACTAGACATCAGTTTGTGGTGTGTGATACGAGCCCGGTTTGTCTTTTGGGTAGAGATCTGTTGTGTAAATTGAACTGCACTATCTATTGCACACCTCGGGGAGTGGAGGTTCAGACGAAAGATGACGACGCCACCTTTAAAGTTGCTAATCAGCACTTGTGTATAGAAATGTATCCAGTGGTGACAGTGGACGAACTTCCACTGGACCCGAGAGATTCTGTGTCACAAGAAGTGTGGGATTTCACAGGAGAAGAGATCGGACTAATCAAGGGTGTTGAACCTGTACAGATCCAGGTGAAGCAGAATGTTGAATTCCCTAGGACGCCCCAGTACAATCTGTCACCCGAAACAATCGCAGGGATTAAACCTGTAATCGAGTCTATGATCAAGCAAGGCATTCTGAAGGAGATAAGAGGTAGCCCATGCAATTCACCCATCATGGGACTACAGAAACCGAGCGGGAAGTTCAGGATTGTGCAAGACCTGCGAAAGGTCAACACGATAGTTATTCCATGTTGTCCAGTGGTACCGAATCCATCAGTGATACTGTTTCAGATCCCATGCAAAGCCGAGTGGTTTACTGTCATCGATTTGTGTCAAGCATTCTTCTCGATACTGCTCCACGAGGAAAGCCAATTTCTTTTTGCTTTCCGGCTGGAAAATCGTGTGTTAACATGGTGTCGTATCCCTCAAGGGTATACAGAAAGTCCATCAATCTTTAATCAGATCTTGAAGAAGAATCTTGAGAGTCTCGTATTGCCGCAGAACTCAGTTCTCGTGCAGTACATAGACGATCTGCTTATCGCTTCAGAAACGGAAGATGCTTGCAGGATAGACACGGTAGCCCTATTGAACCATTTGGCAGAGAACGGACACAAGGTGTCTCCAAACAAGTTGCAGTACTGTCTGAACAAAGTACAGTATTTGGGTCACAGATTAGAAAAAGGCAAGAGGAAGGTGTCACCAGATCGAATTGAGGCAATAATGAACATGGCAGTGCCAACCACTCAGAGAGAAGTCAGGATGTTTTTGGGAATGGTCGGCTATTGTCGTCAGTGGATTCCCAATTTTTGCTTGAGAGCAAAGCCTTTACAGAAGCTCACACACAAGGATGTGAGTGATCCGGTACCATGGGACGAGGAGTGCTTGGTGTCATTCCTAAGACTGAGAGAAGATTTGTGCAGTGCACCAGCGCTGGGAATGCCTGACTACAACAAGTCTTTTTCACTGTTCTGTTGTGAGAGGGAGGGTTGTGCATTAGCAGTTTTAGCTCAGAACCATGGAGGTGTCCGTAGACCAGTTGCCTACTTTTCAGCTACTCTTGATCCAGTAGCTTCTGCGTTGCCCGGATGTCTAAGATCCGTTGCTGCAACAGGTGTCAGCATTGAAAGATGTGAAAGCTTTGTAATGGGTCATCCTTTGACTGTTTATGTGCCGCACTCGGTTGAATTGTTGATGACCAGGACTAAGACTCAGCACCTAACGAATAACAGGTTAACAAGGTATGAGCAAGTCATACTTGCCGCAGAGAATGTGACTTTGAAAAGGTGCTCCGTCTTAAACCCTGCGACATTAATGCCCATACCGAATGCAGATGATGAAGATTGTGCTGACCATGATTGTCTTGACGTGACTGAACTATGCACCAAACCGAGACCTGACATTGTCGATGAACCACTGACTGACCCAGATGAAATTTTCTTTGTCGATGGTTCATGTCTAAGAGACAGTGTCGGCCAACTAAGAGCAGCGTTTGCTGTATGTACCATTTCTGGGGTGGTTGAGGCTGCTTGCCTAGAAGGAGTACACTCCGCGCAGGTAGCTGAGATCATTGCTTTGACTCGTGCCTGTTTGGCCGCTGATCAAATTCGAATCACGATTTACACGGACAGCCAGTATGGGTTCGGTGAGGTTCATGACTTCGAACAGTTATGGTCCCAGAGGGGATTTTTGACATCATCTGGCTCACCCATTAGGAATGGAGAACATGTAAGACAGCTGCTAGATGCATTGCAATATCCGAAGGAAATCACAGTTGTCAAGTGCACTGCGCATAGAAAGGGGGAGGATTTTGTGTCTTTGGGTAATAACTACATGGACGAAGTCACCCGCTTCTGTGCCGAACAAGTCTGTATATTTACAGAGGGATACACAGGGGAGAGCCAAGAAAGAACCGAGCTCAACATGATGTTGGCCATGGCAGACACTTGGGAGGAACTCAAGCGGCTGCAGGATGAGGTCTCAGACCAGGAACGGAATGGATGGATCAAAGCAGGATGTGAAAGAGGGGATGTGGATGTTTGGGTTTCCAGTGATGGGAGAGCTGTATTACCAGAGGATTTGTTGAGCCCAATGGCGAGACTAATAGATGGACCGGTACATCTTGGTAGAGATGCAATGATGCGTGTGTTTAGACAAACGTGGTATAATCCACGATTCCGTGCGATTGCTGAAGCAGTTTGTCAGAGGTGTGTTACATGTCAGCAGATGAATGCTGGAAAGAAAACTGTAGTCACCTTGAGTCACATTGGGAGGTCAAGAGGGCCCTTCAATAGGCTACAGCTAGATTTTGTAGAAATGCCTAAGTGCAATGGGTTGAGGTACATTTTAGTGGTAGTGTGCGTATTCTCACGATGGGTGGAGGCTTACCCAACACGCAGGTGTGACACCCTCACAGTGGCTAAGATACTGTTGAGGGAACTCATCCCGAGGTTTGGTTTTCCGACCTCTTTGGAATCAGATAGAGGAAAACACTTCCACAGTGAAATCATGAAGTTACTTTGTGCCGCATTGAATGTTGATCAGAGACTCCATTGCAGTTACCGACCAGAGGCTTCTGGGATAGTGGAGCAGGTTAATGAGACTTTAAAAGCCCGGTTGGCAAAAATGTGTTCATCAACGTCTCTGAAGTGGCCTGATGCATTGCCACTTGTGCTGATGAGCATGTGAAGTGTCCCAGACAGGAGGACTGGGTTGTCCCCTCACGAAATCTTGATGGGAAGGGCAATGCGGTTGCCAGCAGTACCGGCTACGGCTTTGATAAACATCACTGATGACTTGATTCTCGATTACTGTAAAGGACTATCTGATGTGGTCCGTTCTGTGTCCCAGCAGGTGCAAGCTGCAGCTGTTCCGGCCTCGAGTGATCTGTGCCACGACCTGTGTCCAGGCGACTGGGTGCTTGTCCGAAAGCACGTGAGGAAGAGCTGTCTGGATGTTCGGTGGCAAGGCCCGTACCAGGTGATACTGGTAACGAACACAGCAGTGAAGTGTGGAGGATTGCCGAACTGGGTACATGCTTCCCATACCCGCAGAGTTTCAGCACCCTCTGAAGAAACAACTCCTCTCGTAAATGAAAATCCAGCTGATGTGGCAAGACCACATGAGAGGACAAGTCAAGCTGTGAGGGCCGCTGACGCAGCTGGTTGTGCACCAGAGCAGGCTGAAGGGGGTTCCGACAACCAGAACCTCGACTCTGACTCAGATGACAGAGTTGGTGCAGTGGGTGGAGTGGAGTCAGATTCAGCAGAAAAAGGAAGTGGTGCACAGGGTATAGAAGGGGAAGGCAGAAGAACGACCAGAATCGAGGAGGCTTGGCCCGAAAGACAGAGGCGACTGAATCTGAGGCTGGCACCCGAAAGAGATCTTGCTCCAGTGTCTGAAACGTCTGAATCAGAAGCAAGTGACGGAGAACAGACTCAAGAGGGTCGGAGGAGGTCGAAAAGAACAAGAGTACCTTGCCAGAGATACTCTACTCCTGAGTGGACTTATGCAGTGACTGATGCAGGGGGTAGTGAGCTCGGGGAGGCTGAGGTCTGTGCAGGTGGTCAGCAAGAGTCTGAGCGTGGTGCTGAAGGTGGTACTGTTAATACCAGGGCTCGAAGTCGAAGGAATACTGACCCTCACGGTTCCGAATCCCCCGCTCCTGAGTAAAGTCCGAGAATTGGTTTTGCATTGACTCGAATTTCCGTCCTTTGGATTTGAGCCGTCTTCACATGAAATTATAATCCTTCGCCTTGAACTTTTGTATCATGTTTTAGAGGACTTGCAGATGATCTTATCGTGGATGAAATATAACCTGTTGTAAATAAAAAAAGTCTAAAGAAGAAGATAACCTAGATCCGAGTGGAAGAAGAATAAACTTAGGGACTTTCCACCGAAGAGGAACAAGAGCTTAGGGAAGTCTTTTTCTGGACTATGTAAATAAGACACTGTTGTTGAAAAGGGGATTTCCAGAGGTTTTGAAGTGGTTCTCGAACTGGTTAAGCAAGTCACGTGCGGAGAAGACAGAGACTTTTTGAGTGTTCATTGCTGAAACTAAGAACTTCTGAGAACTTTCGAGATCATGGAGGCTGGAGATCCACATCGTAGATCCAAATTGATCGTAGGCACACTCATAGGGGTGTGATAGTTTCTATAATCATAGTAGTTGTAGTCTCATATATAGTTCCACACGAGCTAGCAGTGGAGGGGGTGCCAGGGACTCCTACACCTACTACACCTAGCAAAAAGGAGGGAAACATAGGAGCTGACAAAGCTTTGCTAATAGAAGAAAGTCGTAGATTGCATGTAGATTTGTCTAGAAGTGATTTTAAGCTTAATGCATACGCCAAGCTGCTATATGAGTATGTAGATGCAATGGATGCGAAAGATTGCTATGTGTGTATGCAGTTGCCTGCTTCAGTGGATGAGGGTATTAGATATCACCATCTTCCGCTGACGTATGGGATTTCATGTAGTCTGTTGCTTAGTATATTTTATGAAAGAGATCAGTTTGAGTATTTATTTTCCAATTACGATGCAGTGCTTCCTGAAGTTCCAGCTTACAAACATTTGAATAAATACGACTATTATAAGTCAGAAGATAGACTTAGGAAGTACTTCATACCATCTTTGGAATTGGATACAGCATATGCCCACCGACATAACTTGACGTGCTCATTATCAGATGTAGAGAAGAAGTTTGTAGATCAGGTAGAAGATAGATATAGAAAACTAACACAGACACGAGACACAGGACATAGTTCAGTAGATTGGACCGAAGAGGAAAGATTGCACCGAACAAAAGGAAGTTATGGTCCTATAGCATTCGACAAGGAGCAGAGGGGAAAGCTGTGTGTGAGACGTTATCAGACCTACTACGAAAAGGTCCCGGTGGGACAGAGTACGTGTGATCATGTTTTCACGATGGAGGATTCAGCAAAGAATTTTCTGCAAGGCCCTGTATTTTGTGTGTGGAAGGAATGCTTATGTGAGATTGCCTGCGAACTGGTATGGTACTTGTTACTTGGGAATAATATTTCCAAAGATTTACCATACAGAGGATTTGGAACTTTTGGAAGGTGGAAAGCATTCCAGAGCGAGAAGAGGTGCGAGTGCAGGGGTTGTAGTGGGAGATATCTTTGGAGCAATGATACCAAGTTTGGGAGTGGTTTTGAATGATGTAAAGATTCGGAGGTTGGCGACTGTGATAGATGAACTATCAATGAACACAGCAAAGTCATTGGTACTTGTGGAGGGAGAGATGTTGTCGATAAGGACAATGGTTTTGCAGAATCGCCTTGCTTTGGATGTCTTATTGGCAAAAGAGGGCGGAGTCTGTAAATTGTTGAAGGTTCAAGAGCACTTATATACCAGACGACAGCAAGGATCTGGAGAAATATATAAGTAACATCACTACGATCCACACGAAAATAGCGGACCTGACTGAAGAGGGAGTTTGGGAGAAAGTTGGCAAAGGATTCGGTCAAGTGGGGGGCTGGTTTGCGAATTTGGGAAAGGGATTCCTTGGCTATGTTCTGAGACCTCTCCTAATTGTGGTGGTTTGTGTGGTTTGTCTGTGGGGTCTGATCAAAGCATACAAATGGTATCGAGCAGGCAGAGTTGAGAGGGCTCTGAGAGAAAATGAGACGAGAATGGCTAGACTGCAGGACAGTCACTATCGAAACCTTAAGAGTTTGGAGAGATTCCGACAAGGGAGAATGGCAACAAGTTCTGTTTAGGTCGGTTCTTTCTCCAAGGGAGTTGAAAAGATGTGATGACAGGAGTCATCAAAGAGGGGAACTGATAGAGCGCTATGCTCTCGTAAAAATTGTAGGGGTGCATCATAATCCTCATTAGTCTGTACCCGCATATATCCAGATATATATCAATGAATGGTTAGTAAAATGTAGTTGTAATTTGCATTATTAGAGTGAGTAGAAGGGTAGTTGTGCTATTATCATTTTGCAAATGTAATGCTTAATTGAAACGTGCTCAAAATGATGCATTAATGGAGTAGGCCATGTGTAATCGAGATGCAGTAGTTAAACTTGTACTATATTAAGTTGCACGTGTAGTTCACTTTTCGCATATGAATTGTAATGAACTAATGCTTATAGAAGTGATCATAATTGTGTGTTTAAATTGTGTAAAGACCTGACTGCATATATGTAAAGGAAAGGCCTGATTTGTTCTTATGTTAGCTTATTTTGCAGGTAGAAAAGATTTTCTTGGAAAGGCTCTCTGGGTACAGTTGGTAAATTCGTGCAGAGGGAAAAAGTCTGTTGAAACGTATCTTCTGTTGCAGGTGCAAGGACATATGCCTCGTTAGCGAAAGACTGGCTCTTTGTTTCACGAGTTAGGGTGGTGGGAGGCATTGAGATGGGAGTATACTGGAATGCAGGGATGATACTTTCAGCGGAGAAGGTGCCTGGGACTCAAAGTCATCGTAACCGTCCTGGATGAAGTAAGAGTTTCGATGGAAAAGTATGAGAAGGAAGACCTGGCCGAAGAGGCGTGACAAGGGCTTGTTCAATTGTATTTGGGTTTTGTATTAGGGACAGTGCCCCGAGGGTGGAGGGTAGAGAAGAGGTACAGGAGACCAGAGGGACAGAGAGGGGGATTCTAGGAAGGAGCGAGCATCTCAGAACGAGCTCGAATTGCTATGTGAGTGTACTTCTTAGGAAGTCTTCACAGCTGACACCTTTTCTTTACTCATGCCTGGGAAATTCGTTAAGTAGGTATGTCACCTTAGTGATAGAGTAGGGACAGCTAATGGTTTTATGCTTATTTAGGTAAATGAAGAATAATATAGAGATTGGAGCAGTTATCGCTTGTCTAATACTTCTGGAGCTTACGATTCTTCTTATCCTTAGTCGGATGAGACTCTTGCGTAGGATGCTATTTGTATTAGTGCCCATCTATTTCTTTAACCTCGTGTTGAGGTGCTTGCACGTGCAGTTATTCTTGGCTGTAATAAACCCACAAAATTGAATTCGGAGTCAGTGGTCTTTTAAGGTAAACTGGATTCTAAATTGTCGCATAACCGAAAAAAAAGATTTTCTTCCCTTCACACTATTCAGCAGGTAAAAAGATCCTGGCGACCTAAAGATTCTTTCGTTATCAGCGCTAAGACCAATCACAATGCTGCATTGCAGCATTGTGATTTGCTTAGCGGAGCCTGGGTGCTTCCTGTCCCAGACCGATGTAGAGGAGAGATGCAGCGATAAGTAATGGGTTTTTTCCTTCTTTTACACCCCCCTTACCCACCCAAGCCCTGCTCGCCACCCCGATCCATGCCAGCCGCCACTTTTTGATTGGTGTTTTACTTCCCTAAAAGTATCATCTTACAGATCTCCAGGTCCCGATATTGTGCTATAGATATTTTTCTGTCTTTTATCTTATTATTTTTTTTATATATTGGTGGTGGGATGATTTTGTGCTGTGTTTTGATGTTTTACCTGTTTAGGGACTGCTAAATACCTTACACGTGTTTTCTTAAGTTAAACCTCTCTGCTGTGTGAGAGGGTCACCAGGCGTTGAGCCCAGATTTATTTAACGTATGTGTTGGACCGAATGAGATTTTGGACTTATTACTTGGAAGGTCTCACATCTTCCGAAACTAATAGCCCATTTTCTTATCTTATACCATTTTTAACTGATACATTTTGCCTATTTTTAGTAAGTCAGATACTTTGTCAAATAACTAAGGAGCTGCAGTAACACCTGCTACTGGCCACATCAGACGTTATAAATAACATGGGCTCTTCTAGGACTCCTCAAGTTTCCCCCACCTTTCTTTCGAGGGTGATTGAACATTATCAAGCCATTATAATTCTGAGGTCACTGACCTCTGCTGATTTTACTTCTCTCTATTGCCACCACATGCTAGAGATATGGTTATCTGATTGATCCGTATCATCAGCGACAACATAGTCCAGAAGTGGGGTTTAATTTAATGACGCATAATATTGTAATGGTTGCCGTAGCCTTGAATGACTTCTATTGCACCATCTCTACAGAAGCTCTGGAGTACAGTGATATGTCGGAGGCAGGGCCAACTTTAGCGCTGGTGGCATCCCGTGTGACAATCTTTTTTGGTGCCCCCTCAAGAGCTCCTCCTTTGTTTCCCTCACTGCCACCCAGCAAAAGTGTCCCTCATGTCTCCATAGCTCCTCTCTCACATGCATTTCATTTGTTTTAAAGCCCTGGTATAGGCTGGCTTCACTAATCCACTCAGGTATAAACATAACATACAAATCTGTTCTTTGCAGCAGGCATATTAACCCTCTGCTCTACTTTATGGCGAGTGAAAACTGCCGCTAGACAGAACTCCCATCTCTCTCTTTAGAAGGAACATTCATCACAAGAGTTGTCTTGACATTTTTATTGCTGCATGAAAGCAGGACGCACAAGGAACTATGCAGCAGGTGTTTTTAAATCTTAAGTTATTGCTAACACGGTGCCCCCCTGAGGTCATTTACATACTCAGTGTAACGTTAAATACTCTCACAAGATCTGAAATATTAGATGGAGGTTCTTCTTCTATATACATCTCATATGGCTAATATCGACTCTGGGCTGTTAAACGGGCCAACAGTGTATTTAAATAAACATGTAATCTAAGGTGTTGTAAGCAATATGTCAATGCTGGATTAATTCCTGGAACACATCGTAGGCATTACAGATGTATCTGATCCTAGTAGTCTGAAGACATCCTAGGCATTACAGATATAATATCTGATCCTTGTAATCTGATGTTATACTTCACTACTTAAAACATTTGCAGGAACATTTTGGTATAACCCAGCAAACAGAACTCGTATGTTTTACTTTTGAAGTGTTAAATAAAAAAGAGAGTTTGTACCAGCATTCTGAGTGTAATTGAAGTAGATTTTTTAAGCACAGCGCTGGGCCAAATATTCCTCCATTCGCCTTTACAGCTAAGAACCATTATAATTTATTTTGGACTGGGCATTCTTAAACTTTTGTGGGACCCAGGACAAAGCCTCTGCCAGACCTCTCTCTAACTGTCAGACTCCTCAACTCCTCAGGATCGGAACGATGCTCAGTATGGTCCACCTCTCGATAGCTTCAAGTCTGAGTGCTGTTATAGCGCAGAACAGTGAAGCGATCAAGCGAGGGAAGGAAAGGGAGGGAACAGCAGGGAAGGAGACCTGAAATGACACAAAAACAAGGTATAGGATCAACGTCTAAAGACTAGCTCCCTTCTCTACTCCCCCACCCATTTAATGACCTGGATGCAATGAAGTAACTACCTGTAAAGAAAAAGAAAGGACGTATGTGGTTCCAATTGATCCAGCTCAATGTGTTCCTCCCCAGAATAGGAGGCAGGCAAGAGCAAGACCTCGTCACAACAAGGGATATATATGAAACACTACAGAGAAGAAGATAACACCTGGTTTAGAGACCTGAAGTGTGCGTACCATCCTCTCTATGCGTAACCCTCCCCCTCATAGTTTATCCAAAATGAAGGGACACATACCCAGATTCTCCTCTGGTTTGGCTTCACAGAGGTTGTATGAGACCGACTTGGCTCATCCACAATCCCCTGCTTAAAATGGGTACACAAACAGAAATCACGAGTAGAGAAACTTAGGTCTTTGAGTAATTAATTATTTCACAAAAGTTTGTCTGATTCGGTGTTGGCTACCCACACACTCACCCGGGTAGCGTGGTGCTAGGTAACACACCTTCTAGCTTGCACAAGTTTGTTGGTCGCCTCTGAAGGACTCCTCTGTTTGACGCACAGGAAGCCTGGGGCTCCCCAACACACAAGTAAAAAAATACTCCAACCACACCAACAGCGCAAGTACTGTTTGAGGGTTTGGTTGACCCTTTCGGTCTGCCCATCCGATTGAGGATGGAAGCTCGTAGAAAGAGCCACTTGGATTTTTAGCGCAGAACACCATACCTTCCAAAACTGTGCAGTGAATTGCGTACCCCTATCGGACACAATCTTTCTCGGAAGACCATGTAGCCTGACCACATGGAGTAATAACAATTTTGCTAGTTGACCTGCTGTGGGTATTTGGTGACAAACTATAAAATGCCCCAACTTTGTAAGGGAATCTACCACCACCAGGACCGTGTTACAACCCTGATCTTTGGGAAGCCCTACAACGAAATCTACGGAGATGTTCTCCCAGGGAACTGTGGGTGTGGGTAAAGGCTGAAGTAACCCTTGTGGTTTAGAATGGTCTGTCTTCATCTGTATGCAGGTTTCACATGCTTTGATCCATTGAGTGATATCCTTCCTAACGCTTGGCCACCAAAACTGCCTTTCCACCCGTTCCAAGGTTTTGTATAGACCATTGTGTCCAGCGCTGGGTATTTCGTGACACCAACAGAACACCTGCTTCTGTAGGGCTTTCGTGGGTATTAACATCATGTGTCCTTTGACGAAAACGCCCTGTTTCTCTTTCCATTCTCTGTGATATTTCAACCAAGTCCTCCATTTGCATGTCCGACTCCCTTTCGTTACTTCATGTAGGAAATTACTTGTTTGTATGGCACAAACGACTTTTTGAGGCGGAATGATAGCATGTTCCAGTTGTTCTTCTTCCTCTCTGATGGATTCCTGTCTGGTGAGTGCATCCGCCTTTTTGTTCTCCTTGCCTGGTCTGAAGGTTACAATAAAATTGAATTCTTCAAAGAACAGCATCCAACGTAGTTGTCTCGGTGTAAGATGCCTGGCGGAGCGCATGAATTGTAAATTCCGATGATCGGTGTATACCGTTACCTTCTCTTTGGCTCCTAACAGGAAATGACGCCACTCAGAAAAGGCCAACAACTCCTTCTCGGCGATGGTATAATTCTTTTCCGCTTCGTTCAGCTTCCGAGACTTAAAGGCTATAGGATGCAATTGTCCTGTGGTTTCGTTTCTTTGCGACAAAACCACACCGATGGCCACTTCGGAGGCATCTGCCTCAACTATGTAGGGCTTATCCGGATTGGGATGTACCAACACTGGAGCTGTTACAAAGGCATTTTTCAACTCTTCAAAGGCGAGTTGGGCTTCGTCCGACCAACAGAATTTATTCTTTTTACGCAACAACTTAGTAATGGGGCTCACTGTTTTTGAGAATTGGTTGATGAATCTTCGATAGAAGTTCGCGAACCCCAAAAAACATTGAACGTCACGTACATTCTGAGGCTCTGGCCATTCCTTCACAGCTTGGACCTTCCTTTCTGCCATCACCTGCCCTCTAGGCGTGAGCATGACTCCCAAGAACTCGACGATGTCTACGTGGAATTCGCACTTACTAAGCTTGCAGTACAACTTATTGATTCTCAATGCTTGTAAGACTGTGCTAACATGGTGTATATGTTGTTCTTCAGAAGACAAATAGACTAGAATATCGTCGATATAGACAACCACATATTTATCCATGAACTTGCGTAAAACTTCATTAAGAAAAAATTGAAATGCCGCCGGGGCGTTACAGAGACCAAAAGGCATCACCAGGTATTCATATAGCCCATATCTAGTCTTAAAGGCGGTTTTCCATTCGTCTCCGATTCTCATCCGGACCAGATGGTATGCCCCCTTAAGATCAAGCTTAGTGAATATTACCGCCTTCTTAACTTGTTCCAACAGCACTGGAATTAACGGAAGGGGATATCGATTCTTAACCGTAATGTCGTTTAACGCCCTGAAATCGATACAAGTACGAAGCTCCCCGTTGGCCTTCGGAATGAAAAACAAAGGAGAAGCAGCGGGTGATTTAGAGGGACGTATAAACCCCAGCTCCTGGTACTTATCCAGGTATTGCCGTAGATGCTCATTCTCTTTTTCGGTAAGAGCGTAGATTCTACCACAAGGCACCACGGCTCCCGGGATAAGGTCGATTTGACAATCGTATCGCCGATGAGGTGGTAAAGTCTCAGCTTGTACTTCGTTAAAAACATCTTGATATCTGGAGTATTGGTCCGGTAACACGACGTCTTTCTCAGCAGCGGTGGCGATCCAATGCCGTGAAGATAGGGCTTGTGAGGGTAACTCCGGCTGGCCAAAACAATGGTCTCTACAATACTCGGAATCGAACTGTAACGTTTTGTTACTCCAATTGACCTGTGGGTTGTGTTTTTGTAGCCACGGAAGACCCAATATGATCCCGTGTTGAGGTGAATAGATGACGTTGAATTCCATGTACTCCCTATGTTTATGGTTATGCCTGACTTCCAACTGGTTGGATATATAACAAATAGGTCCGGAGTCTAAAGCGCGTCCATCCACAGCTATCACGGTCTCAGGAATGGTTTTCTTCAATAATTCTATACCCATCGTCTGGGCCACTGTTTCATCTATGAAAGCACCCGTTGCTCCAGAATCCACCAAAGCTTGGGACTCTTTCCACTCTTCTCCGATCTTGATCGTAATAGTGATGTAAAAGAAGCGTTTCATATCCGCAGCACTTAAAGAGGGTAGAAAGGTAGTGCTCGGGAGTTCCCCTCTAATCACTCTTGAGCCTCCTAGTTTTCCGTATTCTTTTTATGGGGGTACTCACCCCGTTTCTGAAAGCCTCCCCTGGTGGTTTGGGGTTTTTGTAAGCAGTCCCTAACGAAATGCCCCCTTTTCCCACAATAGAGGCATAGCCCGTTCTTTCTACGTAGCTCTCTCTCTTCGGGGGTCAGAGACGCTCGCACCATACCAATCTCCATTGGTTCCGGATTGCTTCGTGGGGTTTCCCCTGTACGTGAACGCTCAAACCTTGGGGGTATCCGTTCCTTCCTCCGAGAGTCATTTTTCTGTCGCTCATTCGGTGCTCCAATCTCAACGTCAGGTTAATGAGCTCTGAACAAGACGTCGGCTGTGGATCTATTTGGGCAATAATATCCTTTAGATCATCTCTCAGTCCCTGATAGTAGATTGCGAACTGCTTTTCCTCAGGCCATTTGGTTTCCGCCACCAACCTTCTGAATGTGGTGAGGTACACCACCAGTTCTTTATTCCCTTGCCGAAGTTCAAGTAATTCCCGATCTGCGGAAAGGGTGTGGGATCTACGGTCGAAGATATTCTCAAATTCTTCCCTGAATGAGTTCCAATCGTAAAGGAGCGGATCATCCCTCTGCACTAATGGGACTGCCCACAGAGCTGCATCCCCCGCCAGATATGAAATGAGGAACGACACACGTGCCTGATTCGTGGTAAACGCCTTGGCTTTGCAATTGAAGTGTAACATGACTTGTGTAAGAAACACTTGAATTTTATTTGCATCGCCATAATATCGTTCAGGGGGTGCTAAAGGTATAGGCGTGGGTACTTCTACCGTGATAGGGTGAGGTTGATACAGTGAAGCCCCCCCTATATCGAAAGGGTTTCTTTGTAAACAATCTACCTTAGCCTGTAAGTTTGCAGTTTCTAATCTAGAGGCCGCCAGATCTTGTTGTAACACCTGTAGTGTGGCCAACACATCCTCAAAGGTAGCCATGTCTGAGCAGAGAATACGATCAGGAGGAGTTAAATCCGTGGGCCGAGTATTCTGTCAGACTCCTCAACTCCTCAGGATCGGAACGATGCTCAGTATGGTCCACCTCTCGATAGCTTCAAGTCTGAGTGATGTTATAGCGCAGAACAGTGAAGCGATCAAGCGAGGGAAGGAAAGGGAGGGAACAGCAGGGAAGGAGACCTGAAATGACACAAAAACAAGGTATAGGATCAACGTCTAAAGACTAGCTCCCTTCTCTACTCCCCCACCCGTTTAATGACCTGGATGCAATGAAGTAACTACCTGTAAAGAAAAAGAAAGGACGTATGTGGTTCCAATTGATCCAGCTCAATGTGTTCCTCCCAGAATAGGAGGCAGGCAAGAGCAAGACCCCGTCACAACAAGGGATATATATGAAACACTACAGAGAAGAAGATAACACCTGGTTTAGAGACCTGAAGTGTGCGTACCATCCTCTCTATGCGTAACCCTCCCCCTCATAGTTTATCCAAAATGAAGGGACACATACCCAGATTCTCCTCTGGTTTGGCTTCACAGAGGTTGTATGAGACCGACTTGGCTCATCCACAATCCCCTGCTTAAAATGGGTACACAAACAGAAATCACGAGTAGAGAAACTTAGGTCTTTGAGTAATTAATTATTTCACAAAAGTTTGTCTGATTCGGTGTTGACTACCCACACACTCACCCGGGTAGCGTGGTGCTAGGTAACACACCTTCTAGCTTGCACAAGTTTGTTGGTCGCCTCTGAAGGACTCCTCTGTTTGACGCACAGGAAGCCTGGGGCTCCCCAACACACAAGTAAAAAATACTCCAACCACACCTGGTGGTAATGTTGTAATATCTTTTACACTCTGTTTAAACGATAATGATATATATCTACAATGCACCTTTGCACTGGTATCCCTTCTACTCGAAGGAGACCACAAACGTGTGTCTCACCAACGAGGAGGAACACCTAGTGCCTGGGGTTTGTTTACCGTACTCTCAATCAACACGCTTACTTCAGAAGCGAAGAACATAAGGGATAGTTGCTCCGGTTTCAATCCCCTCTTTTCTCGCAATAGGCTTTTTTCCCCATATTGTATATGCTGGTATCAGCAGTGGTGCAGCCGCACCCTTACCAGACCCGCACTCGAGACTTCCAATAGCGTTCCGAGACCGGTGTTCCCTCTCCGGGGCTCTGGCCTTGAAGATCCACACGAGGTACCAGACTGCGTCCCTGTTCTGAGGCGCCAGCCGCTGAACTCCACACCGGCACTCCTGAAACAACAGGAACGAAGGAACGAAGGAACGAAGGAATGCAAAATGCCTGACAACCTCTTCGCGACCCAGCTTACAGAATACTCGGCAACGCCGCAGGGGCGGAAGTATGCTCATATACCTTCCGCTGTTCTGCGTGCCGGCCGCGCTGCCACCAGTGCTCATGGGACTTGTAGTCTTTGCGCCTTTTCAGCGCTGATCGTGTAAAACAAGACAGGACTCAGTACGAGACCTGACACTAACATGTAATGGAAGGAGCATCTCCTAACTCAAAAAAAATATTTGGAGGTGAAAGACAAAACCCTGTATTTGGTCTTGCTTATTGGCGTGGCTGCCGCCCACATTAGCTTTATCATGAAGGAACAAGCATTTTGCAACAGGAGTGTTGGTGTGTAAAGAGTTTGGGGCCCAGGGTACTTATCTGAATGAGCTTGTCATCTTGTACTGTTTATGTATGAGAATGATGCTAGCTACAAAGCAACAGAACCGTGCAAACAAGCAAGGTTTACAGTCAATCAACCAGACAAAAAGGGGGTTAGGGCAGAGATACAGCATTAAATAAGGTTGTCTACAGTGGAGACGAGATGTCCCGTTTTTCATTACTATGAATCCAGGTCTTCCTTGTCACAGTCCATATCTGCATGAGTTTTCTCCTGTTACTGAGCAAACAAAAATAAACTACTAGCATGGTCGACTTCTACTTCCAATTAGTGGCATTAAGAAGGCTTTTTATAACAAACTTCCTGAAGGTACCAAAGATACCAAAGATAGCTTAAAACCTAATATTTGTAATGACAATTACCAGTAAATAACCGGGGTCATTGACTGCATGTCCTGCTTTCTTGTCCTGTTCCATACCTGTAGGAGTACCTACTCAAGCAGAATATCAAGCGGAAAAATGAGGTATGATACAAGTGAAAAAAGAAATGCATAAGTATACCAAAGAATGCAACACCCTGTTAGGTTTTAATTGGCCTAAAAAAGAAATTCAAACACGCTCAACAAATTTTTGAACTTTCACTCCAAAACCTGAAGAAAAACATCCACCCACTTGTAGTCTGTAATGAGTCATAAACGTGTATGGAGTTGCCCAAACGGCTGCTGCACAGATATCCTTAATGGATGCTCCCTTAAAAGATCCAAAGGATGTAGACATACCACATGTTGACTTGCTTTGAACAACCCCATGTAAAACCGTACCCTCCTTCTCAAAATCTAGACTGATAGTCTGTTTCAGCCATCTGCCTAACATGAATGCAAATGGTGTCAAAAGTCATAAACAATAATCCATCTATCTCAAGGGAGCTGTCCAGTCAATATAAATGGATAGCACATGATCTAAGCCTCTTCTTTAACAAAACTTGGAGAAAAATGGAAGATGAGCAAAATCAAATCCTGGGGAATATATTGTGGATTGATCTTTGGGCAAGAATGACTGATCCGGTCTTAGTACACACTTATCTGAAAAAACATTAAAGCGATTAATCAGTGTACAACAAAACACCAAGTTGACCATATTTACCCCTGAACAAATGCCTACGAGGAAGAGAACTTTATAAAATATAAACTTAATCTCAACAGTCAAAAGAGGTTCAAAAGGAGAAGACTGTAGAGCCTTTAGCACCAAAGGGAGATCCCTATTTGGAATAGGAGAATGTAAAAGTAGTCTTTTCAAGAAAAAATAGTTTCAGAAGTACCCATCTCTTGAACAATCAATTATCCAAGCTGGAGCACAAGAATTTGGCTGAAAACCTTTACATTCCCCCATTTTGATAAAGAAGCCAATGACTAATATATGCCTTCACAGTAGCTGAGCATCTGAAATGCTGACTAATGCTGAACAACAACAGTGAGATTCTACATTCAGGCTCTCACAGTCCAAACTCTCAGATATGGTTGCAATAATGCTGCTAGGACGAGGTGTAGAACAGCCATCAGGTAGGATCTATGGGAAAACTCCAAATAGGACAGAAAGTCTCAGAAAGACAGGATCAAAGGTGATGGGGCCAAATAGAGAATGCCAAAAACACCTATGCATTGTCATATTGAAACGTTTTAATTATTCATGGCATTTAGGCAAACAGTGAGAATGTATTTTGCAGACCCTGAGGCCTGTGAATTAATAGAGTCTTCACTGCCCATGGCTTTGGAGAATGGACCATGTAGCAGAACAGAAGTAAAAGGTCATTTTCCACTGATACATACAAGTCCAACCATGAAATTCCACAGCTCTGTTTTATTCTCCTGTACAGAGAGAATTGAAGTCACCAGGTTATCCACCTGGCAGTTTTCCCTTCCAGGCACATAAACTGCACTGAGTTGGACCAGATTCCAGCCCAAAAATATCTCCTGTGCTGCTTGACACAATTCTATGAAATCTGTTGCCCCTTGCTTGCTTGTGGAAGGTCTGGTTACCAGATTATCTGTCCAAACATGGACTGAATGCCATTTCAGAAACTGAGTAAAATGTTGTAGGGCTAAAGCCCTGATAGCCTTCCAGTTCAAAGATTTCTAATCATCCTGCTCTTCACATTTGTCTTGATCTCCTCTGAATCAAATGTTGCTCTTCAACCCACTGCACTCACGTCTGTAGTCACTATCTTTGGAAAAGAGAGAAGAAATCCCTTGTTCAGATTTTCTGAAGTAGGCCACCACTAAAGATTGTGAGAAACATGAGGTGGCACTGGTACTAGCTATTTTACAGCTGTGAGAACTGTCGTGAGAAAATACCCCTTTCTGTGTGGTCATCCCCATATTTTGCTGAATTGTATTGATATTTTTAGACTCTGCACACTGAGGCACTGCTGTTCCATGCTCAGTGTGTGTGCTCTCACCCCTACAATGTGTAAAAATTGCCTAGTCCCTGATTATTTAACTTCATTAGAAGGCTAAAACATATGGTACACAAAATACACCTATGACATAGATAGTTAAATGTCACCTGTGCACTGCTGCATTTATTTTGCCATCCACAAATGTAACAAGGAAAGCATGACATTAGACCTTCCAGTGTAGCCTGACTGCTTCAGAATAAACCAGCAGCCTGACCTTTCAACATAACCATTTTGTCTGGAGGAAACCTTCCTGTTAAATAAAGTCATCTCTCTGGAAGGTTCTTAACCCACAAGGTATGGTGCCTAGTATTTATAAAAGGATCATGTAGGGATGCAAGGTTGCCATGTCTCTACAGTGACAAGGCCCCAAAGCTATTTTCATTGTGCCTGTTCTATGAGAATACTAGAGTACAGATTCACGTATTATTTCTGCTATCTCAAGTTGGGGACCACCTAGAAAAATAATTTAAACTCTCTTATTTTAATATTGTAAGTGACCACTGAAAAAGGGACTGCTCATTATCCTGGCCACACCTCAGAGTGGGCACACATGCTCCGCATAAGGGGAGAAGGGTTGCCCCATCTTGTATTTTGGAAATAAGGTGTGCTGTGGGATTGCTTACAGTAAGGCAAACAGAAGCTGCTGCAACAGTGGGTAGGGTGTCCTCTGTGAACTTTTATCCCATTGGTTAATGAAGAGCCAAGATTTACCCCCCCACTCAGTAGCTGGTGCCAAGGAAAAATGTGGCAACCTCAAAGAACCAACTGCAGAACACTTTCTGGACCTGTTGAACAACAGAAGAAGGTCTTGGGATGCTTGTGTTCCAGGTCAGGGAGGGCCTGGCCTGACAGTTCAGGCTGGACTTTTTCTTTTGGAGCAGGGTCAAGACTGATTTGCATTTGGCTGAGTCCAAACTGAAATTGAATGGTGAGCAAAAGGATGATGAGTTGAGATGCTATCCCGAGCGATTTCCAGTCGTTAGACAAATTGTGAGCATTTTTCTCATCAACGTTTGTGTGTTTGAATAATGAACGAAGTACTTTAACCACAGTTTGAGACCTGTGAGGAGATCTGAAGGGCTGGACCTGCTCCACTTACACACAGGACAAAGCGTTGTACTTTAAGGATACTTTGGCTGACCTCCTGTATGGCTAGAGACAGAACGAGGTGCAAGAGAACATTTTATTAAAGTGCCTAGATGACCAGTAGCGATTGAACCTTTTATGAATTCTGCTGTTTTCCTTTGTCTGATACCCTGAGAGTGTCTACGTAACTCCTCTGAGGTCCTATTGGCCTTAGTTGTGTACTTGAGGTAGCTTGGGAACCAGGAAAAAGTTTAGTCTCACACAAAACCAAATGGCAGAACCTGCAACAGATAATTGAACTCCTTGGACACAGAAACACAGAAATTGCTGTGAGTTCTTGTGTATCGGTGAGTATAAATAGGCATCAAAGAGATCGATGGATGCCTAGAAATCCCCTTTCACAAGTGTCAAAATGTTTATGAAAGAAATCATCTGAAAACTTTGATAAGGGATGAACAAATTCACTCTTTTCTGGTTTAACAGAGGTCTGAAAAATGTCTTACAAGTTTAATAAATGGATTTACCTTTCCCTCAAATTTACTATAGGGAGATCTCCACCCTGGTGGTAAGATCTCTGTATGGTAAAGTGTGGAGACAATTTAAAAAGTTTAGTAAAGATAGAACATTTAGAATTTTTCTTTAATGTTAAATGATGATGAAAATGAATTTGCTATGATTATTTTAAAATTAGAATTAAAGAAAATATGCTATAGCACTATTAAATTAATTTTTAATAAAAATACACTTAAATATATTAAATTAAATGATATTTATTTTTCTCAAGTTAGAATTTGAAAAGAAATTCCTACCAAGAGTAAAAAAAGTACATTTCTTTATGTATTAATAATAATTTAAAGTGTTGTATGAAAATAATTAAATATATTCAAATTAAATTTGCTGCAATTTATTGTTACATTAATTTTTATATTCACCAAAGGCTGTTAAAACATTGTACAATAAAAATGCAATATTTATGTTTTTATATATTTTGTAACATTAAATTATAAATATTTATATTTTTTTAAATTTTAAATAATTATATTTAATATAACATTTCCCATTGGTTTAAATTTAAGTCCATGCCTTCAGTATTTTGTATGGAAGGGTGTTGACTGGTGTATGTGTAAACTTTTGAGTACATTTGCGCTCAGATTTTGTGAATAGCCAAAAGTAGTAAAATTAATCAAAATTGTAGGAGTAAATTGCACGTGCAAATTACTCCTCAACTGTAAGTTACTGTTGTGAACAACCCTTCTTATGTATATTTTACCCATGGGGCACAGTTGGATAGCTGAAGCGTGGCAACGAACATAAAAAAAACTGAAGTGTGATATGAGCAGGCCTCTTTGGATTGTGCTGAGGTTCTGTAACAGGGGTATACCCATGCAGGTGAGGAAGGGGAATAAAATAAAGTAAAATAATATTGAATTAAATTAAATTAAATTAAAATAAAATAAAATTAAATTAAATTAAATTAAATTAAATTTAATTTAATTTATTTAATTTCTTCAGCCATGATCTCACATCGAGACGTTAGCCAGAGAGGATGGGTTTTTTGAATCGATCAGGTTTTGGATCTTTTCTGAAGTGACTATGGGATGGAGCTTGGTCGATCTTGACTGGGTTGGTGAGTAGCAGGAGATATATCATCTCACACCGTTCAAAGAGCCTGCCCATATTCTCTATAAAAAAAGCGTGTAAAGTGGTTTTACTTTAAGAAACGACAAGCAGCCAATTGCTTTCATAGTAATTGTTTCTCTATTAAAATTTCAAGATGTTAAATAAATGACTTCAATGTATGGCGTCTTGGCAATAGAAAATGGACATTAAGTACTATGAACAAGACGTCTTTGCATATAAATTGTTCTTAATTAGAAACAGGGAACGCGTTGGGTTTCATATCAAATGAAATAGGATATTTCAATCAACCCCTGGTGGTGAACATAAGCGTAATAAAAAGCAATTAACGTATGAGAAATATTTGCCAGTCTATCCACTCTTCTCTTATGGGAATAGAACACCCCCCAACGTTGTCTGCAATGAACATGTCCCATGGTTTAATTAAAATTGCCTGTATCTCTATAAAACTAATACTTATATTTTTGCCTCCATCCATCAATCTGATGTGCTCCTGTTGTTAGCATCTGCTGCGTGAATCTGACAACAGATTGGTTTGTGTGGGGGTGAAATAGATAGAGGGTGTGACTCGCTCATCAAATGTGCTAATTCTTGTGATATAGATCATGGTAGATGAGGGTGGTTGGCAATCAGGATACATTTCTACTTCATTAAAATGTCACAAGTCAATTACATATTTCACTCATGTCGCAGACAGGTTGTTCATCTGTTGTGTTATATTAGTTTCACTTGCAGCAACTAGTTCATCTAAAATCGCTAGTGCACCTTTATGTTGGTTGCTCTCAAATTTTAGAGTTCGCAGTTTCTTCCGCAGGTTTAAGCTTGTATCTCGTAATGCTCTGCAGTATTTATGGGGTCTGAACAACTTGGTGAGGTAGAGTGACATGCTAGCCCGAAGAAATGGGCTTAATAGACACGCTCGTGGATTAAGCTTCCATATTACTTTAACTAAACAGCAATTGTTAATTTTTATACTTCACTAGGTATATTTCCAACAGTTTCTCCTTTGATTTAAGCGTATTTTGTAGATTACAAGCAGAGATTTGTCAATGATATATGTATATACATATTCACCACTAAAACTCATGGAGCATACATAAAAGCATTGAGACTTGATAATACAAACATTGGTTGCTTAATGTAGAAAGACAACTAGTAATACGAATTGGATTAAGTAATCGCATCCTTTAATTACTTTTTTCACGTACGCTAAGCTGATGAGTTGTATAACATATATTTTAGCACTCTATATGCTACACTGAGGTTGACTTCATGACAATCATGCTGATCAGGTGCCACTGTTACAGATTCTAGGCCTATTGAACCTACACAATTGAAAAGCTCCTGCATTTTCAAGCCATTCGTGTGTTCATACAATCTCCACCCTTTTCAGTCGTCAAGCGTCTATCACTCATTGCTGTTGGTCATTAGCAGTTATTGGCCTTTCCGCCATTTCGCACCCTCATTTACAGTGTGGGCCCATAAATGTGGGACGGGCACTTAACAGTTATAATTGCCTTCTGTAAAGGGTATTGACAGCCAATAATATTTTGAGTATTATGCAACAGTACTTTAATGAGGAAGACACTTGAATGGGTCATGAAGGCAGCACTGAAAGATTCTGACTGCCCGTAAATGACTATACAGAGATCCAATTTTTTTAAGTGGAGATTCTATTAGTTAATCTCACTCTGTGTGAAACATATCTATTGTTTAAAACAATGTTTATTTCCTTTACCTAGTTCAAATAAAGCTGGGATTTTAGGCCCAGATTCTCAAAGGTTCAGCGTCGGGTTAGCGTTACTTTTGTAACGCTAAACGTTTTTGGAATTCACAAACCAACACAAATTGATATTTGCATTGGTTTGTATGGAAAAGTAATGCAAAGCTGCACAAAATGCTGCTTTACATTACTTTGTGTCAAGGGGCATTACATGGGTGGTACATGGGCATACCCGTGCTATCACCCATGCTTTTTGATGCTAAACCCTATTCCCAAACATCAGAAGAAATGGTTTATGCCACTCAAAAGCAGGCGTTAAACGGAGAAATGATTTCATTCTCCGTGGTTTTCCTACTTTGCATGTGTGCTGTACTGTACAGTACCCATACAACGTAGGAAAAGCTTTTTCACTTGTCCAAGCATTGTATTTTGTACAGGAAGGATAGCCTTCCTGTACAAATCCTTTGCTAGACTCAGACACACACTCTAGTGCTATGGTGTGTGTGTGGCTCTCGCCAGCTACCCTAGGGAGAGGGGAGGAGAGAGCCATTTCTGTGTGACTATGGTGCTCTCCTTCTCTTTCCCTGTCACCCAATGCAGCACAGCATATTCGAGTGCTGCACTGCCTCAGCTTTCAGGATCTGGGCGTCAGGGGCATATTTACAATGAAATGGAACAGCATGTGTGCCACATGCAATTTTGCTGCACTGAGCTGCATCATTTAAAAGACACAGGGATGCACCGTATTTACATGAAAACGGTGCACCCCTGTGCTCTCCTCTGCACCGGCACACAAACAGCAGCCGTGCGGCAATGCAGGCATCCTTGCACATTGTGCTAGAGTGCCTGCGTTGCAGCGACGATTAGGTTTATGCATGAAGGGACACATTCCTGCACAAAAACAATCATCAATGGCGTTTTGCTCTTTCTATGTGTGCTGCAAAATGCAGCACACATAGAAAGAGCAAGAAACAAGGAGAAATAAAAGTATTTCTCTTCATTGCGCCACTTTAACGTATCCTTGTAAATCTGGGACAATGTCAGAAAGCCATGAGTGTTGCTTGGGCACACTCACAGCAACGCCCATGACAAGGCCGTTTGACGCAGAGCACTGCGTGAAAGAGGGCCATATTTACAAGGCTGTGTAAAGCCACTTTGTAAATATGGGCCAGCACACAGTGCCACCGGAGTGTTAAATAGAGTGACGCTCCGGTGGTGGAAGGGTCTTGAAAATATGCCCCTTATGGGCCGATTCCGATCTCGGCTGGTAGGGCACCGAATCGGATTCGGCTGAACCGGATCCGATTTGGAGCCCTCTTTCCCGACCGATTCGTACGTGCGTCCGGCCGAGCGAGTACGATGCGAGCGCACGCGAAATCGCCGACCGACTTGTTCGCGGGTCCGAAGCGCTCCGACCGACTCGCACGGACACGACTTGCACCGCGCGATGGAGACGTTCCCCGGCCGGGCAAGTACGATGCGCGCTGCGAGCAGTCCGACCGACTCGCGCCGTCCGGCTCGAAAGAGCAGTCGGAGCTGCACTTTGGGGGTCCGTGTCGGACCCACCTGTACGCGTAGCCGCGTGAGTCGCACACAGGGGGGACCCATGGGTCCCCCCTACCTGTGCATGTACGCCGCGAGTCGCTTCGAGGCGTACCCGCTGTAGGGGGCACCCTTGTTCACCTCGCACCCATTGGGTCAATGTGAGCCCGCGTACGCGTTGTACGTCCGGTTCCCATTGACTCAATGGGAGTCCGACCGACTCGAGTCAGATTGCATGCGTGCGCATCGTACTCGTTCGGTCGGACTGTCAGAGTCCGATTCGGTCGGAAATCTCTCCGGGTCCGGCTCGGTCGGAGAGATTTCCGGCCTGAATCGGAATCGGCCCCTGAGTGTTTAAGGACAGCACAATTTACAGCCTGTAGGTTTGTTATCATTCCTGACTTTCTCGACCAAATATCACTATTAAGTAGCATCATGTTCCGAGCCCTAGATGACTGGAATTTTATACTTTACCCATTAACAGAATTGATAATTCGAGGCTTGACAGCACATTGTTTCTCCTCACAGATTGCAATGGACATACATTTAACCCAGGATTTTACATGAATGCACCTGCAGTCATCCAAAACTTAACTTTGTCATTTGATTTGTCCATCCTTTTATTTCCATCATCTCAGGGCAACCAGTGTGCTACTCTGCTTTAATCAGGACGGCTAGAAATCATCTGTACACATCGCTTGGTCATGTTGGCTATCCTCATTACTCCTCCGAACACTCTTGTGGATCTGAAGGACAAACGCCTTCACTGAAAAGAAGCGTTACAACTATTTTCCAACCAAGAAATTTTCAAGAACAAACGATCATCAGCAACACCAGAGCACTGCCCCATAAAGCATCCTGGTCCACCCCCCAAACCTAAACAGTTGAAACAGCAAAAGAGTTTGGAAACCAAGAGGCAGAAAAACAAATTCCTGTCACTAAATAAAAATATTTAACGCTGCGCTAAAATTAATTAAAGGCAGTTCCTAAAGCAAACCAAGCCTTCTTGAATCAATAGATTACCATAATTGGAGATCTACTACTGCCATTTTTCTAC
Source organism: Calotriton arnoldi (assembly GCA_963921515.1). Lineage (NCBI taxonomy): Eukaryota > Metazoa > Chordata > Amphibia > Caudata > Salamandridae > Calotriton > Calotriton arnoldi. The sequence goes on along the minus strand of CAWUFW010009961.1, from coordinate 247,570 downwards.
TGTCTTGAACTGTTGTCACCAGTACCCCGATTGCACCCTCCAAATAGCTGTTTTATATCCTAAATAATTAATTGCTTGATGAAAGCCTAAAGATTCATCAGTCATTGATCATGACTGATATCAAGCAGTGATTGCCCCCATAATATTCAATGATCAGTGAAGGACCTACATGTTGCTTGTTAAACTCTTAGAGTTCCAAGTCTGTTGACAATATTGTTCCTCTTTTCAGTTTTAATTCGACTCACTCCTTCAGGGACAATGCACTTGTTTGGTAGTCAAAGTAGTAAATTCATCTTTTTTCCCCGTGTAATGTGATCTAACTTGTTGAATCTAAAGTCTACGGGGCATATTAGCAAGAACGGCGTTAAAATTATCGCCGCTTTAGGAAACTGCCGCTAGAGCGGCGATAATGGGCTTGATAATATGCCCTTGAGAATACCAATAGAAGCCCAGGATCACAGCAGAACATGGGCTTCTATTGGTATTCTCAAGGGCATATTATCAAGCCCATTATCGCCGCTTTAGTGGCAGTTTCCTGCCGCTAAAGCGGCGATAATTTTAACGCCGTTCTTGCTAATATGCCCCTACCAGTCCTAGACCCCTTCTCACACCACATCTTAAAGAAAAGCAAGCTCTCCACCATGGAACAATCTATGTATCAGTCACTTATCACCCTTCCTCTATTTGCGAATCCTCTAAAGAAACTATTATTAACCAAAGGCAAATCTTCCTCATCCTCAGAAGGCACTTGTCCGGTTTGGATATTGACCCCTTCATAGTAATGTAACCATTGGGCATTTGATATTACTCTCTTATCTATATTCATAAGGGAGCTGCCTCTCCACTGGTGCTTCTGGAGTGCTGTGATGCCTTAGACATTGCAGACCCTGCTATTGTGCATTTGTCCTGTGAGTTAAGCACTTTAGAGTCTAAACCCAGTTGGTTTAATTCTTTCCTAGCAAACCATGCTGTAGGACGGTGGCTCTCTATATAGTGCACTAAAATGAAGTACACTGTGCAGAGAGTCCAGTGGATCCCTTATTGGTAGACAGAGGTAAAAGTAGATAACACTAATGCCCATTTTGTGGTAGTGTGGGCGAGCAGTTAGGCTTATTAGAGGGTAATGCTAAGCATTTGTTGTACTCACAGAGGCAATAAATGAGACCCACACTCAAGAATAAATCCAAGACCAATTAGTAAATATAACATTGATTTTTATAATACTTTTCAGACCAAGAACTTTGTTCTAAGGTAGGCACTTTTTAAGTTATGGATTTCTAAAGTTCGCAAAAAAAATCACTATTGTGCGCAATTACGCACAATAGAAGTCAATGGGAGAAAATAGGAAAAAGCATAGAAAATCACACAGTGGATTCTTGAGGTTCACCTTCTGGATTTGGGTAAGTAGCAAGACCAGGTCCAATTATGTTCCAGAAGCAGAAGTTCGGTAGTGTCCCGGATTCGGCTGGGAGCAGGGTGCTGAGATCGTTGGTAGCAGGAGCTATGGAGAAGGGAGCCAACTACACACTGCACAGGAAGACTTAAAGGTAAGTCTGAGGGATCCCTCTCCTGGAAGCAGGCCGCAAGGGCACAGGAGCACAGCTGGTTTGTCGTTACCCAGGCCAGGTGGAGTGGGTGCAGAGCAGATAGAGCAGCCAAGCATCGTGCGTCGAGATGGTTCTTGCAGTCAGGGACAGGCAGGTTGCAGAGGCTATTCCAGGACAGCGGGCCACTCATAAAGTGGGTCTCAGGAATCTCAAAGTCCGTCAATGGGTGTCTGTGTCCTGTGTCATAGGAGTCCAGATTGGACTCTTTTTTCTTGGTCTTTGGTGTAGGGGGTACAGTACCCCAGGTATTGGTGCGGCACAGCTCTGGTAGGTCCTGTTGTCCTCCCACTTTGTGGAGGGACAGATCTTGCCCTTCAGAGCAGATGTACCTCTTCTCGCTTGGGTGCTGCATCGGAGTCGCCCGGGAGCAGCATATCGATAACTGGACTTCGCAGTTCTGTGCCTGCAGGCTACAGGGGAGTAGCACCTCTACACCAAGGGATGTTCTTAGGAAGTTGTCAAAGGCTGGAGGTGCTCCAGGGTTCTTGGAGGCCTCACAGTTGCAGGATGAGACAGCAGGCCACAATAGCTGAGTCCTGAAAGCAGCCATCAGGGTTTGGCACCAATTTTATGCAGCAGGTCTTCAGTTCTTGAGTCAACAGCTCTTCTTTGTCCATTTTTCTTCTTGGGTCCATTGAGTCTAAGTTGCTAGGTCCAAGGATGCCACCTGAATACTAAATTTAGGGGTGGTGGTAGCCAATGGGCTACCAACCTTTAGAGTGTCTACACCCTCTAAGTGACCACTACCTGTGGGAAGGGGCACTACCCTAGCCCTGATAGATTAATTCCCGCCATTACAAGATGGAGGGATTGGAAGTGTTGTGCTCATATCACCTGCCCCACCTTAGAGGTGGTGCTGGCTGCATGTGGGCACACCTCATAATTTAACTAATTTTCCCACCAAATGTAGAGTAGGACAGGGGAGTTGGCATTCTCCACTAGTTTGAGCTTCCTGGGTCACATTTCAAAGGTGGTATTGTCTTTAAAGCTTCCCACCCAGAAAGACCATCCAGTCCGAGGGGAATGGTGTGAAACACCTCTGCCCAGTGCAGGCTTTGTTCCTGGACTCTGAGAGCACTGGCCCTCACCCCATGAGGTCAGAAACATGTCTGGTGGTGGCAGGCTGGCTAAGACTGGTCCAAGACCTAGGGGAGAGGAGTTGGCCTAACGGCTAGGGCGGTCGACCTCGAATCTGGGGAACTGGGTTCGAGTCTCGGCAATGAGGCTGAACATCCTGTGATTCTGGGCAAATCACTTAATCTCCCCGTGCCCAGCAAAAATGAATGTGTCCTCATGTAACACAACTGGTGCTATGTAAAGCGCTCTGATACCCGATACCTTCGGGTCAAGTTTGCGCTATATAAAACTCTGTTAAATAAATAAAAAAAAAAAAAAAACAAGACCACACCAGTGCTTGGTAGGTTTTCAGGGGACCCTCTAAAGGCTCTCCTGTGTGCATTTATTATTAAATCCAACATTGACATCAGTGATGATTTATAAAGAAGATATGTTTGGTACCAAACATCTTGGGGTACAGTGAAACCATCAAGGAGCTAGGAAACTCGTAATGACAAGTATCCAGCCCATGTACTCTCTATGACTTCCCTGTGCACTTACAATATCCCAGAATTAACTTGATAATGTAGGGTAATATCTGCTCATGCAGATGTGTCCGCACATGAGATATAGTGCACCCTTTCTTAGTACTGTAAGGCCTGCAATAGGGGTGACTTACCTATACCTCATAAAGTGTATGGGGGCATGGGACACAGGGCTGTGTGCCATACAGAATTTTCGATTTTCTCTGCACCAAGACATGCAGCCTTCAATGGCAGTGTGCATGGTCTTGGTGAGGGGTGCTTGGGGTGGCACAATTTGAGCCACAACCTCAGTGGACCCTCTTCAGTAGCCATGCCCTTGGTACCAAGGGTACCATTTACTAGGAACTTACAGGGGTTGCTGACCTTGTGCCAACTGTGGTATAGTTTTAGGAAAGAGATCTGGTACTGGGAACCTGGTTAGCAGGTACACAGTGCACTTTCAATTAAAAATCACATCAGGCAAAAAGTGGGGGCTAGCCATGCCAAAAGAGGCATTTTACTACACATACATAAAAAGTCTAATTGGTGCATTCGACCCTGAGGTCATCAGGTTAGTCTATGAGGTCCCTCACGGCTTCCTGCAGTCACGGGCCACATTTATCATATACCTCCATCCTTTGTTCAGTCTTTATAAAAACTTACATTGCCATCCAATCTTACACCAACGATCCACAGGTATATGGTACTGAACCAGTTAAAGCTTGCAAATAAGACATGAGTTACATCCAATCCTGGATTACTGCAAATTCTTTACAACTTAGCAGTTCTGTTGCAGAGGGTTAACAGTGGTCCTTTTGTGACAGCCCTTTCAGTGCCTGGAATCTTTAGCCTTGAATTTTATTTGGCTCATAAATATAGGCCGCAGAGTGTAATTGTGGATTCTACCATCACACTTGCCCCAGAGATTACTTGTGCAGTAATAAAAATCTTGTTTGCAACTGAGGCGCATACAATATACTTTTCCACAGCTTACAATGAGCCATCAGTCACAATGTCTACACCAGCTAGCCCTGGCCTGTCTGACTGCTAAAATACTCCCCCTTGCCCCTCCCTTCATGTTAGGGTGCAAAGATAAAACCCTGCTGAAGGTGGCTAAATAAATTATTACCAGTCAGGGTAATGGTTCCTTTCAAATTAAGCCCATTCATATTGGAACTAATTTCATTTGAAACTAAAGCTCTCCACATCCTTGGCAATTTCAGGAAAAAGAATTAAGAGCAGTTTGTTTGTTAGTCGGTGCTTGAAAGGCTAAGCCTAAGGTACTAGTTATCCTCAGTCAGTCAGGAAAATCACACACTATCATTTGTCAAGTCTGAAGTATTAGGCAGCCACAACCATCAACAAAACGTCAGCAAACAGTGCATTTCTTTTCAATACACACTGTCACATCCAATTAGTCTACACCGTGGTAAAAGGAGCTAGGACAATAATGGAAATTTGCTTAGTACAGCTTTGGAACTACCGTCACACAATCCAAATAGGACTTAAAAAAAGCTGGTTTAAAAATTTCAAAGATTACAGAACAAAGTGATGAAACTACACACAAATCTCAAGAATCATGTTAAAAATGGTATGGCTAAAAGGAGTTATCTGTCTCTGTGTGGAACAAAATAACAAAATCAAGATTCTGTGCACTGTGCACAAGGCTTTATTTGGCAAACAACACAGGTATTTTTAGAAACAATAGTCGTCTGTTTAGTTTTAGAGAACCATCGGGAGAATATATCTCCCGGTTGACGGTTATAGCTGTTTTGATGCCTAGATATGGTGAAATTTTTAATGTAAGGTGTAGGTGTTGTTAGTTGTTTTGCAATTAACAAAATAATTTTACAAGTAATATCCTCACAACTGCGAGTCTCCGCACTTGTGGCGGAGACTACGCACATAAGATAGGCAGTTATAAAGATTCCTATTTATAGAGAGGGGGGGGGACAGTAGGAGCTGATTGTTAGGTCCAGTGACCCTTGCTCCCGATTGATAACTAGTACAATAAAGGGAGTCACTGTTCCTTGTAAAGGGAAATCAAAGAAAGAAGTTTTGTCCTGTGCTACTCTATGTGTGGGGATAGTGTGTCCTCATCATGATGCCCTCACACACCCCGAAAGATGTCATGCTTCATCATAGGGCTTGTTGCTCCTCGTCGGGCCGGCGCTGCAATGCCCTACGGGTCCCCCGAAAGGTCTCTTTATCGGAGATCTTTTGATGAAGAAGCCGTATGGGTGCGTGCGTGTAAGTGGTAGTGAGGTCTCAAGTAGTGTTTTTTAAAAAATGACTGGAGGGGGTGAATATTATTTATTAAGGTGATCCCTCTGTCATTGTTAAAAGGTGTGTGGTGCTGCTCTGGGGGATATTATGTCCCTAGGTAGCTAGATATACGTCTCTAATGGGCGTATAAGGTGGTCGACATGTTTCACGCTCTCTGTGGCCTCAGGCGGTCCAAAGCGTTTCTTCAGGACCAAGGTAAGTTTAGGTATCACTAGCGGCCTGGATTTGACCCGTGCTGCTAGGTTAATGAGAGGGAGTAGCGTCCCCCTTATTTTTACAATTAATGCCTCATGAGATTGGTGAGGGCAGTCGGGAGGGTTCTCCCATTTAGCTGTGCCGGTACACCTGCCTGCCTCTCTCCATCTCCGCCGAAGACGCTACTCCCTCTCATTAACCTAGCAGCACGGGTCAAATCCAGGCCGCTAGTGATACCTAAACTTACCTTGGTCCTGAAGAAACGCTTTGGACCTCCTGAGGCCACAGAGAGCGTGAAACATGTCGACCACCTTATACGCCCATTAGAGACGTATATCTAGCTACCTAGGGACATAATATCCCCCAGAGCAGCACCACACACCTTTTAACAATGACAGAGGGATCACCTTAATAAATAATATTCACTCCCCTCTAGTCATTTTTTTAAAACACTACTTGAGACCTCACTACCACTCACACGCACGCACCCATACGGCTTCTTCATCAAAAGATCTCCGATAAAGAGACCCTTCGGGGACCCGTAGGGCATTGCAGCGCCGGCCCGACGAGGAGCAACAAGCCCTATGATGAAGCATGACATCCTTCGGGGTGTGTGAGGGCATCATGATGAGGACACACTATCCCCACACATAGAGTAGCACAGGACAAAACTTCATTCTTTGATTTCCTTTACAAGGAACAGTGACTCCCTTTATTGTACTAGTTATAAAGATACTACTCGTAAAATTCCTTTGTGCATTGCAAAAAATCGCAAACGTACACAAAAGTGCAAGTTTACCTTCGTGAATTAGGCCTTTAGGGCCATATGTATCAAGCATTATTGCGATCGCAAACGCTGCGATTCGCAAAAATACAGCGTTTGCGATCGCAAAAATGCCCACTGCGATGTATGAAGCATGATCGCAGTGCAAAATTGCCAATCGCAAAGTTAGCGATTCGCAGTTTTTCTGCGAAGGAGTTTCTGCGAATAAAATTGTGAATTCGCAATTTGCATAATTTTTCCTTGCGAATATCGCAAATTAATAAATCGCATTTTGCCAATTCGCAACGAAATGTATTAAAAAATCGCTAATTGCGATTTCACGAAATTCGCAATTTTGCACCTCGCAATTACCACCAACTCAGAGTAGGTGGTAACCAGGTGCAACCTATATAAACTGGCCCAGAATGCCACAGTGGTCTTTCACAATGACTGCACTCTACGTCATTGCGAGGAGGCTGAGGAACAGAGCTGCTGCCCAGGGAAGGAGGCGCCAGGAGAGGATATTCAGGGCACGCAACACCTTGTTAATGCAAACTCCAGAGGAGATACAGGAGAAATACAGGCTGCACCCAGACAGCATCCTAGATCTCATTGAGGAGTTGAAGCCCATGCTAGAGCACCCCACACGCAGGACACGCACCATCCCCACCCATGTGCAGGTCCTCTGCTCACTGCATTTGCTTGCGTCTGGGAGCTTCCAGGGGGTCATAGCAGCAGCAGGAGGGGTCACACAGAGTAGCCTTTTGCGCTTCTTTCATGCGTTCCTGGATGCCATGATGCTGCGGATGCATCACCACATCCAGTTCACAAACACGCAGCAGGCACTCGACCAAACCATGCAGGGGTTCTACCAGATCGCCTGTTTCCCCTATGTCATCGGCTGCATCGATGGCCTCTCCCCACCATCCCAGACTGAGTATGTGTATAGGAATCGGAAATGCTATCACTCCCTGAATATTCAGGTAGTCTGCAATGCTGCCCATGTAATCACAGACATCGTGGCCAAATATCCAGGGAGCACACACGATTCCTACATCTTCCGTCACAGTGGGCTACACCGTCGGCACGTGGCTGGTGAGTTCGGAGATGGCTACTTACTGGGTAAATCCATGGCTCACATCCATACATGGGATGAAGGACAGGACAGGGAGGGCAGTGTGTGACCCATGTTTTCCCCACCCTGCAGGTGACAGTGCGTATGCGGTGAGGGAGTACATCCTGATGCCCTATCTCAATCCTACAACTGCTGCCGAACGGCTATTCAACAACGCCCACAGGTCCACACGTGGTGTCATCGAATGCACATTTGGCATCCTGAAAAGCCGATTCCGGTGCCTCCACAAGAGTGGTGGTGCCCTACAATACAGCCCGCTGACCTGCTGCAAAATCGTGGTGGCTTGTGCAATGCTGCACAACGTTGCAACAAAGAAGGGCACCCCAGTGGAGCTGACCGACTCAGAGTCGTCGGACGAGGAGGGACCAGCTCCCCGTGCAGGACCAGCAGGTGGTGTTGGGGCAGCTGCCGGACGCCAGAGACGGCAGGAGATTACGCGCAACTATTTCTAGGTGGGCAATAATGACACAATGCAAGGTATTGGTGCACAACTGTGTTTATTCCCTTCACAGCAGGAAAGTTAACTTCACATAGCCTGATGTGCACACTATGTCAGACAACAGTAGGTAGCACTTGTTCACACCACAGTGCAAGTCTTCCAACATGATATGAGTCAATATGCAATGGGTTGCCTCACCCAGTGCTATGTCCCACTCATGCCACTTCAGCGCCGGCGTGCACAGCTTGTTGCTCCTCCCGCATGGTTCACACCATCCTCCCCTGTGCCATCGTGTGATCTCCCCTGACGCGCGCTGCGACGTCTGTCTTGTGGGAGGGGGGGAGTGATGCTGCTCCTGCTGGACTGCCCATCCTCTTCCAGTGAGCTGAGGGGTCCTGTCCCACCCATGGCTGCTGCCCGCAGCTGATCAGCAGCATGCGTGACCTGCACAAGCCCCCTTGCGACATCCTGGCTGCAGTGTGCCAGCTCATGCTGCATGCTGACACAACGACGTGCCAGCACAGATGTGGCTGTGGACATACGGTTCACTGCCTTGGTGTAAAGGTCCTGCCGCTTGTAGTAGCACTGTCTCTCTCTGCGCCTGTCTGCACGGTCTCGCCGCATCTCTGCGCACATCACTTCCATTGTGCTAGCCATGGCCATGACACCATCCCTAATTTGGGTCAGATTAGTGTTCTGTGCTGCTAGTTTGCGCTCATTGCCTCGCGGTTCATAGAGTTAGTGGCACCTATAGAGCTGAGCGGGTGTGCAGCCTGCGATGATGCCGTGTGCACTGATATGATCTCTGCCATTGCAAAATCAAGACCCAGAATCACGTGTGTGACCTGGTGGCCATTGGGGCGGGGCTGCATGATGTGGAGGCTGCCAAGGTCGCGAACCCCGGGCTTGGAGCTTGCACCGGCACGTGGTGGACCCTCTTGGAGACACTCTGGTGGCGGAAGGTGAGCAGTGAGGCCTGGGTGCGCTGGGGCGGGCAAACACCGCTGGGCGGTGGGAGGGGCTGGGGTGCAGCAGCCTGTGTGCGCAGGGGCGGCCAAGCGATGATGGCGTGTGCAATGATATGTACTCTGCCATTCATAAATCTGGACTCTGTTTCAGATAAGGGATCTGGTGGACTGCAGTGTATACCGGCACGTGGTTGGAGACACACCGGTGGCAGCAGGTGAGCAGTGAGGCCTGGGTCCGCAGTGTCGGCACTCTCTCTCCCTCTCCCTCTCTTCCTTTCACTGTCTCTCTCCCTTCCTCTGTTACTCTCTCACTCCTTCTCCCTCTCTTCCTTTCACCGTCTCTCTCTCTTCCTCTGTTACTCTCTCTCTCCTTCTCCCTCTCTTCCTTTCACTGTCTCTCTCTCTTCCTCTGTTACTTTCTCTCTCCCTCTCCCTCTCTTCCTTTCACTGTCTCTCTCTCTTCCTCTGTTTCTCTCTCTCTCTCCTTCTCCCTCTCTCCCCCTTTCTCTCTCCCTCTCTTTCACTCTCTCTCTCTCTCTCCCTTTCTTTCTCTCTCTCTTTCTCTCTCTCTCTTTCCTTTGATGAGCGCATGACACACCTTCTTATCTTGAATTTTGTCTTGCAGGCTGTGTCTTACAGATTGTCCAGAGAAGACCCGCCATGACTCTTCCGAATAGTTGTTTTGAGTTAAATTTCAATAAAATAATTTGTTTCCAAATTCAAAGATGAATGAATGATTCTCCTTTTTCTGACCACACATGAATGTTGATTGTTGTACTTGTGCGACATCAGGCGAATTGTTTTGTTCATGATTTCGTAAAGTTGATGTAAAATATCTTTGTCCGGGGTAGGGCCCCGGTGGGGGATCCTGGGGGCGGGGGGTGGCGGTGGGTGTTGTGGCTCTCTTGGGTGTCTGGCTGCATGATCAGTAGCTCCATGGCATCTGTTGTTCTTCTGGTGTGGCTGTGGGCTGGGCTCCCATTTCTGGTGCAGGTTATCGTCCGACTTAATACCAGGAAAGAGCAGGTGTTAATTCCCTGCTGCTAACGCGCCTTATCGCATGTTTTGTGATCTTATCGCCGATCTGGCTGGTCGTTGAGAATGTTGCGAAGTGGTGTTGTCGCGGGTTTTTGCATGGGAACGCCTACTCTGCATCTCATTAGCGTTAGTTGCCGGTGTCATCAGTGGCGATGTTTTTTGCGGCTGTTATCACGGGAAAACTGGTGATATCGGCTGTTAGCACCAACTGGTGAATAGGGCGATAAATCTATCGCCACTTTGGCTGCTATAAAGTGCCGCTAACTCGGCGATAAGTCCTTAAGAATATGCCCCGTAATGTTTTCTTTATTTTTATGTACAGTAGTTAGTTTTTCTCAAATGCCAATTCTGCATGTGCAGCGTGAGTCTCTTTAATTTATGAGTTTGCACTTCAAGAGCTTTTGACTTGAAGCAAAAACAGAAGCAAATTAACATTAAACTGGATAAACACCTTATCTGAGGTTTGGAACCATATTAAGACAAAAGCTGTGTGGCACCAACGTTGAACAAAATGCATGTTAGTATGGCCCCATCAACATCTTAGTTTGAAGCATAAACTAACCACTCACACCCTAATGCACTCAAAATAGATCACAGCAGTTAACATACTTGTATGTTCATACTGATACCCAAGGGAATGGCATTCCATCCATAACTGGTGAGATTAAATCAATCGAAAAGCAACAAATGTGTTGAGTTTTGTTATGGTGGTGCAGTTGAATATTCTTATTGGATTATGTTTTCGTTAGATTTTTCCCATAAGTCTCATATCGCTAGTTGTCATTCCTCTTTTGAGCCTCCTCTTTAAAGGTTTGCCTTATTGTCAATTTTTTAAAAATATATCGTAAGAACAAAAACAAATGGCTGTCTCATAAAGACCTGCGCCTGCTCCGGACAGAGCCTGTTCTTTACCACATTTTTACAAATTTGTATTGGTAAAATACTATTTGACCCAATCTGGAATGAATAAAAGTAGCCCCTGGTTTGCTTCATTCTCATTGTCAGAGAGACATAGCTTTGGTCAGACACAAGGGAGCTCCTAGTATAATTCAAAGCATTACCCTTTCAGGCTTAGAGTGCTGAATAAATTATGCAAAAAAAAGAAGCAGGGAACTCCGAGTAGATCATATGTTTTAAAAGGCTACTTTAAATGGAACACTCTACAACACTAACAAAACTCCAAAACAGCTCATCTCAAATGTCTCCACCAAAAAAAGAAAAAAAGAGAGAAAGAGATAGAGAGAGAGAGAGAGAGAGAGAGAGAGAGAGAGAGAGAGAGGGAGAGAGAGACTTGCCCAATGTTAGATTCCGCAAGCGGATTCAAGTTAGCAGTATGAGACACAAAATTCCAAGTATTGCCCACTACTATGAGATAGGGTTCTTAGTCTGTGATGGAGAGTTGGTCTCCCAAAAGACAATGACATTCCAGTGAACATGGTTGACATCAAGTCCTTGCTCCAAGGTCTTTGGCAACAGTTGAGATACCGCTGAAACAGTTCACAGTACAACTACAATTATTGCATGTACAATAAAGATGGAAAATCCTGTAAGAGTTGGTATTTTCCAGTGAATGACAGCACTGTAGTAACAAATTTAATATATAAATGTATGTACAAAAAATAGTAATCAAATGAAGCAAAAAACAACTCTAAGAAATGTAGTTGTAACAATAGATACACAATTTGGACTCAAGATATAGTTTGTGAACCATGCTATCCCTCAGCCAAAGGCCTAGCTTTACTGTGAGCACTAGGGAAAAATTATATAACTAAATAACTATTAAAGAGGCTTAACATGATTGGAGTTAAGAGTTACAGTGCTCATATTCAAAGGACACGTACCTAAAACCATGCTTGTCTCCTGGACTAGACCTAAGATTTTCCAGCTCATGAAAACGTGGAACCATCCTTAAATTGGTTTCCTTGGGACTCTAAATCAATGGCTTTACATCCAAGGGGGACAAATATTAATACCCGGAAGAGAACAGTCAGGGTATGATTCCACAGGCTCAAGAGCACACAACAGAACCAAGTAGCATATTCTGAAGTTATCAGGCTAGTTCAAGTAACCTTGATGGTGGTCGTCCAAAGCAGGATAGGATCAGGGAACCTCAATTGTGACTTTGGAGCCTTATACAGAAACTTAGCCAAGTAGGTGGGAGACTAAACTGTGTGACCTCCTACAGGTAGATGTTACAGCAAACAAATGATGGACGGAATGCTGACAATGCAAACATTCTCCCCCAGTCAAAAGATCTGGGTTAAATCCATCGTTCTTTTGCTCACTACGCCACCCCAGTTTGGACCCAGCCATATGCAAATCAGTCTTGACCCTGTGCCCCATGGGAACAGTCCAGACCGAACTGCCAGGCCAGGTCCTCCCTGGACCGGAAACAAGCATCCTGGGACCGGTTTCAGGGTATGTCACCCTTCTTCAGCCAGGCTAGCTTGAATCCAGTGGCGCAGTGAGCAAGGGACCCACGTCTGGGCATACCCATCCCACTTAGGGCGAAAAGTGTTACACCAAACAAATGATGGACGGAATGCTGACAATGCAAACATTCTCCCCCAGTCAAAAGATCTGGGTTAAATCCATCGTTCTTTTGCTCACTACGCCACCCCAGTTTGGACCCAGCCATATGCAGATCAGTCTTGACCCTGTGCCCCATGGGAACAGTCCAGACCGAACTGCCAGGCCAGGTCCTCCCAGGACCAGAAACAAGCATCCTGGGACCGGTTTCAGGGTATGTCACCCTTCTTCAGCCAGGCTAGCTTGAATCCAGTGGCGCAGTGAGCAAGGGACCCACGTCTGGGCATACCCATCCCACTTAGGGCGAAAAGTGTTACAGCAAACAAATGATGGACGGAATGCTGACAATGCAAACATTCTCCCCCAGTCAAAAGATCTGGGTTAAATCCATCGTTCTTTTGCTCACTACGCCACCCCAGTTTGGACCCAGCCATATGCAAATCAGTCTTGACCCTGTGCCCCATGGGAACAGTCCAGACCGAACTGCCAGGCCAGGTCCTCCCTGGACCGGAAACAAGCATCCTGGGACCGGTTTCAGGGTATGTCACCCTTCTTCAGCCAGGCTAGCTTGAATCCAGTGGCGCAATGAGCAAGGGACCCACGTCTGGACATACCCATCCCACTTAGGGCGAAAAGTGTTACAGCAAACAAATGATGGACGGAATGCTGACAATGCAAACATTCTCCCCCAGTCAAAAGATCTGGGTTAAATACATCGTTCTTTTGCTCACTACGCCAGTTCGGTCTGGACTGTTCCCATGAGGCACAGGGTCAAGACTGATTTGCATATGGCTGGGTTCAAGCTGGAATGGCATGGTGAGCAAAAAAACGATGGATTTAGGCCCAGATCTCTGTACTGGGGTGAATGTATGACATTGTTCTGCATTCTGTCCATCAACTGTTGTTTTTGCTCCTACAGGTAGATGCCATTGGGTGGCACTCTAATGCAAGTGTACAGTGCCACACAATTGAAACAAATAATATATAAATTGTCCTTGCAAGGTCGTAGTATGCTCATTGCTCACCAGAGAAGTCACCAATGAGGTCACTCGAATATGATGGTAAGGGGCATATTTACAGGAAAGTGGCAAAGCGTGTCGTTAAGCCAAGAAGGCTAACACGCTCCGTCACTTTAGAAACGCAGGGCCCTGGGTTTCCCCCTGTGCTGGTGCTAAATTTAGCTGCCTAGCACCAATGCAGGCACCCTTGCACTATGCAAGGGTGCTTGTGTTGGTGGTAGTGATTGTTTATGAGCAGGAAGGTGTCCCTTCTGCACAGAACCAATCTTTGAATGGCATGGCATTTTGTAACTTCTATGTGTGCTGCTTAATGCAGCACACGTAGAAGTTGCAAAACGTTTTTCTTTTTTTAAATGATTGTTTATATGGAGAAAGGACACCTTCCTGCACATAAACAATCAGTGGCATTTTGCAGTTTCTATGTGTGCTGCACAATGCAGCCACATGTAACCAGCAGAAACGAGCAGAAATAAAATATTTCTCCTCATTGCGCCAGAGTAAGACCAGGTTTTCCCTGTTCTTAATTTTGGCACTGGCCCATATTTACGCCACACTTGTAAATATGGGGCAGTGTCAAAATCAATGGGTGTTGTGGAGGAATGCCCACAGCAACACACATTGCCCTACCCCTTTCACGCTAAGTATAGCATGAAAGGGAGCCTTATTTACAAGGCAGCGTTAAGCAAAGTTAAGTGGCTTAACACTGCCTTGTAGATAAGGCGAAGCCCCTATCACCACCACAAAGTCATGGACAGTGGCGTTGTGGTGGTGATAGGTGCTTGTAAATATTCCCTCTAAATGTTTTAAAGAAGCACTCCTCTAGTGTTTAGTAAGCTTTAGAGAGAGCCTCTCAGCAATCTTTGTCTATGCCACTTAGCTTCACGGGCTGGCTGATGTCTTCAAAGCAGTGCACATTTCCAAAGCTGTTTTCACAAACTTTTATGGCAAAACCGGCAAGCAAATTTAGAGATTTCATGCTAGTTGGGCTTTCAAAATAAGTATTTTACATGTGAGGATACTTTGCGTTGAGTCACTTGTGGGGGAAAAGCAACACAACATACACACTTACGTAGACAATATGCTCCTACGTTTCCAGGGTGACACTGGTTCAGAGCACTTATGAGTAAAATGTAACAAAAGTTAGCAATTGCATTCAAAATGCTTAGAAGTTACCGGTGCCAAGTAGCACTGATGAGAAAAAACTAAGCATGTGCGTAGATGTGGGAAAAGTGGGAAAGGCTGCAAACTACAGAAAGGCCAATAATTGGGAATTAAAAAAAAACTACTTTTGCATAATAAAATCCTCACAAACCCTTGCAAGCAACACTTCAGCAAGACATTAGGGGGCATATTTACAAGCCCCTAATGCCACCACAAGGTCACTTTTCACGACTTTGTGGTGGCAATAGAAGCTTCGCCATATTTACAAGGCAGCGTTAAGCCACTTTATGGGGCTTAACTCTGCCTTGTAAATAAGGCACACTTTCACGCTACACTTAGCGTGAAAGGGGAGGGCAATGGATATTGCAGTGGGCGTTCCACCACAACACCTATTGATTTTGATTCTGCCCCTATTTACAAGGGTCGCGTAAATAGGAGGCAGCGCCAAAATTAAGACGAGGGAAAACCTGGTTTTAAACAGGCAAAATAAGGAGAAATGCTTTATTATTGATTGTTTATGTGCAGGGAGGGACACCTTCGTGCACATAAACAATCATTCCACTGCAAAGCAGACACCCTTGCACTATGGTGCCTAGTTGGTGCTAAGCAACTAAATTAGCTGTAAACACGGTGCAGCCCTGCGTTTCAGAAGTGGTGGAGCGTGGCGTTAAGCTAAGGAGACTAACGCCGCGATCCGCCACTTCTCTCGTAGATATGCCCCTAGGTTTAGTAAGAGTGACATTTGGACATCATACGGCTCCCCATTCAGGAAATAGTATAGCAGTTTCCATTGAGGGTTGTATTAACTTAGATCTTTTGCAATGTGTGGTTGAGTATCAGACGCCCACTGCCAACTGGTGCCATGACATCCTACAGGTTGAAAATCCAAAGCAACCAATGTCGAGTAGATTTTTCCTACAACATGGGGATGCTGTGCAGATATCACCATGGGCCTGCTCTGGGGCAAAACCTTGTTTACGGCCCTCACAGAAGACATGAAAACAAGGAACTCTCATTTATGAGGTTTTGCCATAGGGCAGCACTGCAGGCCTTACTGCTGTGCTGCTCTACAGCAAAAGAAAAGGGCAGGAATGCGCCATATCTATTAGATTAATCCAGCCCCCTTGTATTTTCTGTTAACTTAATTCTCCCTTCATAATTAGGCGCTGATTAAACACGCCAGATGGTGTCCCCCATATCTGCCTTTGAATTGACAGGCACACCAGCTCACAGTAAGCGTGCGCCTTCTTTCCTTCCTCGCGCATCTACTTGTATGGTCATCACGATTAACAATCCTTGACAGGTTCTCACATGGCCTTCTCCTCATGAGACCACTGTAATTCACGCAACGTATCGGCGCGTACCTGGTTGTTTTCGAGACACGGCCTTTTTTCATAGTCACTAGATCCTCCTTCGCCAGAGCATGCCACATGCATTCTGGTTCACATCTTTCCTTGAACCTCTTTCTGGTATTACTTAGAGGCTTACTTGGTCACGGCCAATTCATGTACGTCACCTGAAATAAATTGAATCAAATTATGTGTATCACTCTCTCCCTCTGCATAATTTTTGTCTTTTTCTCCCCTTTTTTCCCCCCCTCCTTTTCCCTAATTCTTTCTCGCCTTCATTGTATGGTTTAAGTAATTGAGCTATTTAATACAGGCATGTCATTATCAATGTCCTGAAGATGATCCCACTGATTTAAAAAGGGATCGAAACGTCGTCGACAACTGTACACCATATACATTGGCTATATTATAATGCTTAATTTGTAATGGTGTGCGCAACGTAATTTGTCTGTTGTATTTATATCCAATGTAATTACAGACACGGTTTTCTTGCCTGAACCCCTTCCCTTATGTTGTTTGTAAAATGTACGTCAGCAGGACGCAGGCTGTGTCCCGCTTGTAAATTCTTGTCTTAATGGTTTTATACAATCACTGTATATTAATAAACTGTCCGGCTGGACAGACAATATAGTACTGACTGGGTCTATATTTAACTTTATATTTCATCGAATTGTCTAGGGACCACTGTCCTCTAAAATATATCTATTAGATACAGCGCATTCCTGTCCTTTTCCCCGGCGCCGGCACACAATGGGCTGCTGTGCGCCAACGCAGGCACCTTTGCACCATGGTGCAAGGACGCCTGCGTTGCGGGGATGATTATTTTTGCACAGGAAGGGAAACCTTCCTGCGCAAAAACAATCACAAGAGGCTTTTTCTTCTTTCTATGTGTGCTGCAGAATGCAGTACACATAGAAAAAGGAAAAACGAGGATAAATAAAGATATTTCTCATTGTGGTGCATCCCTTACGCCTCCCTGGGGAGACGTACATTTTTGGCGCTGCCTCAGATTTACGATTTCTTGTAAATCTGGAGCAGTGTCAAAATACCATGGATGTTGCTGGGAACGCCCCAGCAACACCCATTGCCCATCCCTTTAACACAGAAAACTGCGTTAAAGGGAACGATATTTACGAGGCAGCAATAAGCCTAAAAAAGTGGCTTAGTGCTGCCTCGTAAATATGCAGCAGGCACCTGCGTCACAGAATGTCACAAAAAGTGACATTCTAGTTGCGAAAGGGGCCTCATAAATGAGGTCCTAAGGGGCTTATTTACAAGCCCCTTGCGCCGCCGGTGATATGGGTAAATGTGACGTACTGGCGGCGAAAGGGCTAGTAAATAGGCCCCTAAAATTGGACAATAGGGAGCAAGGGGATTTCCTCATAGTTATTATATAGGTAGTGGCTATCAATCATTTTCACCAGTTTAAGCTGAAAAGATGATTGTGATCCGAAAATAGGAACCCCAACAGCAGGTGAACCAAATGTGATAGATATGAGCCCTTTGTCCTCGCTTCTTCTGATGTTTCTAATCATTATTTCAATAACAGTGCCTAGTATGTCCGAGACTATTCACATTCATTAAAATACAATGCTAATAAATTAACAAGGTTTCATTTTCACAGGTCAGCCTGCATTAGGAAGCACTCTTAGGTTCCATGATTCCATGATTAAATGCTGCTACCACACAGGGTCCGTGTAATGGGTTATTGAGTAAAAACGAGGAGAAATAAAAGTATTTCTCGTTGTTGCACCAATCTAACTCCTGCTATTCAGTGGCGTTAGTTTTTGGCGCTGCCTCAGATTTACACATCCTTGTAAATCTGGGGCAGCGTCAAAAAGCAATAGGTTGTGTAGTGTAATGCCCATAGCAACACTCATTCCACTCCCCTTTCACGCAGATACCTGCGTAAAAGTGTACAATGTTTGCAAAGCAGCGTTAAGCCATGCAAAGCGGATTAACACTGCTTTGTAAATACAAAGCAGGGCATTTGAGCCACTGGAGTGTCCTAAAAAGTGATGCTCCTGTGGGGCAATACCCTTGAAAATATGCCCTTAGGGGGTATTTTTACAAAGAAAGGACTCAGTGTGGCGCTGCAAGCAATTTAGCTGCGCTGCATCATTTAAATAATGCAGGGATGCACTGTATTTACATGAATATGGCACACCCTTGTGATTTCCTTTGCACTGCAGGCACCATGCAAGGGTGTCTGTGCTGAAGGGATGATTGTTTATGTGCAGGAAGGGACATTTGTTTAGTTTGCAGATACAAGCATTATCACTCCCTTTGTCCCAGCTTTCAGGTCTCTTTGAATACAGTGTCATAAGCACCGGGATACCACTTTTTGAGGTCACTTTGTGGGCTATACAAGTTCTAAATGAAAAGATATGCCTTCTGAGACAAAAGGCAAGTTAGAAGTATCAGTTTGGTGTGTAGCAAGATGTGGAATTTTGATAAAATAATTAAATTTTAAGAAACTGCAGCAAACTTGATGGTAGTGTCAAGCGCTTTAATTAGCTCGTAATAATGCAGCCAGGGCATCCATCTTGTTGGCTACGGAGTATGCCCTTTATGTTATGATGTATGCCAAATTATTGTTCGTATATTCTCTGTCCCTCTGTCCCCAATTATCTATGTAACCACCACCCAGAAGGTTAATATGTAGGCCCATACTTAAGGTTAAAAAGCATTTCCTTTGGAAGTGCTACCTCGATTATTAATCACAACTCCATCAAGCACAGTTGGCAATTTACACAAGTTAGTGTGAAAAAAAGGAAACCAAAAGGAAATGTGTAACATAGTCTAGTTCGGCTGTTAAGCATTCTAATATCATACACACAAAAGGTAACCGGATGGTAACCTAACTAGAATATAAATATGCTTGTGCAAAAACAAAACCAAGAGAAGGGCATTTGCTTTTTAAAGACGAGAACCCTCACTCACCTTTTGGGTGACATGCTTCATCATTGGGTTCCTCTTACACACAGTGCCCGCAAGGTGCACTGTGTGGGCTACAACTCTCCCGCAGGAGAGGAGCGTGAGGTGTTTTATCACTCCAATGTCTAGTGTGAGTGAGGGCAGAGTGCAAAAATAATATCAAAAGTGAATTAAAACCATCTCATATGGGGAAATAGTTTAATAAGTATCCCCTATGGATAGAATTAAAAACCAGTGTGAACGATAGGGGTAAGGATGTTCCCTATCCGACTAGGTCAACATGTTTCTGCCCAGATGACCAGAGGTTCGCGGCATTCTTCAGGACCAATGTCTTGTCACTCTGCTCAATTTGTGATAAACGAAAAAGAAAAAGCATTCTAATATCCCTGGGCCTGGTTTGTGCTTTAAAAATTGAAAGAAACACCCCATTGTACTGCTAGATTGGCATTAAACGGAGTATGGTTTTGGTTTGCACCCCACCCTGCATTCCATTTGGCATTTCCTTCAAGGTGGTAGCAGGGATTTTTTATAAGAATATTTGGCGACTAGCCTGACGAAGAGAATTATTAAGTGACAGAGATTGAGGAATGTGATAGCATGTGCATTACAGGTACCTGTGGCATGATGTTTTCCCCCCATATTTTACCGCCACAGCAGACACATTGCATTTGGTCATATGATTCAAAGGCAAATTGGGCAACTCATTGAACTGATTCTAATTTCTAAAATAAAAAGTGAACAACATTTACAACTTTGACACGGATTGAGTTTCTGATCAATGTCAGCCCAGCACATGCACTTAGAATATTTCTTCTGGGCAAAGAAGACTATTTGATATGTGCATTAGTAGTAGTCGATATTGATCTCCCAGTATTAGGGTCATACCAGAACCATTTGTCATGCTAGGTTTGAAACAGCGGCAGTGATTTACACCAACCACAATCACTGTTCTGTAATGTCAGGCATCATGTTTAAGTTGCTCTCATTCACAGTTTTCTTAAACTCAATCATCACAATGCAATACTGACTAACTTTTAGAAGGACCCTCTTACGCATACTCTCTCCCACTGACAGCGTTGTCACCTGTGCACTATTTACACCATGGGTACTTGCAAACATTTTCCCAGGGGCCAATAAGTTTGGTCTGTGATGTGACCGATGGCCACACTGATGCCATGTGTTGAAGGCTCGGGCGAGGGGATTGAGGGGGGATTGGCAGTAAGGTAGGTGTAGGCGAAACAAAGGTTACGCATCTACTGGCTAAACTGAACAATGTGAAACCAGAAAACCTGGGATTAATACTGGATTACCCACTTTTCCATTTTATGTGATTCTAGGCAATTGTTCAATTTCATGGTCACATATAAGAGGACCTCGAAATACATGATTGCAAGGTGGGTGCTGTACAAAACCTGTTCCTGTGTTTGATTTAATAAACTATTATGTTGTTCATGTATGATTGGGACCCGGGCCACCCAAAAAAGGCACATAACAACTGACTTGCCACTTTAGTTCACTATTGGTGTTATTGTCAAGGTAGGGGGAAGAATTGATCATTTTAAATTCATGTTTGAAAACTATCACTTTTAAATTAATAATTCTAAATTCACTGATATAATCAGTAGTATTAAGGTGAAAAGGTTCTTCACGTTAATTAAATGCACTTTTTGAATTTTGAAGAGGCTGTCATAATTTACCACTTTTGCTGCAAGATGTCTTTAAAAATTAAGGTGTTTCTTAAGTTAAGTGCAGGACTCCCTGGTTACTTCCTTTCTTTAACACCAATGAACCTTGAAATAAATGATTGCCTGTTTATTTAATATATTTTTATTGTTAGTGCTGAATCAAGTAAACAGAAGCCCAGTGCTCCTCTTGACCAGGGGGCCGCATTTAAAGGTTAGGGGGACCTCATGGGCCTTACTTTGCGCATATATGATTTACACTCATGTCATTAACTCATTTCCTCCACCCACTGACCACTGAAATATGGTTGGCTAGAAGGTCACAGTACGCACAGCTCTACCTGCCCTACTCCATTTCGGTTATCCTAGTTATTTGACACATTTCATTTTAGCACTCTGCTCCTAAAAATCTGGGCCATTTTCATCCTACCCGTCCTCGGGGTCTCTCACAAAACACACCTCACAAGTCGTGAATACCTTCTGAACGGCCTATTGGGCACATCTTTGGATTCATTGATGGTGCATGAGATTTAAATCGCCATAAATGCAAGTTGCTTGTCTGTCTTCACTATTCACCATCTCAAATAATGGTGTCAAATATCTACACCCCAACCTCACACAATCTCACACATTTGTGTATATTTTAACCACTAGAGCAGTTTTTATCCGACGTACCTTCATTGTTCTTATGAACCTCTTATCGTTTTTAAATGCTACAGTTGCTAACAAATTAATACAAATGTGAATAAAAGAAGTATATCATCATATAAAACAACACTTTTTAGTTCATTTTAATTTAGAAGAGTAAGAAGAATGAAGCCAGGTGACAGACCGAGATTTTGAACCGATAAGGTGTTTGAGTAATTTACTGTCTGACAGAAGCCAGCTCAAGAAAATTTAATCAAGCTGCTCAAAGGTACAGTACCTAAGTTGGAAAATGTCAGTGACAAGATACCATGTATAACTAACGAGACCATGGCACAGATTTACAAAGAGTTGGCACAACGCGGGCAGCAAGCAAAGTTGTTGCGCTGCATTGCGTGAATGAGTGAGAGCAGAACTGTGCATGAACTGTGCCATATCCCCAAAGAAGTTTCACAGTGCTG
Organism: Calotriton arnoldi; assembly: GCA_963921515.1. Classification (NCBI taxonomy): domain Eukaryota; kingdom Metazoa; phylum Chordata; class Amphibia; order Caudata; family Salamandridae; genus Calotriton; species Calotriton arnoldi. Next base: position 225,776 of record CAWUFW010009961.1, on the reverse strand, counting down.
CACTCTGCCTGCACTGGCACAATTTCATCAGCCCTGCACCAATACAAGCAGCCTTGTGCCATAGTGCAATGGTGTCTGCATTGTGATCAGCATCGTTTTTGCGGAGAAAGGAGTCCCTTCTTGCACAAAAACTATGCATTAGGGCAATTTATTTTTTGTATATATGCTTTACAATTCAGCACACATGCAACAAATCAAAAACAAGGAGAGAAGGGTGGAGGCTGGCTTTTTCTGAAGTTGGCCATCTGATTTTGAAACTCAAATGTTCCATGAGGCTCTGGGGAAGCCTGCTCAATGATCGGGCGGCGTGCATCACAGCAAACACTGGGTGGGGACTCTCTCCCACGACATTATGGGGTGCCCGACTAACAACCACTGAGCTCAGATGACCGGGGTTGCAGCACACACCCTGAAAATGACAGCGTCCACCATATTCAGAATGAGGGCGGCGCAGGGACGTGCCCACATGAGGGCACCTCTGTGACTCTGGTAATCCACCCATGGTGAGCCTAGGGGGACAGGGCAAAGTGTGAGCATGTGGAGGCGAGGGCCACCCCATAAGCGTCTCTGCTGCCAGGCAGAGGGCATGATTATGCAAGGGCAAGGAGCTCAGCAACCCTCACCTTAGGACCTAACAGCATGGGCCACTATTATATCATAGCGATACCAAAGTGGATGATGGACGGAGTGTTAGAGCAAATCAAACACTCACCCCCAGTCAACTGATCTGGGTTTAATCCATCATCATTCTTTAGCTCACTCCACCACCCCAGTTCAGACATGGCCATATGCAAATCAGTCTGACCCCGTGCCTCATGGGAACAGTCCAGCCCGAACTGCTAAGCCATGTCATCCCTGGACCGGAACAAGCATCCTGGGACCGGTTTCGGTTCAGAACCTCATCAGCCAGGCTATCTTGAATCCAGTGGCAAAGTGAGCAAGGGACCCACGTCTGGGCATACCCTGCCAACTTAGGGCGAACAAAGCGATACCAAAGGGATGATGGACGGAGCGTTAGAGCAAATCAAACACTCACCCCCAGTCAACTGATCTGGGTTTAATCCATCATCATTCTTTAGCTCACTCCACCACCCCAGTTCAGACATGGCCAAATGCAAATCAGTCTGACCCCGTGCCTCATGGGAACAGTCCAGCCCGAACTGCCAAGCCATGTCTTTCCTGGACCGGAAACAAGCATCCTGGGACTGGATTCAAGATAGCCTGGCTGATGAGGGTTTTGAACCCGAAACCGGTCCCAGGATGCTTGTTTCCAGTCCAGGGAAGACATGGCTTGGCAGTTCGGGCTGGACTGTTCCCATGAGGCACAGGGTCAGACTGATTTGCATATGGCCATGTCTGAACTGGGGTGGTGGAGTGAGCTAAAGAATGATGATGGATTAAACCCAGATCAGTTGACTGGGGGTGAGTGTTTGATTTGCTCTAACGCTCCATCCATCATCCCCTTTGATATCGCTTTGTTCGCCCTAAGTTGGCAGGATATGCCCAGACGTGGGTCCCTTGCTCACTTTGCCACTGGATTCAAGATAGCCTGGCTGATGAGCGTTTTGAACCCGAAACCGGTCCCAGGATGCTTGTTTCCGGTAAAGGGAAGACATTGGTTAGCAGTTCGGGCTGGACTGTTCCCATGAGGCACAGGGTCAGACTGATTTGCATATGGCCATGTCTGAACTGGGGTGGTGGAGTGAGCTAAAGAATGATGATGGATTAAACCCAGATCAGTTGACTGGGGGTGAGTGTTTGATTTGCTCTAACGCTCCGTCCATCATCCCCTTTGGTATCGCTTTGTTTGCCCTAAGTTGGCAGGGTATGCCCAGACGTGGGTCCCTTGCTCACTTTGCCACTGGATTCAAGATAGCCTGGCTGATGAGGGTTTTGAACCCGAAACCGGTCCCAGGATGCTTGTTTCCGGTCCAGGAAAGACATGGCTTGGCAGTTCGGGCTGGACTGTTCCCATGAGGCACAGGGTCAGACTGATTTGCATATGGCCATGTCTGAACTGGGGTGGTGGAGTGAGCTAAAGAATGATGATGGATTAAACCCAGATCAGTTGACTGGGGGTGAGTGTTTGATTTGCTCTAACGCTCCATCCATCATCCCCTTTGGTATCGCTTTGTTCGCCCTAAGTTGGCAGGGTATGCCCAGACGTGGGTCCCTTGCTCACTTTGCCACTGGATTCAAGATAGCCTGGCTGATGAGGGTTTTGAACCCGAAACCGGTCCCAGGATGCTTGTTTCCGGTCCAGGGAAGACATGGCTTGGCAGTTCGGGCTGGACTGTTCCCATGAGGCACAGGGTGAGACTGATTTGCATATGGCCATGTCTGAACTGGGGTGGTGGAGTGAGCTAAAGAATGATGATGGATTAAACCCAGATCAGTTGACTTGGGGTGAGTGTTTGATTTGCTCTAACGCTCCGTCCATCATCCCCTTTGGTATCGCTTTGTTGGCCCTAAGTTGGCAGGGTATGCCCAGACGTGGGTCCCTTGCTCACTTTGCCACTGGATTCAAGATAGCCTGGCTGATGAGGGTTTTGAACCCGAAACCGGTCCCAGGATGCTTGTTTCCGGTCCAGGGAAGACATGGCTTGGCAGTTCAGGCTGGACTGATGGATTAAACCCAGATCAGTTGACTGGGGGTGAGTGTTTGATTTGCTCTAACGCTCCGTCCATCATCCCCTTTGGTATCACTATTATATCATGACAGTAACAGGGCCCTTCTGGGGACCCAAAAGCACCTGAAGTGTTACGCATCGTGGCCATACCGTCCTTGGGACCCCGCTCTTACTGGGACCCCGACCTTCATGCTCTGCTGTGAGCATGAACCCTGAGGTGGTGGACCGTTCCCATGACACACCCACCCTGGAGCCCCGCCATGATTACCGATGCACCAGGGGCTAATCTTGATGTCTAGTGCTGGAGGGACTCACTATGCCTAACAGCAAACTGAATATCATAGTCCTCAGGAGGCATGAGCCAGCCTCAAATAGTTCTTTGAGTTGCTTCCTCTCTACGGATGCCACCCAAAAAGGGCCCTTCAACACTTTCAGAACTAAGAAGCTCCCTCAAATGGAGCAGCAAGGGCTGCAGTAGTGCTGAGAGTGGTTGCTGAAAGTACAGGTGCAGCGATGGGTGGCAAAAACAGCGGAATACCTGAGCACCTTTCTCCAGACCTCAACTAGTAAGTCCGATGAGCTGGCCCTTTCACCACACTAACCTCACCACTGCCAGGATACAGCACACAGAAAAGCCTCCCCAGCTGATGCCGGAGCCAGCCGCAAGACAATGGCCAATGGGAAGTCATTGCAATAGCTCCTCTTCACAGAGGTCATGGTGCACTGCAAGTCTACTATGCCCTCGTCATCAGGACATCATGAGTCTACAATGATGGACCTCATCCTCAAGGAAATAACCGCAGTGAGGCAGAGACTAGAACTGGGCAAATGCTTGATAATTCCAGGACCTCGTGGTATGCTGAGCTCTTTGGCCCAAGGTTGCTGATCTGGAAGATAGATAGATCTGGAAGATAGAATCAACAGGGGCAACGTTGGCTTCTTTGGCATCCTAGAAAAGATGGAACAATAGGACGTGGAACAATAGGACGTCTGGGGATTCCTCTGCAATTTGCTCCCTTGTCTTTTGGGCCTTACATTTTCTACGCCGCTGGAACTACAAAGGGCACACAAAATGTTCCCATAGAGGACTGAATCTGGCAGGAAAGCCAAACCAATCATTGCATGCTTCCCCTGCCATGAACAAGCCCGCCAGGTACTCGCCTTTACCCACAGTCATGTTTCCGCTGCATTTCACAAGATTAGCAGGTACTCGCTGCCTCTGCAAACATCGCCCATATAAATATGACGGACAAAGGATACATATCATTGTGGACTTTTTGCAAGAAGCAAGTGAAACACAGAAAGACTTCCTGGAACACTGTCCGATGCTGTGGAAATAGGACATCATATACGGAGTCCTTGAACCCGCATAGATGTGAATCACACTCAGTGGCAAATCCAAAGACTTCACAGACCCATGTGAACTTTAGTCTTTCCTGGACAGTTTGCAGGAGGCAGCCATTGACACTGCATCTCCCCTCTGTCTGGCACAGACTTTTCTCCCTTGGGCAGAGTTTCTGGGTGGACAGGCTACAAGACTGAATGCTCAGGTCCCAAATGGGAATGATAGAGCAATTAGTGGGGTGACTGAACTCACACGGGACAGGGGTCGGGATAAGTCCCACTCACCGCTCACTGTTGAAGACTGGTGTGGAACCAGACAATCTTTGTTAATTTTTACACATACCTCTGTCGGCAGGCAGATGAGTACCTGTTGCTTGCACTGTTTGTAATGTTTTCTCAGCTTGAAATGTTTAAATGTATACCTTACACTGTGTAATTTCCTCCTGACATTTTGCAAGATTGGCTACACCCAGGTATAGGGATTTTCAATACCCTCACACAGCATGCCAACGACATTGACTCTTGGGAAGAGTCAGGTCAAATTGACCTGGCACACCATGAAATACCTGAATATTTAATGAGTGCTTTTTCACAGCCCTTGTTTTTTTTGCAAATTTAAAACGCACTATCTCATTCCATTTTCTCAAACTTTTTGTGGGGGGAGATCTCCCAGAACTCTCCCTAGATGGTGTCAGGCTCACTCGCTGCAATTCAGGGCCAGTATTACACCCAGTAGCGGCTGGTGGACTTGGAAAGTTGTGGGGCGAAAGAAAATGAAGGCCGGTGGTGGGATCTTTATTTTCAGCGCAGCCCTCAGTTGGGAACATGTATCCAGACTGAGGAAAGCAGCACATGTCCTCCCCGCACCCACTAGGCACATGTCCTCCCCACACCCACTGAATACACACAGAGGCCTGCAATCAGCAGGTCCTAAACTGCGTATACACTTAGAAGTCAGATGTGCGGCACTGCATATCACAGCATTATTAGTGTATCTAGACTGTACCTATTGTATGTTGTTTTTTCTGGTTTTCCCCAGCGCCCCCAGTTTTCCCCAGCTCCCCCGGTTCTGAGTTCTACGTAGCATATTATGCACTGCACGTGTCCCGTGTGCACTACACAAACACTAACAGTACACAACCAGTGCGTAAAATAAATAATAAAGAAGTGCTTATACTCCCTATCTGTTTGCCACTGAGAAGTGTTGCATGCTCCCTTTCAAATTAAAGAGGTGCAGGTACTCAGTACCTGTTCAATTCAAGCACTGAGCACGATGAAACATGGAAACTGTGTCCCAAACCAATGCCACCACCTCAAACAACACATGTGTATCAACACCACAATGCCACAGATACAGCACCAACCCCGCTAGTCGCACTCACAAGCAAATCAGGGAACACTTGTGCAGCCTCACCTGATTGGTTTTCACATTTTTACGGCTTCAAAATTGTTGGGCCACGGATAGGTTAATTTTTTGTCGGCACAGTAGATCAAAAGATTTGAATCACAAGATGCCAAGTAGTGGGGCGATGCCCCCACGCCCCAATGGGGGAGGCGCCACTGATTACACCCCACCTCTTTCAAAAATAATCAGCCCTCACTCCAAGAGCAGAAGGTAAACAGTACCTTGATGAACACTGTTTACTTCCTGTGGCTGCCACTTGGACTTAGACTGGGAAATTACATGCTAGGTTTTTGTAAAAATTCAACAGTGCAATGTGCATTCTTCAGATTAAATAAAAAAATAAGCTAGAAACATACATTTTTAAACAGATTGCTACCATGGTTCATTATTGTGAATACATTAATGTAAGGATCTGAAAAAGCCCTTCACATCTGTGCTTTACACGTGTGATATGGTCTTTGAAACAATCTTAAATCAAAATGTTCTAACAGTAAGGAATAATGTAAGCCAACTATATAGTTCATATTCAATAGATAGTCTCCGTCAATTGATACATGTGGACATAACTGCTTTTGTTTTTTAATTCAGATCCCTATTCCCTCTCCCTTTGATTTAACAACACATTTCTTATTGCAGAATACTGTAGGGAAACTATTCAAAAGTGACAGTTTGTGATATAAAAAAGTTAGGTTCCAAGTGTTGTTGAGTGTTTTGTGGTACTGTAGCCTCTTCAGATGAACTCATGATTGTTCAAGTAATACTAAGAGAAACAAATAATGATCCCCTTGCATATCGCATCAGCACCCTAATACAAGTGTTATCTAAAACAGACATTTGTCTATGTTGTGTCATTATATTAATCATGCATTTATTATGGAACTTCCACGATGTCAATTATTATGGTATCATCAGGGTTAAATTCTCGTGACATCACTTCACAAGAATATTGCGGGCCAGAGGTATATATAATGTCACTTCCTATAAGTTCAAGGGTGTGTGATGTCACGTCCGCTACACCTGGCATATTGGTGAATCAACGTCCATGGGACTATATCTCTGAGCTTCTATTGAATTGCCTATCTATGACTTGTGAGACTCTAGACCTCTTTCTTAACTCTCCTACATAACCATTTTGTCTGTATGTTTCTGCTTAGAACCATTCAGAACTTCCAACATTCTATATGTCTGCCCCACCATCTATGTCTATCTTTTTATATCTACCTTTGACAACAGATAACTCTCTACACACTTCTGGAATTTTTTTGACATGTTTTATAACGCCTCACACAAGGCTGGTCACATTTATGTAAGTTTATCTACCTACCTAATGGCAACCAGTACAACCAGTACAAATGTAGGGGCCATATCAGGATGGGCCAAATACCTGTTTTATTGTGTGTGAGGTGTCTAAAGTTCAAACATACAGCTTGGAATTTCTCCAAGTTAATGCATGAATGTTAGACCGAACAAGTCGGAAACCAAGAGAGGCAATCCCTGCTCAATGGTTCTGACTTGCTCTGCTATAAAATGGAGCTTATTGGAGTATTTGAGCCAAGCACACTTTTTTGACTTTGGCTAACTTGTGTGTTTCTCTGTTTGTATTGTGGAGTTTTCACTTGAAGATGCTCTTCTCCACCTCCACGCTCTTTGCTAGCAAAGAAAATGCATTATGAAATCTACACACTTGGGGTCAGATTTAACAACACTTAGTACTGGTCCAAAGTCACAAAAGGTGATACATGCCAGACCAAAGTGTTGATCTGTTTTTGCTTCAATATGAAACTTAATTTGCACAGGAAAGTTGCCAAAAAGTAATACAAAGTAGTGTGTAATGTGCTGCTTTGCGTCAAGAAAACCCCCATGGGTGGTACATGGGTGTTCCTATGCTACCACCCATAGCTTTTGACTTAAAGCCCCAGCCACTGCTAATGTTAGCAAATCTGCCCTATGATTTCCGCACAAACTTCTGGATGTACATCATACATTGGCACAGTGAGTAGACTCTAGTTAGTTGATCAGACCAAGCAAGACACTGAGGTAGAGAATGCTCTACCACTCCCATATAAAAAACACACAATTTGTAAATTTGGTTTATTAGGAGGAAGTTTAAAGAGTATTTTCTCCCAAAAGCTGCTTATTAGGAGAACTGAAAAATCTGCAAACTACCAGAAAAAGCCTTTATTACAAGAAAAGTAATTACAGAATTGTAATGGGCCCTTTACCAAAGAAACTTGTTTCCACATGGTTCCCCCACCACAAGTTCATGTTCAACTCCCCTAGAGGGAGATAAGGTGGGTTTACCCCTTCTCCCCCAAAGTGACCGTTCTTCACGACCCCACTGCCTGTGTAGGGAGGCAGGGCATGTTACTGTTATTCCAGGCTGTCCATGCCTCTAACACGTCAGGACTTCCTTGAGATCAAACCAGGAAATGTACTTAATGATTCAGTTTTCAATGACATGTTGTTAGTTGTACAAAGACGAACATATTAAAACAGTGCTCTCTAATGTTTAGTTTTTGTAGAAGAAGGAAAGATCCTTCACCACATTCAACATTTTTCAGGTTGTGAAAATAATGCACGTTTGAGATGGGATGACTTTTGAGTTCAATGCCTGGACCGTCATGTAACGTGAGAAAATTCATTCCACCACACTTCCATGAAACACATTCTGCAAAATCCACCGTTGTGCAACATGCATTCATTGTTTTAGTATTTACATAAGTTTTTATCTGAATCCCTATGGAAACCCACATCATTGATATCAACAACCTACAGCCTGTGTCACCTTGTCCTACATCACTATCATGATCACATGATTGGGAAATATGTCAGCTGAGGTCATGTCAAGTACTTTTGTAGAAGACATTTCTCACATACTTTATTCTGCTCTCTTCTACCAGGGATGGCCTCGCACCCAAATCAAACTACAAACTGCATTTTTTAATACACATCCATGTGCATTATGCTTGAAACCCTATCATTGGATACACACATTGTTCTTACTTATAATTTCCTACAGTATGCAATGAAATATGTACAATTCTTTTTGTACTTTTAGAATATATTAACGAAATCTCACTAAAACCACGATAAATCAACAGCTACTCACGCAAGCATCTGATATCCAGCACTGACACCCTTTTGATGAGATAGATAACCCACAGTGGTGGTTGCACATATGATACTTACTCTTATTCAGATATAGGCACACATGAAATGTTTGGCCTCACCTTCTGGACTTGTGGAGCATACCATCTAGTTAATCATACCTACATAGTGTATTGCTAGTAAGTAGACTACGTGGAAAATTCACTATAGGTTGAGTTGTGTTCATTCAGCAATCTTACACCACAAATGGTCAAATGGTAAAATAAAAATCTCAGTATACGGAAGACATTTTGGGTATGCATAGCCATATATAACCTAATTGAAATAGATGTATGCCATTACAAAGACTATCTTTAAAACCAGAATCTTAAACAGAGAGATCACTACGGGAATCTATTCTTGCAAGAAAATAGGTTCACAGAGACAATCCTACAGAGAGTCTTCAACAAAAATGTATTTAATGAACATTGGGAATCCCAAATTAAACTGATGCAATAAATGTGTTCACAACAAAAACATAACGTATCCACCCAAAGTTACCCTGAACCTAACCCTAATTCTATCAATAACTCTAAATAAAAATATGTACTGAAAATGAGCAGAAAAGGTGAATCTTGCCCTATTTCTTTACTGTTACCCAAATTCTAACTTTAACCCTAATATTAACACTGATCACTAAAATTAAAGGTAACACGCTAAAATAATCTTTTATACTAACCCTCAAGCTATACCTTTGAAGGCCGTTTGACTCCTTTATTTGAGTGCTTTATTTTGAACAAATCTGAAAATAACTTTTTAATAGAATTTATTGTTCTTTGTAATATATTTCCTCAATGATGGTTTCTTTTTAGCATTGATTTTTTTTGTTTTATTTGGCAAACACATTTCTCTCCAGTGCTCAGTGAAAATGAGTTATGATTTTAAAACTCCAGTGCCGATATTTTAAAATAAAGTCAGCTGCCTGTGGATTTCCTGTGCAAGGGGCTCAAAGCAAGCTGCTTTTGCCATGGGTAAACACATGAACAAGTGTAGGCTGAGCCACAAAGATTGTTGTCAAACTTATCATGTGATCTACACACAGAAAGCTTTGTGGCAGAGGAGACCCAGTCTAAATTATTTGTGGCATTACCAATGATGATGCTAAACTCCTATAATTCATTTAGATCCTGAAAGGAAACACTCCTTTCCTTTTGGATAAAGTGTATGATCTGCAATCCTGTCACTGTTGTTCACTTTATGTTTAAAACTGTATGAAAATAATATTTGATTGGCACATGGTATAAGGACCAAAGTCCCTGTCTTGTACACATTTTTCTGGGTTTAGAATTTAGATCGAAAATAAGGCACATACATTATTGGAATTATTTGATACACCATTGGCAGGCAAATGAAAGGCCCTTATAAACAAATGGCTAAATCCAGGGTTGATTTGATTCTGATGTTAGAAGAAGTGGAAGAGATTATGACTTTGAAGCAGCAACTCTCTTCTAATGAAGGCATGGACACCATCAGCTTGAAAAAAAGACAGAGGAAAGACACCTGTATCCACTGTCACACAAGAGGCTCCTTTGAAGTTTGAAGAGGAAAGGGGAGAGTCTGTTTGGGGGAAGAAAAGTTCAGGGAGGTAATGCAATTACATTTCTGAAAGATTCACCATATTGGATCTGTAAACATGTTATGCAGGAGTAGGGCAGGCAGAAGGATCAGTTATGCCTATATAATACCGGGCCTCATGGTTGATTACAATGTACTCTTAATTACGCAATCGCATTATTATCGATATCAAAGAGTAACTCAGAATTACCAAAATTACTCCTATTACTCTGGCATAATTGCAATTACTCTGAGAATTAGTTAACTGTCTAGCAAGTGACCTATTATAGCCTTATAGCCTGCCATAGAGGGCTATACCGGCCATTAAAGGCGTACTCCAGCATTAAAGGCCTGAGCCGAAAGCGAGGGCCTTTTACAAGGGAGCGGGACTTTAATGGCCGGTATAGCCCAGCTATGGAGGGCTATAAGGCTATTAGAACATTCTGCCACTAGAGGGCAGAATGTTCTAACAAATAAAACAAAGGCCTTGTGGAGCCCGAGGGATTGAAATCCCCTCGGGCTCCGTAAGACCTATGTTCACAGCAACAGCTGTGAACTACAACATTAGAATGTTGGAGCTCCAGGCTGCTACCTGCCATTAGAAGCCCGGAGCACTCTATTGTTTTCAATGGAGCTCCCAACATTCCAATGTTCTAATTAAATATTAAAGCAGTAGGCCTATATTTGATGGTTATAAAAAGCTTTGTTAAAAGCACGAAGCCTACTTTTTACATTGCTCAGAACATAATTATGCATGTAGGTGTAGGAAAGTAGGATCTGCTTCTATAGTTACCCCCACTTTTTGTTTGATGTAATGCTGTTTCTGATTAGTCTGACTGGGGTCCTGCTAATCAGGACCCCAGTCTCTCTGCTTTCACCTCTAAATTGTTCTGGTAAGTACTTAGGTACATCCCAGAGTGGATACTGGGGTACCATTATCAGTCCCTAGTATATGGCACTAAGGTACCCAGGGCATAGGTACCCCAGAGGTCCCCCATAGGCTGAAGCATGTATTATGCCACCTATGGGAGACCATTTAAAATCTCTACAGACCTGCTATTGCAGCGCTGGTGCTAGCACCACTTACGAAAGATATAGGTTTCCCTATATCTGAGTTCACCGCACTTAAAACCTATAAGTCACCTCTACAACAGGCCTTTTCAATCCTGAAGGCATGGTGATTGGTTCTAAGTTTGAGGGTGCCCCTGCATGAGCAGGACACCCCTACAGCCTTCGGAGCCCATTGTCCCGGGTTGTAAGTGAGACAGCCATATAACATATAGAGGGGCACCGCGTAAATACGCGATCACCATCTCGAAACTGGATGTAACAAACCCTGTCGTTTTCGGTATCAAACATGTTGGAATCATACCCCACACCATAAACGGTGAGGTAGGTTTGATTCCAAGCACTGTAAAGGCCCTCCGTTAGGCCCTCAGTGCTCCCTGTACCAGTCTTCTAGATCCGGACAGCACAACATGGTTTCTGCCAACCAGAGACACGATTCTGCCCTCCTGCTGCTGGGCCAAGCTTGAGCAGTGGAAGACAGAACAATAGGCATCCTGTCACAGGGAGGTGTGACCAGATCCCAGACAGGATTTTGTGTATTGGGGCAGGGTGGGAGCGCTTTCCAGCACCACATAGTCTGCGTGCACGTGCATGCCACATTTGTTGCCCTCCATGCATAGTCCAGCTCAAACCAGTTCAGGGAGCCGTTGGCTCCTGCTCCGGTGCGAAACTGGACAAAGGACAGGGGAGTATCCTCCCCCTTGTCCTGCCCCTCCTTAGGGAGGGACCCCTGTATCGTCCCAACCCTTTCCTTAGGGTATTTAAGGGCTTACCTGTGGGTGGGTCCCTAGATTCGCCATGGGACACAATTCAATTCAGACACCACTTCAACTTCGACCATCTGGACACTCTGGACTTCACTCTGGGCATCAAGGCTGCAACCGGGGAGACTCCTGCTGCTCCTGATCTCTTTGCCCTGCTCGTCTGCTACAATGTCAATGCCTGTGCTCCATACAGGAACCCGTCCAGGGCCTGTGGATGTCCAAGACACCTGAAGGAATCTCCCTTGAAGTGAAGGAGACACTTCCCTGCATCTGCAGGCACCACAACCAAGCTGACCGGTCTGCTGATCCTGGGCTCCTATGGGCTACGAAAGGCTCAGCAACACAGGTGGTGGTTCTTCACATCCCTCGAGGCCTGGCCTGTCCTCTCACAAAGTTTGAGGCCAGTATCCCTCATTGGAGCGGCAGGAACGGAACCCCTGTGCACAGCGTCGACTTGCAGTTGCAAAGGCTTGTTGGCTTCCTTCCAGTAGGATCTTCGGGCTCCAAGTAGCCCCAAACTCAGGCATCTCTAGTAACCAAGGTCTTCATCCTCACTGCATCACTTGCAACATGGGCTTGCTTCTTTGATGAGCTGCTTGAAGTCCTCTTGTGACTCCAGTGCCTCGGGCCTGTGGGTCCTATTCTCGTGTACTTTTTATAAATCTATATAGAATCTGCGCGTTTAGACAACATAAACTGTGTGATTGGTGTCCAGACTGATTCCAGACACCCCTACCGGGTATGTTTGCCTGTATACCTAGCTAGCTCACAGTGCCACTGTAAACTCCTCTTACCAAGGAGAGAATAGTTCCGGGCAACTATCGAACATGACAACCCTGTCCCATCAGGGGTCATGGAAACAGTACAGTACTTTTCACTCAGTCACTCATGCTCACTTTGTCTCGGAAAGATACACAGAATAAAAGGTGGGGATGTTTTCAATAAGCATTTTTTTGAACCAGCGTCACTCTATTGTAAAATAGGTGTGCTGAAACAACCATAAGACAGAAACAGATATAAATGATTATAAGCACCAACAGAGTAAATGTATGGTAGATTTCTACCACAGTGCTAAAACAATGAATATAGGCAGGTATATAAATAAATGACAATAATAATGAGTACTCCTATGATGCAACCCTAACTAGATGTACTTAAGTGTACCTAGCATGTATATAGGTGTAGAGCCAAGAATCCCCCTAGGATAGAGCCAACCCCATTATCTGGTGTGTGAGAATGAAGGACCCCGTCTTGATTAAGGGTGTGTGGTGAACTCCGCTCCCCCAACGGAGTTTTGTAAACTCCGCACTCCGCTTGGAGCGTGTAGTTCTTCAAAGCTCCGCTACCCACCGGCAGAGCGGAGTTTATTGGCGCACTCGCCAAGTCAGTAACTCACCAGTTGCCACTCACCTCTGCCCATGTGCCACCAGTACGAGCTGGAGGAGGCCACTCTGCCCTTGGACATGGTGGAGCTGCTGGTCACCCACTACACAGAGCAGAACGCGCATTTTGTGGCCCTCCGCATCCTGCGCAGCTTGAGAGGCTTGAGGCTGAAGCAGCTGGAGAAGGAGCTGTGCCCAGCGCTGGACAAAGGTAAGAGGGCGCAGGGTGGGGCGGCTTCCGGTTCAGTTCTAAATGTAACCAAGGTGTCAGTGACGTGGATCGTTTGTGTGCATCTTTGTAGCAGGGGGGTCTCAAATGAAAGAGCAGGATTAAGGTTCATCAGCAGAGATGTTTATTTGAGGCCTGATGCTTGGAGTGGTCCTCGGCACGTTAATAATAAAAGTCTGTGCCAGCGTCTGTGAGGGGCCAGTGCCTGCCTACAAGATGGCTGGAAGGATGGACCTGCAGCGCAAAGGTGTCCGGCGAAATGTTTGTATAACGGTACTTTTCTAGTGCTGCAAAGCGTTTGTGCAGTAAACAAATAACACAAGTGTAAAGTGGAATAGTGGGAGCTCTGCCGATCACCAGTGGTGGATTTAATCAAAGGGGAGCTGTTGCACTGGACTGAGGTGCATTTCTCTGTCGTGTGAGGGGTTACATTTGCCTGTCTGTGATCTGCCGCCCTCTGTGCAGCTGCTGGCGGGGAGGAGGGTGTGTTCTGCGCAGCAGGTTGGCACTTCCTGTCTGGGATGTGGAAGCATTGCTCGATACTGCTGCTGTCCCAGGAAGTGCTTAGCCTCCACCGCAGCTTACTCCCTCTGAGACCTCACTGTTACCTAAGTTCCCCTGGCTGGATCCTGCTTATGCAGAAAAACATGGCATGAGCATTAATCAATGTGGACCTAGGAGCCCCCACCCCACTGACCTGCGGCAGTGGGTCCTGCATGAGCAAATGGCGGCCTCACTAGTCACTGCACGGGGGGCCCACAACCAGTTGGATCGCCGGTTAGCAGGGTTCAACTTCATTCATGGATGGGATGGGATGGGACAGTGTTGTGGGTGTGGAGGCATGCAGCCGAGGCACACTCCAGCCAGCTCTGTGCACGCCCTCACGTGCAGGCAGAAGTTTCATGAGTTGGTGCATTAGTGTAGGGGTGTGTGCATCTGACGACTGCACGCATGGCACGCCATCAACTCTGCCAGGAACACACACACGCACTTTGATGTGATTGACAAGACGTAATTTTTTGTGTGTTGACTTAATTTAACAGTGTTCGTGTGCACTCCGCCAGCTCGCCTGAACTACGCCGAATTAAACGGAGTTTTTTTGTAACTCCACAGAATTCCACGTAGTGCTACTCCACGAGCTCTGCCCACCCCTGGTCTTGATCTCGAGATGGACACCCCGCGAGGGATGTCAGACCACTGCGTGCTGGAGTGTCTGCATGTAGGAACCTCAGCGTCTCGCGTCAGTGTGTCAGCATGGAAGTCTTTGTCCTCCACCTGCCCCAGCAAACATATGGTGTATATATACCTGAAAGGTAACCTCAGGGGTTCTACCTTGCTGTGTCATGTTGGCCGAGGATGGCAGAAGGGATGACCCTTATACATAGTTATTATGCAGAAAATGATAATCCTGCTGTGATTCTGAGAATCCTCATGCATAATAAATGAGGCTAGTTTTCTGGGAAAACCACACAACATTTATGCAGCACCTTAACTAGGTAAAAGGTCAATATGTAGTAATATGTAGTAATTATGTAGTACAATGGCAGGAAAGATGTAGGTTAAAGGTTAGGCGACTACCCAGGCCTATATTGGGGTACATTACAAAACATAACACTATTGAGGGTGACTTTTGAATTCTTTGGGCTCCCCTGATTGCTCAGGGCCTGTCCTGACTCCCCTGTTTGTGGTGAGTCTCCTGGACCTTGCTGGTCCCGACATTGCATCTTGTTCAACTTCCACGTTGGTTTCAGTTGCCAAGGCTTGTTGGTTCTCCCACCGGACACTGACCCCTCTACTCTCGACATCCGATGTGGGACAGTTCATGAACAGCTTCTGGTCTTCCACAGCGTCACCTGGTCCACACAGCTACAGTTTCAAGGTCACGGTCAGCTCTCCTGCAACACCCGACATCAGTGGGTATTCGTCTTCCGTGCCTCCTGGACACTCCTGAGTGGCATAGACTCTGTCCCTCTGCTTGCAGGTTCTTCACATCATGAATCCACCTTTGGGTTCCACCGGACACTTTCACCTCCTCTAGCAGCGCCATCTTTCTGAAGTCCTCCATTGGGTTCGACAGCGGTTTCCGACGCCCCTTCACACCTGTGCACCCAGCTTCCCAGGTGCAGGTAACCTTGTTCCTAGGGTATCCACGTGTGGGGTGGCTCTCCAACCTCTTGTCCTCCACGGGGTTTCTTCAGGGTCCACTGGGAAGGGTCCCCTTTCTTTAAAATTGCAACCGCGACTTACACGTTGATTTGTACAGAGAACGGGGTCGTGTTCCTACACTGCACACGACCTCCGTCTGGCTCCTAGATACTCACCTTGGGTGGTTCCTTGGGTCTCCGACACTTCTACATCCTCTGAGTATTGTCTTGACTCGAGTTGTGGTTCGCATACCACTATTTTAGTATATGGTTTGGTCTTCCCCTGGGGAGCACTGTGTATTCTGTGCTACTTACCTGTTTCTATTGCAAAGTAGTGTGTGTATTGTGTATATCTCCAGCTAGGAGATATCTAAATGTGTTAGTGAGTGTCTTATAATAAATACGTATTTTTATAAATACACTGTGTGGTTCTTTTTCACTTAATCTATACCAATAAGATTGTGTTCTGGTAAAACAAGCTGCTTTATACTCCTTCTCGACTAAGGTTTCTAAGGTTGTCTAAGACCACTAAAATCATCATAAGGGTTGTTTGGATCAGTGCAAGATGTCCACTTACATAAGTGTACATCATATACTGAGCCAGCCTCTCACAGGAGCCTTCTGTCTTTTGATAATTAAAAGCATTTGCCTAAGGTAATAGGCCTTTAGGAGGAAAGAGTTGTTCAAACGTGGTGAGCAAATTGTCACACGGAAGCCTGATAAAAATTCAACTGTTACAGATTTATTCAGCCTCTCTGGTAAGTTTTAGAATTGCTGATTAGCACCTTTGTAATTCATGTGAGGCCCATTGGAAGGGGTTCCAGATTGTTTTACACAATGTAATTGTGGACATGTTCATAATTTTTCTTATAATTTTGCTTATACTGTCTGGTTATGTGCACATTAAAGCACTTTTCCTTTTGAAACTAAAACCACTGGCTGATTTATTGAGTGGTACTATTGTGTGTTGCTGAGCTTTAAGATTCAAGCACCCCCAATCCTCCCAGAGCGAACGCTGCACTACTCTGCCTTCCTATTCTGAGATTCCAATGCTATTAGAAATACTTGATAATCAACTTGAGGATCTATGGTTCAAAGGCACCAGACACAAGAGGTACATTTTAATACCTGATGTATTAAGTGCCCAATAACTGATTTTCCTATGACTTTGGCAATTATGTTTCTTACACCTATTTTTTATCATGTAGGTTGATAAAAGCAGTACATGTAACTCTGTTTGACTTCATATTTATTTAACAAAGATAATGATAAAAACACATCCTCCTTCCTTAGCAAGTTAGTTGGTTGTACCTCAAGATTTGATATGTTTATCACACAAGAGGGATTGATCAAGAAAAGGCATTCCAGAAAATTATATTGGAATGTTATTGGCTTGCCAATAAAAAGAAAATGCTAATCATGTGGTGGTATAAATTCATCAGTTATATACTTTAATTTGTGTTTGATATTTAAATAGATGTTAACAAAGTGTTATTAATAAAATGTGTTTTCTCACTATTCCTTCTGAAGATTTTCAAGAAAGTGTACAAATTTATCATCATTCATACTTTATTTCGGCCGCTAGGGCCATCAAAGTGCATCAATAAAACAAACAGTATATACATCTGTATTAAAAAACAATAAATACTCACAAAGGATTTCATATACAATGATCAACCCACAAAAGAAAGTAGAGACAAAAACACATAGCACAAGCTTCATAGATACAGCAGGGATGAAAGTTGTATATATTAAAACATAAACAATTAAAATACAACCAGCCAGATAAAAAGACATTAAAAAGAATCACATCGAGTGCATAAAAATATCCAGACAGTAAAATCTTATACTAAAATCTTATGATAAAATAAAACTGTGGGACATCAGTGCAAGGCCTAAAACCCAAACAAAGACCTACTCACCCAGTCACCAGTTCCTCTAAACCCCCAGAAATCACTTTATGTAAGCCCGACGGGTGTGCCACATACAGTTTAAAAAGCGTGATACGGCAAAGACAATTGGGGGATGAGTGTCATATTTTAGAACTCTATAAGCCTCTATGGCGCGCACAAACCCTAAATTTTTACATAGTTGGATTAACCAACGCTTGCGCGGCAGCCGATAGGCGGGGCAGAGTAGCAGAACATGTATTTCAGACTCCACCTTATATTTGCACGCAGGGCATTCACCAGTTTGGTCTCTCAGCCATTTGCTGGAATATGCTGCAAGTGGGAGGGTCCCCAACCTCAATTGCATATACAATTTCCTTGCAATTGGGGGTTCAACAAAATCTAAAAGGTTTCTCTGCTATATACATCCTTTATCGCTAAAGATTCTACAGTTAAACGACCACTTGAGGTACTTTCTCGGATGGCCCTTAGCTTGACTACTCTGTAAGAATTGACTAGGTCCAACCTTGAGAGCTTGGCACACGATGTGTACAAATGCTCTTTTCATTTCATATTTAAGGTTGACATATTAAATCCAAAAACCATAAGGGTACTTACTAGCTTTTAAATTGCTTTAAAACTGATTATGCATCGTTGCATAACCTTCGTTTACTTTAAGTGATTGAATTACAGTTCTTTGCTCTTAGGAGCTCTCAGCATTTTCTCTCTGCTGTAATATGAAATGCTGATGAATGCAATACTAAATTTCAACTCTTTTTAAAATGATATAAATTTGGTACAGAAGAGTTGTGAAATAAAAACATTCACTTGACAGAATGGTGCCACAGTATGACCACAATCACATAGAAATAAACTGATAAATCATAATTCATTTACCTCAATAAAAGTTCTTAAGAACAGGAATGTGTGTTGTTTATTTCTTTATTTAAATATGTAAACTCTAAATAACCACCAAGGCCATAGCAGCTCTTAGAGTCCATATCCTATCGTTCAAATAATGAGTTGCTGGATTAAATTTAGGATGCTTGTTTTCCAAATCTGTGTTTCCAGTATCAGGAATAAACACTTTCGGCCCATGTGCAAATGATCAAATAGTGTTTGTACTTCTATTAAAATGGTTATGTATACAAATTGAGTTGCACAAATGTGTTCCCAAGCTACAAAACAACAGACATTCCAGAAGGTGAAGGTGAATGGGGGGGTGGGGGGCTTGTATTTCAGTACGTGTGACATTTAGAGAGGAATATGATGAAATCTTCACTTTCAACATTCTTTGTCTCCCTATGATATAGGGTAAAGGGCAAAGCTGTCATTAGATATTAGTGACACTGTTTGCATTGAAGACTGACAGGACTGGGATCAATGGACAGTAGGGATTATGGACCATTACATGCCCTTGTGCTACTGCGGGTGATGGAGGCGTGGAAGCCTACCTGCATAAGCATGTCCCTGTCACAGTGCACTACAAAGCAAGTGTGGACACAACATGATTTGTTATGCATTTTATGATTCTATTCGGGAAAAACAAATCAGTCTGGAATAACTCCTGATGGCCTGACAACTTTGGCCCTTTACCTTCGACTGTTCAGAAGGCAAAACATTTAGGGATTGTATTTGATGATCAGCTGAATCAGATAAACTGTATAATAACATCCTCCTATTTTCTAAGAATCAAGATGTTAAAAAAGATATTTCCTTTTATTCCACACGACCTGCTAAAGATGGTGGTGGTTGTTCTGATCCTTTCAAGGATGGATTATTGTAATGCCCTTTATTTAAGGATAAACAAGCAATTGCAAACCAAGCTGCAATCATTGCAAAATGTGTCAGCTCGGCTTCTATACAAGATACCTAAGTTTTGCTCGGTCAGAAAGAATTATACTGGATGCCAGTGCCTGAAAGGATCGAGTTCACGGCACTGTGTACAATGCATAAAGCCATGCATGCATCAGGGCCTCTCTACTTCCAAAATACTTTTAAGTGGTATCCCCCATAGAAAGAGTTGAGGCCCTCTTCTACTAATCTGGCAACTATCCCAGAAATAATGAAGGCTAGTTGGGGTGGTAGAAGATTCACGTTCCTAGCTAGCAAACTGTGGAACTCTATGCTTGGAACCTTGCCTTGTCCGTTTTAGTAAATCTTTAAAGACATGGCTGTATCCTTTACTGCTATAAGTAGCCTGGGTTGTTCTTTGAGCTGTTTAGGTCAGCTAGCGCCAAGACACCTCGGTATTTGGGCGCTCTGTAAAAACTGATAATTACTTAGTGTCAGGTTGACTCTGGTCAATGGATAACAACTGTAGTTGATGCCTAGTCCTCTCCTTGCTTGCAGATCCAGTCATTTATTGTAAACTGTGAACTGTGAAACTGTTGCTACACTTTTGACAGTGGCAGGTTAGACCACACAAATGTGTGGCTTTCTATTATTAAGCTTTCTATTATTAAGTGGTTCATACATCTTAGAAAAAACAGCAACTAATTGCAATACCATTCCATTTTGTGTTTTGCAACACTCTTCAGGCCGAGCAGTTTATGAAAACATAATACATTTAGGGAAGAGGGGGGTAGTGTTTTTCCCTAATATTTTTTTACCAAAAGGAGCAAGCATGTGACTGTTTTGCAAGGCTTATGTAAACCGCTAAGTGTTAATTGTTTGTCCCTCAGTGCTTATCCCTTTCTTAGGCATTTGGGGCAGTTTGCTCTTAAAGCTGCAACTTTTTTCACCAAAAGATATCCAGCTGAAATGTGTGTCCATTTGCTCCATTTATGTTTCTTTTCATTTTCATCTATTTATTTGTTTGATCGTATGCCGAGGCAACACAACCCTTTAAATACAACAATCAAAATGTACCTTATTCACAGTTCACTTCATTACAGATCATCTAAACATTAAAAAAAACACTTTTTGAATAAGATATAGCATTAGAAAATAACCACATCCAGATAGTCTGACTCCTTAAATATATATAAAGTGGAAAACCATCAATGTGAGGTAGTGTTCTGAGTTGCGGCACTGATCGAGTTGTGGAGGATGCTTATGACCCACAGGCCAGGTGGCTATCGGCGGTTCTCGGCAGTCCAGCAGCAGACCGCTCCCCCGCAATCCAGCAGCCAGCAACCCGCAACCAGCCTTCGCGGCATGCTGATCGCGGCACTAGAACAGCCTCGGAATACCGGGAGAATAAAAGAAAGCGGATGAGAACCGGGGCAAGGAACATCGAGCAGTGGTGCCCTGTCCAGCACAGTGACCAGCAGCACCAGCAGCACCAGTGCAGACCGCAGATCCACCGTCGACCCTCGGCCCTTGGCGGCAGAAGGAGGCAGCTGACTGGCTGGGACTTCCGTGAGCTTTTATTCTGGTGTGGCCGGTGAGCCAAAAGCAGTAATAATTGACAATTGAGACTGGACAACCAGAAACTCAACGGCGAGTGCAGCTGCTGTTAGTCAATGTGCCACGAGGGGAGGCCCCAGGTGTGCTGCAGAGTTAGTCCCAGGTGCAGCCTGCGGTGCCCTTGGAAGCCCTTGGAAGCCCCACTCGCCATCACCACCCTGGTTTGTTGGGCCAGTGTTTCGTGTCTGCCTTAAAGCCTCCAGGCAACCCTTAGCACTCGGATAGTCCAACAGCCCTGGAGGAATAATTCTAGGACATCAGGATCAAGGAGCTCAAGGGGGATCTTTCTGACAAATAACGCAGATATCCCGGTTGCTGGCCACAAGGAAGGATTAACGAATCAAGAAATATACCGTCTGTCCAGCTGCCACCTTAGCTTCCCCTTTCTCACCCCTCTGCAGTTTCCAACAGGAAGAAGACGCAATGATGTTTTGAAATCTGGAGGACCGGGGGAGAGCACTAGAGAGTATTAGAGCATCAGTACCGCAGGAGGCAGACGCACGCCAGTTATCAAATCACTGACCTGCCCCTAGAATCCCATCCCCTCACAGGGGAGAAGAAGAAGAGGAAGGAAAAAGTGTAGAAAGCCGAGAAGGCGTGCAAGGAAGTAGTAACTCACCGGATCAAGGCCACAAGAGGACGAGCGCATTAACCAACACAACCTCTCCTGCCAAAGAGAAGGTTTTAGGCTCTGAGTGTACTCTGGAGGTACAATAAATACACCTCTTGCAAGGCAGAGAAGGAAGTGTGGTGGACACAAGCGTTTGCATTCGTGGTTCGAAGTAGTAGGCAACACTTGAGAAAACAACTCCACTCATTTCTACATGCACCCTGCCCCAAGCACTATCAAGGCGGGACCTTAGTGCAAAGTATAGGAGAACAGTAGGGAGGGAAAGGAAGGAAGGAGAAGGAAGAAAAGAGATAAGAAAGACCTCAGAATGCGCTCAGGCCGAAGTAGATGTGAACCACCACTGGTGCAGCCAAAAAGAAAAGGCCATAGGACAGTCAATGCCAACGCAGAAGGTGAATCTCAACTGTCACTTAAAGCTCAATTACAAGCAAAGAGGCCTAGACAGAAGTCCCCAGCCCCCACAGAAGGTGCATTAGTGCCCGCGCTAACTCCATTTCAGAAAAATATGTTTGCAACATGGCCCAGGATTCTGAAAATTCCTTCTAAATGTACTTTTATGAAAGATGAAGGCGATGCGCTGTACCCTACAAAGAAGAAGATAAAAGGGGTTTTACCCGCACTGCAACCCCCCTTAATGCCCAGTCCTGTCAGCCACAAGAGGCACTGCACAGGCCAGTGCATAAGGGGCCTTAGCATGCAAAGCACCTCACCTGCAGTGGCGGTGCGTCCATTGGGGCGCTGGGGCGTTGCCCCACTAATGCCGGCACGGCCCCATTCATCGCTATAATTAAAGATATCAAATTCTTCGTTCTACAGCGTCAGAACTTGTTCTGACGCTAGTTCCAATCAGGACGCTGTCACGCTGAAGGGGGTGGGGCTGCGGCAGCACTGAGGGTTTGACTAGACTGACAGCGGGTGAGCACACTAGTGCGTATTTTCGGCTTTGGGCTGGTCATTTTTATGACCAGCCCGAAAATGCGCAGTAGCCTTCCCCTAAGGAGAGCGAGGGTTGCTTGTTGCCGCAGCCCCCGGTCTCCTAATGGGCGGGGAGAATCCCTGCTCAAGCCAATCCTGGTGCTGCTGGAGCAGCGTCAGTGTCGGCTGAGAGGGGTTGTGATGCGGCTGTTCCAGTTCCGAAGTTGAGGCAGAAGGCGCCAAAGCGGCACGGACCCGGGTCCGGTATGTTTTTTATTTTAATTTTAAACCAACTCCTCCGGCCCCCACCCGCGAGTATTGCCAGTCGCCACTGGTATTACTAGTACTATTACGGAAACTCCTCACGCTCCTTTCTGAACCTCGCTCAGTGCACTACTGCTTCCTTCTCTCTTCCACATCACCCCCGGACTCCCCCCCACCACCCCCCATCTTCACCTTTCTTTCTATAATCCGTATTCGCCTTTCGTGTCCCCCTCGCCTCCTCACATCAGTCTCTGAAAACCCCACACTGTCCAGTTAGCTGGCTGCTCTTCATTCTCTCCCTTCTTCATGGCCCTCCTTAGAGTTCTCACGGTCCTGTGTTCACTCTCACCTCCACGCACCTCTTTTACTCAACTATTTCTTTCCCTCACTCTGGATTCCTCAGTCTCCCTATTGCACCCCCAGACACCCTACAGTTCACCTCACCTGCTTGCTCTCATTCACCCCTCCCCCACCCCGCTGATTCTCATTCCCTGTCATCGAACTGCTCTATAAACAGTTTTTAGTTTTTTAGCAATATTTTTATCAAGCACTCTGACCTGTTGGCTCACTAGCAATAAAAGCGGGCAGTAAATATGCAAGTGTGGTGGGGCATTGAAAAACCTCTAAAAACCGCGTGCATGCAACTGTGCTGTGCATGATGTCTAGAACCGGCGTTGCAGACTAAACTCATCACCTGACTGCAAAAACTTAAGCGCAGAGTTAAAAAAAAAAAATTATATATATATTACAGCAAACAACAGAAAACCGCTCCAAGTTGCATCTGTTTCTTGGTGCCAATTAGTAAGTGACGTAGGTGTGGAAATATGTCCCTCGGAGCTGATTTTGTTGTGTCTCCGGGCACTTTTCGTCAGCCAGCAGGCTCGTTGTGTTTTACCTTCAGCATTTTTGTGCACTTAGAGGGAGGGTTGTTTTAGGGAAATATTACACGGAGTGATTTTGTGCAAATTCAGTTGCATTGCAGCAAGGTGAATTTTAAGTGTTTGACAAAATGTTTAAGGATGTGTTACTGTGCAGCGTGGATTGAGCGTTTGTACAGCGTGGACTGTGCGGAAAGGCTGATGTGGAATGGGTACTGGGCGGTGCGGAACATGAACCTGCGCTGTGCAAAAAGTGGCATTCAATAGTGCAGCATGAAGGGATGTGCGGAGCTAAACATGGTATAGTCCAGTCCAGAGGGTTGGACTTAAAAGCACAGACTAGACTGTTGGACAGTGCAGGGCAGAGCATAGGGCTGGTCAGCACACGAGAGAGACCAGACTCCTTTAAAAAACTTGATTTTGGGTGATTACACCATGTGCTATGTGCAGATGTGAAGAATGCAGCATGGAATTGAAAATAGCCCTGTGTGGAATGTAGGGTAAGCATGTTTGGAAAATGGGACAGAACAGCGTGAACATGAATGCTCAATGCAGAATACGAGTCTACGCAGGTCAGAGAGAGAGGGGGAACTGTGCCTTGCAGGGCACGGCACTGCACAAAGAAACAAGTGGGACTTCACTATGCAGCACATTGCATTGCACATTGTAGTACAGAAAGATGGGCTGCACAGAGCATGGGACCGCAGCACAGAATAATGGACTAGGTTGTGTACAAGGTGTGACTGAGTAGTACGACATATGGGACTGGGAGGGCAAAATGTTACACTTTTGCATAATGTAAATTCTATGCAACCTAGAGTGTGTGTCTGGCTGGTCTATACTCATCTTGTTTTTCACCCACTCCCAACACGTGTCTATTATGGCTTTTTTCCTGCTAAGCTGTTCTGTAACAATGGGTCCATCTCTGCCTCTTATTTGGATATTTTCTGCAGTCTTCATCTTCGACTTGTGCAGTCCATAACACATTGCTCTGGGTTTAAGCCGTGTTCAGTGTCAATTGCAGTTTGGAGCAGCTGACAGAACTCCTGCTTGTCTTATCTAAGGAGTTAGCAATCGGCGCATGCCTGCACTCCGTTATACCCTTGTGTTCTTGCAGTACAAGGCTGTTGACCAGTGAGGAAGGGCATTCTGGGAACAGTGAAAAGAGGATGCTGAAGAGGAAAGAGAGGGGGTTGAAGATGTGCAGATGGACAAGATATGCAAAGAAAAAGAGGATACATATCTAACATAAAGCACACATAATTGAAGGCCAAAACTCCTTCCACAGGCCTCAATGCTATTTAATTCACAGACTCACTATTTCAGAATTTAAAAATTTTCAATGTTAATTATTTATAAGAAATCATTGTTGTTACTCATTTATCTTAAACAGCTAACACCCAGTGACAAAGCCAATCATACTGACAGGCTTTAGGCGTATGTCAGTTGCTGTGCCATTTATCTAGATAAAATTACATCTCAGAGAGAAACCAAAATACCGGTCTGATGGCACACTATGGGAATCACAGAAATGTATTTGGCATGTTCCTTTATAGGGAGCACCCACTTTCTTCATCTCACTTAAAGACCTGTCTGCACATATGTCTATATGACTGGTTACAGCCAGCAGCTGTGGGTGCTTCCCGAAGTCTGGTTAGAACATATTTTTCCAAAGTTAATGCTGCATGCAGTGCAAGACACTGGGCAAGCATACATTTTAAAGGGCTAAAGTTGTCATGCAGAACAATTTACATATTACAGTAACTGTTGAACAAATTAATGCAAGAAGATACGGGGCAGTTTTTAATGTTTAATATTTCAAGGCTATACGTTCCCACTGCTTAATAAGCCTTGCTTTATCGCTGCATTCATTTGCTTTAAAATGCACCATTTGCCAATCTTTTTAATTTCTTTCTCAGGAGAGGGACTCTCCCTAGACTCCAGATTTGTCCATTGAACTTGTTCACATCGCTAACTAGTGTTTTCTATTGGAAAGGGTAGAGCCAAAGCAGTCTTGCTTAGTACCCTAGCCCTCTTCAGAAGTGAGACTTGCTTGGCAACCCAGAAATTCTCTGAAATAATGTATGACTTTTCTTTTATGAATGCCTAGAAGACCTGAATTTTTAGTCCATTTATCACAGAAATAGTGCTGAAAATCGCACCAAAAAGATGCCAATTTTTTAAAAATTTCTCCACGGGGGGAGAAACACCCCGAACCCCCCTTATTGCCGTCGGGCTCGCTCGCTGCGCTCGCATACGTTTATTTGTTCTGCATCCGCCTCACCAGTTTCAAATTCTACCAGCCGCCACTGCTCACCTGTACTATTTCCCTGCCTCAATTTCACCATCATTCCTGCAATTCCGTCATCTGAATAGCAAATAGAGAGGCAGCCACAGACACAAGTTACAAACGTCAAACACATTGATTCTGCAACACGAGCAAAGGAGCCCCAGTTGACAGACTGGTTCACATTTTTAACAAACTTTAGTGGGCACAACTCTATCGATGGCACACCGCAGGATTATCCATCAACAACACAACAACACAATTCGCTTGAAGAAGGATATTTTCCCTCAAAAATTGGTAACTTCTAAAGTCGTCAGAAAAGGGCACCCGGTAAACCAAGAACAGGGCACACCACCTAGCCTGTTGCCTATAATGATCACTAAGTCCCCAGACAAAAATGTCTAAGTTTCAACTGATAATCTTGAACCCCAGCAGTCCCCTCAAAATCCGATCTCCTACCCCCAGCTAGACAGGGGGACATGGGGGCAAGTGTTTAATACATTGGATTCCACTTCTAAAGCACTGCAATATCAATGCAACAAATTTGACATTCAAATATCTATGCTTGAAACCTTAGCTCAGTACATCACCACTATAGATTTGCATTTTGAAAGACTCAACACAAACATAAGAAGCATGCTCCAAGAAGCTCAAAAGCCACAGACGCACACAGGCTTCCCCACCTCCTCTTCTAATGAAAATAACAAAGACTGTATGTGCTCCATCCTGATGGCAAAACTGACCGCATTTCCCTTAATAGTAGGTGATCTACTACAGGAAGTCAAAATGACCAGGAAGGCTCAAGCCCAGAATAAAAATTCCCCCAATACAATACAACTAAGGACTTTGCATACCATGGGCACTCAAACACCGTCAGGGACAAAAAGCCCTTATCAACCGAAAAATCGCACCACCTGCAACAATTTAACCTTCTGGAAGAATACCGCGGTAGTGAACACACACAGGTTCATCCAGCACCTGGGAACATGGAATTTACTAAATCCAACAGCAATGATCCCACGAGACAAGAAGAAAAGAACATCTTGGATCTGGAAACAGTACTTAAATCCCCCGCCACCCTGGACATCACGTGTCCACTGTGACGCCCCAAATAAAGCATAGGGGCAGCCGCCTACAGCAAGTCCCAGGCCTCCCTTTGGGTTGCAGGCAGCAAAGTAGTAGTGAAATATCAAAAATTATTGGTACTCAGGAAATAAAAAGTAACAACAGAGAGTAGCAGGCCGCAATCCCCGAACTAGATCAAAAGCAGACCACTCCAAGCATAACCATAACAACTCTTAAAGACAAGATAACCTCTAGCACATCTCAATACACGTTTGAACAAGAAGCTTAGGCACGGACTACTATATAGCACCTAGACTATGTTTCACAAGGAAAGGGCAATATTTTGAATCGTCGCAATATAACAAAACTATTGACTGCACATTCAAAGCTCTGCCATCTGAAGACCAAAGATATTGCATTGATTTACTTTGTCCCTTCGGACATCTTAGTTAACAAAGAAGCGACGCCAGTCAAATGGTCCTCCCATGCAGCAGCACATACCATCTGCGAAAAAGATACCCAAAGAATGGGGAATTTGGATGTCACGTCCCCAAAAGTTTCCTATCCAGCAGTCTTTTCAAACAAAGAACATAACGCCGATTTCTGCACGACGTCAAGCAAACAAGAAAATATCCACCAATGGCAAGATAGAGAAATTAACCAGAAACGGACATCAGTTCTAAGAAACGCAACGGGCTCACTACGATCAATGTCACTAATGCATCAACAATCATTATACAGCTCCAAGACGAAGAAGCAGGGAAGACAATGCACTTTAGACATTCCACCAGCAGAAATACCTCAGGAGAACTGGAACTGGCTGGCGTGTACACTGGCCAGCTCAAGAAATCAGTGACATTCACGGTGCACCCAAAATAAAGCAAACTTAGGAAATGAAACAAAGAGCTCAACAATATCTGCAGTCTCTTGGAATGTCGCAGGCCTCGAAAACCTATTCACCGACTCGGAGACAATGACCTTTTTAACCTCGCATGACATTATATGCATCCAGGAATCGTGGCAAGAGAAGTAGACAATAATTGAAGGATACTGTGAGTTTTATTCCCCAGCAACCAGAGCGCATACAAAGGGCCATGCAACGGGGGGCCATTCAATTTTCTTCGCCGCCTATTGGGAGCACGTCACGGGCCATAAAAATCTACAATGTGTGGAAATCAAAAATTGGCAACATAAGCACATCATTTGTAATTTAGTCCTAATAAATGTCTACATACACCCATCAGCAGCAGAGAAACAACATTGTGTGAGGAAACTAGAACCACTGGTTATGGATATTAAACATAAACACACGAAGGCCCATTTTCTGATAACTGGAGACTGTAATTTAAATTTGCTACAGAATCCTTACCAAAGCATGGTAGAAAATACAGCGGACATACAGTGGCGGATTCCTACACAAGTTCAACATCCGCAAAGAGTAGTCTCTCTGGGGTGTACCTTACTTGCAGCCTTAGAGGCGTTGTCAATGCGAGCACTGAATGGTCGCTTCACAGAAGACCAACCCACCCACCCTACTCATTATTGTCCAAAGAGGACAGCAGTGCTGGATTACACCTTTATCTCGTTACCCTCTTCAGCTTCATTCAAACTTACTCCTTTCAGTCGCGCTGTGAAAGCGTTCACATGCCACAGGTTTGGGGATTACAAACCTCAAGCAATACTAACTCATCATTAATAGTTATAGGGGCAAAAGAATCTCAACATAACTGAAGACGAATTAAATGGAGCATGGAATCGCTACAAAGTATGATAATTGGAAAACATCACTAGCTGACCAGGGGAGGCAGCTAATCGATACTATCAGTGACTGGGAGAGGCTAGCTCAAAAGTTACTCGCCTCTTAGGCCAGCAAGCAGCAAGGCTCTGCTCCCTTAAATCTCATGGACACTAAACCCAGGTATACGAAAATGCTGAGAATGTTAAAAAGAACACTGAATAAGAAGGGTAGATCTCTTAAAACACAAGCAAATTCCAACTTGCTCACTGAGGTTGAATCCATGCGCAGCCAGTACAAAAAAAAAATTTGGCAAGCCAAACGAGACCACGAGGAACAGCTCCAAACCGAATTGTTTATGGCATGTTGGTACAAAAATGTGAGACATTTCTGGACAATCATAAACAGGCTGAATAGTGGCTCAACTTCCATTGCAACAACTGGGAACAACGTCACTTCAGAAAAATGGAAAAAGCATGTTACCACGCTATACAAAGCCACTCCTACA
This sequence comes from Calotriton arnoldi, assembly GCA_963921515.1. Lineage (NCBI taxonomy): Eukaryota > Metazoa > Chordata > Amphibia > Caudata > Salamandridae > Calotriton > Calotriton arnoldi. Next base: position 196,526 of record CAWUFW010009961.1, on the reverse strand, counting down.
AAGCCCAATGAAGTGTCAGCGTTAAGCAAACAAAACGTTGCACAGCTCCCTTCAATACCAACTGTTGCCACAAATCATCAACATGCAGTAAACTTTGACGCCAGCAGAATAGCATCACTGATTCGAAAAAGTAGAGGAGACAGTGCACCAGGCCCCAACGGCATACCAGCATCAATCTACAAACATGATATCGACTTCTGGTCAGGTATACTTGAAAATGTATTCAAGAAATGCATAGTTCAGCACACAGTGCCACCATCCTGGCAAGGCTCAATTCTTCATACTATTTATAAAAAAGGCTCCATCTCTCTTACAGATATTTACAGACATATAGCACTCCTGGACATTGAGGCAAAATATTTTGCCTCATTACTACTTGTGGATTTACAAGATTGGGCAACGACAAACAACCTACTTGCCCTCAACCAAACTGGGTTTAGAACACAGGCCAGCACTAAAGACAATATGGTGGCCATAAGGATGCTTGTATCCAAACAAATACAGAAAAAAGAAGAGCTGTACTTTTGTTTCACAGACTACAGTAAAGCCTTTGACATAGGCAACCATCGCTTACTGTGGACCAAGCTTACAGCCTGGAAAATCCCAGAGACATTATTTCAAGGCATCATGTTGCTGTATTCCAACATATAGGCCAGAGTAAAATTAGGACGACACACCGCGGTCTCGGGACAAATCAGCATGGAACAAGGTGTCAAACAGGGGTGCATATTAACACCCACCCTTTTTAACTTGTACATGAGTGATTTGGTTCCGGTATTAAACCAAGTAAACATCCATGCTCCTAAATTAGCCAATGAACACATCTCTTCTCTGCTATATGCAGACAACATCGTCCTGCTCAGCCAAACGCCAGTGGGGCTTCAAAGATTGCTGGATGTCTTAGATACGCACTGCCTAGCAAAGGAGATGAAAATCAATCACGAAAGGACCAACATCATTATCTTCAGCCAGAAAAAGAAAAAACAACATCACTGGCATCTTGCTAACCATCACCTGACCATTGCGAATAAAAACAAAGATTTGGGATGCTAGTTAGATGACAAAGGAGGTCACTTATTGCATCTGAACTCATTAAAACCAAAACTAGCCTTGTTGCAATGTGCCTCTTGAACAATTTCAAGAGTACTAACAACTTTCTTTTGAGGCACTCCTGAAAACAATTTCTGCCAAATTAGCGACAACATTATATCATATGGGTCAGAGGCTTACCCGGGATAACTGGGGGCCTTTTTAAACGGGGAACAGAGCACAGTGTTCAGGTCTCTATTTCAACTACCATGCAATACCTCGCCAGCCCAGATCAGGACGGAATTTGCACTAAAGGGCCAGTTGTTTGTACAGAAGGCTAGCATTATAAAATATCTGCACTCCAAAAGGTCAGCTGAGCAAGGATCACTGAAAAATCTCATCTGGCTCGAAGTTGCGTGTCCTTATAGTGCAAGCCTCTCAAATGTCTGGTCACATGCCCTTTCCGAAGCACTGGTGCCAACCTGCTCACTGGAGCTATGACATTTAAAATTACCACACCTACAGTTTAAAAAAGTTCTGAACAGAAAAGTAAAAACTAAATCTCTTGAATCTGACTGAAGAGTATTTGCCAAAAGAGAACACACCCACTTGGTCCTTAGCAGTTATGACAGAGAAGGTCCCCAAAAATAGATTATGGAACCATTCCCCTCCTATTATAAAACGAAATACCTGCAGCTTTGGATGGGCTCTTTTTTATCATTAGATCTATTTCCACCATGGGCAGTTAAATCTGAGTCAAAAACTTGTTGACTATGTGGTCTCTTCAATTAATCAATAACTTACCTGCTCTGCATATGCCCTATACTCCTGGAAGATCACAGAAGATTGCTTCGGCATCTGTGGGCCAAGGAGGAGACACAGACATTACCAGCAGCCGTTAGGTTCCTACTGAACAATGTGCATCCACAAGTGATTACTAAACTGGTAAAATTCCTGGAGAGTATAGATAAGCAACTAAGAAATAACCTAGAAGTACAAAACGAAGACGGGAAGGAATCTTGAATTCCAGCCGTCTCAAAGACCATCTTCAAACAGAAATATATCCTCGCTTCATAAAGTATTAGCTTTTTTCCAAGTAGACTGAACAGTAATAGCAAGCATTAAATGGTGAAATTTTAACTAAAGATTATTTTTACGGAGTTACTAATTGCATATTGAATTGCATTTTGAAATATTTACAGAACCTCCATGTATGTAACCTGCTTGAAGATCTATGGTTTATCTGTTGAATCATCGACAAGTTTGAAAAAGGTTTAGCACTGTCTATTATTTTATTTCTACTTGGCACTAACGCACTTTGATAGACTTGATTGTCTTAATAGAGTATTTTGAAATTTGATATAAATCAAGTGCAATACATACTCCAACGATTAATCCTGAGCTATTAACGTGCTACTAAAATTTGTTGTCTCCGCCCAATAACTGACCTTGCAATTTGAAACCTATCATGCGGTTCTGCCAAACTGACCTAAAATTATACCACACAAGAATCCATGTCTTGTGGTAATTAGAACAAAATGTTAAGTCCTAGGAGATCTGTACTAATTTGACCTAAAGTACTACTGACTTATCCATACCTTATTCCCATAAAGAAGCCTAATAAAGTGCCAACCAGTTTTGTTTATCCTATCTCACAATTCTTTTTTCAATTTCCTTCTAACAGTAGTATTGTCCCAAATACTTATCCTTTCTACTCAGTTCATTATTCCCCTATTGACTATTCCAATATAAAGAATTTTCCTCTTTTGGTTTAAAAAAAACGAATTTAAAAATCTGAGACACATTATTATCAAAAATCAAAAATGTTCTTCAATTTATAGCATAGCATTGTATTTTTGCAATTCCTCACCATCAAAATTACTTTGATGGGAAAGAAAATTTGGCCCACAGAGGTAAACTTACACTTTTGTGTAAGATTATGAATGTTTGCTATTCACAAAGTGATTCACATATAGTATCTTTACGAGTGCAGTCTACACATATTTTTATTATTATATTTGTAAAGATACTATTCGTCAATCAATTTGTCAATAGCAAATAATGGTAAATGTACACAAAAGTGTATGTTTACCTTTGTGAATCAGGCACTCCATGTTTAATTTCTAAAAATGGCATCTACAAAAGATTTGCTGTGTATAGACTTCATCTTCTTGGCTTTTAGAAAAATGCAGAGAGGAAAAAAGTAAATTTTTTAACAGTGCTTTTACAATTTTCTTACGGGAACACAGATGTGAAAACAATGGGTGATCCAAGAAAGCTGATCATTTCTAAAATCTAGACAACAATCTGAATTCAGCAAAGAAAGTAATGGCTAACAAAATAGGAAATGCTTGTAGTAAAAAAGAGAAAAAACATGTTTGAAGTTTTTAACCGTATGCAGGTTTCAGGGTTACCTCTCTGGGAGCCACTCAGTATTCGATGGTAGGGGCAGGATACTTTAAGCCAGGAAGTAGAAGGTGAAATAATAGCTGAACGTGGTCACTTTCTATATTGAATTTAACATTTATATGGTATACTGCATGCCATGCTACAGTACTGATTAGAGTATATGCAATAGAGATATATTTGTTTTTACTTGAGCTGTACATGTTTCTGGCTAGAGCATGATACCTGCTTCTCTAAATTAATATATAGAGAGCTCCAGCTGCCATCATGGTAGTGTATTGTTCCCCTTTGTTCAAGCTCTGGTTTAGATCTGCTACAAGCTTTCCTCCTCCAGTATTTCATTTTTTACTATTCTTTCATCGGGCCTTGAGTTAAAATCACAGCTGGCTGGAATGACATGGGTGGCACAAGACTGCTGAGTTTCACTGGAATTTGCTACAGTTAGGTTTGGCTAAGTCATAAGAGGATCTTTGTCTTTACAATCCGAGTGGAATAGTACATGTTGTAATAATTTTCTTCATTTCATATTAAAAAGTCAAATTAATAAAATGTGGGTATCAAGACAATCTATGCATACTTGAATTGCAAGGAAGAATCTCTGTTTATGGCTAGGACTAATTTGTATTGTTAGAAATTTTGTATCACCATAATCAGTGTCTGCTGGTAAATTGTTAAAGTGGGGGGGCGGAGCTTGCCACGCCTGAAGATGGCCGCGCTCTAAGCGAGCTCCTTCGGCCGCTTAAATAATCCTACATTATCCTGCGTCTAATGCCAGTAATTTAAGACAACCTGTGCGGATTGCTTCATCGGAAGATCAGGGCTTCTGAATCATCCCCCTGCCGATCGCAAATATAGTTCGTAAGAACAGATTTCTCGCTCCTGAATCACGGACGCGCAGAGGCCCTAATCCACGCGAGACCGGGAGGCCTACCCACTACGCAGTGCGTCTCCCGGAAAACAGGGACGAACACTGGAGCCCACATACCTCTTCATGAACATCGTGAGCACTGCCCTGTGCGGAAATGCCTTGACGCTGCCCCCAACTCCCACCTGGAGAGTAAAAGCGAGACAATCCTCGCAGTGGTGGTAGTCGGCTTGGGAGGCAGCCCTCTGACGACTCTAGGGCGGTGTTACGGAGGCCTGCACTGGGAAAGCAGCTACGTGGCTCGGCAGGGATCGTCTCCCCCACACGACTGGCTGAAATTGTGAGCATTGACTCGATCGCCCCCCACTGCCCCCATCGTGCAACGCTGCACTGCGAGAACCACGATTGCCGCTGGGCTTCGAGCAGCCGAGGGCTCCGGCCCGGATGACCCCGAGAGGCAGACTCCAATCAGGCGAGGACAGATGCGGCGGACGAAAGCCGGGAAAGACTACGGCTGAGCCTGCACCCTCTGGGACAACTTATAAACCATAGCGGATGCCGCCGCCCTTGAAACTGACAAGGCAACATGGGACAGGCAGATGAGGCGGTAAGGAGCGGGGGGCCTGCACTTTGAGAGCATGGTGCAGAACATCTAGGGCACCCTAGAAGAGGGGGGAGCATGGCAGGACTGCGCAGCAGGGCTTTACAACAGCCATACCATTGCTGACTGTACACGCTCGTAGAGACACTGTGCCCCCTATACCTTCACTATTGCGACAGCATTGTAGATAGCTGAAGTGACAACCAAGCTTCGGGAGAGAAATTAGAGATTGTGGCAGTGGTACAAACAAAACACACGCTACCCGTTCTGCTGTCAATAGCCCCGTGGGCATACCCAGACTGCGCAAAACATTACGAGCGCCCGAAGACAATATCAGAGCACTGCCATATAGCTGGAGACTATCCTGAAGCGAACACCCTCAATGTCAATGGAATGAACGACACAATAGCAGCTGTAAACTAATTGAGACAACTGAAGTACGAAAGGAAGAGCCCCCACACGTTCCATTCGGATTTCAACATGGGCTATGCAAGAGAATAGTGGTAACTGGCAGATTGTAAGGTGAAGTCTGGGAAAAAGAGGGCCTATAACAAACACAGAGCTGCGCCACTACATGGCCCTACAGCTACCTGCCACCTAACTGCTTGCTGTGTCACACGCTACTACCGGAACAAATTAAACAAATTGGGATTAAGAAAACTTGGACACCCCGGGGCCTAGACCAAGAAGTGCGCCACAGTCTATAGGCCCATCGGCCCAGGCTCTGCTCTCTCCCCTAGAAACGGACATAGAAGGGGCGCACTGCCTCTACACAATGGGGAAGCCAGATAAAATGCAACCAAAGCTTCATTTTGAACAACAAAAAAACCAACGGGGTCATGCCAGAATGATCAAGACACCTCTGATGCGCCCTCAGCCACTACAGTTATTGAACTGAGTGGGGACCTCAAACAAATGCTTACAACCATGCAGGCTACCCTGACGACCATAGTTGGCAAGTTTGATGCACTGACATACAGGGTTGACCGAATGTCGGAACGCCTCGACAAGCACAACAAACATATAGATATGGCAGAGCGACGACTATCGGAGGCCGAGGACACCCAGCAACAAATGGGAGCAACATAGGGGAAAATAGAGAAAACTCTCCTAGCCCTCCAAGCGAAGACTGAGGATTTAGAGGCGCGCTCGCGCCGAAACAACCTACGGATAATGGGCATAGCGGAATCAAGAAATACAGGAAACATGGAGCGGTACGTGGAGAACTTGCTCACCGCTCTCATAGGCAGAGAGACATTCTCAGAAGTCTTCATAATAGAGAGAGCACATAGATCTCTGGCCCCACCGCCACTACCGGGCGCCAGACCCCGGCCTATCATTGCAAAAGTTCTTATCTACAGAGATCGAGATGCAGCGCTGCGCAAGGCCCGTGAACTAGGGAATCTGAGACACAAAGGTATGGAACTTTCTATCTACCCGGACTTTACGCCCCAAGTTCAAGAAGCAAGGAAGAAATATCTGGAAGTGAAAAAGAAGCTACAAGCTCAAAACGTGCATTATGCAATGCTATATCCTGTTCATCTAAAAATCACAGATGAGGAAAAGACTAAAACCTTCAATGATCCCAAATCAGTACTGCAATACCTGCAAAAGAAAAGCTCCCAACAATCACGAAGGAAATCACCTAGAGGAGGTCCTGAGGAGCAAGAGCAAGCCTCTGGAACAGATGAATAAGGCCTAATCATGAACTGCAAGGACTAGAAATATCCAAATACCTGACGCAGCTCGACAAATAAGACCTGGCAACTGCAGATAAGTGTTGTTACCCTTATACCTGTGTAACTGTTTAAGCCAAGTAGTAGTCCATGGACACTATTCATAGAATATGCATGAACATGCTAGGTTGGAACTTGGCAAGTGTTTGCGATACAGCAGGTTGTATCACAATATGTAAAATAGATGCAACTGTATACTTTGATAAGCAGCCCCCGTGTGTCTTTACACTGGAGTTCCTGGCTGGTAGCTACCACCCACATGTGTGCACCACATCATGTTATTGTTTACTTTTTGGGATTGTTGGGGGGAGTTGGGGAACGGGGGAACAAATGGGAAATGCCTCCGCTGTAATTGAGACAGCGGTGTGGGTGGGGTGGAAAACTTGAAAATACGGTCAAAAACACAGTTGCAGAGACCACAGGGGATCTCACAGCAGAGGCCACACGGCAGGATAATCGAATACACTGCAACCATGTCACATAGCCTCCACAATGGCACATAGCACTAGACCCCTCACACTCATGACCTGGAATGTGAGAGGCCTGAACAACCCGCAAAAAATTAGGAAGGTCCTTGCCTATCTAGATAGGCACAAAGTAGACGTGACGTGTATACAAGAGACTCACCTCACCCATTCCTCAGAGGGCAGAACGGGCTCTCGCTGGGCATCGTTCCGTTTAGCCTCATCATACTCCACATACGCCAGAGGGGTCTTGATCCTCATTAAGCGCGGGGTACCTTTTACACCAATCACTACTATGATAGATGACCAGGGGAGATATGCGATTCTTTAGGGAAACTTTGGGGGGACCGTCCTAACCCTTGTAAATACATATGGTCCGAACACTGATGACCCGGTATTTTTCGCGACCATTTGGGCCAAATTAAGAATGCTAACGCCGGCAGCGATCCTATGGGGAGGAGATTTCAACACATGTCTTGACCCCGCAGTTGACAGATCCACAAGCAATGACAAATACGGAAAACAGGCCACAAAAATACTCAAGGAAGGTATGGAGGAGTGGGAGATGGTAGATGTATAGCGCATGAGACATAACAGGGTAAAAGAGGGAACCTGCGTCTCCACGACCCACAATACATGGTCTAGAATAGATTATTGGATAACTACATGTGAAGTTAGTACATGGACAGTCACTGTTGAACACATGCCCAAGATGCTATCGGATCATGCGCCGGTCCGCCTGGAACTCGCACTCCCCACACACACCCCCAAGCAGTTCACATGGCACCTTAACCCAACTGCAATGTTGGATCAAGTCTTTCAGACAGAACTACGACAGGCCATCTCGGACTACTTTGAGCACAATGAGGGCACAGTAGATAGTGCTAGAACACTGTGGGAAGCCTTTAAAGTAACAATCAGGGGGTACTGCATAAGTAAACACGCGGGTATACTGAAGGATATACAGCAACAGCTCTCCAAGGTTGGAGCAGAAATTAAACAGTTAGAAATGGATTACGTCCAGACTAGGAGACCCGCTACACTAGCAGAAATTAGAAATAAATTGAACATATATCATGAATTCGCGGATAGCGAGATAACATTTATATCACGCAGATATACAGCATGAAACTACGGCGAGGGCGGTAGACCAGGTCACGCACTATCCAACAAAATACGCCCAGCACACTCCGCATCCCACATTACGCAAATATTAGACACGCAAAACAGGGCGCACTACGACACTCCCTCCATTATTAACTGCTTCTCGGATTATTACACGAAACTATACTCCGCCGGGACAATTGCGCCCACTGCAGAGATGGACAAATACTTAGATGACTTGCCCTGGCTTGGCTCTCGGATGACCACCGAGAATATTTCAGCCACCCTATAACTGAAGGCGAGCTGAAAGAAGCAATAAACACACTCCCAAATGGGGGGCGTGGCTAGCCGCCTAAGATGGCGGACGTGTCCTGGTAGAGCTCCAGACCCTCGGGGGGATCCAATTTTCCTACACCACCATCCATGGTTTGAATACGGCCGAGGGTACAGACATATATCAGCTAGAGTTCTCTGAGCAGTTTGATGTCTTACCTGGCCCCCGGGACCGCGGCCCCGTGAGGTGTGGAGGACGGGCCTACCCATTGATGAGATCGGGCAGAGACCGGGAGCTCCGGTGAGACACAAGCGGCCCAGCGTGCTGCGAGGCGGTATCCACTGCGTGCTCAGGGGCCCCGGGAGTGGCATGGTGTTGAGCCTGAACCCCGTGCTGTCCTGGGGTATGTGGAACGTATCGGCCCACCGAGGAGAGAGGCATAAAATCAGGAGCTCTGATACGGCGCGGGCGGCCCGACGCGCTACTCGGAGGTACCCGTGGGGTGCCCGGATGCTGCTGCGCGGCGCTGGACTTGCGCCGCCCTGGGGTGCACAGCGACGTTGAGGGCTGCTTAAGGAGTGCTTGGAAGATCCTGATGAGGAGGGACGAGGTGCGCACTGCAGCTGTGCGGTGAGTTGGCGAGCCCGCACTTTGCTCTGTGTTTCACCATCCCCCTGGCCTCAAGACCCGGGCGCGATTAGAACCCCCTCTGCCTTGGGATCCTGTGCAGCTCGAGCGCTACGAGCATAGACCCACCATTAGGGAGGCGAGGCTGGGACTCTTTGACGCTATCATCCCCCTGCTGCGGGCCTCTCCCCACCCTCGAGGGCAACACGGCAGTGCCGAACCTCAACTGGGCACTACTGCCTCTAGATTGGATTACATTGGCCTACACACGTGCACCGCAGTGGCCTAAGCTCCACCATACCAACGCCGTACCTCAACAACAGCTGGAACGGCCCGGGTGGGCTTCAACATACATTAGGGTGCCGTTTGTTTGCACGGGGGTGCATAGCTGGCTGGCGCCGGACGGCGCGAAACGCATGCTTCCTCTTCCGGGGAGATGGGGGCAATAACTGGATCAAAAGTTCCCTGAGGACTATGCTGGCCTGCCGTGATTTTTCCCATAAAGAGAGGACCCCCAGTACAAGACCCCCTATTAGACACTCAGCGAGAAGGCGTTCTACTGGTATCTCCGTGAGGCCTCCTCTGCCGCCTGGTCCGGCTCCGGCTGTGTAGGCCCGACTGTGGCTCACTATCCCGGCCTCTAAAGGTGCAACCCGGGCGAGAACCCGCGAGCAGCTACTAAATTGTATCTCATCAGCGCACACAGATACCCTCCTATAGAGGACTTACTGAGGGACCTGAATTGTGCGACAAGGGGTAGGCTCGTTTCTTCCCCCCCATCCTTTTATTCACCTACCCCGGACGACTGGAGAATACTACCTTCCACCGAAGTCAGCACGCAGCATGGGCAGAGTCAGAGGGAAAACAATGGATGGCCACCAAGGTGCATGTGCCCCCTCCACCACGCCAGAAATTTCCAGTCGGCCTCCTTCGCCAGGGGCTGCATCTTTTGAACTTAACGAGAGTGTGCCCGACAAGTTGGATTTAATACTGAAAGAAATCCGGGATTCCAGGGCGGCCCTTGTACTGCAGATCGGCACGCTCACCACAGGCCTTACATTACTCAGGGCGGACCATGGGAAACTGGCCGATACCGTTAAAGAACACAACCAAGCCCTCAAAGACATAGACCCCCGAGTCACAGCAAACACCACAATCCTACAACATCTGCAACAGCAAGTGACGGGCCTGTTGGATCGGGTGGAAGATGCAGAGGGCAGGAATAGACGCAATAACATCCGCGTAATTGGCCTGCCAGAGCGCAGCGAAGGCACTAAGGCAGCAGAATTTATGGAAGCCTGGTTCAGGGACCATATAGCACAAGAGGGTCTCTCTCCTTACTTCTGTGTTGAACGGGCCCACAGAATACCAACCGGGGCACCCAAGCCGGGCGCACCACCTCGACCTCTGATAGTAAAAATCTTTAATTACAGGGACCGTGATGTCCATCTACAAAAAGCAAGAGAAAAAGCGCTGATACAGTACGAAAACCACCGCATCTCTCTATACCCCGACTACACTGTCATGGTCCAAAGACAAAGATCGTCCTATCAGGCTGTGAAGAAGAAACAACAGAAAGCACAGCTCAAATACGCTCTTTTGTACCCAGCTAGACTGAAAGTCATCTATGACAAAAAAACTCACTTCTTCGAGAGCCCGACGGACGCCGAGGAATGGCTCGAGGTCATGTGCACTGGTTCAAGCCAGTGCAGCCACCCAGATTTAACCTCACAGGGCTCTGGCAAACCGCAGAGACTGGGTTACCGCCGAACACAGAAGACCACTCAGAATAAGGGCGGCACTGGACCATCACGTGAACGACAACGACTCGACCAGGAGGCGGCCCTTGCTGTTGCTGGGGCATTTCGAGAGGACTCCACCAAGATCCCCACGGACTCTGAGGACAGCACCCTAAACTCAGACTCTGAGCATAGTATTACCCTGTTCCCCACGATTACACCCCGAACAGTAGATGATCTAATCGACAATTGAAGCAGGATATTGATACACAACGAGCATAAAACAGCACAGGAGTCGCTGCAAATTGAACTCTTGTACAAAAGATGCGGACTCCGACCTCCAGCGACAATTATATCCTTTTTCACATATCGCCTATAAATGCTATCGCTATGTCTTAATCTGTATGACACTGTGGTATGCTTAGATTGTCCGTATGGGTCGTAATGGCGGACTGCTCCTGTGACTCTGAAAATTTGTCACTGTTTTGCTGGGTTCCCGGCTGTTGATTATCTAGGAATGCTTAGGCGGAACTACCGTCTTCGACATGATTAGTTATACTCTCCCCCTTGGGTTCCGTAGAGCCGCCAGGACTCTAGCCTCAGTCTGGATATCATTATGGCCGGTGGCAGCGACCCCCCTCTGAGCGTACGCACCGTTATTTGTTATATGAATGTTGAAGCTAGTTGTTGGGCCCAGCGTAGTTCGGGCGCTGCGCCATGTTTTGTTAGTGTTAGGGGGAAAGGGAACTCCTGGTCAATGTCAGTCTATCGGCTCCATGTAACTTGGAGCTCTGTGCAGTCTAATATTCCATGCCTAGAACCGTCGCCACATTAGGGTCCTACAACCTCCTAACGTGGAATGTACGAGGGATGGGGGCGATACAGAAGAGGCACCGTATCCATGCCTATCTCCTTAGGCGCAAAGCCCATATAGTTTTCCTGCAGGAATCCAACTTAACTGAGTCGGAAGCACAAAAAACATGCAAGAAATGGCGGGGACAGATCTATTCTACTAATTACTCTGCTTTTGCTAGAGGGACCACCATATGGTTACGCCACGGGGTTCCATTCATCGAACTGGAGCGCCGCGTAGATGATCAAGGGAGATACATCCTACTGAAGGGCACGCTAGATGGCTCACTGGTGATCCTGGGCAGTATTTACGCCCCTAACTTTGATCAGGACCAATTCCTCCATCGATTGGGTACAGCGCTAGCTGAGTGGGATGATATCCCCTGGGTACTGGGGGGGGGATTGGAATGCAGTCTTGGACACTAATATGGATAGGTCCCATCCTCCACTACACGGTACAAATGCCCGTAAGCTAGCCGACATGTTTAATAACTGGTCGATGGGATGGGTGCTTTCAGATGTATGGAGATGTCTGCATCCTACTCATAAAGAATACTAATTTTACTCCCCCGTACATAGCCTCCATACCAGGATTGATAGGTTCCTCTGCTCCAATTCTATTGTCACTCAGGTTTGCCATTCCACTTATCTAGCGAAAACCCTCTCGGACCACAACCCCCTAGAGCTCACACTTACCTGGGGTAATGTGCCGACCCCAGTACCCACCTGGAAATTACACCCACAATTACTAGAGGATGCTCCATTTCGAGTAGTACTCTCCACCACTATTACTAATTATTTAGCGGAAAATTGGAACACAGCCTCATCTAACCTAATAGAGTGGGACGCACTAAAGGTAGTGGTGAGGGGGGCGTCGATAGGACAGGTAGTGGGAGCCCGACAGGAGACACATCAAAGCTTGCTCAGAATCGAACAGCAAATGACTACACTAGAGCAGGAAGCGGTGACGGATCCAACAAAAGGGAGGCACTGCAGAATGCCCGTATTAGCCACGCTGAAACACTAGAAACACTACGGACGATTGATCATAGGGCCTACATGCAGTGAAAACACTCGGAGGCTGATAGAACTGGGACACTGCTAGCCCGCCTGGTGCGAGACAAGCCAGACCCACCGATCATAACCCAAATCCGCGCACCGGATGGGAGTATGGCCCATACCCAACGAGAGATTAATGAAGCCTTTTACACATATCTTAGCACTCTCTATGCTGCACCCACACTAAATATGAACCCTTCCATTGCGGACTTTTTGCAGGATCTTACAATTCCGGTACTCTCAGATGCAGTACAAAAGGAAATAGATGGCCCTATCACCCAACAGGAAATTCGAGCCACAATTAAAGGCCTGAATCGTAATAAAGCGCCTGGGCTCGACGGCCTGCCTATCGAATTCTATCATACTTACTCGGATGCTTTGGTCCCCACACTGGAGGCGGTATATAGGGCTGCCTTGGAAGCTGGCCATCTCCCACAATCCACCATGCAAGCGTTGGTCACCTCGTTGCCTAAACCGGGATGAGATAGCCTTGATCTGTCCAATTATAGGCCCCTCTCCCTGTTGGCGACAGAATAAAAAATTCTGAGCAAGGCCCTTGCTGACCGCATACAACCTCACCTTAACACTCTTATACACCGCGACCAATGCGGGTTCCTGCCAAATCGTAGCACGTCCCTTAACACGAGACAACTACATTATGTTATGAGGGCCACCCCGCGCGCTTAACAGACCGCAGGATGCTTGGCATTGGACCTTCGGCAGGCCTTTGACTCCCTATCCTGGGATTACATGTTTGCGGCACTCCGACGATTCGGACTCCCGGACACATACCTTAAATGGGTACGCCTACTGTATACTTCCCCCACTGCCCGAGCCCGTACGGGACGATATATTTCAAGCCAGTATACAATCCATAGAGGTACGCGGCAGGGATGCCCGCTGTCTCCCCTATTGTTCGTTCTCGCACTAGAGCCTCCTGCGGTGGCACTCAGACGGTCAGCGGACCGCCTGGGAATACCCATAGATGGCACGACCCACCTTATTTCAATTTATGCGGATGACATCCTATTATATCTACGTGACCTGACTGCCGACAATGCGCCCCTCACCGCTATTTTTGCCACCTTTGAACAGGTCTCGGGCCTTGCTATAAATCCGAGGAAATCTTTGGCCTACTTTTTCCAGGAAATACCATACCCAGACGACCTACGATTTGGCACGTACACCTTGCCAGTGGCCCCCACCACCTTCAAATATTTAGTCATCCAAGTATACAGAACGCAGACAGGTCAACTTGACGGCAACCTAGTGAAGGCCATAACGGCCCTTAGAGCTAGTGTGGCTTTCTGGACCTCACTGCCCCTGTCGGTGATGGGGCGTATTGCCATCTCGAAGATGGTGATGTTCCCTCGCTTATTGTATTATTTTGTGAACTTACCTATCGTAGTCCCACAGTCTATTTTTAATACCCTGAACGCTATATTAGTAGAACTCATTTGGGGAGCAGGCCGTAGAAGAGTAAGCCTACAGAAACTCCAATTAGAGCCTCGTAGCGGAGGCCTAGGAGTACCTGACTTCAGAGAATATTACTACGCTAGTCAGCTCCAATGGCTGTCTTATTGGACCGCGGGGAAAAATTAGCAAGAAATTGGATACACACCTAGAGACCTAGACCGGGGCGCATTGCACTCCCTGCTTCTGCCTAACGTCAAAATCCCTGCAGAAAGCCCTCCCCTGCTGAGGACGGCGCTACAGTGCTGGAAGAAGGCATTATTGTATACTTCTACAGTGACCCCATATTCGACGAACATTCCCCTATTGGGTATTCCCACACCGCAGGGCAGGCTTACGAGGGCCAGGATCCGCGCCTGGGCAGAGACGGGAGTAGAAGATGTCGGGGCCTGCTTTGGAGATGGCCATCTCCTCGATCATGAATTCTTTCTACAGGCTACAGGTGCACCAACGCATTTATATTTATTACATGCTGCAGTTTCTCATTACATTAGGAACACATGGGCCCCGCAGCATAGAGAACCTCCACAGCATAACTTGGTCCACCTCTTATATTATATGGGGAATGGGGGACACCTAGTCAGATGGATATACATGGGTATACGGGCACATGCCGCAGTCACACTTACATCCCGTAGAACAAAATGGTCCGAAGATGCTGATACAGAAATCACGGATGAAGCCTGGAAGTGCATGCTTGAACATCCTAAAAGAGTATCCCGTAATGCCAAACTAAAATTCATACAGACAATGGTCCTCCAAAGGTCATATCTCACCCCACAGAGAATCCACTGTATATTCCCTGAGGCACACCACTGTTGCCCCCGTTGTAAGGGGGACGATGCAGACTTCCTTCATATGCTATGGTCCTGCCCCCGCCTCCAGGACTACTGGAGAGGCATTTGTCAGTCCCTCGGCGAGGTCACACGTATTTCTGTTTCCGATGGCACCCTGGATTGCCTCATGGGCCTACGTAGACGTACAAGTGCACAGAAAGTGCAACTGAGATTCTTAGATTTGGCCCTCATACTGGCAATAAGAGCCCTTACCATGAGGTGGAAATCCCCCAGGTGCCCGTTGTTACCCAGCTGGCAGGACGACATGATACAATGGGGGAAGGCTGAGGGCGCAGCCCTTCGGAGGGAGGAAGAGAAAGGATTTCGGAAACAACCCATCTCAATGGAATGGGATATTATGTTACATGAGTTCGAACTACTTGATTTAATACCCCCACAGTGTACCCCAACACTATGAATCGCGATAAGGCTTTAGGACCAAACGACATGAACCTCCCAAACCCTGGGCCATTTACTACAGTCCATGGGTAATGTAGGTCCCCCAGAAATACTCTAATAGTCCCCTTAGGCTACTATTAGAATTAGCATAGACAGACCAGGAGTACGGGGTGGGTGGGCTGGGGAGGAGGGGACATAGTTAGGTTTGTTTAGTTCATTGAAAATATATATATGCTTTATGTTATTGATATTTATGTGACACTACTTCACGATTACCAGAACTCATAGCTATTATTCGGAAGTACATGTAGTTCATTCTCTGTCGTGATATTCGACCCCTGTAAAGTAGATTCATGCAATGTTTCTGTAGAAACTGCCCCAAGAACAAAAAGACCTTCTGTATTAATCTTTGCATTGGATGTGATGTCAAGGTCCTCAATAAAGTATGTTATAAAAAAAAAAAACACACTCCCAAATAATAAAACCCCGGAACGGACGGACTCCCTGGGGAATTCTACAAAGAATATAAAGATCTAATATTGCCTCACTTAACAGCCATGTATTCTGAAGCATATGAAGAAGGTTTATGGCCTTCATCGCTGCGGGAAGCATTACTCATTACACTTCTTAAACCCGAAAAAGACCCCACTAGTTGCGACTCCTAGCGTCCATTGACACTAATAAATATAGACGCCAAAATTCTAGCCAAAATTATAGCGCTGAGGATCCAACCCCTAATGCACAAGCTAGTCTTACCAGACCAATCAGGCTTCATACCCACAAGATCAACGACCCACAACTTGTGAGCTATAGTCGCAATGTTCCATCACATAAACCCAGAACTGCCAGCAGCGGCAGCCCTTTTAGACGCCACAAAGGCCTTTGATTCCGTTGAGTGGCCATTCATGTACTCTGTGCTGAGCAGAATGGGGTTCCCTATCCCTTTCCTGCGTTGGATAAAGCTACTATATACAGAACCATGCGCACGCCTGAGGGTGAATGGCAACACCTCCGACCCTATTCACATACACCGAGGCACAAAATAGGGATGCCCGCTATCACCGCTACTTTTCACCTTAGCACTGGAACCACTAGCATGTAAAATATGGCAAAAACATGCTGATACAGCTCTGCAGTTTCAACTCCGACCAGTGAGCAAATCTCTGTATGCAGACGATATGGTTATATACACGAGACACCCAGCGGAAAATTTAAACAAACTACTCAGAGAATATATTCGCTTTGAACACTACTCAGGCCTTAGTATAAACTGGACTAAATCTGTGGTGATCCCACTGACACCTGCTACAACACAACCTCAGCTAGATGATCCTCTGCAGTGGCATACAGCCCCGGTAAAGTATTTGGGAATATGGATTCACCGCGACCCGGAGCTAGTAATAGGCGAAAATTACGGTAAAGCCCTTACGAAGGTAGAAGGCCAAATAGACAGGTGGATTAAACTCCCCTTATCGCTGGCTGATGGGATAGCAATACAAAAAATGGTGGTGCTCCCACGGTTTCTTTATTTATTTACTAACATACCGGTGCGGCTCACGCAACAGCTCTGTACACAACTACATACAGATATGGGCAGGAAAACAGACTTGAGTAGGATGGAAGGAACTGACACGGCCCTATGCACAGGGAGGTTTCGGATCACCGGACCTACAATTGTATTACTACTGCGCGCAGGCGCAACATGCACATTATTGGATACATACGCATGCCCATATCCCTCACATAGCTGTCGAATATGAAAGCGTGCATCCGACCCCTCTAGTTGCGTATATACTAGAGCCATGACAAAACACCCCTAGTGCAGAAATTAACCCCGTGTACTGCACATCACTGGCATGGCATATGCTGGCGAAACGTGCGCACAAACTGCCCACATATGCGCCAGCGCTGCCTCTAAAGCACAATCCATGTATAACGGTAACGCAAGAAAAAAATATGTTAAACCTGCTGGACACTATGGGCCTACATACTATGAAAAATATATTCCCGGAAGGTCAGTTTCTATCACAAAATGATACCTCGCTAGTAACACACTGCGCTCCTTTAAAGATCTTTGCATATCATAGACTGCATGCGGCAGTGAAAGATCTCTATCCCACATTCCCCAATGAGCCACAGACACACACTGCACTCCAAATACTTTTAACGGCACCCACACGTCAAAGACTTGTGACAAACCTATATAATGCAGCTCAGTAAGAACAATATCGGGAGCATGAACCAGCTTTACAGCGTTGGGAAGATACATTGGGTATCGCGATCTCCACAGAGGACTGGGGTTATAGTTGCGCCCTCACACAAATACTCACGTCCAATTGCAACTTGCGAATTATACATTTCAAATTCCTACAACAAGTATACTATACACCGACTCAACTCTATAAATATGGCCTTCGAGACAATGATTCATGTACAAGATGCAATGCACCACGTGCCGACTTCTTGCGCATGGCCTGGACATGCCCACAGCTTCACACATACTGGCAATTGGTTACTGACACTCTCACAACAATGCTAGCAGAGCACATTCCTAATCTACCACAGGTCTGTTTATTGGGAATCTATAAAATGAGACAGATCCGCAGACGCAAACTACTAGCGGTGGCACTACTCCTAGCTAAGAGAAGAATAGCTATGAAATGGGGGAGCAAACAAGCACCTAAGAGTGAGCATTGGATCACAGTCATGACTTACTGTAAGGAAAGCTTAGAAACATATGCGGAAAAAATACCAGAGGCCTCCCGACCAAAAGATTTTTGGGACCCACTAATGCAATACCTAAGGGCTATTCAAACTGTTGATTAAAATAATACATTGATCTATTACTGCACAATACACTGATAATGCAGTACTCTATTGATTGTGAATGTAAATCCAAATACTACATTGTAAGATTGTATTAGTGCTGTGCTTACTACAGCTGTGACTGCTATGACCATGTGGATAAATTGTAACTTATGACCTACATACAAGCTGTGGACCCCCAATCTATTGTATGCCAACAACTGTATGCATAACATGGAAATTGTATATCATGCTTGACTGGTTTAAATAAAATAATAAAAAAGAAAAAAAAGAAATTGTTAAAGTGATGGGGTGTAAAATTCTTACATTTCTTATGCGTGCAAGCACATCTTTTTCATATTCGGTACAGTGTTTCTCAAAGAAACACATCTTCAACCTTTCCTCACTCTGAAAAATTGTACTCAGGTGCAGAACAAAAGTCCGCCCACCTAATTTAGTGACAGGCCGACCGTAAGTATTCTGGCGATTGGCTCTATCGATGGAATTCTTCTTCTAACAGCCTGACGGTGTAATGGATGTTGGAGGAAGGACATTACACATTTACTCTATATAGGGTGGATCGTGTAACGCCTTTCTTTTACTGTCTGTCACTGCCAGGAAAAACCTGGTGGTGAAAGACAAGAAAATAATCAGTAATGACCCCAACACCATGGGAGAAAACTCTCAGGGTGTATTGGTCATTAGGATTTTGTTTTTCATGAATGAACTTTCACTTTTGGAGTTTGTTTTTGAAAAATAAGAAGCTTCTGAAAAGGTTGACGGATGTCCATTATGGCTGATGGTACTGTCTATCTAATTTGTCCTACATTGACAAGAACTGCTATGATGACAGATCCTGTCAATGTAAAGAGATGTCTGTGGGGCCTGTAGGCATCTCTAAATGTGGTTTATGGTACATATATCAGGGCAATGATGGTCATAAATCCATCCACTAAACTTAAAATCAGGCTCCGCATACTTAAAGCACAGTTTTAATATTTAAAAGGGCATTATGGGTAAGAACATATTTTGAGATCTCTATAAGTCACAACACCCTGAATTTACCTAGGTCTTTATTTTCCAGACATGCATGGAGGTGGAAGCACTCTTTCAGTATTGGCCATAACTGAGCCCCAAGTACTGCCGTCCCCCAAGAAACTTGAGAGAAAAATTATTATTTTAGGTGTTGTTCTAACATTTCCATGGCATTCTTAGTAAGCAAATGCTTGGAAATCAATGGAAAACATGCCACTGAGATTTCTCCTTGGTTTCTTCCTTTGAGTATTGGCTAGAGTTGGTAGGATGCTGGCTAGAATTGGGAACAAATGTTGCAGAAGTCTCCCATAGAAATTAAATACGTTTTTAGACATAGTTTTGACATTTAAAAGGTAAAATGGGACAAAGACCTTCTGGAATCCATGCAGGGCACACCACGTGGCTCTCTTGTGTCTCTAGTTTTCAGTAATGCCTGTGATTGGTAGGGTCCACTGAGTACCAGCTGACTCAGGGGAAACAAAAACTCCAGCTATACCCCAGGTCCAATCCACATTGACTTCACGTGGCTGCAGGTTTGACATTTCCCATACTGTACAATAGGTCTACCCACACATAAGAGATACTGTCAGTAGAGATATGGTAATGCAAGAAAATGAGTCTTCCGACAGTGGAAGTGAATTTCACTGTTCATTCGTACAAAAATATGAGGATCAGGAGTTTTTTGTCAATATTTTAGGTTTCCAGAATGCAATCTAAAATGAAAGCATGGAAAGTGCAGAAAAGTCACACCATCTTAGATAGTTCAAGTTTTTAGTTCTTCAAAAAGGTGTAGGGATGCTAGAGTTTTCTGGG
This sequence comes from Calotriton arnoldi, assembly GCA_963921515.1. NCBI lineage: Eukaryota > Metazoa > Chordata > Amphibia > Caudata > Salamandridae > Calotriton > Calotriton arnoldi. The sequence continues at coordinate 176,409 of CAWUFW010009961.1, read as the reverse complement.
TTATGTGCAAACCAGGGGATGGATACCATTTTTTAAATCTTAACTGCAACCTGCATAGCTAAAGTTCTCAACATATAAATTCAGTTATTGGCTGATTATGCCCGCTATTGTATGATATCTTTCTCTTCTCACGTTTTCTCTATGTCTGACCCATCACAAGCATTAATACTTCTATGCCTAAGTTAGAAAGAACCATCAAAGCCCCCCTAAATGCCTGCTTCTTCTTCCACTTTCTGGTAACACATCTCAAGTCTGTCTTGCTTAACAAAAGAGCATCTCATAAATAGATCTTTAACTACATTATCTGAAAAAGTTTTCTGGTTAACTATATATCAATCAATCAATCAATCAATCATGTCACTTATAAAGCGCACTACATACCCGCGAGGGTCTCAAGGCGCTGGGGGAAGAGGGGGGTGGTGCTGCTACTGATCGAAGAGCCAGGTCTTGAGGAGTCTTCTGAAGGCCAGTAGGTCTTGGGTCTGTCGGAGGTTGGTGGGGAGGGTGTTCCAGGTCTTGGCAGCGAGGTGGGAGAAGGATCTGCCGCCAGCAGTCATGTATCATCTAGATATTGTAGACGTGCTAACCTATGGTAGTGTAGACTTCCTGGGGCTTATTAACAAGCCTCTTGTGCTACCGGTGCATAACATTTTTTGACCCACCAGCGGCCAATTGTGCTGGCCCATTGTAAACATGGGAATGCGGCAGATTCCTACGCTTCCTCAGGGGAGGCGTAAGAGTGGCTCAACAAGGAGAAATACCTTTATTTCTCCCCGTGTTTTGCACTTTCTAGAAGGAGAAAAACACCATTAATGATTGTTTTTGTGCAATAGTTCAAGGATGCCTGCATTGGCGCTAGGCAGCCAATTGTGCACCAGCACAGAGGAAAGCACAGGGATGCATGTATTGCTGTGAATATGATGCATCCCTGTGCTTTTAAAATGATGCAGATCAGAGCAGCAAGATGGCTTGAGGTGCTGTGCTTCATCAATTCTTCATAATGAGGCCCAGTGTTTCTGCTGGTAAAAATGGCTTACTGACAAATAGTGCATGATCACCTTTTGCTAAGGGGCTACGCTATAGAAGCCCTACACCATGAAAGTAAGCCAGAAAGAAGCATTGTATTCACTCATCATTCATCCAATCTATATATCTGAGTTTCCCGATCTTCCAGTACTTATCTATTGAGCTCAAAATGCCGGAATGAAAACCTACTGTTTTTCTCTTCATCTACCAACACTAGGTGAAAGCATATAGAATACTTCTAGCTGCAAATAATATCTGCCAGGGAAATTTCATTGTGCATAAATGCACTGACCTCAAACATCTCTGCTCCTGACTCACTCGTGTGACAGGTTTGTCTCTAGACCTCCTAATTGCCAAAATAAGTGTAATCAATAGTGAAAATCAAATTCCAGTGGAGTGGCCTGCTGGCGTCCTAACACCCTTCACCTATGTTGTGTGTCAAATAAGACAAACACCAAATGCTTAATTTAGAAACTTCAAAGACATCAACAGGTCCATGCTGGAAAATAAGATCTCTACAAAGATATTGAATGCCAAAATAGAACATGGCGTATATAGACACTTATAATGTAATCATGACTGACATAGCAGTTGAACATTCCTCACTTAAATAATAAGGCTGAATACCAACAATTCTTCACAGTGGTTCTCCAGAGAATTGCATCAAGATTGGATGCCTCTAATAGTAAGTGAGAAAATATAGAAATAAATCCCTTCTGCACCAAACCTATCAAATGTAAGAGCTAAGCCTAAATTATACAAATCATACACATTTAAGGCAAAGGAATCCTTTGTACACTAAGATCTTGATATGGCCGCAAATCACACCAATAATATTTCAAGACTGTTAAAAAGTTTACTAACCCATGTCACTAATGATATCACAGATTACAAGGAGAACTGAAAAGAATTTGTGGTCTTCATCCACTATAAAACAGACTACGGTTCTGGAGGTCTTTGTTATTGCACAGAGCAGGCAGGCGGGACCTAGAGGCATCATGTAATGTATTTATACATTAACACAAACAGTTATAAAGTCAAAACACAGCACAAGAGAAATCCCAAACCAATCAAGAAAAATAAAACAAATTTGAATAAATAAACTGACTCAAAAATGAGAAAAATCTAACAATAGGGGGAACCAGAGATATGAATGTTTTAAGTTTTAAATAAACATAGCACCAAAACTCGTTAAGTGCCAAATGTGGTCAACTGGCTGTGGCAGACTGGAACCTAGATGTAATTTAAGGCCCACTATGATAGTGCCTGGGTCGGACACAGCAACCCAGTTCCACTGAGTTGTAGGTTTTACATTTAGACTTAGGGGCCGATTCCGATCTCGGCCAATAGGGCTCCGAATCGGATTCAGCTTAACCGGATCCGATTCGGAGCCCTATTTCCCGACCGATTCGTACGCGCGTCCGGACGAGCGAGTACGATGCGAAATCGCTGACCGACTCGTTCGGGCGTCCCAACCGCTCCGACCGACTCGTTCCCGGGTCGAACCGCACCGACCGACTCGCTCGGACACGACTCGCACCGCGCAATGGAGACGTTCCCCGGCCGGGTAAGTATGATGCGCGCCGCGAGCAGTCCGACCGACACGTGCCGTCCGGCTCAAAAGAGCAGTCGGAGCCGTACTTCGGGGGTCCATGTCGGACCCCCCTGAACGCGTATCCACGCAAGTCGCACACAGGGGGGACCCATGGGTCCCCCCTACCTGTGCGTGTACGGCGCGAGTCGCTTCACCGCGTACCGGCTGTAGGGGGCGCCCCTGTTCGCCTCGCACCCATTGAGGCAATGGTAGCCTGCGTACGCGCTGAACGACCGGCTCCCATTGACTTCAATGGGAGTCCGACCGACTCGTATACGATGGCATACGGACGCATCGTACTCATTCGGTCAGGCTGCACGGGTCCGATTCGGTCGGAAATCTCTCCGGGTCCGGCTCGGTCAGAGAGATTTCCGGCCCGAATCGGAATCGGCCCCCCAGTCTAAAAAATTGAGTGTTTGCCCAATCAAGATTTCTTAGTTCACATATAGTCACAAAACGTTTAAAAGTCCCAGGTTTTCAGGGGTGGTAGAAGAAGTCCAGCCAGACACAGCCAAGGGTTCCAGGATCTCAGAAACAGCACTTGAGGTTCAAGACTCATTCCATCAGAGACCAACTGCAGGATGGGTCCAGTTGGAACTGGTCAGATAGGTAGTCCCTGTAGCTTGAACAGGAGGTCATCCGTATGACCCTTGGAGTCCACTTCTTTGTCCTGGGTATAGAAAAAGAAGAAGGTCCAGTCCTTCTAGGCTATTTTAAGGTCAAAGACAGCAGGTGCAGTCGTTTTCTGATCTTCCTCAGGTCCAGTAGTTTTCTGAGGCAGATTCTGGTGTGCAATATTTATACCTGGCAACAGCTAATTGATGAAGGGTACTTCTGGCTTCTCCCTAAACCAATGGGGTACGTGCTCCCAGAGGTTACCCTACCCACCCTTGCAGCATTCCCTATGTGCCCTTGTTGGACTTGGCCGTTTCTGCACGGTCATCCCCAAATGTTTTGCTCTCGCCCTCCTGTTTTCCGAACCTGTTTTTGTTGGCTATTAGTACTCTGCTAAAGTGTTTGTGCTCTCTTCCTAAAACATGGTAAAATTGGTGTATACCCAATTGGTATATTTAATTTACTTATAAGTCCCTATTTAAGTGGAACTACATGTGCCCAGGCGCTTGTAAACAAAATGCTACCAGTAGGCCTGCAGCTATATTTGCGCCACCCACTTAAGTAGCACCTTAAACATGCCTTAGACCTGCCATTGCAGCCTGTGTGTACTGTCCTAAACTGTCATTTCGATCTGGCAAAAGAACCCTTTTGCTAGGCTGAAACCTTCCTATTTAATGTATATAAGTCAACCCTGGGGTAGACTTGGGGCAGCCCAGAGGGCAGGGTGCAATGTATTTAAAAAGTCAGACAGTTACTTTAGAATTTTACATGTCCTAGTAGTACAAATCTCATCAATTTGTTTTTCAGTACTGCAAGGCCTACATCTATAGGATAACTTTGGTCTTCCATTTTTACACTTAATGAGTGTCATCATCATCAACAAACTTTATTCGGTTTTATGAGCCAAACCATAAAAGTCAAACAAACATGATTAAAAACGTGTTCCACAATACAGGTTAACAACTGTTAATACATCAAATTACACTGAGTTTATAACTAAAATGCATTAATCACAACTTGACCTGAGTCTTAGGGCTGCCCTTAAAAAATTAAGAGTGTACAAAACAGTATCTGTAGAAAGAAATTGTAAAAAGATAAAAGCGGGTTTAACCCTCCTGAAACTAGCCTTTTTAAGGATAGGGACAATAAATAATTTTCTGGGAAGATCATAAAAACTGCAGAACATTAAAAAGTGCATCATGTCCTGAGGAGACTCTCCGTCGCAGCCACAGGGCATGAGACACTGACCTCTGTGGGAGCCACGCGGTTGAGCCAGGAGATAGTGGAAAAGATCGAGCCGAAACCTCGCCAATAAAAAACGATCATAAATGCTTTTGAGCCCTAAAAGATATGGTTCTGTGGTTGGCACCGTTTTTAACATAATGTGCCTACGCACACTGGACTTGCACAGCTCTACTTCCTCTCTTTCGCAATGGCTCCTTCTTGAAAAACACTCTTTGGCCCATGCATAGTCCCTCTTACATATACTCTCCGGATTAGTGAATAGTTCTGCTCTGCCTAGCCTCAAAAGGCCCACTCTTATGTACTGAAGCCATCGAATACGCAAAAGATGGTCAAGCGAAAGACAGTCCTTTAAGATGTGTTTGCTAAGTGTGTTTTCCTGCTTGGCCCAAATCCTTAGCCATAATGCCAGGGGACGAAAAGCCAATTCATCTGAGAGGAAAGGCATCCCAAGTTCTTCATGCAGAACGTACAAAGAAATACTTTGCGGCACAGAAAGGTCCCGTCGCAGGAAAGAGTTTTCGGCGATTTGCAGGGCCCGACCCCAATATGGCCCCAGATCTCGATCCCGTAACTGGCCTTTGAAATACATTTTGCTTGGTAAATCTTCAAGAGTCCCCCTATTGGTTTCCCTCCCACTCTGGTGGCAAAATTAAAAACAGCTGCAGAAGATTTCACTAGTTCCCCTTTCTTCCGAGTAAGCAAGTTGGACCAGCTCAAGGAGTCATCGAACAAAACCCCCAAATAGGAAAAGACGTTAGTCTTGGGTATTGGTGATGATCTTAGCTTAAAGGTAAACTGCTTTGCTGTACGAGGTCCCACCTGCATAATAAACGATTTTGAGTGATTAACCGTCAGGTCCAGGTCCTCCATAAAGTGAGTAAAAGAACTCAATAAAAGTTGTAGGCCCCTCGCTGTCCTCGCCATGAGGACCGCGTCGTCCGCATATAGTAGGACTGGCAGACTGCACTTGCCTACCTGGGGACAATCGGCTTTTGTGGCCAAAAGGGCCTTCTCTAGAGAGTTAATATATAAGTTAAAAAGGAAGGGTGCTAATATGCACCCCTGACGCACCCCTCTCTTAATGTTTATTTGCCGGGTCACTTTCATGTCTTTTGTATAGCGAACGGCCGCCCTTGAGTCCCGATGAAGGTCCTTGAGAAATAAGATAAAGTTACTATCAATGCCAATGGTATACATCAACTGAGTGTCATTTCCAAATGGGAACAGGTGCCAGTTCATGTTTGGTATCTTTGGAATTGTAATGAAAAATCCTAACTTATGGTGAAGTGGGATTTCAAATTAAAATCTTGAAACTGCCACCTTTAGAAATTTGGCATTTTCCTACCTTAACCATTTGGTGCCTGAAGCCTTCTGTGTGTCACATGATTGGGTAAAGTTGAATTTTGGGATTTGTGTATTCCTCCTAGATAGCCACACACAATATGGAGCTTAGGTGTGCCTGGAAGGGCCATCATTGGCAGGATGGGAGGGATGAGCTGGGCCCAGCCCACTTGCACTTGAATAGGCTGGTTCCTACCTCCACACAAAGGGCTGGATACCCCCTGTTGTTAGTATGGAGCCAGGGCCAGGAAGACAGGGCACCTGTGCACTTCAAAGGCCTGCCTATAGAAGCTTCTCCCCACTTCAAAGGCAAAAATGGTTATAAATACTGGACCTAAGACACTATCTTTTCAGTACACCTCTGGACCTGTGGATACTCTGCCAGGAAGAAGTACTGCTCTGCTGCTGAGAGGACTGCCACTCGGCTGGACTGCTGCTTTGAAGTACTGCTGCCCTGCTGTGCTGACCTGCTGTCTGCTGCCCTCTTGCCTGGGTAAGAAGGACTGAACCTGCATGTCTTGAACTCAGATTGACTCCAAAGGCTAGTTGGCTGCCCACCTTATCTGAAGCCTCAGGGACACAACAGGCTTCCAACAACTTTTCATCTGCACCTGGACTCTGCCATCGGTGAGTCTTTCCTGCCAGGGGGTGCCACCCTAGTCCTGGATGTGGGCCTAAGGTGCTCTGCAAACCTCTGTGGATCCAGCAGAACCAACTCATCATCTCTGCTGCACAACGCAAACCAGAGCAGAACTGATGCATCGTTGCTGCTGTGCGGATTGAACCCATCGCAAAAGACCTGCATAGCATTACAGATCATCAGAACTGCTGCTTTGCCACCCGTCCTCAGCACAGGCCCTCACATCTATCATCGAAGGGATTCTCAATGCCGATGCAGGACCTTGCACCGCAGCCCTGCTGCATCTCGGAACCGATGCAGTGCTTCGGCTGCTCAACACATCTTCATTGCAGCAAACCAGCAAACCAGGATTGGATGTACTTTGTTCAGCGGGCCTAACATGGTCCCTGTAACCGGCCAGCGCTCCATCATGGTTAGCCTGAATATGTGCCTTTGTCACAGCCCGGTGGGACCAGATAGCCACAGTCAGCACATTGTGCTTTTTGGTGTTTCACTGACATTTTATGACCTTAAATATCTCCGGTTCTACTGGTCAGATTTGTTTTGTGTTAGTCTTGCTTTTTTTTATTAAAAAAAGTTCTATTTTTCTAACTTGGTGTGGGATTCTTTTTGTGTGATGTTTTCACATTATTACTGTTTGAAATGTTGCACAAATACTTTACACATTGCCTCTAAGTAAATCCTGACTGCTCTGTACAAAGCTACCAGAGGGTTGAGCACAGGTTAATTTATGGTTGGCTTGTGCCTCACCTTGACAAGGGTTGTGGTTTCTGCCTGACTAAGTCTCACAACCCAAGTCAACCAACAACCCAATTTCTCAAAATCCTATTTCAAACAGTCTCACAGTGACCCTCTCTGCCTAATCCAAGATGGTGAAAGACTTCTCCCTGTGTGCACAGCCTGTGTGCCCACCCCAGAGTTGTAGCCATGGTAATGAGCAACTACCTCTGTGGTCACTTCAAACTATTTCTGCAGGCAGCTCCCTCCATACTGGGATTGGAGCCCGCCTGACATGAGGGAACAAAGAAGAGGCTTGTGCAGGTGTCATCTGACATCTGTCTGTGACACAGGAGCCCCCTTTACATTTAATTAAGTTCCTGAGCACTGCTCAAATTATCATCCTGCCAGAGGAACAGATACAACCCCATAGACCTAGTCCTTTGATCTGCTCTGGGAGACGTGTTTACACCCCATTCCAGCTTCAGCACACTAGAGTGCTGTAGAGGCAGGCAAATGCAAATTAGCCATGACAGACTTAAGCCAGGTAAAATATTACTCTCTGAAAGTAGCCCTTCTCTAATATGTATTAAAATTCTGAATTCACCAGTGAATATGGCTTTTGATAAATATTATGAAGGGGCTAAGTTTGGAATTTCTAGTTGTTTCATAGCTGGGAACAGCATTATTAAATTCAATTGTGCATTTCAGTGTTTCTCTATGGAACAGCCAGTCTTGCTACACTGAAAATAGCTATTGGGTGCTAGTCTGTAGGACATATTTAATATAAAATTACTACATGTTCTCCCTTTAAACACATGTACCCTGGCTTAAGGGCTACAAGGCATATTTGGGGGTGGCCTTTTAGTATTTAAATGAAAGGTTTAAACCTGTTGAAAGGGTTTATTTTGACAGGTTGAATTGCAGTTTTTAAACTGCTCCAGTCAAGCTACAATGGTAATCCTGAAGCCATGTTTGCATTGTCCCTGTAGAGGATGGCACAGCAGGTGCTGCAATCCACTACTGGCATTTAAATACAGGCCGTGGGACATTTTGTACCATGTATATGTAACTTATAGGCAAGTTAAGCATGCAATTAGGGTTATGCCAATTCAATCATGTTTGAAAGGGGGGTACGGGCACTTTACCACTGGTTAGCACCAATAAAGTGCAGACAGTACTACAGCCAGCAAAAACAGATAGGGCAAACGCCTAGGAGGGTACACCATCCAAAGGATAGTCATTTCCTACACTCTGAAGAGGGGATTCACTAATGTATAGCATGCAGTGCAGTGTAGCAAGCAAGGTTGATGCTCTGTAATGCATTGGAAGGAGAGAAAAGGGAAGCACCATGCCTACTAAGATATGGTGCTGCTGCTCTCTTTACCAGTGCTACTGCACTTTCAGGCTGCCCAGTGCCACACGCAAATATTTGCACCAGTGTGCAAACATATGTGAGTGATGTCTAGCATAGGTTTTGTACTGGAAGGATACCTTCCAATTCAATATCAAAATATTTCTCCTTTTTTGCGCCTGCCTTTGAGGAGGCATTATTTTTTGTTCAAAGCCCTGTCTTCCATTGATAGTAGATAGGGCTTTGAAACCAAAACCATGAGTGGTACTCGTGTACTACCTATGAGACACCCTTTGAAACAAAGGGATAAAACGAATCATGTCTGATTGACTTGGTTGCAGCACAAATAGCCATATGGAATCTGGCAGAGCTGAGGTATAGCAAGTCGAAAGTCAGGTACTTTTTGGGGGAGAGAAATTCATATTGGCCAGTGGAGTTGGGAAAAATCATTCACATCATAGGATGTCAGTGGTGGTGAAGAGACATGTCACATACCAGGTAAATTGGTCTGGGTCATTTAACATGTTACCTCTACCTCTACTTTGCAGTTTCCTTCTAGATTACAAATAGATCTTCGGCTACCAAATTCATTGTCTAAACTTTTTTTAAGCAGTCATTCTACCTCAGAAACACTTCTAACAAACACTACTGAAACTAGAACAAATTTATTCTGGGTCTTTCGAGAAATAATTTGAAGCTAAATTCAAGACAAATTCAAAATGCCCAAACTCGATTGGATAGGCATTAAACTTAATTCATTATTCCCTCTTCATTACAGTCATTCCTAGAGATGAGTAAAATGACTTTTTTATGTGCTCTTAAAAAAAATCCTCTGCACACCTAAATATTCTGATCAACATCAGGCCATAACTAATCTCACCTTCACCACCATGCATGTAAAATAGGGAGCATTTGGAAATTGCATACCCTCTCCATGACTGCCAGTTTGGACTGAGGCTTGTTATTTTCAATAAATTAGCTTCAGTCAACATATTGAAATGTTTTTCTTCTCACTGGATAAAGATACAAAACTACTATGACTTTCAACTGAACACAACTCTGTCAAAAACATAACACTGATGATAAAAACTGGGAAGTGCATACCTAACCAGACAGGCAGTGCAGTGCTGTTTGTTTACACCAAAAGTGCATAATCATAGTAGACCCATGAATGCTGATGGTGATATGAGTGAACACTTTCCAAACTTCTAAATGCAGAGCTACTGCGTATTGCTCTAGTTGTATGCCAAATGAGCAAAATACCATTTGGTACACCAACCCGAATTTGTGACATGAGCAGAACCTACACAACTTTTTAAAATGAAGGATTGTGTCTCCTGTGTACTGTTGCAACAAATAACCTGAAGTCATAGAACCCACCTGCTTCTTCTGGGCTGAGAAATACCATATTTGAGAAGGGATTCAAGCCACAACTCTATCCCATGCTTCTAATAGCTTTCAAAAGGTGAACAGTCTGATCTAGGCGATGATCAAGGTGTGACCTAATCAGGAGTTGGATACAACTTTATTCAGGCTGCCAGCATGCTTGTGTGAGGATAAGAAACAAAGTGGTTGGTAGGTCACCACCAACACAGAAATATTTCTATTAGGTCAACTCTACATCACTCTTCTATCTTCATCCCGCTTTTCAAGTCAAATACATGATTTTAGATCACTTGTATTCACCCGATCAGCCTAAGAATCTGATGGAGAGAATGTGGTACCATAAATGCCTTCCTCAATTAGAAGAATCAATGAGTGAGATTCTAATTGGAAACAAAATACCTTTTCTCAATTAAATCCATTTTTCTCAAGCATGCAATGTACATGTAGAGCATGGAACATGATTGAATTCCAGTGGCGTAACAGTCGCCTCAGCCCCAGCGGTCTGGGGGGGCCTGAGCTCCAGGGGGCCCTCTCAGCACATTACAATGGGTATGGGACCAAAGTGGTTGATGGTGGGCTGGTGGGGGCCTCTATGTTCTTTGCAGGGGGAGCCCTCAAGTTTCATTATGCCTCTGTCGCATCCAGCTATAAAGCTACCACCTGGGGCCCTGTTACATATATGGCACATATTCTCTGTTTGTTCCACAGTGCACCTTCAAACAGGTTCTTTGTTGAATGCACTGCCCTGAGGGCAGCTGCGAGCTCGTGCTGCCCTGAGAGCATTTCTTTCAAGTGAAATATGGAGCGACTTTGAAGCAGACGCTCCGTGTTTCACTGTGCAGGCAGCAACCCGCCTGCGCTTTTAAGAGGGGAGAGAGATCCCTTTGCAGGCGGGTGCAGTGACTGACTGCCCTTGCCTTAAAGGGGATGTCTCCAGAGTGGTTCTATCAGGGGGCGCACTTACAGTGCACCAACTTTTTGTGGCACAATGTCAGTGCGCCTCCTGAGATCATCTTTGCCTCTGTGCCTGCTTCTGTAATACAGCGCAGGCGCAGAGGCAAAGGGATTCCCTATTATGCATAGGGCCACATCCCCATGCAAATGAGGAAACACCCTGGGGAAATAGCGCAGGAGTAACATGTGCACCAGCGCTATCTGTATTACAGAAGGGGCCGCTCAAGAGTCTAATGAACTCGTTGTCTGGATACTTTATGCAGAAATAAATAAACCCCATATTTTGTTTTCATTGAAGTTCTTCAAAACTGGCAGAAATCTATTACCTAAAGATGTGTTTTCAGAAGAGCTGTTGGTGTGGAGTGTCCATCTAGGTGAACTGAATATTTTGCATCCACACATAAAATATTGTGAAATTTGGCAGAGGAATCACTTACCAACTGTTTTCCCACGTTCCCATTTAACCAAGTGTTATTCCAGTGTTTTTGATTTGTGCTACTCTGGCACTTAAAAGAAATTCAGAAGGACAAAGTACTCCAAAAAACGTTCTTCAAATGGACTTCTCCTCTAGCGGTGACCGCAATGAAGGAGCCGCAGTCCCACAACTGCAACTAATCAGATTAGAGAGCAGGAAAGCAGAGACTGTCTGTTATAGTCTGAAGATGTTTTTGTGCCAGAGCAATTGTTCTTATTGCTAGATGTTTCACAGCATTTTCTGCTATTAATTCCAGAACCGAACCCTGTATGCTAACTGTCAAAATAAATTCTACCACTCACTGGTTACTGGATAACTAAACTGCTCATAGTTCCAGTCACAAATACTAGTTGCATCTTAGAAATTACTGCTGCCAACAAATGGGTACAGGACACTCCTACGTGTTCCTGCGTACAAGAATGTATTTGATCACCACCTGCGATTGATTACTAAGTGCAGGAGAGGATTACACGCAGGACGCAGCTCTGAATTTAGAACTGCACATCGCCTAATGTTGTGGATTGAATACCTAGGCAACGAACCATCTACTGCGGGGCGTGCCTCATACAACATCCTCAATCAAAGCAGCAGATTGCATCAGAAGGAGGAGGTTGCTAGCTGTACCATAGTGATTGCTTTACTTTGCTTTTTATTTTCAGACTGTGACATAGTATCAGGGCCGGACTGGTGATTCCGGGCACCGGGCAATCCCCCGGTAGGCCGGATGGGGTGGGGGCCGGTTTTTTCACAGGGGGCCGGTTCCGTTGCTGGGGACGATTTTTGGTCCGTGACTGAGTCAGACAGTCTCTCTGCATTAGTAGTCTGTCTGACCTCCGCTCCGCTCTGCTCCGTGCAGGGAAAAAGCAGAACTGCTTTTGGTGGGGTCAGGTGAACCCGGGGCAGGCAGCCTGTGAGGCGATGATCGTGATGCCTACTGGCCTGACTGTGTGTATGGGTGAATTAATTTACAGGGTGCTGCACGCGTGCACTAGTAAATTAATTCACCCGGCACCACTGGGCAGGCACTTTCACTTTCGGCACCACAACAACTCGTGACCCTACCAGGCCCGTCACAGCAGTGATGGATGACCGTTACGTCATCAGAGAGACCCCTGATCATCTCCTCCCTAGGGCACGGCCGCACGACGAGCCAGGTGGGCGAACTTGGGGAGGGGCGCAGATCATTGGTCCGACTCAGCGAGGCAGCGCAAGTCTGACCAATGATCTGCGCTCCCTCCCAAGTTCGCCAGCCTGCTGAATTATGCATGTTACTTCTGCCTATAGCTTTTTACACGCACACACAGCCAGGGCACCGCAGACCAGCCGCAGACAGAGTAGAAGGGGAAGGCAGCTGCCAGCCAGCCAGCCAGGCAGCAAGTAAGCAAGCAGTGGTAGAGTGCAGAGTGAATAGGCCGCTCGCCGCCGCCTGAGCCTGCCTCCACTGTATAAATACAAAGTAAGTGTGACGCCCTCTTTCCTGGCTGAACCCTTGTTTTTCCCCCCTAGTAGATTGACACCTCCAACCCCAATGGAGGTGCCTTGTGTGCTTACAGAGTTCTCTGGCAGAGCACAAGGCTGGGTGTACCCGTCCCAAAGTATACGGTAGAGGGGATTGACAGCTACAGTGAAACTTGCTGGTTGGCGGGGGCCCAAATAATGATTGTTCCGTATTTTGCACATACCATCAGATTGCCCTTAAAGCGCTACACGATTGCTATAGCAACATCAGGGTCTGGGAGCCACAATGCAGTTAGGGGGAAGACATGATAGTAGTTCAAGGAATCGTCTACATCACTTTCTAGTGAAAGGCTCAGTCTCTTGCCAGAAGAGATCAACCCGGTTACACAGGTTGCACGAGAGTGTATGCAGGGGATAAAGGGTCTAAGGCTCAGCCGGAAGTTTGACTGAACCTGGGCCCAGTCAGTGTTTTGGATATGCGCAGATGCTCTTATCCTTGGTGTGTATCCGGCGTTCCTGCGGTGCACATCAGTTGCATCGTTATGCCACAGTAAATATGCGACCTATGCTCATCACCCATGGGAGTGTAGTGGTCTCCCAAGACAGGTACTGCTCTCTCCCTTCAACAGGAATCAGGGGAAGAAATAAACGGGAACGGAGCACAGATGCGCTTGCATCTGGCAAGCAGTGCGTGCATGGGAGGCAAAAATAAACTAACAAGAGGGACTACCATAACACAGTGAACTGAAACTGACCAATATAAGTAAGCGCACAAAAGCAGTGCAGACGGGGTGGTATATATATGCTGTGATATCTCACCTTGTTCTATAGACAGAACACAGTATTAATGTAAATTCAATGCTAGTTGGCTCTCCCAGATTCAGGCACATCAATTCAAGGTTAAAAAAACAAATGTTCAACTCATTTAATTTGCGATCGTTGCTACCCAGATGTCAGCCATTTATTTTGGGCTGGGGCACCGTGGGCAGAAAGGGTCAGGCAGCACCCTTCTGCTCTTTTTATGCAGGCTATCAAATTAGTGACCGCTCTACGTTTCGATATGAATTCATTGTTCTTGCCGCATTCGTTGTTGGGCAATTTCACATGACGTCATCCCCAACCCCAGCTCGCAGTTCTCACTGCAGGTTATGGTTCTTTCTGCTCATTATCTCAGTTGGTCCTTCTAATTCCCTTCCATAGGCCCTGCGTCTTTGGTCCCCATTTATGATTGCCCTACACATTGTGTTGAAGGTAAGTTTTTTCCTCTCTGGTCCCTCACAGCAGTTAATCTTTGTATCTATTTATGAGATAGTGCTTGTTGGGGTGGTCCCACGGCCTGGTGCATCATACCTTAGAATTATCAGCAGGCATAAGCATGTTCATATGGCTCTATCAACTGTATTTTTATGGTACACCCACAGTGGTCATTCATTTGTTTGTACTGGTCAGGCCTGTAGTCACAGCCTGAGACAGTTTGCACACACAACCTTCTCACTTGCTTAGGAATGGGACAGTATTTGAGGTGGCCATGGCAGGGGGAGGCAACACAGTCACAAAATGCATGCGCTCTCAGCACGGGGGTAGATGTCTTCAATGGCCATGAGAAGTAGTTGCTGAGGGCCATGCGCATGCCACCTCCAGACAGTCAAGGCGGTCTTATTTTGGGGTTTACTGGTTCACTCCCTTGCCAACATCTGACCACTAACGGAACTCCACATGGGCTATTTCAAATGGATGGTCAACTTGTTGACCTTTTTTAATGTATTGGTGTTGCAGGCATCCCATGTCCTTACGGGAGATGGTCACAGATCAATCAGTCCGGATATTGGGTCTGGGAAGCGATGCAACATGGGTTACGTCCCACCCCTGCTAGGGTGAGACTTGCAGGGCCAGAAAGGGCTGAAGCGGGGAGCTACTAAGCGCTACCAGAGGGCACATCTGGGCCTTTGAAGCCTTGTCAAGATCTAAACACAAGTTTTAGCAGAACACTGCTAGATGGAGTTACCATATGATATAACAGGTAATATTAAATCAGCCCAATAAGGTGTGGAGCAATGTGGCCTGTGCCAGCGGGGCTAGCACTCTTAATCCCAGTGGAAATAGCTATGCTCAGAAAAGTGTGACAATAAATAGTGATACACTATCCATACACTTACAAAAGTAGTAGCACTCACAGCGCTTTAAAGAATATGCATCCGTAAACTCTCCCTCCTGTGTTAAACATTCAAAATGATACTGGGACTTCATGGGGAGATGCTCTCCAAGGATGGTGAGCTGTAGCACTAGTCTTCCACAGGCCGCCCTTGTGAAGTGTTTCTTGGATACACATTGTTCATACTCACTGCTGAGACATGGTTAGATAAGTCCTTGTCGGCCTCAGATTCCTCCAAATTAAATTCAGGTTTGATCTGCTTTATTACATCAAAAGGCCATTTTTGTTGGCTCTTAGTGCACTTTACCACCGCTAATTGGAAAATTGAATTTACTTGTAAGTCCCTAGAAATGTGGTTCTACATGTACCCAGGGACTGTAAATTAAATGCTGCTAGTGGGCCTGCAACACTTATTGTGCCACCCACTTAAGTAGCCTATTTAAACATGTGTCAAGGCCAGGGCCTGCCATTGCAGTCTGCCTGTGCAGTTGTAAAACTGCCATTTTGACCTGGCAAAAGGAACCTTTTGCCAGGCCTAAAAATATTCCCTTTTACTACATATGTCACCAGTATGTCACCACTAGCGCAAGCCCTGTCCATAAGGCAGGGTGCAGTATGCAGAGTGCAGTGTATTTAAATGGTTTGGCATATACTTTTACGTTTTATATGTCCTGGAATAGGCAAGGCTCAATTGCTACCCTTGTTCTTTGTGTGATTCTTGAATTTTTCACAATCCCATGACTTCAGTGATGTACAGGCAACATTGATGGCAGCACCCACACTCTGAAAAGTGTTCCAGTGCCACTGGCCTGGGTGCCTTTGTGTGAATTTTTCATGCTTTCTGGCCAGGGTGCCATGTGTGATGTTTCCATGCTTTCTGGCTGCCTGGGTGCTTATATGTGACGTTTCCATGACTTCTGGCCTGGGTGCTTATGTGTAATATTTCCACAGTTTCTGGCCTCAGTGACCTGGATGCTCATGTGTGACATTTCCATGCTTACTGGCCTGGGTGCTTATGTGTGACATCTTCATGCATTCTGGCCTGGTGTGACCAGGCCTGGGTGTGACTTTTCCATAGTTTCTGGCATCTTTGCCCTAGGTGCTAGTTATCATATGCTTATGTGTGACATTTCCACAGTTTCTGCCCTAAGGGGCCTAGGTGCTTATGTGTGACATTTCCACAGTTTCTGGCCTCAGTGGCCTGTGTGCTCATGTGTGACATCACGTCAGTGCTTAATGTGTGACAATGTTAGTGACAATTTATTGAAAATACAATAAAAGAATATCAGAATGTAGTTTTTATGCTGTAAAGTTATGATGTTAAATTAAATATGTGATGGAAAATCTGCTGTAAAATGCACCATTTTGGTCTGTCCTTTTCCAAAATTTTCGTTGGGGGAGAACCCCCCAAACCACCTCTAATAGTGGTCGGGCTCGCTCGCTACGCTCGCTCGCTACACGCTGGACGGGGGCTGGTCGGCCAAAATTTGCCAGGGCTGCTTTCAGTTCCCAGTCCGGCCCTGCACAGTATAGACCTACCAGAATGAGCAAGGCAGCACCTTACATAGACCGTTTGCACAGTCTTACTATCCCATTTATAAAGCTCTCACTGAATATAGAACATTATTTGTGTACGGTCAAGATAAAACCTGATCAGAGGAATCAAAATTTGATGATAAAGGATCATGGTTGTGGACATGTAAACATGGCAGCACAGTAAACTGACTTGCACGATGCATATGTTCACAACTGCGCAAATTAACTTTGCACATATTTTCTAAATGATGGAGACAATAGTTTTTTTTTCTCCATAATTTGATAAAAATGTTATTACCTTGGTTGTGAGGATATACGAACACTCAAGCTGTGCTCCTGTTAGCTTTATCCATATCTATCTAGATTGCTAAATCTCAGCCCCGTCCGTAACAACTGTGGGGTTTATTTACAAGGCCCTTGCGCCACTTTTGCGTCATTTTTAACATAGGAAAAGTGACGCAAAAGTGGCGCAAGGGGCTTGTAAATCTGCCCCTGTGAGTTTAAATTTACATTAGGTGTGGAAAACACATCTAGAACTGTATTATATGATAATTCATACAGTAATGCGTATCTCTACAATACTAAGTTTAAAGTTTAGCTGATGAAGAGGGAGGGTCTTAGGGAAGTGATAGGTTAGGCCAATTTACATGTATGCGTGCACCCACCCAGGTATAACTGTGCACAGCCGATTTACGCATTCAGACTTACGCCTCCTTTTCCCTTTGCATGCACCTTCTCTGCTGGCCTTGCCTCACACTGTCTGCCAAATCTAGAGTTGACCACAGGACCTGTACGAATTATTTTGCTGTAACAACTGCCACAGGCATAGCAGGAACAATTTGAAAACTGACACTTACGGGCCAGTATGCGATGACAAGGCAACATGATAGACTGTGCAGCATTTTCTTTTATCATTCAAAAGCAAACTGAAATTTGTTTGGGAAAAATAAACATTAATGCCGCCAAGATGCTTATGGTGTAACCCCAGCAAATACAGCACACTTCCTATGTTTTTCCTGCCTAACAATCCTGTGGTTTCCGCAAAGCAAAAAAAAATACAGGTGACACAGTATCACAAGTCCCACAGTAAATCGTGTGATTCTTCTGACACCCATTCATCTAGCTGCTAAGCGGCGCAAATGGTATATTGCAATGGCAGAGGGGCATGCACCTTCACTGTCTGAAACAAAGAACTTTCCCATTTCTAAATTAAGGACAAAACAATTGTAATCATTTTGTAGAAAAAATGAATCATCAGGTGTAAAGGCATGGAAGAAGTATTACTGAAAATCTATAATTTGATATTTCCATGTTTAATCTGTTGGATGTTTCTATAATCACCGAAACCCAGAAATGTACAAAACGTTGGAGGTAACCTATTCTGTGAAGATCCATGACTCCCAAATTGTTATTTAGACACATGCCTCAGTTTGTATATCAACAATTTATGACCATTCTTTGGCCACATAGGGCTAAGTTTTGAACAAAATTACAAGGCAACTTTGATATTAAAATATCACTTTAAAACCTGACATTTACAAATGAACAAACATATTTTTACATCTGCTACAAACTTTTAGTTATATGTCCATACATTTTAAATGTGAAAATCTTCCAATTATTTTTAGTAAATGGTTCTGTACATTTTGTACATTTAACTTACCCATCTTTCTTATGTCTGCCATATTATTTTCCTTTTAACAAAAAGCCTATTCAGATTTAAAGAAAAAACTGAAATCATATTCGGTATCACTTCACTTAAGCAGACATTTATCTCCCTGAATGTTAGAAGTAGAAATGTAAAATTATAGCCTATGCATACAAACATGCAATTATTGTAGAGCAGACAGCTGCACACTCCAAAATAATTTGGAAAAGCTCAATGTAAATCAAAAACATCCATATTAATTACAAAATGTGAATGCAAATCAAGAAACAAACAGGGAAAACAATATCTAAATGGAACTGTTTTTGAAGTAAAGTAAATTAGAACGAGCACAACAAAATAGAGTGAATATGGCTTTATTCTTCTTTTAGGTATTTTATGGATTGCTAATGATAGGGTTATATGAGTAACACTCATTTGATATCTTACTGAAGATGTTGAAAATGTGGTTTACATTTTTCTGTTTTGACAATTTACTTAGAAAAAAGTCGAAAATTATTTTTTAGAGACTTCTTAAGGATGAGAGAATGGGTTGTTGGATTTCATCTGGGCTTTTTCTACATTGGTAAGAGCTGCAATGCATTCTTTTTTATAGCTATATATACATAGATGCATTTTTAAAAAGTTTTTATAAAATGCATGATCACCCTTTGGGGTATCCTCCTGCTATGAAATAGAGACAAACTAACAAATACAAAAAGGTGATGAGCACACTGCTTAAATTAATCCCAGCAACTAGTAATTACTTGGGCCTCATCCCAAACGATCGTTATTTTGCACACCATGTGATGTCACCTCAGTTTGGATCCAGCTATTTGCAAATCAGTCTTGACCCTACTCCAATCGGAAGAGTCAAGCCCGAACTGTCAAGCGAGGTCCTCCCTGAACCAGCACACAGGCAACCCAGGACCGGATTTTCCCAAGGTATGGACTAATCAGCCAGGTACAGCTTGGCTCCAGTGACACAGTGGCATGGGACCCACATCCAGGTATACTCGTCCCAGTTAGGGCAACTAACTAAAGTATACAAAAAAGGTGATGGATGGATGGCTTGAATTAATTTCAGCCACTGCTAATTAATTACTCAGGCCCCATCCCAATCCATCCGTATTTTGCACACCGTGTTACCTCAGTTTGGATCCAGCTATATGCGAATCAGTCTTGACCCTGCCCCAATCGGAACAGTCCAGCCGTAACTGCCAAGCTAGGTCCTCCCTGATCCAGAACACAAGCAACCAGTTTCACCCTAGTTATGGGCTCATCAGTCATTTACAGCTTGCTTCTAGTGACAGAGTGTGCACAGGATCCACGTCTGGACATACTCATCACATTTAAGGCACCAAACTAAAGTATAAAAAAGGTGACGGATGGAATGATCAAATTAATCCCAGCTACTGGTAAAATAGAGGTATGCAGTCAAAAGGGCAAATACGCATTTTTTATATTTTGTAACACACAGTGATTAGTTTTCTCCCTCATGAAAAGAGGGAGAACATTCTAAAGTTTTCCCCCAGATAAGAAACATGGGGGAATATTGACTAATACGTCACACAATGCAGCATAGCCACCAAAGTTGCTGAGCTGTATTGCCTAAAACTGAGAGTGCAGGACAGTAGCATATCTGAAAATATATGTTACTGTTTCTCTCTCTCCCTGCACTGGTCCTCTTTGAGCCTGCCTTGTATCACCAGGCACACCTTTGCACCATAGTGCAAGGGTGTGTGTGTTATGTCTGTGTTGGACTTGGCCCTTTTTGCAGGGTCATCCCTGAACTTTTTGCCTTCCTCCTGTATTTTTTCTGACCTGTTGTTGGCTGTTTTATGACTCTGGGCACTTTACCACTGCTGATCAGTGCTAAAGTGCATATGCTCTCTGGTATAAATTGATGTATGGATTAGTGACTCCATGATTGGCTGGATTGGTTTACTTGTCAGACCCTAGTACAGTGCACTGAGTGTGCCCAGGGCTTGTAAATCCAACGCTGCTGGTGGGCTTGCAGCACTGGTTGTGCCACCCACAGAAGCAGCCTGTAAAAGTGTGTCTCAGGTCTGCCATTGCAGAGCCTGTGTGCAGTCTGGTACTGCCATGTTGACTGGGCAAGTGCACCCACTTGCCAGTCCCTAAACCTTCCCTTTTCTGCATATTAGTCACCCCTATGGTAGGCCCAAGGGCAGGGTGCATTGTAAGTATAAGGTATGACATGCCCTGGTGTGTGTGGCATGTCCTAATAGTGAATTACAGCCATTTTTCGTTTTCCACTATTGCAAGGCTACCTGTTCCCCATAGGCCAGAATGGGCAGTTTGATTATTACATCTTATAATCCTAACTGACCCAGGGAACATGGTAGAAAAACGAATTTAGTATGCCTGAACTCTGAATGATAAAATACATCTTTTAGTGAAGTTGGTTTTAACATTCTGTGTTTGAAAATACCACTTTGAGAAAGTAGGTATTTTCTTGCCTAACTATCCAAGCCTGCCTCTGCTAGGTTGTGTATTCCATGTCTGGTTTGTGAGTGACAGGGGCTGGGGCTGGGGGATTCCAGGAGACAGGGTGAGTCAGCCCAGGGCTAAATAGAGAGATCTGCATGTAGATGGGTGGGAGGAGTTGCACCTGGGACCTGAATAGGGCTGTGCCTTCCCTCCACAATGCTGGCTCCACCTCCTGTGGTGCGTCTGATGTCCCTGGCCTACACTGTGAAAGGAAAGAAGGAGTCTTGTCAACAAAGTGCTCCAGGACTGACCAGAACTGGTTTGGACTAGGCAAAGGCCTCTCTGCCTTCAGAGAACAAAGAGAATATGAGTGTAAAAGAGGGGACCCAGACCCCAGAACATTAGATCACTTTGGGAAACAAGAAGAACCTTTGCTGAGAAGAGGAACCAGAGAAACTGAGGAGGAGACTATGCCTAAGCTGAGTGCTGTTTGGGGGATTGGCCTGCAGTGGTTGCCTGACTGCCAAAGAAAGGAGAAAGGAACTTTGTGTGTACTTTCATCAACTTGTAAAAGATCTCCAAGGGCTTGAGAGAAGAGCTTGCCTCCTGCTGAAGTCTCAGGGACAACAGACTTTACCAACCAGCTCCCCAACAGTCTTTCTGGAAATTGCCTGCTGCTGTGCTGGACTTCCTGCGGGACTGCGTGTCGCAAGGAGCTGGAAGCGCGACTCACGAAGGAGAAGCGCCGCAGCCGAAGCGCCTCGCATCGCCGAAGAAAAGGATCAACGTCGCATCAGATGCCGCCGCATCAACGGAGAAGTGTGTCGCCGCCGCTGCCACTGTCGCATTGTTGCCGAAGTGCCTCGCATCACCGGGAAGCGTGTCGCAGGGCCTGTCGCGGATCAGAAGAATCGTTGAGTCGCCGCACGGCCGTCGCATCGTTGCCGAAGCGCCTCGCATCGCCGGAGAAGAGGATCGACGTCGCATCAGATGCCGCCGCATCAACGGGAAGCATGTTGCAGTGCCTGTGGCGGCTCAGGAGAATCGTTGAGTCGCCGCACGGCCGTCGCATCGTTGCCGAAGCGCCTCGCATCGCCAGAGAAGAGGATCAACGTCGCAGCAGATGCCGCCGCATCACCGGGAAGCGTGTCGCAGGGCCTCTCACGGCTCAGAAGAATCGTTGAGTCGCCGCACGGCCATCGGGCGTGCACGCATCGTGTTGCATCAAGAAGAAGACGCCATCTTTGTTTTATTGCACCGGATCTTCAGCGCATCACGGCGTTGCTGGTCGCATCGCCACGGAAGCGCAGTAAGAAACCGACGCATCACCTCCCCACGCCGAGAAGAACCGACGCATCCCCTACGCATCAGTAGGGACCCGACGCATCACTGTTCTTGCGTGTAAGGAACCGATGCATCACCTTCCCTGCAACACTTTCGTTGTATAGCGTTACGCATCCAAAGCTACAATGAACTCAAAGTGTCGCATTTACCATCCAAAGAGAACTGAGCTAATTCTACCATTTTTGAAGTACAGTATTGTGGACTTTTGTCGTTTGTGGTCTTGTGTTAAATCTATATAAAAGATACTTATTTTTAATATACAACTGGTGTGGTGTCCATCTGTAGTGTTGTCACTTGATTACTGTATGTGTTCACAAATGCTTTACACACTGCCTCTGAGATAAGCCTGTCTGCTCGTGCCAAGCTACCAAGGGGGTGAGCAGGGGTTATTTTATAAGTGTACCCTCTTACCCTGACTAGACGCAAGGGTCCCTATTTGGTCAAAGGTACCTACCTCTGCCAACTAGAGACCCCCAAATCTAACATTGGTGGGCAGCGGTGAGGATTCTGGACTTGCATTTGTGACTCATGTACAGTAATTGGTGTACACTACTAGTGAGTGCAGACCAAACGCAACCACATACTATTTTTCCCTGTTTCCCTTTGGACTTTGGTTTTTGAAACTCTGGTTGTTGCACTTGTGGGGCCTTGTCAAAATGGAAGTCAACTTTTGGCACCTGGATATCTACAAGATAAGGGAACTAAAAGTATTTTGCAAGGAGAGGGGGCTACCTGTGAAGAGGAGAGCCACAAGGCAGGATCTAGAGGCAGCCCTGCATAGCTATGAGGTGCTACGCTGGGAATCAACACTAGCAGATGACTCGGAGGAGGAATCTGAGGGGGAGGATCCTCAGCCAGAATACCAAGAGGGCAGTGGCCCTGAGGAGGAAACATTTTTGGAAAGATTGGCTCGTGAAGAGAGGAATCGGATTCGTGCTCGTGACCGGAGGCTGAGGGAGCTAGACCGGGAGTGCGAGGAGATAGAGCGAGCCTTAGCTGAAAAAGAAATATGTGAAGCTCATGAAGTGAGCTTGGCTGTGTTGGAGGTGGAATCCAGCTCAGATGGTGGCAGCAATAGTGAGTTATCTAGTGCTGAGGGAGTAGTACACACACCCAGAGATGTGGCGCCTGACTTGAAGGAGGGGGTTAATATACACCAGGAGGTTCAAGGATATGAGGTAGCTCCAGTGGTGCGCAGTGTCCCTGAGGTGGATTGGGGAACTGGCACAGGGGTTCATAGTCCTAGTGGTGGGAGGGACACTCTACTGACTCTATATGAGAGGTGCAGGGAGAGGGGTTCCCCCATGGGTGAAGTCCTGGTGTGTGAGTGTGAAGACTGCCAAGAAGATTATGGGTTGAGTGACCGAGACAGTCAGACACTGTCTTGCCAATCTCAGGAGAGTGGTGTGGGGTACGTGTGTGAGGCACTGGATGGTGAGGTGAAGGATAGTTTGGTTAACACCTGTGAGGGGTTATGTGACCCAATTGTGGGGGAGCATATAGTAAGTCCCTGTTTTCCAGAGCTATGCCAACACCTGTTGGAGAGTGAGTTCTCTGACCCCAAGGAGCTCACCAGGGAGGAAGACCTTTTGGTGGATTCCAGAGGGTCTGAAGAGGCATTGGGTGTGGCTCAGGTTTCTTCCAACCCGGAGTGGTGGAAGTGGTTCAGAGTAGCCCAGCTAGGACCCGGTGTAGTGGGAGGGGTGTAGGGGCTCACGTCCTGTCTCGGTGGAGGCGGAGTGAGTGTGGGGCTGCATGTCCCAAGGTGCCCGAACACCAGTCTTGTGTAGTGGATGGTTCCATGAGGGAACACCAGGACAGGAACCTAGTCTGTCCTGTTGGGCCGCCCATTGAGGGGGATCCCCTAGTGTCTAGTGAACTGTGAGTGTCTGTAAGCAGGCCTCCATCAGTTCTGGTGTCTGGCGGTGCCGGTCCAGTTTGGAGGGTGCAGAAGTCCAGATTGAGGGGTGAGAGGGAGAAAGAGTCCCCAGTGGGAGAACCAGTGGGTCAGGGGCCAGCCAGAAGGGCTGAGCCTCCTAGGAGTGCAATGGTGACACCACTTCTGTTTTGGGGGGTCTTCACGCACTGTCAGGTGGACAGGGGTCAGGAGATCAGCGCCAGACAGACTGTCACACAACACATGAGAGATGTGTTACCCTCTGGGGGGGCATGCGTGCTCCCCAGGAAGTCCTGGTGCGCCAGGTAGATTCTTACACAACTCTAGCAGAGTGTGTTTCCCTTGGGGGGGGTTGGTGTACCCCCCCCAGAAGTCCTGGGTTGCCAGGCACAGGTCCCACCTAAGGGTACAGACCCTGGGTTGGAGGGCCAGGTTCAGGGTGTCCCCCCTGACCTAGAGGAAGGGGCAGCTGCTAACAGTGCCCCTAGCAGTTTGTCTTCTGGGGGTACCGCTCCTGATGGGAAGGGGCAGTACTCTGGAAGGGGGTGCAGAGGGAGGGAGTCCTCGCCTCTGACCCTGGTTCAACTGGAGGGTTTAGACCCTAGATTGGAGGACCAGGTTCAGGGGGTCCCCCTTGACCTGGACGCCCAGTTGCAGGATAGAACCCCTGAACTGGTGGGCGAATTGAGCAGGACAACTGCCACAGGTGCCCTGGCAATTCTGGAAGGGGGTACCACTCCAGGTGGGAGGGTACAGAGCCCCAACAAGGAGAAGGAGGACCGGGTGTGGGAAAGCCCACCCCAGTCTCCAGTCCAGCCGCCGGGTACAGGCCCGGGGCTGGTAGGTCAGTGTCAGGCTGTCATACCTGACCTGACAGGAGGGAGAGTGGACAAAGGGTGCCAAGCACCTGGGGCTACTGCCCCCCCACTCTCTGACGCCACCGAGGGTTGAGAGGCCTGAGAGGCATAAGGCCTGGGTCTCATCACTGACTACTGTCAGTGGCCACTGTGGCTGGCTGACTGTCTGTTGGTGTAATAATCAATGTGGAGGGAATGAGAAGCTGTGATCCATTCGGCTTCCAATGGTTAGTTCAGGAAATCAGGGGGAGAATGGATCACTTGTCCTGTGAAATCAGGGTCTTGGTAGTGTGGAACCGTATAAAAACCCTCATAAACGTACACAGGCAAATGGCGGTATATCTTGATTCTCCACCTTGGTGTACTGTTACAGCATCATCATAGGGTTTTTAGATAGTACATATGCTGTCCTCCATCTGGAGGTAGACCAACTGATTTGCCAGTAGTGTCCAGAGATTAAAAAAGGGGCGTGAACGTGCTCAAGTGCAGTGAGGTTAAAATTCCCTACATCACTGTGTGACACAGAATTTTATTCAGAAAATCAGTGATGTGAGAAATTAAAATATAAAGGTGGTGTGTATGTAGACCCATCACCTTCCCTGCAACACTTTCGTTGTATAGAGTTACGCATCCAAAGGTACATTGAACTCAAAGTGTCGCATTTACCATCCAAAGAGAACTGAGCTAATTCTACCATTTTTGAAGTACAGTATTGTGGACTTTTGTCGTTTGTGGTCTTGTGTTAAATCTATATAAAAGATACTTATTTTTAATATACAACTGGTGTGGTGTCCATCTGAAATGTTGTCACTTGATTACTGTATGTGTTCACAAATGCTTTACACACTGCCTCTGAGATAAGCCTGTCTGCTCATGCCAAGCTACCAAGGGGGTGAGCAGGGGTTATTTTAGGAGTGAACCCCCTTACCCTGACTAGACGCAAGGGGCCCTATTTGGTCAAAGGTACCTACCTCTGCCAACTAGAGACCCCCAAATCTAACAGTCTGGCATAGGTTTTCTGCTGGAAGGATATTCTTCCAGGACAAACTCCAATGCTTAGACTAACTTTAAAACTTTCCCAATTAGGATGTGTGCTGTACAGTAATGTTGAAAAAGGTAGGAGAAAAAAAACATTTATCCTTTTTAACACCTGCCCTGATGAGGCGTTATTTTTGGATGCAAAGCCCTGGTTACCATTGTTAATAGATAGGGCTCTGCATCAATAACTCATGGGTAGCTGCATAGGGATGCCTATGTACCTCCAATGAAAACCCGCATAGACAAAAAGTTACACAAAGTAGTGCAAAGTGCTATTTGCATTAATTTTGACAACTGGAAAGTAAATAGTTTATCAAGTTATCCAGATGGTTTGCGTCACTTTTAGTGACTTTGAACTGCTGCAAACCCTTGATAAATCTGCCCTGTATCATTCAGATAGTTAAGATTTATGGTTTTTAGGAAGCACCAAAGCTCATCAGAGGAGGATCTCTTTGTTCTAGAGGGAACATAAATTACACACAGCTGCTTCAGCAAATGTCATCCTGATTTTTTTAGCCTAATGGCAGATGCAGAAACTTTTAAGAGGACATGCTAAAAAAAAAAGGGTACAGTGGAGCTTGACAATACTGCCCGAGTCATATCAGAACTGAGGAAGACCACGAAGCAAGTGAGCAACAGAACTCTGGGTGTCTTGAAGATTATTGATAAGATAAAGAAGAGACATAGATTCAGTGCTTAATTTGTAAAGTGCCAGGTCCTCCTCTAGAGGCCACTTAAGCTTGCATCACCCATTGCCCCTGCCAGCCCTGCCAGTGACAGCACCAACGCAACTGCTAACCATTGCACTCCTACAAGAGTGCCATTCAGAATTTTCCAGGCCCCCAAAGATATGAGAATGGCTTGGGCTGCAGGTTTTAGTCTGTTTATATGTTTTTTCTTTAATCGATAAAGGACTGTTGTGCGCTCATCTTTAATTTAGATAAACAGTACCATCTTGTGGCGAATATATGTCGTTACTTCGCGAACCAAAACAACGCATACTTTTACAACGTTGTTTTTAGTTCGCAAGTACCGTTACTACGCAAGTTTTAAGTTCACATACATTTACATTGCAAGTGTATTCAAAAGCATTTAAAGAGACATTTACCCCAGATATTTTTTCAACTCCTTTTTTGAATTTTAAAACCCCCAACACTACGCTAAATACTAAATACAAATACGCTACCCTACACATCACAAACTTCACAACACTACCCAAAGCCTCAAACACTACCCATCCACACTACCCTAAAATCCTAAAACACTACCCTACACTACACAAACACCACAACCCTAAAACACTACCCCCAGCACAACACTGCCCCTACCCCCAGTCCGGTCCCTACACTGAAACACTACCCTGCACGATCCCCGACACTACCCTAAACCCTAAAACACTACCCTACACTACACAAACACCACAACACTACCCTAAACCCTAAAACACTACTACTAGCACGACCCTGCCCCTACCCCCAGTCCGTTCCCTACACTGAAACACTACCCTGCACAACCCACCGACACTACCCTAAAACACTACCCTACACTACACTAACACCACAACACTACCCTAAACCCTAAAACACTACCCCCAGCACGACCCTGCCCCTACTCCCAGTCCATTCCCTACACTGAAACACTACCCTGCAAGACCCCCGACACTACCCTAAACCCTAAAACACTACCCTACACTAACACCACAACACTACCCTAAACTCTAAAACACTACCCCAGCACGACCGCGCCCCTACCCTCAGTCCGGTCCCTACACTGAAACACTACCCTGCACGACCCATTGACACTACCCTAAACCCTAAAACACTACCCTGCACTACACTAACACCACAACACTACCCTAAACCCTAAAACACTACCCCCAGCAGGACCATACCCCTACCCCCAGTCCGGTCCCTACACTGAAACACTACCCTGCAGGATCACCTGACACTACCCTAAACACAAATACACTACTCTACACTACAAAAACACAACTACACTACCCTAAAACCTAAAAGACTACCCCCTGCATGACCCTCCCCCTACCCTAAACCCTTAAAAACTACACAGCCCCTCTTACCTCTCTCGCTTCGTGGTTCCTCTCTTCTCCTTCAAGCGTGGTTCCTCTCTTCTCCGGCTTCCAGCGTCGTCAGAGAAGCACGTTGTTGTGAGGAAACGGAAGCGCGTCCGTTTCCTCACAACGATGTGGTTAGCCATTACAACGCATGCGATGTAACAACTTGCGTATTAAAGGCTACGCGGTGTTACATCGCATGCGTTGTAACGCTTGCGAAGTAATGGTATGCGGAGTATAAGCCGCAAAGTAATGGGTGATTACCTCTTGTGGCAGACTGTCATAAGTACCGGTGTTGGCAATTAGGAGCCAGTGCCGATCGCCGGAAACCACCGGCTCAAACCAAGCACTGCATAGATTGCAGCAATCTAAGCAAGAGCCTCTGATTGGTCACAGAACTGCAAAATGACAAGATTAAAGAAATAATGCCCAACTTGTCCTCTATATTCACAGATAGAAGAAACAGATGTTCAATAACTTATTGATATGTAAGACCAGTTACACAGTTTTGTCAAAAACAAATCTTAATTTCTAACTGTTGAATCCGGAAAAAGGGATTCTGCCAAGATAATGTGGCCACCAGTTTTTACTCCAGATGGAAGAAGAACAACCCAATATTAAGACTTGATCATTCTTGAGTTCAATTTCAATCTGTTGCAACATATCCAGACTCCAACAATCTATTGGTTTTAGATATTTTAGAAATTGATAGGGGTATGTTTTGAGTTAGTGTCAAGTTTCAAAATGATTTGAGAATCATCTGCTTATAGCATGAATGAAATACCATAAGAATAGATGAGCAAGGAGAGGGGCATGAAGATTGAACATAGTTTGTAGTAGCAATGAAATTTGAGATAACCTTTGGAAGGGGATCAAACTATGACTGCCATGGGGAAGAGTGACCGCTTGAGGATGCTCTTGCTCTTGCAGAAATTAAATTAACCACCATAATCCTTTGAGGGTTATGCTACCAACCTATAATCATGATAGAAACATTGAAATGTCCATGGTTTTGAAAGCAACCAAGAGATTACATGGAATCCGGACAGCAGTCATGCTCTGATCTATGATAGATATAAACCAATGCCACTTCTGTTGCATTATGGTCCAGAGGATTAATAGTAAAGATATGCTATGACAGCTGGCAATTGATGTTCTGTTGTGCAACTTTAGACGCAAGTTTAAAAAAGGAGCTGGGTTTGAAGTTGCGGATCAATGGGAGGTTTCTTCAATTAAAGAAAAAAAAAGCTTGTTTATGTGTCAAAGGAATATTAAAAAAATTAGTTGCAAATGTCGCAAATAGCAGGCCATCGGACTTTGTATGCCTGATGCTTAAGCAATGCTGGTCATTCTTCATATGGGGATCCTAAATTAGTGGCACAAACAGTAGCCAGAGGGGATTGCAAAGACACAGGAGCAAACTTAGTAATGCTGTATGTAAAAGTAGAAATGCATCAAAATCTTAAGAAAATTGAAAACTTACAAGTTCTGAAGATGAAAAAGATGCCCTGATGTAATCTATTTTTGCTGTAAAAACTGGTAAAGATTATAACTTAGTAACAGAGTGACGTCATAGAAGGGAGACAAAGGGTGAAGTTTCGAAACCCTTTGATGAAATCAAACACTTCCTGAGAAGAATGACTTTCAGAACCAATTTTCGTAGCAAGATATTTGGACCATTCTGCCTCGCCTTGCTTTATATCCAGTTTGAGAGTACTTAAACATGATTTTGGCTATCCTACAATAATAATCTGAACGCCATTTCCCTTCCAATGCTTTGCTTGTTCATCCACTGTTGGCACCACAGCATATCATGGCCCAATGGATGAGCACCAGCGTTAATGAGGTCTTGATTGGAGCATCTTTAGATGAGCTGATCCAGTAGTTAAGGCTAAAGAACTCATTTCAGAAATGAGGAAGAATTTAGAAATCGCAAGAGGTTTGGAACATTGATTTTTAACCTATGATCTGCAGAAAAAGACCGCGTGTCCTTTTGTCTGTTTGCCATGTCTGTTGGTCTCAAAGAATGAAAACAAAATAGCTGTGTGTTATGTCTACACCATTTGCAGTATGGAAATTGTCACAGAGGAAACAATGAGAGACTCATACAAAAATAGGGTGGTGGCTGGTACAGAGTAATTTTGCTAAATATCTCAATATCCATATACTTTAGTTGGTGCTCAGGAGGAGGGAGAGCCAATGAATCATCCTCAATTGGAAAAGAGAACTTCTCCTCGATGCTTAATTGGAATCTCCGAGCACTCAATAAGTCAAGAAATTGTTATATTTGTAGTATCCACTGTCCTTTATTCGAACATCCAGGCATTTCACATTGCCGTTTATCAATAAAGCTCCTTGCCATCAATACAGCTCCTTGCCAACATGTGTTTCATCTGTTTATAATTTAAAACAAGACTTCATCAGGGCTGAAACGTAAAATATCGGCATCGTAAGGAATGGGGACAGATCATGTAATTTTAAATAGGGAGGGATATAAGATACATCCCATCACCAGGGCACATCACCCAAATAGTGCCATGAACGTCCCTTTCAAAGTTTAGGGACCGATGTGAGTCTTGTAAAAGAAGCTAATCAAAGAAAGTGATATAGACAAAAGAAAAGGAGATCAGGAAAATTATAGTGTCCAAATTGTGTAATTCAGTCACCTTAGGTACCATTAATTCCCAATTGTGTCATGAATGACTCAAACTCAAGCTACTAAGTATTATATGTCCGCATAAAAGGGAGAACTTACCATCAAAGTAATCTCTATGTACCTTTATGCTGTAACAGGTACTATATCCTATAAGCCACTAAATTATCTGAAATTTAAAAGGTCATATTCATACACTATTATGAGGTATGTGTCTATCCATCCAATTTATCTACCATTGATGCCTCACTTACCAAATATCTCAAACGTCTGTTTGCAAAAGAATTTATAATATGTTGTCAGTGCATCTTCGTATCTAAATTAAAGACAGATGCACTGTTTAAAATACGAACCAATCCAAACCCACGTGTCCCTGACTTTTCCCGTAAAGTTTAATTTAACCATGAGAGAACACAAATAAGCTAATCCTTCCCCGAGATTAACTCATTCCCAACTATATAATCCTAGGAGGACTATTACTGTCCTTATTCTCAGCTCTTACCGTGGGAAAAGGTCGTTCCCGCCGTGTAACCGGTCCGTGGCATTCAGCGTAATCGCCATGTTGGTTCTCCCTTTTATACTCGCATGGTACAGTTTCCACGTCTTCACCTATCATCTATGGCGGCCATCTTAGCATGTATATGTTATCGTCCAAGTAGATCCTAGAAATGTACTAGTTTTTGATTTCTCACTATTCGATGTCCGAAATGCTACAATTCCCTATTTACAAAACTACCCATGATAAATAGTCAATCCCTTCATGTATTTGGTCCGTGGCATTCCACGTAAGTGCCATATTGGTTCCCCTCTAATTGTATGTGTGGCATATTGTCCACGTTTGAACCGGCAAATGGTGCGGCCATCTTGGTATATGAAGTCTGTGGACATAAAAGGACATATTATCGTAACATCTTAAATCCCCATGCTATAATGGCATCACACTAAATTCATCATAGTGTCTGATGCTCTTTATTGTACTATTTTAAATTACCGAAAGACACAATTATCCTAAGAAAACTATTTTCTATTGTATATCAAGATGATTCACAAGAGACTGGTGTATATATACGTCACCGGATGCTACCCATAAATCCAAATAATGAATCACAAAACCTATAACAATAGATATAGCCAACTTGTAATTGGCTGTTCTGTGAAAGTAAAATGTATTCCACAGTATATATCAGTCAAAGTTATGGACAAACTAGATCTAATGTCCTTATTTTAAATGCTTTAAGTTGCAGCCATTTTGCATGCTATAAGATCATAATACTAATTTTATCAGTGATCCACCCAAGTGATGAGAGAGGATCATAATTGGATCAAGAGATAAAGAGAGACAGAAAGATAAAACATAGTGATTAGATAGTAATGATTCCACTCAATCCTAGATCTAGATGGGCATACAGGTTACAGTACATTGGAAGCAATAGTATGTACATAATATCTAGGGAATAACCTCTATCTGCCATATTTCACAGTCGTATGTCAAATCACAATAATAATATTGCATACTGAATGATAACAATATACCAATACCATTAATCGTCACATGTAATATATGCTCATTAGGTTTATGAAGTGGCCTCTAATAACCAAAAATAGCCCAGTTGTAACTGGGTATACACAGCAAATATACTAATAAAATCATCCAAATCCCTAATCTAAACATTAGGATCCTGCTCACAATGTGTGATCATTATTAACACTGTTTAAAACGCACAAAAGAAATAGTTAAATCTCCTAGAAAGTAATGCAGCTCACGGTCTATGTTCAGACCTTCGTCTACTGCCTTAAGGCGCATAATACATATTGCCTCTTGGCGTCGTAACCTGAGTTCTCTATTGCCACCCCTCTCTCCAGGTGGTACTGTTTCCAGGCCACGGAAGTGAAAGAATCTGTGTTGGTCCTGTTTGTCACAAATGAGTGTGTGAACTGTAAAGGGATATCTGGAATCACCCTGTTTCACTGCTCTGAAGTGTTCCTGAATTCTCTCTTTAATGCATTCTGATCGTACTTCCTACGTAAATTTTCTACTTAGATCTCCTGTATTGCTCCCATAGGACATAATGGGTCTGATCAAGTCCTTGTGTCTATTTTTCATTTTGGGGTTATCTGAAAGCGTGGCTGCCTTATCTAATTTGATTGCTCTATTGAGGGATCTATTGATTACGTTTTTGTCACAACCTCTATTCTGAAATCTATTTTTGAGTTCCTTCTGGCCCTAACCATCTCGCCAAATAATATTGCTTTTACCTAATGGTTTGGATGGGCACTGCTCCCATGTAGCACTGCATTACATGCAGTCTCTTTCCTATACATCCTGCTTTTAAGTTGTTGATTGTTTATGTAGAAATCCACATCAAGGAACTCGATTTTATGCTTACTGAAATTCATCGTAAATTACATATTGCATGTATTGGACTCCAGATGATGTTTGAAGTCATGCAATTCCTCTATTGAACCTGTCCATATCAACAGAATATCGTCGATATATCTGCCCCAATAATGAATAAATTGCATCCAGTGTGCCCCTCTTCTGCCCCAGATCCACTTCTCCTCAAACCACCCCATAACGAGGTTTGCGTAAGAAGGAGCGAATCTGGAGCCCATTGCAGTCCCACTGATCTGTTGGTACCATTTGCCTTCAAACAGAAACACATTATTCTCTAGAATAATATTTATCAGTTTCAAGATCCTTTCTGTATGTGATAATAGTTCAGCAGGTCTTTTATTCAGAAAATGTATAATGGCTGTCAATCCACATTCTGGAGTGATGTTCCTATACAGGCCCGATACCATCTTCATTCCAAAAGGGAATGTAGTTAGTTTTTAAAAAGGGAAAGGACTGCGAAGACCCCAATTCTTATCGCCCAATCACACTTTTAAACTCTGACTATAAGATCATCAGTAAACTTTTAGCCAATAGATTCAATATCATAGCCTCGAATCTGATCCATTCTGATGAAAATGGTTTTATTGCAGGGAGACAGCTGGGGACCAACACGCACTATTTAGCAGAGGCACTTGATTATTTTGAGACTAAGAAAATACCAGCCTTGGTCCTTCTGTTCGACGCCGAGAAGGCATTCAAGCTTGTGGTCTGGGAGACTTTATTCCACATCCTTTCTAGTTTTGGTATACCCCCCAAGATCACAGGGTTGATTCAGAGAATGTACCATAATGCAGAAGCAAATATTATCATCATCATCATATTTTCTTTATTTCGGTTTATACACCATAAAAGAACAAACACAGGTTTGTACAAAACAAGCTAAAACAGTTAAAAAGATTAAAAAGGGATTAAAACAATTTAAATTAAGAAGATACATAGGTTAAAAATCCTTGTTTTATACTTTAAGAAAGTTCATCCTTGCCCACCACATTGAGCTTAGAAAGCGTGAGACCGCATAGGCAATGTGGAGTTTGGTATTATATTTTAAGAGCCTGAATGCTTCCATACAATGTGTTGTGCCAAGGTTTCTACACAACTGGACCAGCCATCTGTGTCTAATTGAATGGTATCCCTGGCAGAAAAAAAACCTTGGAGTTCAGACTCTTCACCCAAATTACAGGCTGGGCACCCCAGTGGAATGCCACTAGACCATTTGTGGGTAAAGGCGCGCAAGGGGAGGCAGCCATGCCGAAACTGCACATATCATTTCCTGGCTAATAACGGACGGATTTCGTCAAGGCATGGCTCCAGATTATACATGACCTTCACATCCAGAAAATGTGATGTAAGAGAACCAGTGGCAGGATCTTCATGTAGTTTAGCAAGTTGTCCACCCCAGTAACTAGTACTTAGATGTTTACGCAAGGTTCTCAAACATGCTGTATCTGGGTTATCCCTAAGGTCATTTCGCCCAATTGCACACAGGCCTTCCCTAATATGTACAAACCATGGCAGCTTTCCTATACCGGGGAGTCTCAAGATTTCTAAGAGCTCGGATCTGTACTCAGCCAGTTCCGGTGTCACCCAGAGGCGCCGCCAAAAGAATAAAGGCCTGCAGCCAATTTCCTCTGCTATGGATCTCACCCCTAGATCCATTCGCAGTGAAATCAGAGGGGAACTTACTGGTAATCCGAATAGTTGCCTAAGAAAGTTGTTCTCGGTTTTAACAATAGGCCTAAGGTTAGAGTGCCCCCAGAGTTCAGCCCCATCTAGGGCAGCACTCCTAACCTGGGTTTTGTAAATCTCCATAACAGGGCTCACCGGTTTGTGGAACGACTTTCCAAAGAACTTGGCCATGCCACCTGCGGTCTGGGTCAGTTTAAGGTTGGCCCCAGGTCATGTTTTCTGTGAGTGTAAGGCCCAGGTAGTCAGATTCGGATACCCGCTCCAGGGGGATGCCGTTCATACAGGGGTTGGGGCGGGTTGATTTGTTAGAGTTGAAGACCATAAATTTTGTTTTATCGTTAACGCCTCTGAGGTAGGACAAATCAGTGTCAAACGGGGGACCAGACAAGGCTGCCCACTGTCCCCCGTTTTATTTGCTTTTTTTATTGTACCGTTGGCTATTGGTATACGAGACAATGCAGATATTCATCCCCCTTTACCTTCTATGGGGAAACTAAAATTATATGCGGACGATATCATGCTTATAATTGAAGGCGATAAGGGGGTCCAACCAAAAGTCTTAGAGGTCTTTGATCAGTTTGAATTGCTCGGCGGGTATAAAATTAATAAAAAGAAAACTGAAATAATCCAGTGTGGAAGCCAGCCCTTTATTTTACATTCGGATATTTTGTCCAGTCTAACTTCTAAACCAAAAAGATATTGGGGGTCTATTTCTCGTCACATATCTCTGACTTGTATGACTTAAATTTCGCCATGCTTTTGTTGAAAGTACAGGAATTACTGCATCGGTGGAACTCCCTCCCGTTATCTATTATGGGGAGGGTCTCACTGATCAAGATGTCTGTTCTCCCGCTATTTAACTTTTTATTTTCTGCAGTTCCGTGTGTTTTAACAGCACCTTTCTTTGCCAAATTAGAGTCCATGTTTACATTCTTTCTCTGGGGAAAGAAAATGCCCCAAATTGCACTTAGCACTTTATATGAGGAGATGGAGAATGGTAGGTTAGCTCTCCCTAATCTCAGGGATTGCTATTTTGCATACTTTGCACAATATATGTCTAGGTTTAAGTTGGAATCACATACAGGACTATTCGAAAGCTATTTTATGAATTTAATTTGTAAAGAGCACCAGATACGCTGCCCATTAAAAATTTCGAAATCACCTAAATTAGTGTGTTATAAGTGTATGCAGTGAGTTTTTCATAAACGCCAGCACTTTTACAGAAGATATTCAATCCCAGTAATCAATTCCTCAACCCCGTTATCCGAACTCACTTCAGTATTTGGGATTAGAGAATCAACTAATATTATTCAAAAATGGGCTAAGGCCGGCTTTCGGAAAATTTCAGATTTTATAATGTTGGATAGCTGGCTAAACATCTTTGAAATGTATGGTTTAATCCCGAACGACTTCCTTCTTCTCGGGTCTTACAATATCCTTATCAAGTACCTTAGCAATCTGGATCTGAATCAGATTAATGAACGTAAAAACCTGGCATATGTATTATTCGAAGAAACCACAGTTAGGAAACCCGGGGAGTGGAAAAACTCCTAGCCCCTATCAAGGATTTGGATCTTGCTGAGAAAGCAATATCAAAATGGGAGAGACATGAAGGATTGGAGGTCACAGCGAGTATGTGGTCTGTAGTAAATAAACATAATTTTAGTACGTTACGGGGGGCTAACTGGCGCCGTATGCTATTTTTTAGCAAATGGCTTCTATATAGAACCCCACATTAGGTCTACCCTAGCCAATCTGGTCAGTGTTTTCGCTGCTTAAATCATACGATAGTCAACTGGACGTATATTATATCACAGTGCCCTCTAATTCAGGGGTTTTGGAATAACATTTTTCGGCATCTGGAGGGTGAATTTTTAATTACAGTAGATTCCAACAATTGGCTGAAAATCCTTGGCTATGACCCTACTTTACACCTTCCCGATAAGTTGGTCAAACTAATATATATTGCAATGGCAGTCCCAGGTCACTCCTGCTTCAGAGATGGCGATCAGGCCTGGTACCAACAAAATGCGAGTGGATTCGGAAAATGAAGCAGGTTAGAAACAGTGAGCATTTGTATGCACTGTGAGTTGGGGGGATTAGGAAGTTTGAAAAAGTCTGGGCGGCCCATTTCTATTAAATTTTAAAATTTGAGCTTAAAATTTTAAAGGTACTTCTAATATGCTGAAATGTTATTTGATGTTTCATGTGTTGACACATTTATACATTTTTCTGCTATTTATAGACACTTATTCTACAGCACTTTATTGCACTAGAGACACTTTAGCTTTTTTTTTTTAAGTTGTCAAAGCTGTTTTAACATGATGAAACATTATTCATGACATATATGTTGATATTTTCAATACTCTAATGTACCTAATGCACTATAAACACCTTAGTTTTCTCCAAAACAGGCACGCGACTCTGTATTTGATCTGTATTACGCCAAAACACCATTAGTAACCCTATCTTTGGCTATATTCTCAAGCTTTATCCTGTCTTACATTTTAATGCACTATGGGCGCTTTAGTCATAATCTTTTCAATGACGAAATGATATTGTGTCTCGTCTCCAATGCTTTTTTTCTAGTACGAGGCCATTCTGATTTTGTAGTTTTTCTTTAGCTTA
Source organism: Calotriton arnoldi (assembly GCA_963921515.1). Lineage (NCBI taxonomy): Eukaryota > Metazoa > Chordata > Amphibia > Caudata > Salamandridae > Calotriton > Calotriton arnoldi. The sequence goes on along the minus strand of CAWUFW010009961.1, from coordinate 139,248 downwards.
CTTTTTATGCCAGATTTGACTATTATGAAATACATCATTACTGGATATTTATATTGTGTTACGTGGATGAATTTGTAAATTTTTGATGGATCTCAATAAAAAAAAAAACAATAAAAAACTGCCATTGTATATCAGGGATACGAAACATGTACTTAATATGATGAATGATATATTGTGGGATGCTGAGATGACTTTGGTGACAATGGACGTTGTATCCCCGTATACGAACATCACTCCAGAATGTGGATTGACAGCAATTACACATTTTCTGAATAAAAGACCAGCTGAACTATTATCGCATACAGAAATGGTCTTGAAAATGATAAATATTATTCTAGAGAATAATGTGTTTCTGTTTGAAGGCAAATGGTACCAACAGATCAGTGGGGCTGCAATGGGCTCCAGATTCGCTCCTTCTTACACGAACCTCTTTATGGGGTGGTTTGAGAAGGAGGAGATCTGGGGCAGAAGAGGGGCACACTGGATACAATTTATTCATTATTGGGGCAGATATATCGACGATATTCTGTTGATATGGACAGGTTCAATAGAGGAATTGCATGACTTCAAACATCATCTGGAGTCCAATACATGCAATATGTCATTAATGATAAATTTCACCAAGCATAAAATCAAGTTCCTTTTTGTGGAACTCTACATACACAATCAACAACTTAAAAGCAGGATGTACAGGAAAGAGACTGCATGTAATGCAGTGCTACATGCAAGCAGTGCCCATACAAACCATCAGATAAAAGCAATAGCATTTGGCGAGATAGTTAGGGCCAGAAGGAACTGCAGTTGCGATGTCGAATATCTAATGAATCTGGAGGAAATCAAAAATAGATTTCAGAATAGAGGTTATGACAAGAACGTAATCAATAGATCCCACACTTTCAGATAACCCCAAAATGAAAAATAGACACAAGGACTTGATCAGACCCATCATGTCCTATGGGAGCAATACAGGAGAACTAAGTAGAATATTGAAGAGACCCTGGTATCTACTGACTGGTGACAGGAATATTGCATCATACATTGCAACAAATCCAAGTATAACATTTCGTAGAGGTATGACATTGGGTGGACTTATTAGTCCCAGCTACCCCTCACAGACCAAGAAAGACAACTGGCTGACAGCACGGAACAAAGGTTCGCATAAGTGTGGACATTGCTCAATCAATCAATCAATCAGGGGTTTGTTAAAGCGTGACTACTCACCCGTAAGGGTCTCAAGGCGCTAGGGGTGGGGGGGGAGGGGTGCAGGTTCCATCCATCAAGGAGGGGGTCTGTCGAAGAGCCAGGTTTTGAGGTTTCTTGCGAAGATGGGGAGCGATGTTGTCTGTCTGAGGTGGAGCGGAAGGGCGTTCCATGCTTTGGCCGTGAGGAAGGAGAAGGAGCGGCCTCCCGATCTGGTCTTTCTGGTGCGGGGGACCACGGCGTAGAAGAGCTGGGCTGATCGTAGGGTCCTTTGGGGTGCGTGGAATTTGAGTTGGCTGTTCAGGTATGCTGGTCTGGTGCCGTGGAGGGCCTTGTGTGCGTGGGTGAGCATCTTGAAGGTGATTCTTGCTTCGACAGGGAGCCAGTGGAGTGTGCGCAGGTGCTGGGAGATGTGGCAGTGTTTTGGCAGGTTGAGGACCAGTCTTGCGGCGGCGTTCTGGATGTTCTGTAGCTTGCGGGTGAGGTTTTTGTTTATTCCAGCATAGAGTGCGTTGCCGTAGTCGAGTCTGCTGGTGACCAGGGCGTGAGTGACGGTCTTTCGGTGTTCGAGGGGGATCCATTTGAAGGTCTTACGAAGGAGGCGGAGGGTGTGGAAGCAGGAAGACGAGACAGAGTTGATCTGGCGGTCCATTTTGAGCTCGGAGTCCAGGATGATTCCCAGGTTGCGTGCGTGGTCCGTGGGGGTTGGCGGGTTTCCGAGGGCGGGGGGCCACCAGGTGTCGCTCCAGGCATCGGGGTTTGGGCCCATGATGAGTACTTCTGTTTTGTTGGTGTTTAGTTGTAGGCAGCTGTTTTTCATCCATTTGGCGACGGCTTCCATGCCTTCTCGAAAGTTGCGTCTGGCGGTGTTGGGCTCGTTGGATAGGGAGAGGATGAGCTGGGTGTCGTCTGCGTATGACACGATGTTGAATCCGTAGGTTCTGACGATGGGGGCGAGTGAAGCCATGTAGACGTTGAAGAGCGTTGGGCTGAGGGAGGAGCCCTGGGGGACTCCGCAGGTGGTAGGTGTGGGGTCCGAGAGGAAAGGGGGGAGTCTGACCCGCTGCGTCCTGCCGGAGAGGAAGGAGCGGATCCAGTCGAGGGCCTTGTTCTGGATTCCTGCGTCGTAGAGTCTGCGTATTAGGGTGCGGTGGGAGACTGTGTCGGACGCCGCTGATAGGTCGAGGAGGATGAGGGCTACTGTTTCTCCTTTGTCCAGTAGGGTGCGGATGTCTTTGCTCAATGTGCAGATTATCCAGGGAACTGATGGAATTTGCATACAATCAAAGCCCAACTTTTGTGATTAAGACCAATATTAACTGTTACACTCGATTTGTGGTTTATGTATTAATATGCAAGTGCAACAAAATTTACGTAGGAAATACGATCAGAATGCTTAAAGAGAGAATTCAGGAACACTTCAGAGCAGTGAAACAGGGTGATTCCAGATATCCCTTTGCAGTACACACACTCATTTGTGACAAACAGGACCAACACAGATTCTTTCACTTCCATGGCCTGGAAACAGTTCCACCTGGAGAGAGGGGTGGCAATAGAGAACTCAGGCTACGACGCCAGGAGGCGATATGGATTATGTGCCTTAAGACAGTGGACTAAGGTCTGAATATAGACCGTGAGCTGCATTACTTTCTAGGAGATTGAGCTATTTCTTTTGTACGTTTTGAACAGTGTAAATGATCACACAATGTGAGCAGGATCCTAATGTTTAGATTAGGGATTTGGATGATTTTATTAGTATATTTGCTGTGTATACCCAGTTACAACTGGGCTATTTTGGTCATTAGAGGCCACTTCATAGACATAATGAACATATATTACATGTGATGATTAATGGTATTGGTATATTGTTATCATTCAGTATGAAATATTGTTATTGTGATTATAACATACGACTCTGTGAAATATGGCAAATAGAGGTTTTTCCCTAGATATTATGTACATACTATTGTTTCCAATGTACTGTAACCTGTAAGCCCATCTAGATCTAGGATTGAGTGGAATCATTACTATCTAATCACTATGTTTTATCTTTCTGTCTCTCTTTATCTCTTGATCCAATTATGATCCTATCTCATCACTCGGGTGAATCACTGATAAAATTAGTATTATGATCTTATAGCATGCAAAATGGCTGCAACTTAAAGCATTTAAAATAAGGACATTAGATCTAGTTTGTCCGTAGTTTTGACTAATATATACTATGGAATACATTTTATTTTCACAGAACAGCCAATTACAAGATGGCTGTATCTATTGTTATAGGTTTTGTGACTCATTATTTGGATTTAGGGGTAGCGTCCGGTGACATATATATACACCAGTCTCTCGTGAATTATCTTGATATACAATAGAAAATAGTTTTCTTAGGATAATTGTGTCTTAAGGTAATTTAAAATAGTACAATAAAGAGCATCAGACACTATGATGAATTTAGTGTGATGCCATCATATCATGGGAATTGAAGATGTTACGATATTATGTAAGCCCGGGCGGAGACCTCCGATCCGCCCGCGGAGTGTGTGGAGATTTGCCTACTCCGCGTTCCGCCAGCCCCCGCCTCCACCCCCCCTATTAACAAGTAATTCGACATTAATTAAAAGTAAATTAAAAATCACTTACCTGTACTGCGGCGTCCCCGGGCTGCCCTCTTCCTCACCTTCTGGGAAATCCTTGAGGAAACTGCGCATGGGACGCCGCAGTACAGGTAAGTGATTTTTAATTTACTTTTAATTAATGTCGAATTACTTGTTAATAGGGGGGGTGGAGGTGGGTGGTGGAGTGGTGTTCGCAACTCCGTGGACCTCAGTGTAGCCCCGCTACGCCCACTACGCCCAGGGTTAATAATATGTCCTTTTATATCTACAGACTTCATATACCAAGATGACCGCACTATTTGCCTGTACAAACGTGGACAATGTGCCACGCATACAATTAAAGGGGAACCAATATGGTGCTTACGTGGAACGCCACGGACCAAATACATGAAGGGATTGACTATTTCTCATTGGTAGTTTTGTAAATAGGGAATTGTAGCATTTCGGACATCGAATAGTGAGAAATCAAAAACTAGTTAATTTCTAGGATCGACTTGGATGATAACATATACATGCTTAGATGGCCGCCATAGATGATAGGTGAAGACGTGGAAACTTTACCACGCGAGTTTAAAAGGGAGGACCAACATGGCGATTACGCTGAACGCCACGGACCGGTTACACAGCGGGAACGACCTTTTCCCATGGTAAGAGCTGAGAATAATGACAGTAATAGTCCTCCTAGGATCATATAGTTGGAAACGAGTTAATCTCGGGGAAGTATTAGCTTATTTGTGTTCTCTCATGGTTAATTTAAACTTTACGGGAAAAGTCAGGGACACGTGGGTTTGGATTGGTTTGTATTTTAAACAGTGCATCTGTCTTTAATTTAGATACGAAGATGCACTGACAACATATTATAAATTCTTTTGCAAACAGACGTTTGAGATATTTGGTAAGTGAGGCATCAATGGTAGATAAATTGGATGGATAGACACATACCTCGTAATAGTGTATGAATATGACCTTGTAAATTTCAGATAATTTAGTGGCTTATAGGATATAGTACCTGTTACAGCGTAAAGGTACATAGAGATTACTTTGATGGTAAGCTCTCCCTTTTATGCGGACATATAATACTTAGTAGCATGAGTTTGAGTCATTCATGACACAATTGGGAATTAATGGTACCTAAGGTGACTGAATTACACAATTTGGACACTATAATTTTCCTGATCTCCTTTTCTTTTGTCTATATCATTTTCTTTGATTAGCTTCTTTTACAAGACTCACATTGGTCCCTAAACTTTGAAAGGAACGTTCATGGCACTATTTGGTTGATGTACCCTGGTTATGGGATGTATCTTATATCCCTCCCTATTTAAAATTACATGATCTGTCCCCATTCCTTACGATGCCGTTATTTTATGTTTCAGCCCTGATGAAGTCTTGTTTTAAATTATAAACAAAGACGTGTTGTCACGGAGCTATATTGATGACAAGGAGCTTTATTGATAAACGGCAATGTGAAATGCCTGGATGTTCGAATAAAGGACAGTGGATACTACAAATATAACAATTTCTTGACTTATTCAGTGCTCAGAGATTCCAATTAAGCAATGAGAGACTCATGCCCAGCATAGAACTTATACTGTTAGCTGAAGACAGTTTTTAGTGTGAGACAAATTGTAGATATAGAAGCAAGTAGGTTTTTAGTGGTCAGGAACTCCAAAATATTCAGTAGATATTACAGTCTCATAGAACTACAAGATTTTTGACAACAAGTTCTAAAAGAGCAAGAAGATATGTTACAAGTAGACCAAAATCATTAGCTGGTCATGGATGTAGGTAAAAAAGGTATAAAAGATTAGAGTACCACCAAGCATTTCAGAATGGCTGAATTAGTCAAGAGCAAATGCAGCAACTGAGAAGGATCATTTCACTATTATTTCTGAACCTCCGTCTTGGTTATATCAGCAGTTTATACAGAGGTGGTGTAGTGATGGCAATGTGATGGATGTAAGAGCCCTTATATCATATCTCAGTCAACAAAAATAGTCAATCAATTTATCATAAAATTGTATATTTTCGATTTATGTTTCAGAAGTGACCTAACTTTTTGAAGAGTCAATCGCAAATAACCATGGGGCATACTTGAGAGCCCCTTTTCATCGCTCCTGCACCACGCAACGTGGTGCAAGAGCGGCGCAATTTAAAAATGAGATTTATGAAGCCATGCAAGGCCACCTTGCGTGGCCCTATGTGGCTTCATAATTCTTGAGTAATGCAATGCAGCACAAATTGCATTACTCTGCACCAGGGATGCATTTCCATGGAGCATAGGTGTTCCCATGCACCCGCCCATGGATTTTTAGATATTCCCAGATTTAACAGAAGTGGTAGACCTGGAAATATGGCAAAAACGTACGCCTCCCCCAGTGAGGCGAAACAAGGAGAAATATGTTTATTTCTCCTCACAGCACACATAGAAAGAGGAAAACGCCTCAGGGGATTTTGTCCCTTCCTGCACAAAAAAAGTCCTCCTTACAAACGCAGGCACCATTGCACCACACCACGGTGCAACGGCGCCTGCATTGGCGTTAGGCAGCTAAAAGGGCGCCAGTGCAGGGGAAAAGGCAGGAATGCACTGTATTGACTTAAATACTTCCCTTTCCTGCCCTTTCCCTGTTACGCAGTGTAGCGCAGCAAGGTGACTTGCTGCTCTGCACTGCGTGACTTGGCCATAAATATGGTCCCAGGTTTGAAAAAACAAAAAGGATTAGCAGCTGTTGTAGTACCTATTTTGAGGGGATTCAGATTGAATAGGTCTAATCTGGAGTTGATGAGGCAGGAGTTTGAGAACAGGACTGACTCAGAATTTGTTGTTCATATAAGGGTCACAGATGGACTTGCATTTGGTGTGCTGACAGCTTGCTAACTGTTGATCACACAATTTGTCCATTGTGTGTCTATATCACTCCTTCCTGAGTATGACATTTTTTAAGTCATTATCTATGAAGGCTGATTGTACAGGGTGGGCCTTGCTAGTAGATAGGCATGCAAGGGTATAATAGAATAAAAAGAAAAAAATAAGTGGTATGTAACACCTTTTCATACGTAAGCTAACATCACTTCCAAACATGGAAAGAAATGAGAACCAGTGGACGATATATACAAAAAAAATAAACATGGTCTTATTCTTTACTAATAAGACATTGCATTATACACAGTGGGCCCGATTCTCAAAGGTAAAATGAGACGAAATCTAACTTTACGACTTTTGGTATTCACAAAGGGCATTTACTACTCGCAAATGCCCTTTGTAAGCTCTGAAAGTTGTAAAGTTCATCTTTTATATTCACAAAGGGCATTTACGAGTAATAATTGCCATTTGTGCATACCAAAAGTAGTAAAGTTAGACTTTCATCTCAATTTACCATTGTGAATCAGGCCCATTGTTAATTATGTCACTTAAAGTTCATAAGCGTAGCATATGGTTAACAATAATTCTGAAATGTCTTTGTCTCAAGCAAAAAGAAGAAGGACTGCCCAGCTGAACCCTTGGACTGTACCACAGAAGGCCTGCACTCTAAACGACTGCGCCTGCTGTAGTCGCTAGATTCCACCAAGAAAGGACTGAGCCTGAGTAAAAGAGAAAGGAGTGGACTCCCTGATCACAACAGGCACAACAGAAGTGGAAGAGGTAAGCTGCAAAGCCAAAGAGAGGAACACCTCAGCTGACCAGCAGCAACTGGAATTTTCCTGGACTGTGCATAAGCATTGTGTGAAATTGAGTCCTAGAGAGGCAATCCAGAGTCTCTGAACGCTTGGCCTGTGCTAGTGGACACTTATTTTCCCCAGGGGAACTTAAAAGCAAGCAGATTTCACAGTTTGGAAATGATATGCAACGTTTAAAGCTCCAGGAGGAAACTGGCTTCATGTCTAGGGTGACCAGGCGACCCGGATTTGCCCGGACGGTCCCGGTTTTTCACCAGCTGTCCCGGCAGATTTCAGGAAATTTAGCTCCTGTCCCGGTTTTTAGAGAGGGTCAAATGAAAACAGTGAGTGGTGCTTTTTTATGTTTTACATAGCAGGGATAGTTATCAGTTCTTTCAAGAAAGCAATTTAATTAACAGGCAAGCTACTGGGTTTAAAAAATTGCATGTTATGTATATTCTAACTGCCTGTTCTGTAATTTTCTGCTGTGGAGCGCTGTTATTCTGTCCGCTCGCTTAAAGTAAAATTGTAGTCCTTCTTCTATTTTCGTTAAATGTCCCGGTTTCTGGCTTTAAAATTCTGGTCACCCTATTGATGTCGAGAGTCAAGCCACTGTTGTTGACTCATGAATCGGCCTTACCACACAGATTTGTCCCACTGAAATCTCCAACGCTCTTTGCCGTCGAGGGTAAAGACTTCCTGACGCTTACCGAGGCATCAGGTTGTATCAGGTCATCGTTGTCGAACTGGACTCTGGACCCGAGGAATACAAGAACTCGTCACTGAGAGAAAAGTTCCAAGAAAAAGACTAAGTCCGAAGGTAATCTTTTGACTGGGACCTAGCCCTCAACCTATCTGACCCGCACTCCACTGCGGTCATCCTAAAGCTTTGACTTTGTCCTGGTTCAGCACAACCAGATAGCCGTGAGTGGCACTTTAAGCTTTTTGGTGCTAGAATGCACAATTTTAAATTTAATCTTTAAAAATTCATAGCTCCAGGTTCCTACATTGGATTTTTGTCGTTTTGGTGTTGTTTTGAAGATACAAATATTCTCTATTTGATCAACTAGTGTCTTTTACCTATTTACTGTTTTGGTGATATTAACTGCTTTACACATACCTGTTTCCTAAGTTAAGTCTGACTGCGTGTTTGCTAAGCTACCAAGGGTTGGGGAAGGACTCATTTGCTGAGATTTGACTGGACCTATTAGTGATTGTGGTATTTTTACTAGCTGAGGATGAATACCCCCACCCACTAATAACCCCCGTTCCCACACTTTCCATATTATTCCCATTTAAAGCCCACAGGCTGACACAGAAAAATGGGTGTGCCTAGTCTACAGAATTCATCAAAGTTGGCAACTCCTATCCTCTACTTCATTTAGTCGTTTTACCATTATGTCTCCCAAAGTTATCACATACTGGTCATGCCCTTCAAATCATATTAATGTGAATCATTTACACTACTAACCATAGGTAGTTCATTTATGTGTTGAATGGGTACGTGATACACAGAAATTATCATATCATGGCAATTCAACAGAGCTTGCTGTGATGCAGTGTTTTTTTGTAACATATTTTATTATTGGTTTTAAATATAACATATCTCAGTACAATAGGGACAGTATCTTACATATATAAGCCCCCAATAGAGTAGTTGAAATTGGCATCAGTTAAACAGTAGAATGTGTAGCTAAGTTCAACATATTTGTATCAGTTAAAATAATCTTCATTCAAGGATGCAGTACTGTAGTGCCTGTTTGTGCAAATAAGTTATGTAAGCTCAATATAACAAAATGCCAGGAGCGGACGTGGGGAGAGGGGGCAAAAGAGTATAAATTCAGACAACAAACCTGATTATAATCAACAACAAACTGCCACTGCTGTGTTGTTCCAAGCAAGGATGTTGTAACAGTGTTGCGCGGGGGGACAGTGAGTGGTCTGAGCTCTGGGCCCATAAGCTGCGCAACCCACCAAACAACATGATCTTTGGCTGGGTCTGCTAGCGAGCAAAGGTCCCCTGGACTGGGGCCATTGGTTGGTCACTCTTCAGAGAATTCCCCATCTGAGAGGGATAGCAAAAAATCCTTCTCATCAATGAGCGGAGAATACTGTGGTATCAAATCCCGCACCTGAGCATTCTCAGGGCTGTGGTGACCCCTCTGTACTTCTAGTTTCAGCAGAGATCCTTCACATTCATACCATTTGGACAATTCTGGTCTCCACCCCTGAAGGATGGGCCTGTGGGGGACTTCAAGAACATGGATAATTGGCACTGAGCTAGGACATGGGCCAAGTCAGTGACTCTAGTAGTAACTAGCTTATTTTTGGGCTTAGAGAATAACCCTAATAGGCAGACAGCCGGGGTCATATCCAGGTTCTGACCCACGGGGGCATTAATAAGTTTCAGTATGGTATCCCAATAAGGTGTGATCTTCGGGCAGTTTCAAACAGGCAGCAGGGTGGAACAAACTATGTTCCATTAGTCATCCCACTCCAGCACACATCTTTCCAGTAGGCCATCAACTTCCACTGTGCAGAGAGATAGTAGAGCTCCATATCCTGTACCGCTAACCTGCCTTCGTCAGAGGGGAGCCGTAACTTAATCATAACAATACTACTACGACCCCGCTCCCCCAAATGAGATGAACCAAACAGCTATCCATCTCACTAAAGATAAACTTAGGGAGGTGAATTGGGAGGGAAGCAAAAAAGTAAAGAAGCTGTTCAGGAAATATCTTATTTGACAGTGTTTCCCTGCCCATCACAAACAGAGGGAGGGTCAGCCAAGAACACACAAATTGGTACAAGGAAGTAAGCACCACCCTGATGTTGCCCTCAACTCGGTTTCAGTGTGGTACACATTAATTCCAAGACAAGATATCGGAATGTGACCCGCTCCCAACAGAGAGCTCGAGCTATTTCAAAGGGAGGTGCCCACACCATTGGTGTGTATAGTGGGAATGCATGAGATTTGTTTCAATTCACACAGATGCCTGAGTGGCATGAAAAGTCCTCCAGTGCCCTAGAAGCCCCCTCCACATTGGAGCACTCATCCTTGTCATAGAGCAGGAGATTCTTCTCATGCAGGGAAATAGTGAGAAGGGGATCATCAAGAGGAAGCCCCTGAAAGTGCTGCCTGGTGTGAGGCATGAGGGCAAGCAGCCTCATAGCCATGGTGAAGAGAACCGATGAAAGAGGACAACCCTGTCATGTTCTCTACTTTAAAATGACATTACTGTTCTTTAGATGAACCAGCAGGGCCGTGTATAGCAGTAGGTTCCAGCCAAGGAACCTACTATCAAGTCCCTTGCTTGTCATTGTAATATATCAAAAGTTTCATCTCAAGGGACTGAAGGCCTTCTCAATATCTACAGAGATCGTGAGGTCTTTTGGATAATCTACCAGTGGAGCATGTGGTACTTGCACCAGCTGTCATATATTGTGTAGGTATGAAGCCCACTTGATTCTCATGAACTAGGTTACCCTTATTGGGGAGTATTCTATCAACTGAGGTTTTACTTAGTACCTTGTAATCCACTTTAAGGATATGAAGGGGTCTATAGAAAGTCACTCGATCTCCAGTCTTATCCTTCTTCAAAAGAGGCACAAGTAAGGCCTCTTGTAACATTGAAGGGAAACAACCAGAGGCCCCAGCCGTATTGAACAATTTGATTAAGATAGGGGCAAGGGCATCAACATAGCTCAAATAGAATTTAATGGGTAAACGATCTGTACCGGTTATCTTACCCCTGGCCAACGCCTTGATGGCTTCTCGCACTTCTTGAACCATTATCTCCCCTCCGAGCGAAATTGCCTCTGCAGCAGGCAGCCTATTTGTCCCTCCAGCCATGACATAGTTGTGGACAGCCTGGGTGTCGACGGTTCTCCGCTGTGCAAAGAGTTGGGTGTAGTAAGCCACAAAAATGCATAAATGCCAGTTTGTGTATACACTAATTGGTCATTAGCGCCCTGCACATGGGGGATCTTGGGGCTCCGTTTGTCAGGCTTAGCCAGCCAAGCCAATAATCTCCCATTCTTGTCATGCTTATCATGAGCCTTGATGATATAAGCCTGATATTCTTACATTTTGAGCTGCTTTAATAATTCAAAACGTTTTTCCCTTTCTGTTCTGAGGTGATCTGGAGGGGCTGGGGCCCCAATGCTAGATGATTCCAGCTCTGTTAAGAGGTCCTTCAATCACGTTTGCTCATCATGTAATTGAGTATGGACCAGTTTGGCAATGCAATGACCATGCATAACTGATTTGAATGCCTCCCACTCCACTAGGAGGGAGGAAGCTGTGCTCTCATTGAAATATTTATGGATTGCATCCCCTAGGTTCGATTTGAAGACTGGTTCCTCCAGGGCAGCAATGTTAAGCTTCCAAGTTGGGAAGCAGGGATTAGCAATATCCCAAGTAAAAGTCAACATTAGCGGACTATGGTTGGAGTGAGTTTTCATGAGATATTCAGCTCGAGTCACCCATTCATGTATTTTTGCAGAGCATAGTAATATATCAAGACCGAAAGACAAATCATGCATGCTGGAGTAATAGGAGTAAGTAGTGCCCGAAGAGTTGTAGGCCCTCAAGGGGTCAAAGAAACCCTCCTCTTTAATCCAACAGCAAAGGAAGCAAGCACTCGTGTATTGGGGAAGTAGGTGGGGGGGTGTGATCTATCCAAACTGAGGCCATCAATACAGTTGAAGTCACCTCTCATGAGTAGTGAATAGTGTAGCACTGCTGTGATGCGAGGTGCCAGGGCTAGAACAAAAAGTTGGCTGATCAGTTTTGGGGCATAAGCATTAAGGAAAGCTATATGTTTAACATCAAGTTTGTCCCCTAGTACTATGTACCAACCATCTGGTCAATTACCTCAATTTGGGATAAAAAAGAAACCCCAGGAACCACTCACATTAGCACCCCAAGATAATGCCAATTAAGTAGTAGGGTAAATTTTCCCTCACCAGCACTTCTGTGGTGCATGGCTTTCCATTTTAGAGAGGTGGGTTTCTTGGAAAAAAACGATCTGGGCCTTATGCCTTTCAATGAACATCTGGATTCTGTTCCCAGTGCTAAGGCATTAAGGCCTCGTACATTCCACATAAGTATGCTCAGAGCAGTTGCAGCACCAGCCGTGGTAAACGAGAGAAAGCCATTGGAACCGCGCCCACTCCCGCGCAGCACACCGAAGAATATAAATCGGACATGAAGGAACGGTACACCCCAGTGAATTACATAAACAGCATTCCACCTTAGTGGGTAAACAAGAACACACCCCAACAGGACCCCACAAGGACAGTTGCGCCATGGTTCTCTGTCCAAACCATGCTGAAGCATAATGTAATCACACCTTTAATAAGGTTGCAGTGGACCAAGCACTCAAGCGTAGAGAAGGGGGTGGGGGAAACACGTAATGCACAGATTGAGCCCACAGAGTCTCACATCAAGGAAAATATACACCTCAAAGGATAGATGGATGCCTGGACCCTATATATCAAATGTGCAAGCAAACGTTTCCAAATAACTTGTTCCGCTCTATGAGCTCCAGGCGGGAGGCAAAATTGGTAAATAATATCATTAGCAGTTCTAGGCATAATCTCAGGGAGCAAGCCACTTAAGTCAGAGCCTGGGACACTCTCAGTACAAGATCCAGATTCATCAGCTGAGGAAGTTCTAATCCCCGTACTCTCAGTGACACGATGCACCAATGCAGCCACAGCCAAACCCTGATCTCTACCAGCCTGGGCCTGTCGTTGTGGGGGGTGGGTTCCCCTGCGCCTCTTTGAGTGAGTCCCTTGGTTCATCCTTAGTGCAGGCAGGCTCTGTAGCTGCTTTGCTGATCATGGGCTTCACAAGTGTCATGCCAGTTCCAGGCCTCAGTGGGAGTATCAAAAAACATTGACTTGTCATCAAGCTGCACACTACTGAATAAAGGAGAGCATAAAGAACAGATAGTTCTCGTATTCTCTTTTTCACAGCAAGGAAAGCTGCCCTATGCTGCTGCACAGCTGCCATTTAGTTGGGGGAAAATGGAGACCTTTGCATTCTCCGCCAGAAAAAGGTCTGCTGTGCGCTCTTGCCATAGCAGGAAAATTCGTACTCAGAAGTGCAGGAGGTGTGCCACTACTTGCCGCAGTGGAGGACCTTGCTCAGGAGGGCGGGCTGATACACTGTGCCCTCTTTCAAGGGCATAGAAGTTGGACAGGCCCTTGCAGGTGCCACCTCTTCTAACCAATCCTCAAGGAAGGTATCTATAGAGCCCCCTTTGATATTTTTGGTAGCCCTAGAAGTTTAATATTGTTGCTTCTAGCTCTGCCTTCTTGATCCTCAATCCTGTTTTCGAGGACTTTCATGTGTTCAGACATGGCGGAGAGTGTAGATGCATGCTCTTTAATGACTGGTGCCATATCCGACACAGCAGATTCCTCTTTGTGCACCAAGGAGACAATTTTGTTCTCCAGAGATTCTCTCTTGGAGCCTATGGAAACTAGGATGACGTCCCATTTGTCTCCAGTTGCGGGACTTGGGCCAGTGGTTGTTGAGGAGGTATTTGGGACTGAAGTAGTCCCATCAGCCCGAGGGAGCACAGGTTGTCATATGTCCTGTGCAGGCTCATTGTCGTTTTCCCTATGTTAGCATGAGCACGTTGCAGACTGCCCTCTGCTTTGCACACGTTCCTATACAAACTTATTTTGCTTTGTGCCACACGTAACCTGCTGATGTTTTCGAATTCTGTTCTTTCCTAGGGTTTAGTCTGAACACCGTTGACAAGGTCAAACAACAATATCCCTTGTTATTCTGTTCTGGTCAGGACCTAGTACCTACACAAAACATGCAAATGCAGCTGTTGTTTGGGAACACATACTTTTGTCATACAGATGGGCACAGATAGGTAACAGCACTCTTGGAGAGGGATCCTTCTAGGGAAGAGATCATGACAGCATCTTAGATGTAGAACTTTCATCTGTGAATGCTAAGGTACAGGGTCTGCTGCCAACACCCAGAGTTCTTCTTATATATGATCACTTTGCTTCTGTAGAAGGGGAAGGGGTTAGGCTACCCTGTCTTATATAATGACAACTCCTTTTATGATTTGTGGTCTACTTACTATGCGGACCGTATATGTTTTCTTACTTATTGTGGCATGTATATTGCATACTAGAGCACGATAGTTAAAAATAAACCTTGTAAACTTTTTTTGTGTCTCTGTCAGATCTTATTGTGGTCCAAGAACACACAAAACATGCCTCTACAACTCATATACTGTATCTTTCGTTTTACATGCAGTTGGTAAACTATAAAACCATAATTCCATCGTTGACTGCATGAAAGTTGTAATTTAAATGCAAGGAACATGCAAATGACAACATGCAAAGGAAATGTATAGATGCAAATATGTATTAATCTTCAACTTCAATATGAATCTATATCTACACCCAAATACATTCCTTCACCCTCCAGACCCTCCAGACCCTTCACACCCCACACTGTGGCAGCAATGTATGCTACCATCCACGGAATGATAGAATGTGTATCAAAACTCCAACACAGAATACCAGTTTCTGCAAAATCTATGCCTAATTTCGTTCCTATCATTCACAACAGAATTACTGTTAAGGCTTTTGTCCTCAACAAGCATTTTCATTCTTTGATGTTCAGACATAGACCACTGCACAAAGCGAGCTGAGTTCACATGGCAATGAACAAATTACCTCACTTGGTAGCCTGTGGAGACAGTCAGCGTACAAGGAAGGATGCCAGATTTTTCATCTTCTGTAATTCTGTTGTTTTCCAAGCTCAGCCACAAGCAACATCTCCGGAGGACATAAATCATGTTTTTATTTATTGGGCTCAGCAGGTGATTTACTAGTGATGCTTATGTCCATGACTCAATTGAAATGTGCATGTGTTTGGCAGCTGCGCTCAGTTAACCCTGTGACACAGTGCACATTAAAGAAGATATGCTAAACCGAGGAGAATACTGGCACAAGTTCTGTGACATTTGTTGTTCTGTTTAGGCAGCATCCGATGCCATATAAAAAGACGAAATGCAGACCATGAAGAAAGAAACAAGCCCATGTAGGCCTTCAGTCATCGTATACATTTTGAAGTAGAGATTTCATGTGCACCACATCATATACCTTGAGCAGCAACATTGATAGCTGGGCGAAGTGGGAAGAGTGCCAACGGCTGGAGTTTACGGACATTATAGATCACGGTAGTTGTAGTGTAATTAGTAAACAGGATTTTCTGAGATTATCTTTCCATCACCAGTGATTAAGGTAGCCCTGATTGCAATACACCCCTCCCCCTTGTGTTTTCCAGAGCCTCCAGTTGTTTTTTCTTTTCTCTCCAAGACACTATAAAAGCTATTAAGGAACAGAAATCTGGGAAGGGCCCAGGGCTTGATGTAATCTCTGTTGACCTCTTCTGCTCTTATATGGGCTCCTTAAATAAATTCACTTTCCAGTGCCGTTGCCCGTGGTGCTTTCATTCCTGACACCTGTCAGGGCATCGAAATAATTCCAAATTTAAGAGAAGGCTGCCATAGTTAACATCTGATTAGCCTGGTAGACAGATGTGCAAAAAGCTTTAGCAGACAAGTATTATATAAACGATTTAGGGGCATATTATCAAGAACAGCGTTAAAAATTATCGCCGCTTTATGGGCTTGATAATATGCCCTTGAGAATTCCAATAGAAGCCTATGTTGACACCAGAACATGGGCTTCTATTGGAATTCTCCAGGGCATATTATCAAGCCCATTATCGCCGCTTTAGCGGCAGTTTTCTGCCGCTAAAGCGGCGATAATTTTATCGCCGTCCTTGATAATATGCCCCTAAGCTGGCTTTAGGTCAAATGTGAGCGCCGTTGATCATGTTTTTCGCTTTGTTCCTCTTTTGGGGAAGTAGTGGAGCTTAATAGGGCACAGGTCAATGTGTTTTTTGTTGATTTAGGAGTTGGATTTCATACACTGCCATGGACACTGTTAACAAAGTTTCTAGATGACTTGGGCATTATACCGGGGAATATGCTTTCCATAATGATGCTTCCATACTCAAATAACTTTGAAGAGGTACATGGGGGCACTCCAGGGCTGCATCCTGGCACCTTCCGTATTTGAATTATTTATCAGTGGTGCAAAAAAATCACTTATGCAACCGACAAACTGACAGAACCAGTATTGTTATTTGCTAATGACACACTGTTAATATCTCAAATAAACAAGCATTTGCAATGCAATCGGTCTCGCCTTTGGGACCTTATATGTATTTAGCTATGCAGCACATTAGCCTGGGTGCTGAAACACGTTGGCATTTTGTTTTCCTAACCTATTGGTGCCTGCAGCCTGTGTCCTGGGTCACATGACTGTAAACCGCTAGGCAGTTGGCCTTTGTGTATTCCTCCCAGACAGAGAGACACGTGAGGACAGGTGTTGGCAGGATGGCCCATCCTGCAAAAATGGGTGGTGCTGAGCTGTTCCCTGCCCCAATTATATTTGAAAGGGCTGCTTCAAGCGCACACACACAAAGGGGCATGGCACTGACCTTTTGTAACCCTAGACTGCTTGGAGCTGTGACATGGGAAGGGAAGAACTTTCCAGAGCCAGATGAGGGGGTATCTAGGTTGTCATCCCAATTCAAAGGCTGGCACCAGGTATAACTGTTGGACCTCCTGAACCATCTATTCACTACACTCCTGGACCTGCGGACTACAGAAGAAGGACAGCCTTGTTCCCCAGATGACTGCCATGGTACTTGAAGCCTGCCTTGTTCTTTAGAGGACTGTCCTGCTGCTGCAAGAGGACAGCCCTGCTGATTATTGATGTCTACCTTGTTCTCCAGAGGACTGCCCTGCTGCTAGATACCTGCCCTGCTGTCTTTGAAGCAAGACTGAACCTGTTCCCTTCATCCCAGGCTAAACTGAGTGACTCCAAGGGTCGGCTGGCTGTCCTCCTGTTCTATGCTACAGGGACACAACAAGCTCCAGACACCTACCGGCAACTGCCCAGTCTACCAGGCTCAGGCCTTTGGTAGAGTGAGTCCTTGCTTCCTGAGAGGTGCCACCCCAGGTCCTGGACCCTTGGCTGGCATCAGAGTGCATTCCTCTGGAAGAAAATAAGAAAACCTGAAGTGTTGGGCTCTTCACAACCAAGAAGACAGCCAATGTGAAGCTCCTGTGAAGACAGTCGAGACCTGCATTAAAGCAACCGCTAGTGACAACCGGCAATGGAATATCTATACTTTGTGCTACAGCAACGACAGCCCATGGTGACCATTAAAGTGAAGCTCAAGCAATGACTGTCTGCGATGCCTTGCAATATATTCATGCTAGAACGATGACCGCCTTTGATGTCCGACCTGTTCTTCGTGCTACAGCAACGACCATTTGCTACGCTCTTCTCCCTGTGGCCTCCTCCACCCCAAACTGGACTCCTCACGCAGACTTTGAGAAGGTAACATTTTCCGTGTGACTAACCTGGGCCCTGTATCTGGCCCACACTCCTTCACGGTGAGCCTGAACTTGTGTTTTCCCCCAGTCTAGCAACTAGATGACTGGGAGTGGCGCTATACTTACCTAAAACTTTAAACTTTCACACCTCTGGTTCTACTGATTGTATTTTTGTCGTTCATTGGTATCATTTTATTTATTACATTTTACTCTATATTTCTAAATTGGTGTGTGTTAGAAGGTTGCGCGGCTCTCCCCGGCACAGCGGGAGAGCCGCTGTTCTAGTATGCACGGGGCTGGAGGAAGCGCCCCATAATGCTTTGCAGGCCAGTCGGCCTGCAGGAAACTGCCTGCTTGTTTTCTCTGCTCGTGGTGGCCCCAGGAGAATGGGGTCACCACCAAGTGAGTGCCAAGGTGCAGAGGGAGCTGCTGGAGAAGCGCAGTGTCCCCCAGCACGAAAATGGTTGTCCTCCCTAAGTGTCAGGGGGATTTTAAAAGAATAACCCCTCAAGGGCTCAGCACAAGCATTAACACCTCCTGGGCTGGAACTTTTGTTCTACAGCTGGAGGTGTACTGAGAAGTGCCTCAAGGAGTGAAAAGCTGAGCTGGGGATGTCTGGAGAAGGGCATCCCCTGGAGGTGAAGAGGGGTAATTGCACCTGTAGTGCATTTACTAATGTTATTTCTTTTAGAGGGACTGAAGGTCACATGTGTAATGTGAGGTCATAAGCAAAGTGGGGTTATGTTGCCAGACATTCCTGCTAGGGTGGCTGGCTGTATATGCGTAATTCTGTGATTTCATCTGTGATGCCTTTAGGGGCTGTAATTGCAACGCATTCTAATCTCCAACAAATGTGATGAGTACTGTCAAACTAAAGTGCTGCTTAAATATGTATTCTTGCTGCTGCGCTTAAGTGAAGAACAACCCAGACTGTTAGCCCTGAAGATGTAAAGGTGCATACTGTATGGACAATATGAGATGCTCAGTCAGGGGTATGTGTCACCAGGGCAGGTGTACCTATTTTTAATGCTCGTTGAGATAATGGGGTGGGTCGCCACTGGGATGGTGCCAGTGCGCAGGGCCCTCGCTCCAGGTTATGTTCAACACACTGCATTAGGGGGCAAGATGATGTGCATACATAGGAGTGGTGGTACTAGACCCCACCCCCCTTTGGGGAGGGGTGGAGATGTTATGCAATGTCACAAAGTAATTCCAACAGCTTATGTATATTTGTAAATTGGTGCATAGTATTGAGTATTGTGTGTGTTTAATAAATGTACTCTTACTTTTATAAAGCAAAGTACAGACTGGACAATCAATTATTGAGTGTTATTTCTGCGCACCTGTAATGGCGATTACTAGCCCACACCACCTCCCTTGAGTAAGCCTCAGACTGCTCTGCAACGCTACCCTCTGAGAGTCAGGCGTTACAATTGGGTGTTTGGTTCCCAGTGAAGGACAAATGTAGTCATGTTATTTGTGCAGGCCTCACAGATACTGCCTCGTTTTCCAACAGTGTGGGACTTTTATTGTGTTGTGTTTCTCTTTATTACTATTTGTGAGCTGCATAATTGCCTCTATGTTAAGCCTGACTGTTTTTGTGCTAAGCTAAGCACAGGAAAATGTACTTACTTTGTGGTTCACCCTGACAGGGATTGTAGTTGTTGCTTGAGAAGGGTTTACACCCCGTCAACCAATGACCCAATTTCTTCCAGTGAGGCTCCAAGGAGTGTTGGGAGAAGTCTGAATGTACACTGCTTGGGGACATGCTTGTGTTCTGAACAGTGTGAGCAGCACTGAATGTTGATAAACTTTCCATACATGTATACATAAAATGCAGATGTGTATCTCTTTGCATACTCATTTATAGGTTCAATTCTAGTAGTGCCTGATGGGTAGTGTTTGGTTGTTTAGTGCTCTGGCTAAGAGTGAACAGAAGCATTCCCTTTTATACTGCTCTCCTGTACTTAGGAGCTAGGCCGCTACTAAATCCAATAACTAAAACAAGTATTAGCAAAGCCAATCATTCTTGCCTTGGTGAGCTGGCTCAAGGGTTGCATTTATTTTATTGTGGGAAAGGCATTGTCGTTGTTCAGCCTTCGTTGTAAAGGCTGTTTCCTATTGTATTTTGTATTGCAAGCATATGGCACAAACATAAAAAGAAGTAAAACAAAAGCATGCGGGCACCAAACAATGGTGATTATATACTTGCAGTAAAAACAAAGAAAAATGAAAGAAAAAGAAGTTAAAAAACATGCGCCCACCAAAATATGGTGATTATACACTTGCAGTAAAGCGTTCAAATATAAATAACTGTTGCTTTTAATTTTAATAAGACTATGGGTGCTTCCTGTCAAGTTGGGGTGCTTAGAGCATATATAAAAGTCCATTTAATTTTAATGCACTCCATAATAAAATATAAATCGTATTAGAAGAGAAAAGGCATCATTGGTTATAGTTCATTGCATCCTAAATATATAGTTTAAACACATAAGGATGACCAAAAAATAGAATCAACACTAAAAGAGAATTAAAAAATAAAAACAGATGAAGAATTGAAAGGAAAACATCAATAGCCAACAAGTGTTGCCCAAGAGCTGTGGCACCGAAGTACACATTTTTCAGGCAGACGTGCACATTTGATCAGGTAAAAGGCTGTCAATTATAGTGCAAGAGAGCCAATAGCTTAAGTGAGTTGACTCGCTGCCGGAGGCAGTATGCTGTGGTGGGCGGACGAAAAAGCGAATGACAGTTGAACAGGGCAATGGAAGAGAGCTATCTCAAAGCCCCTTTATGTATGGATATTTACATATATTTATTTATCTATGACTTTATTAGATTGCATGAGGCTGGCGAAACAGCTAAGGATGGTGGGGCATATTTACAAGCCCCTTGCGCCACTTTTGCGCCGCCGTTGCGTCACGCATGTGACGCAGCGGCGACGCAAACCATGCGCCACGTTGCGCAATATTTACAACGTGACGCATCTAGGGAGATGCGTCACGTAGTAAACCCCTGCGCCACATGACACCTGCGTCAGGTTTCATGTGGGCGTTCCTGCGCAGGGGGGGCGTTCCGGCGCAGGGACGCCTCGGAAAAGTGACGCAGTGAAATCTACGAGATTTTACGCAGTCACTTTTCCGACGCTGGTGCGTCAAATCCGTACGCCTGCTTGAAGCAGGCGTAAGGATTGACGCACCATGTTAGGGATAGGGAAGGTTGGCACAGTGCTGGAGTTGCGTCGCGCTTGCGACACAACTTCAGCACTGCGCCAACCTTTCGCCGGCAGATGCGTCACGCATCTGCTTATCCTTGCGCCACGATGCGCCGCATTGTAAATGCGGCGCATCGGAGGTGGCGCAAGGGTAAACTTGCATGACGCATTTTCCCTGGCGCATCCCTGCTGATTTGCAGGGATGCGCCAGGGAACGTAAATATGCCCCGATGTCTCTAGGCCAGAACTAAAATTGATGGTGACGTGATTACAGGATACTTTACATCCCTGCATATAAAGGAAAATGTGCAGTTTGAGCGTGCCTGAGTTGAGTTTCTGTGTCCCTGCATATCTGTAGTCTGTGACTGCCACAGTTACTGCGTGCCAATTACTGGATGTACAATGGGAAGCCGGCAATCGTTCATTTGCGACGCGTGAGCAGAAACGGTTTTACAGCTCTGCGTGTCTTTGTGCCCATATTCTCGACCCTTGTGGGCTCTCAGAGCTTGGATCTACTACTTCAGGGATATGAAATATTGGAAAATCTATTTCAGAGAAAAATCAACAACAACAAAAGGAAAAGATAAATAGCTCGCTTTTAAGAGTTATTGTATGCCTTCATCGCGTGAGAGGCAGCAGTGGTATTTACTACCGGACGAAGAGAAACACAATATGTTATTCTGTACAACGGGCTGCAGAAACAATAATAACTATACAAACAAGCATTTGCAAGACAATAGATCTTGCATTTACGAGAGTTTAAGCTATAGTCATTTACAATGGCAATAGCTCAAACTCTAATAAATGCGAGACCTCGGCCGCCATTGTCTTGGGCAGCTTGAAAGTGAAAGCGAACGGAGTGCTGTTGAAATACGATCCGTGCGAAAATTAGACTGAATTTCTCGCTACTAGAGCTGTTCATAAGAACTGACTAAATGGTTGTAGATATCGTTTTTTGTGACTGCACTTTCTTGTAAAACGCGCTGGTTCTAAATTAAGCCGCACAATGTACGTATTATATTTAAATGTTTTAAGTATCTAAATTGAGCCGCAAATTTAATATTGTGCTTTTAGAAAATGATTTGGCAACCCCTCGGGATAGTGTGTCCCCTGCTCTATGGAAGTCTTCGGAGGTCTGCCTAATGGACAGCTCGGACGAACGCACTACCAACTGAAGGGGAGGGCGAACCTGTCCAGGGCTAGGCTCGGCTTCAGCAGACAGAAGCAGCGCCGTTCTGAGATGCGTTGACCCGACAGGATACTATTAAAAGTGTGGGCAGGGATGTATCCTTATATTCAAGGCACAGAGGGGGGCAGGAGGATGGAGAAAACGGACGAGAGGGGGGCAGAAACAAAGGAAACTCGGACAGCGGGAGGATGGAGAACACGACCTTGGGAAGGGTGTGGGAATAAAGGAAAATCCCTTACTCACGTGATGTTTAATAATAAGAAAAATCAGCGGTGGCGAGGTTGGAAAGGAAACGGCCGCCATTGTACCGCTCCCTCAAAAGTGAAAGTGGGCGTGGCCGCTGAATGAAGTACGTGGTCATTCAATAAAGAAAATAGAACAGGTCCGGTGCAACAAGCAAGTAAAGGGGCCAATAGCCATGGGAGGAATTAGATGACCACGTGGACGTACTAAGGAGGGACTAACAAGCCTCACAATCAATCAGGAGGACAGCATTTAGAAGGACAAACACACAAGTCAATGAAAACTATGGGAGGGGTAGTGGGCAGGGCTTCTCTCACATACTGAAATACCCCAGATCAACCCCAGAGCAGCGCTTGCGCGCTGGCTCAGGGCTCGACCTAAAAAGGGCTTACAGATTCTTATTGTCAGGTTCGTCCTATTTTATTTGTGCACACCATGGACTAGAAATCACTGCGTCAAAAACACAGTCCCTCATTTACAGGATATTGGCATAGGGCAGCGCAGCAGTGCACCTTGCTGCACTGCAATAAGCCAAAGTGAAAGGGCAGAAATGCACTGTATTTATACCTTAAGGTGCATTCCTGTTATTTCTCCCTGCCGGCACAATGCAGCACACATAGAAAGAGGAAAAAAACAAGGACAAATAAAGATGTTTCTCCTTGTTACACCTCACCTCGGAAGCTGTAACGATTTGGTGCTTCCTCAGGTTTACATAATTTTGTAAATCAGGGGCAGCGTCAAAATCCGTGGGTGTTGCATGGGAAAACCCACCACAACGACCATGGCATGACTCCTGGGCGCAGTGTAAGGTAACGCAGCAATTTGCGCTGCGTTGCCTTACTCAAGGTTTTTCAGACCACTCAAAGCCATGGGGGGTGGCTTTGCATGGCTTCATAAATCTGATTCAGAGCCCTGCTTTATGCATGTACCACTTTATGTGGTGCAAACGTGACGCAGGGATTTCATAAATAAGCCCCTCAGTTCATAATATTTAATAGTACAAATATTTTCATGCCACTATTTACATGGAAAAGATAGACTGATTGGCAAATAAATCATCTTGGTCTTCACAAGTCATATAGAGCCAATTAATATTAAATCACAGAGCTGCAGTGATGACTAGTTTTGCGAAGCGATTCAGATCTCATACTATCAGCAGCAGACCGTGCAGGTAAGAGTGGTGGGGCCGGGTGGGGAGGGATTTCGACAGACAACGCTGAGGGAAAACTCATTATTTATTTAATTTTCCCTTGTGGTCATCTGTCAAAATCCCCCTCTCCAACCAGCGCCACCGCCCCACCGCACTTACCTGCACAGGCCGCTGCTGCATACCATATCACCAAAAATGTAGATATAATCGCTCTATTTGATGCTCTTTACAGCATAGATATTTGGGAAAATAAAAGGGTGGGCAAACTAGTCACAACTGAGAATCGCTTTTATTAAGCTCTACTGAAACTCCCACCAACTGCGTATACAATCCCTGTCCATTCAGACTGGGGTGTAAGATGTATTCACCATCTAGTCATCCTGAAACCCTGTAGTAAATTCAGATACTGTCTACTGACTCCCTTGATCCATATAAAACAAGTCTTTATTGAATGTCATAAGAATGAACAAAGTATTGAATATGTTATGTGGCAATATTCCCATGGTTTGGAGGAGCATTGGACAGAGCCTGACTCCATAACCAAAGTAATAGTTTTATGTCACGCTGAGCTTTCAAGGAGACATACCGAGAGGGGACATATTAGAATACATTTACAATGAATGTCAAGAATTTTTAGGTGAAATTGAGCCCACATTAGCAAAATCAATATACTTAAAATTCTGTGTAGGTGTTTTTCCCTTGTTTGCATTTTTTTGTACATGGTCCAATCCTACGTTTCCCACTAAACCATGTCCCGCATGCTTGGCAGATGATAAAATGGAGGCACAGTTTTATTTTTTTGGCCAGCTTATCAAAATCAAGGAAAAAAGTAATTATCCTGGCATATCAAAACTAAGCAGTTTGGAAATGTACAATAACTCTCGGTATCTGTAAAACAAATATTAGTGATTTCTTATTATTTGATTTATCAAGATCTTTTCTATCAGCATGGTAGGTTAGACAAAAGATATATTTATTTCAAAATATTTAGGAGGCTTTTTGCAAAGATTTTTAAATTGGTTTATCTGTATAAAAAGCGGGGCATAAATTAAGATACAATGGGGCATATTTATGACTTTAGTGGCTCAGGGCTGTGCAGCGGGTCACCTTGCGCTGCGTTACAGGGAAAGGGCAGGAATGCATAATATCTATCTAATACGGCACAATCCTGTTCTTTTCCCTTAATGCTTGTGCCATTTTGGCAGCCTAGCACCAATGCAGGCACCCTTTCACCATGGCGCAAGGGTGCCTGTGTTGTAGGCAGGCTTGTTTTTGTGCAGGACGGGGCAACTTCCTGCACAAAAACAATCATGAGAAGTTTTTTCCTCTTTCTATGTGTGCTGCAGTATTCAGCACACATACAAAAGGAACAAACAAGGAGAAATAAAGATATTTCTCCGTGTTATGCCTCTCCTGGGGTATGGTAAATCTGGGAATGATTACAAAACAATGAAAGATGTGTAGGAACACACAATGGCAGAGTAACACAAAGCAAAGATGTGCGCTGTGTTGCATTACTCCATAAGTTGAAGCCACTCACATCCATGCAAAGTGGCTTTGCGTGTCTGTAAAAATCTGGCTTAAAGATTTGTGTCGCTCTTGCACCACATTGCGTGCTGCAAAAGCAGCAGAAACCGGGCAGTAAATATGGCCTAATGTTTATTTATTATATTTTTATCTGTGATTGTTTTGATGTAAATATATATTTTTTATTGGTTCTGAATGATCAATTAAGAAAGAAGACTTGCTGTTACAGATCCACGCCTTATAAAAGTAAGAAAGTGAAAAACAAAATGTTGCCTAACTTTGTGGCTAGTTGTATGCTTAAATGGTTAGAGAATCTCCAACAGGCTGGAGTTGCAGAAGCATCATCACTGTAAACCTGTCAATTCCATCATAAATTAGATATTAACATGGGAATTAGGTATCAAATATCCAGTTCTCCTGATAATTCCTTATTTTCCCCCAGAATTTCAACTAGAGATTTTGGGTGCTCTTAGCAACTGAAGTCTCCAGATGAACACAGCTCTGCATATTTACAAAGGACCTTAAAATTGTTATGGGCTCATAACTCTTGTTACAAGGCCCATCAAAATAAATAGGAAAACTGCAATGGAGCGCTCAGAAGGATATAAAACAAATGGTACAGCCTATATGGTGCTAGAGCTTTACCATTGAGGAGTTCTTAATAATTATACTATGTCAGTTTTTGATGAAAGCCCTGTATTTCTTTCATTAATATTGGTTTTAAAGCAGAAAATATTACCAAAAAAGGCAGACCAAATTTACGCTCATCAGAGAAGCTATATATATATTTCATCATAAAAGAGATTAGAATAGAGTCGGGATTCACTCTCTATGCACTAGAATCTTATACCGGTGTTTGGCTTGCACACCCAACTCTATAATATTATAATTTAGAAAACTAAATTACTGGGCTCAGTAATAATCACTGTGGCTTTAGAAGCAGAAACATCTTTTGATAAGGTCTCATGGGTCTTCCCCCAATTGGTTAGCACCGATCTTGGGGAAAACCTCTCTAGAATGGCTCTAGCAAACCTCACTGCTAGAGTAAGGATTAATGTATTGACATCAAAATCTTTCACCCTACACCAGGGACCATAATAGACTGTCCTCTACCGCCCTACCATTCCTACTTTGCATTAAACTTGTTTTGGTCCTGATTAGAGATACAGATGACGTCATAATATTTTCACAAAACACAGAAACTGTTCAACCCGTTATACTAGATTCCATTGGAACTTACAGGGAGGTTTCTGGCTATGCACTGAACAAAAGCAAGACAGAAGTACTCCCTCTCAAGTTGTAACTGCAGCTATGTTGATTAATAATACTGCTCTGAAATAGCAATAAGCAAGAATTAAATACCTTGTGTTGGAAATTTCCCCTTTTTGCAGGGTCATCCCGAGTATTTATCAAATTTAGTATTTGCTGAACCCTGTTTTTGCTGGCTATATAACTCTGTGCTCTTTATCAATGCTAACCAGTGGTAAATTTCTTGTGCTCCTTCTTTCTACACAATAAAATTAGTATACTCCTGATTGGCATATTTAACTTACCTATAAGTCCTTAGCATATGAAACCAAAATGAACCCAGGGCCTGTAAGTTAAGTGTCACTAGTGGAATGTAGCACTCATTGTGCTGTCCATGATGAAAGCATGACTGCATGTCTATCACCAGTAGCCTGGCTGTGCAGGTTTTTACTGCAAATTCCACCTTGCAAAGATCGCGTTTTGACAGGCCTAAACCTCCCTTTTAAATCTTTATATGTCACTCCTAAGTTGACCTCATTGGCCATTTGGAAACTTCCATGGTATTTAAAAGAAATACATGTAAATGTAAATGTTAAACATGTCCTTACAGTGAAAAAGCCCTAAAAGCTATTATCACTGTAGCAGGCATGTCTGTTCCAGAGGGAAGCATTGGGATACAATAAAACATGTAATAAATGCTATCCCTGGCTAGGAAGTAGCACAGATTTAATTTCTGGTATTTTACAAGCCCAATCCTCTTCTGAAGTTGGTTTGTAGTAAATATTTTGAAAAGATGATGTTTAAAAAGATTTTTTTTCCCTACATGATGTCCCTGGAAGTTAAATCGCCATTTGGTTCTCCCACTTCTGCCAGCCAGTAACTAGCATTTCAATGAGTGTGACTGAGGTCAGAACTTGCTCCCAGGACTGGTACAAAAGGCCTTGGGTAGGTCTTGACAGGATGGCCTGTGGCCTGGGCCCATGGATTTGATTAACTTCAAAGAGGCCTACCCTGTCACAAGCAGATGCAGGTAACATTCAGGCCTGTACCATTGTTTTGTCTCCTCAGCCAGACTGGCCTTCATCATAGAGGGACTCTTGTTGGAATCACAGTGTCAGATCCAGCTGGAGTGCTAGACAGTTGTGCTGGGGTTTTTCATTGGACATGTGGGGCACACTTCAAAGGAGAAACAAAATGTTAAAACACCTTGGGCTGATTCACAAACTGATCTTTGTAGTATGTTTTGTAGTACTACAGAAGTACAACAAAACTTGCTGCAAAGTGCTATTCACATGTTTTGCAATAACATACACTCTTGAGTACATTTACTACTTTTTTTGTGTTCACAAACTGCATGTTTGTAGTAACTCACACTTGTGTAGCAAGTCCCTACCTCCAATATTTTCTTTTAGAGGGTGTTGCAGAACCAGTGGTTGGCCATTTGTAGTACTGGATTTACTACAAAAGTGTAAGCTACTATAAAAGTATAAGTTACTATAAAAGTGCAGTTTGTTGATACTGAAGAGTAGTAAATGCACATAAAAGTGTAAACTTACTCAGAAGTGTAAGCTACCTTTGTAAATCAGGCCCTCTGTGTATAACCACTGCCTGGTCACTGAAAGCTTAGCTTTGTCATATCCGTTTTTGCTTCTGAGTTTATTGGGGGTATAAGGGCTGTCTAAAACTTGTTTTAGTGTTAGATGTGTGAGGACACTAGGATTTCTATAGTACATTCTACACCCCAGCCCTCAGAGCCGAAATATATTGCGACTGAAAAGTTTGTTCATCTTGAAAATGCCCCAGGAACCTTTACCCCTATTTTAAAGGCATCCACAGGGGTCATTTCCACCAACTGACTCATTCCAGGCATAAATATGGCATCTCCAGGCCTCCACTTCAGAACACTCTTGGACCTGTGGAAGATCAGAAGAGGCCGGACCGGATGTCTTCAAACTGAGAAGAGTCCTGGAGTGTGGGGCTCTGTTGCATTTCCTAAAAATACCTGTGACGGGGGCCGGGGCTTGTGAGTCAGTGCAAGCTCCTTCATTAATTTATTTGGGGTTAGAGGGTATGCATGAGCCCTGTCCCCATTAAATTGATTGTCCCCAGGGGCCCACATCTCCCAAGGGGCCAATGCAATCAAGGGATCTGCAATTCCAACTCTGAGCCTCAGTACACCAACAGACAATGGGAAAGTGCTCTTGTGCCCCCCCAATGGTTTTGGCCTCGCCACTGGGGGGAGCCAGCAGCCACCACAGACCAAACTCCCTGCCTGCATGGTGCATGTGGGTATAAACACAGTGTGGGTAAACACAACTGCTGGTTCCCACGACGGCAACAAGAAGCTGGCAGGAGCAGCCAGGGGTTGACTCCCTGAGCTGCCTCCAACAAATGAAAGCATGTTTTGTGCCAGGCACCACCAAAACAAAATTAAACAAACGGAAAAAAGACACAGTGGCTCCCAGCAGCGGGAGACTCGCTGTTAAGATATTTACTGCTCCTATCTGGAGTGTCCCATAATTCCCTATGGGACCTTCTCATTTATACATTTGTCTTGCCTTGTGGTGGCCACAGAAGGACAGGGATATGACCAACCATTTCAGAAAGTGTTGTGGGGGGCTGTTGGAGTTACAGCAGATGTTTGTAAACTGACCCTACGTTTATGGGGTCAAGGACTCTAGGGCATCGCTGGGATTCTCTCAGCTTTTTATGTGGTCAGAAGGTGCTATTGCCAAGGTGTCGCTTTTATGATTGTTTTTTATCTTGTTTAAAAGTATATAGGAATCACACAAACACATTTTATGTTCAAATTGAAATGTTTTATTGAAATAATAATGCTGATAGTAATTAGTGATTAAACTTGATATGTTTTATTGACATTAATAATTGTATTTACCCATGGTTATTATTGATCATTGCATTTAGGCACAAAATAATAGTGTGTTAGACATGCGGTTTGTAGCTCTTGTAATATGATGAACCCTTGATAAAAACAATAGGCCTGTTTTATCTCAAGTGTTACCCCATTATATTGTGATGTGTTGTCTGGTATAGGTGTTGAGGCACTGGGGTTTTGGGGGTCATGACACTTTAGATGTCATATGTGATTTTGCAATGTCGTGTTTCGTATTTTAAATCTGCCTTATGTATATATTTGTACAGTAATGTGTAGTATTTAGTGTGTGTGTAATAAATCTATGTTTCCTTTTTCTAAATAAAAAAACACTGACTGGACAAACATTTATTGAGTACTATTATTGTGTGCCAACTAATGGGGATTACTGGCCTGCACCACCTCCCATTACTATTCCTTGGACTGCTCTGCTAAGCTACCTGGAGAGATGAGTGCTACAATTGTGTGATTGGTTCGCGTTCGAGGAAATTATGGAACTATTATTCTTTAAGGCCTCACATCCTGCACAACTAATAACACAATTTTCTACAATTCCTCAAACAGTACCAGTGTACAATGTAATATAAATATATAAGCTGAATGTGCTTACAAAGCAGGCAAATCTGCAACCCCACCAAAACTGTAGGGAAAATGATACAGGGGACTGCCATCATAAGATACCTGCTCCTCTCAAAGTACACAAAATACACAACTTCCTTCAACCACTGATTGGAAATTCAAATGCCCTCCTCACCCTGTTAGACCTTTCAACAAAGTGGAATACGTAAATCTTATTCTTATTCAGGACCAACCAAAGGATATCTCAGACACCATCTTCAATTTGGATTAAATTGTGCCTTTTAACATCTAACAGAAATCCTGCATGCCATCAAAATATATGTATGTATGCATATATGTTTGTATATTGGTGATTCTCAACTTTATATCAAATTCACAATGCTCTTGTTAGGCCACGAACATTCATCACATCCCCGAAACACGTGCAAGATTAGACTGAAGGCTACTTTGTACTCCACATAGTATAGTTATAAGGACAAACCCTTCGATTTATCTAGTGAGCTTGTTTTCAGCTCTCAAAACCAAATAAGGATAAGTCCTGTGTTCGCTTCAAATCTCGCGTTAATGCTCTTTAATCATTTAGTTCAACAGCATTGTAGATTATTAAAGTGGGAACAATAAGTCATATTCCAACAAATTATTATGGAAGTTGGTCTCTGCATTGCTCCAAAAAGAAGAAAATGCATTTATGACCATCAGCCATCCAAGTAGGTAAGACTTGGGAGAAAATGTTTTGGCTACCAATGTCCCTGAGCTCTGTACACCCAGAACTGCAAAATATTTTAGATTTCCCACATTTTAAGACAGTCCTTGAAATGATCATTTTCATGAAGCCTTTCCAGTGGTTACCCTGTGATTTTGCTTCTACTTTGCCTTCTCAATTCCTTTCTTTGCTTCTCTTTTTCCTTACATGAATCTCTGGTTATCATGATGCAATTATTTTAAAGCAAGCTTTTCAACATTCCGTGGCATGCAAATGGCATACAAATAAAAGCATATATATTTCAATAAATCATTGTTAAGGATCTTATTCTGGACAAATGTGTCTTTGACGTGTCCATGAGGAGGGGTGTTCACGCCTCATTCTGATGAGTTGCATGCGCTTTGTTGGAAGAATGAAGTAGTGGGAATACAACTTAGCCATGGTGTGACTCTCCATCTGCAGTGCCTCAGTGGAAGCACTGCTAACAGGTGAGCCTGCATTCATCCACAATGCATGCAGGCTCAGATGTACAAAGTCTTTGTGTCAAGTTTACATTAATCTTTTAACACACAACTTGCTGTGTATGTTACTACTTTGGCATAACTCTACAAGATTGGCTTTCCCTCCCACAAGTGACATGGGTGAACTTGGTTCAATGCATCAGCGATGAAAGTACAAGACAAGTTATTGTAGCCCCACAAAACACTTTTCAATGTGTGATTGACATAGAAGTATTGCTTTTGGGTTGCTAACAATCCCATAAGGGTATCAGGGGCACCGCAGATAGAGCAACAAACCCTTTTTTGTTGTTCACAGTTTGAAACACACTGTACTAAGAAGAAAGAAAATTTTTAAGTTAAAAGTATTTATTACTACTGGAACAATCTGTTTCTCAGTACATGTAAAACAACTACAATGAATATTATAAAAACAGCAACAGGACACACTATAAATAACATCAAAATGAACATTTCCAGCATTGCTAAAATGTCATTAAAAATGTTATCTAGAATCTAACACCCAAATGCCTACTTCAATACGCTTTACTATGAGAGCATGAAAGGCAGAGCAACTTGCAGTCTAGAGTTTCTGAGGGAGATAAGATGCACTGCATACCTTGGTGACAGCAATGTCTGTCTTTATCAGCTGAGTTGTGAAGAATGTGGGGGAGATTTACTAAGATTTGACGCAACGTTTGCGTCACAAAAGTGATGCAAATCAGCGCAAAATCTATTTTTCTGATTTACTTTCCAGCGCTAAACTTATTTAGTGCTGGCAATAACATGAAAGTAACACGAAGTAGCCCACAGCGCTGCTTTGCATTACTTAGCGCCAAGGGGGCGTCCCAGGGGTGGTGCATGGGCATTCCCATGCAACCGCCCAAGGTTTCTGACGCTAAACCTCATTTCATAAACAAAGTAGACAGGGTTTAGTGTCAGAAAAATGCACCCTTTTGAAGTAGGTGCAACAAAGGAGAAATGTTTTCATTTCCCCTTCCTTTTCCGACTTTGTAAATGTGCTGCATTTTACAGCACGCATACAAAGAGGGAAAAGGGTTAAAGTTAGTCTAAGCGTGGCATTTTGTACTGGAAGGCCATCTTTCCAGTACAAAACCTATGCTAGACTCACAGAGACACCCTTTCCATATGGCTCAAAGGTGTCTCTGTGGCACACGGAAGCTGATTTCAGCACCAGCGCTCAAGAAAAGAGCAATATTTCTGAAAATATGGCGCTCTCCTCCTCTCTCCTTCTCTTGCATCACAGTGCAGAATTTGCGGCTGCTGCGCTGCACTGCACTGCATGAATAAGTGTTAGATCTGGCCCTCAATTCCCTGTGAAAGGCAAATACCCATGCAGTAGCAGTCAGTCAGTGTTCTTTCAGCATTTGGCTTTATCAGCTCCAATCTTCAGGTGAGATGTATCATCTGCGAAGTGTGAAGTGTGCTGGCAGCAGGTGAGATAGTCATCATCAATTAAAACTTTATTCGGCCACGTTCTGGCCATAAAAGTACATTTTACATAAAAACACTTACGTTGTAGATTAAAATACACAAAGTTAAAATAAATTCAGAATACAAGGCTTATTCTAGCGACCCGGGTCATAATTGTTAACCCACCATATTATTTCTTTTACGAATTGCCCCTGATAAAAAACGTGCAACCCCGTAACAAACAAAGGGGGAAGAAAGCATTTGTAGATAGGTCAATGCTGGCCTAACTCGTGCAAAATGGCAATCTTTTAAAAGTGGTAGAATATATTTAGCTCGAAGTTCGGTATAAAAACCACAAAAGAACATAAAGTGCAATAGGTCTTGTTCAGAGAAGTTATCACATGCACATGGTTGCAAGGAACCTAACTTTGAAAAGCCTTTGGGTACAGTTAGGAGCCAGTGGATACAATTAAATCTAAATCTAGATAAAATAAAGCGATGATGCAGGTTATTAACAAGAGACCAAAATGGTTGGCTTAAAATACCAGGACTTAAAATCATAAAATATCTGCAAGAGGGTTTCATGAGTTCCTTTGCTTCTCTATCTAACTGCCTCCTTAGAAGAAATTGAGTTTTTAAATTTTTCACAGATTCGGGTTGCAGCTTTCTGGGTTTTTTAAATAGCTCCGGTTGCCCAAGAGCTGAAAGCTGCTGTGAGATATAATTTAACCAAGGAATTTCTGCAGCACCATCCAAACTCAAACAGTCCTCTAAGAAAGTCTGGTTTAAATTTGTTTTTTCTCTGGACCAAATTTTTAGCCACCATATCAGGGGTGCTACAGCAATGTTATCTGTCAAGTAGCCCTCATGTATAATAAAAGCTGGAGTGTTGGGGGAGCAGCTAGGAGTTTTCGTAAATGTTTATTTTCTACCCCCTGAAGTTCATTACAATCCTTGTAACCCCAAACCACACTACCATACACTGTCATAGCGACACATTTCTCATTATATATTTTTAGCAGTGGTTGTATGGGTTTACTCCCTAGTCTTCTAGCGAAATCCAGTGAGGCTCCAGCTGCTCTTGCCAAGGTGTTTTTCATTAGAGCACGTTGTGCTACCCAGGTGCCCCTGTCGTCAAATAATACACCCAAATATGGATAAGTGGGCACATTGGTTAGCACTCCTCCTTTACAGGGAAGGGATTTATTCACCTTTTTAGGGTAACCAATTGACATTATGTGTGATTTATTAAAGTTGACCGCAAAATCCAGGGCTACCATAAAATCAATAAAAGTATTAACTAAAGATTTCAACGCATTTGGGGTCCAGGCAATTAAAACTGCGTCATCTGCATATAAAAGTGCTGGGATAGATTTAGAACCTACTCTAGGAATGTCTAGAGAAGAATTAGACAGCACTGCCCCCAAATTATTTATGTACAGTGTGAATAAAACCGGGGCAAGAATGCACCCCTGCCTTACTCCTCTCTTTACCTTCCAGGCATTAGATAAGGAGCCATCTTCATTATACCTTACAGAGGCAGTTAGATTAAGGTGGGACCAGTGCAAGAAACTTACTAAATTCGTGTCCATCCCTGTTTCTATTAATAAGTACCATAACTTGGACCTATTTACCCTATCGAAAGCGGACGTTAAGGCCATAAAAGCCAATGACATAAGTCCTTTTTTGGCTAGGGTATATTTACTGGTAATCATAAGTAAATTCAGACATTGTTCCACTGTACCTCTGCCTTTGCGAAAACCAAATTGTAATTCTGACAACACTTCCCTTTCTTCCAACCAGTTTGCTAGGCGATCTAAAATTACTTTTCCCATTATTTTTGCTGCAGAGTCCAACAAAGAAATTGAACGATAACATCCCGGGTCTTCCCTAGTGCCTTTCTTAAAAATTGGCAATATCACTGCCGTTGATCATGAGTGTGGTTGACCTACCCTTATGGCTGCATTGAACACTCCGGTTAAAATTTTCGCCCATACACCCGTGTCTGACTTATAGAGGTCCACCGGTATCACATCGGGACCGGGAGCTTTCCTGGCGGACATACCCTCAATCGCTTTCTGAACCTCTTTTACATCCAAAGACAGATCTAGTGGTAAAGGACTCGGTACCCAAGTAGGGCCTATATGTTCCGTAACAACCTCTGAATAAATGTGTTCAAAGTGGCTAACCCACCGGTCGGCTGGAATTACACACTCTACTTTTGTCGTATTATTATCTTTGAAGAAGGAGCTGTTTACCACTTTCCAAAATGTTGCACTATCGGCTTGTGTGCTCGCCTGTGTTAGATCGTCCCATGCCTGTTCCCTTAAAGCACCCTTCCTTAATTTTAAAGCTGAATCATATGCTTTCCTACAGGTTTTAATCAGTTCAGGAGCTCTATGTGCACTTTTTAAAGCAACCATAAGGGCTTTGTGGGTTTTGGAGCAATCGGCATTAAACCACTTAGCCTCATTAGTTCCTGCCTTGGTCTTTTTACTAGTTAACTTTTTACCAATTAGCTTACTTAATTTATCATAAGCCTCTAGTACTTCATTTGGCTCGCTGGATGTGTTTAGGCAACGCTCAATTTCCTCTTTGCCCTCAATATATAACTCAGTTAAAAAGAGATCCGGGACAATTTTCTCCCATCTTATTTTCCGATCCTGGGCCGTAGGCCGAAAATCCCCATTTGCCAAGGCTTTTGGCTCCGCTCCCCGAAGGACCAAAAAACCATTAGTTTCCACAATAATGGGATTGTGGTCGCTAAAACCAGTTTGAGCCACCCTGACCTCCCGCATATATCGATATAAGGGGGCTGAAATGACAACATAATCTATGGTGGAACTGCGTCCTCTACCAAAAAAGATGGTATCACCTCTGCTTCTTCCCCAGGCTCTAGACAGTACAAATTATTATTTGCTAGTAAGCTATCAAGCCGGGTGCCTTGGATAGAGTGTTCAAAATGGGCTACAGGTGGTAAATCTTCATGAGTCTCCCCATCTATCACACAGTTAAATTTACATCGATGTATATTAAAATCCCCCATTATAACTAATTCGTAGGGAGTATGTCTCTCCTGAGCGAGTTCCTCTAAAAAGACATCAAGACCAATCAGGTGTTCACTCTCGAAATCCCTACAAAATGAGTTGTAAAAATTTACGATCACCAAAGTTACCCCACTTGGAAAAGTCAGTTCTACTGCTAAAAGATGTGGCGATGAGCTTGGAAGACCCTTGATAGTGCATGATAGTTTAAGAGAAATTAGGGTGAGCAAACCACCCTTCGCTCTTCCTGCAATCGAGGGGGATGCAGATTTAAAGAAAGGGACAAAACCATCCATTAAAAAAGAGTCAGAAGTATCCCAGGTCTCTTGGAGTGCAATGATATGGGCCACCATTATTACCGCTGACCACTGTTCATCAGCTTTTTTTGCCTTCAGATCAACAATATTCCATACCATAAAGGTGCATACCAGGGGATCTGTCACTTTGTCACATGGTAATTCGGATTGTACTCCTACTGGATGACTTATACTAACTGTGGTCACTGAAGGAATTGGCTGTCAATCCACACTATCCAGATCCCTTAATGGTGTGAATCTATTTGTGAGGGGAATTAATGTGTTCCTGGCAGAGCTGACTACTTGTGTTTGCGATACCCTCCCTTGGGGGGAGTGTATCTGTTGCCCTGCAAACTGGGGTGTAATGGCCCTTCTGGATAAAAAAAGGAAAGTGGGAAAACCTGTATTCCCGGGGACGCAGCGGCTCTCATCTGGCCTTGTAGCATGGCTCTCGCATGAGCAGGGTGAGTTACATTAACCACAATGCAATCCCCACACCTATCTTTCCTTGTAATTTTCCCTACCCAACCCACTCTTCTGGCCATGATGATATGGGGGGCAAAGGTACAACCATATAATTGTGTTTTCCCCAACCAGTGTGTTACCTTGTGTATTAGGTCCCTTGTTGTCTCTTTGGTATTCTCCGGTAGGGGTGGAACTCCTACTAGGACAGACACGAGCGGGGCTGACTCTGGGGGCAAGTGTAGAACTTCAGATCTCTGAATCACCGGGCTATTGAGCTTAACCGCTCTCGGCCCGCTGGGTTCGTTTCCATGAGTCTGTCCTATCTCCTCAGGTGCCACCCTGAGAGAATTACATAGAACTGGGGGTGTGTGTGCGGCACTTCCTTTGACTATACCATTTTTTGGAGGACCAGTCATTCCTTGTGGGCCTATACAACTTAAGTTCTGCATACTATCCCTAGAAGTCTGATGTAACACCGCATGTACCCTTGATTTACTATTGTTATTTATCAACCCAGTATTTTGTGGTTGACTGTTGCAGTCATTCTCCTTAGCTTGCCCACTTTGTGCTAAGCCCATACAAACCAGGGGACTAGTGGTAAGACGTTCATTAACCTGAAGAAGAAGTGATTCTAGTTTATCCAACCTGACAAAAATAGGGCTAAGGTGCAGTTTTATAAGTTCTTCAACTTTTAGAGCAAGGCTATTAACAATTTGTCTCAAGCCCACATTAATTTGATCTTCGATAGATAACACCCTTTGCTTTTTCGGCTGGGGAGCAATTTTCCTGCCTCCACCTCTTTTCTTTTTTACAGGAGGCTCAAATGAAGAGGGGCCCTCATCTTGATTGCCTTCAACCTCTTCAATCAAAATGGAGTCAACCAATGGTGATGGCACAGGTTCACTTTGCACAGTATGAGGTGAGGTGTTAGATGGTAGATGGTAACGGGCTTAAGGGCCGACTAGTCAGTTCTAGAGAAAGTCTACGCTCCGTTAGGGCAATTTCATTGGACAAAACATTTGCAGCTCTGGACAAAAATGAATCTAGGGTAGTCACCGCTGCCCCCCCTCTAGAACCTTTCATAGGTTGCTTCCTCTTAGACATACTTCCCCTAGTAAGGAACAGGGCAGGTCGTTTAAAACTATTTGCACTAGGTGCCAAAAAAAAAACGAAAAAAAAAAAAACAACTAATATAATAAGGCTGTAATCTAATAATCAACAAGTCGTAGCAGCCAATGGTAAAAGAGGCCAATTTGTACTCAGTAACACCCAAAAGTTCAGCGCACAGAACAGTCTGGCTGGGTTACTTAACGGACCATGTAAAACCCGTATCCCTCAGAGGCTGTACATCAGCCCCACAGTCACAAACTCACTTATTTTGTGTCCGTTCAGGAATCCATGGAGGGAGTTCAGTGGTCAATGTTCATCACTGCGGCCCGTATGTCAAGAGAAAGAGGGGTAGCCCAGCCCTGCCTCTTCCTGGCAATGACGGGCAAGGACTGGCCTGCCCTTGGCCCGGGCTTTGCCCGGGCGCTGCCCGCATGTGTCCCGCGCTGCGGGAGCCCGCTTCGATATTTAACCAGGCGCCTGCTGCTGACGCTGGGTGTGCGCTGTGGCTGGCGCGCGATGTACCCTGGGGCGGTTAGTCCTGGCCTCCTCCGGACCCAACTATGCCTCCTGGCGCTGCTGGAGCTCGTGTTGTAATGGGCGTCCCGCGCTGCGGGAGCCCGCTTCAATATTTAACCAGGCGCCTCCTGGCGCTGCTGCTGACGCTGGGTGTGCGCTGTGGCTGGCGCGCGATGTACCCTGGGGCGGTTAGTCCTGGCTTCCACCGGACCCAACTTTGCCTCCTGGCACTGCTGGAGCTCCTGTTGTAACGGGCGTCCTGCGCTGCGGGAGCCCGCTTCGATATTTAACCAGGCGCCTCCTGGCGCTGCTGCTGGGTGTGTGCTGTGGCTGGCGCGCGATGTACCCTGGGGCGGTTAGTCCTGGCCTCCTCCGGACCCAACTATGCCTCCTGGCGCTGCTGGAGCTTGTGTTGTAATGGGCGTCCCGCGCTGCGGGAGCCCGCTTCGATATTTAACCAGGCGCCTCCTGGCGCTGATGCTGGGTGTGCGCTGTGGCTGGCGCGCGATGTACCCTGGGGCGGTTAGTCCTGGCCCCCTCCGGACCCAACTATGCCTCCTGGCGCTGCTGGAGCTCATGTTGTAACGGGTGTCCCGCTCTGCGGGAGCCCGCTTCGACATTTAACCAGGCGCCTCCTGGCGCTGCTGCTGACGCTGGGTTAATATAATAAGGCTGTAATCTAATAATCAACAAGTCGTAGCAGCCAATGGTAAAAGAGGCCAATTAGTACTCAGTAACACCCAAAAGTTCAGCGCACAGAACAGTCTGGCTGGGTTACTTAACGGACCATGTAAAACCCGTATCCCTCAGAGGCTGTACATCAGCCCCACAGTCACAAACTCACTTATTTTGTGTCCGTGCAGGAATCCATGGAGGGAGTTCAGTGGTCAATGTTCATCACTGCGGCCCGTATGTCAAGAGAAAGAGGGGTAGCCCAGCCCTGCCTCTTCCTGGCAATGACGGGCAAGGACTGGCCTGCCCTTGGCCCGGGCTTTGCCCGGGCGCTGCCCGCACGTGTCCCGCGCTGCGGGAGCCCGCTTCGATATTTAACCAGGCACCTCCTGGCGCTGATGCTGGGTGTGCGCTGTGGCTGGCGCGCGATGTAACCTGGGGCGGTTAGTCCTGGCCCCCTCCGGACCCAATTATGCCTCCTGGCGCTGCTGGAGCTCATGTTGTAACGGGCGTCCCACTCTGCGGGAGCCCGCTTCGATATTTAACCAGGCGCCTCCTGGCGCTGCTGCTGACGCTGGGTGTGCGCTGTGGCTGGTGCGTGATGTACCCTGGGGCGGTTAGTCCTGGCCCCCTCCGGACCCAACTATGCCTCCTGGCGCTGCTGGAGCTCGTGTTGTAACGGCGTCCCGCGCTGCGGGAGCCCGCTTCGA
This sequence comes from Calotriton arnoldi, assembly GCA_963921515.1. Classification (NCBI taxonomy): domain Eukaryota; kingdom Metazoa; phylum Chordata; class Amphibia; order Caudata; family Salamandridae; genus Calotriton; species Calotriton arnoldi. Next base: position 99,829 of record CAWUFW010009961.1, on the reverse strand, counting down.
TATTTAACCAGGCGCCTGCTGGCGCTGCTGCTGACGCTGGGTGTGCGCTGTGGCTGGCGCGCGATGTACCCTGGGGCGGTTAGTCCTGGCCCCCTCCGGACCCAACTATGCCTCCTGGCGCTGCTGGAGCTCGTGTTGTAACGCGCGTCAATGAGATAGTCAATGGCAGAATCTCGGGTGATAATCTGGGCGAAGGACATCTCCTGACAAGTGGTTAAGTGACAGTCCTTATATACTAAATCTTAATAGAAATTGAAATTTCTGACATAAGTTTAGGAATGTCTGACATAGATTTTGTGCATCAAGGTATTCATCCCAGATGTTTCCTTATGTAAGCTTAAGGCAAAAGGACATCAATTCAGACTATATTATTTTGGTTATATATCTGGTTTTGTTCCTATTTGAACATGACATGGTGAGAAGTAGACATTTGCCCCAGACTAACGTTGCATTAGATGTTGTATCTATATCATTAATCAAAGAACTTGATGATAGCAGAGTTCCTAGAACGATAAGATTTGGCAACATCTGCATCAATAATCAGACATGACAATGATTCTGCATAAATCATGGAATATGACGGCTTCCATTATCTGACTTAAGGAAGAAGGCAGCCTCCATGAGCTAAGATGGAGTCGGGGCCTACATAGAATTGAGTTGGACCTAAGGGACTTTACGTCAACCTGACACAAATTGTTGGGTTGGTATTTGCATTCCAATGTGCAGTGTTGTGTTACTTTGGGTCAATGGGGCATTTCAATGGTGGTGTCTGGCTGTTCCCATGCAACTACCTATGGGTTGTAATGATATTTACACCATCTGATGCAAGTGTAACCAGAAGGGTTTTTTGTCATTTCTCCTCTTTTTTCTTCTTTGCATTTATGCTGTAATATTCAGCACACATACACAGAGGAAAATGTCTTAAAGAATAGTTTTTGATAAGGAAGGAACTCTTTCTTGCACAAAAGCAATGCTGACCACAATACAGACACTTTTGCACTTTGCATTGGCACCTGGCAGCCAAACGTGCTGCAGAACTGGGATATCGTAGAACAGCAACACATCTTAGTAGATATGGTGCTGTTATGCTCTCTCTTTCACGCAACACAGCACAACAACTTTACTTGCAGGGCTGCATTCCATGACTTTTTTGTAAATGTGGCTAGCAATATTCTATATGTAATTATATGGTAAATTGCATGGGTGCAGCACAGTATTTCAATCATCACTACAATCAAAGGAACATCCAGGTATAACTCCCTTTCCAAGGATCGATTTCAAGCTAACTTCGGACTTCATAGCTTTGGCATATGGATCTTTGGATGAAGGTTAGATGACTAAGGGCCTCGTATCAGTCCGTTAGAACTCCATCATAGAGATTTCACTCCATCCATTATGCTGGTAGAGGATATCCTGCCTGATTTAGAGCTGCAATTGAACACTTCTGCCTGCTATGAGTGAGATTTCTCCGTCAGACCAATTAATGTCCTCGGTTGGCGATGTACAATATGCTATCATTGGAGACTACTTTATCAATGATGTCATGGTGGTCATCTGTCTGCAACATTTAGAGATCCCCGCCATTACAGCGGGCTGCAGGGGACTCACAACACAGTATTATATGGGTGGGAGTGGTTACCGCTGACCTACCCTTCCGCATTACTGGCTGATGCGTACATCAAACACACCTGAGATACATCTCCCTATCAATCACACCTGCAGTTTACACAATAGGTGCCACCCCTTCTGGTACTTGCCTTTTGCAAACTGAAGCAGCAGCTACAGGACACTTTTTTGCTTGATTCCTTTAACTCTTCTTAGAGATATTTTAGTTAACCTTCTACGTTCTGTTCACATTTTCTGAAATGGCTGGTTGAAGAGCTCCAACATTTACTGAGAATTAATTAACGTAATGGTAGATGAGATTATTAGTGTAATACTAAAAGTTGGTTGGAGGCCTTGTCGAAACTACTACAATGACCCAGAGAAGGCAAATGTGGCACAGAATTATCACACGTTGAATGCTGTATCCAAGACCAGGCATTCACAGTAGGATATTCACATGTGCTGAAATGGTGTGGGGAGAGTGTGCTCTCTAGCCTCAAGGGAACAACAAGAGTCCCTGCAGACTGGTGGTGGATCTCCCAGGTGACTCAACCTCTTGCTATGGGAGGAAAAGGTGTAGTGTAGTTCCTATTTCCCTAATAGGCTCTGCGCATTGGAATAATATACCCTATAGGTTTGACATAGGACTGAGGTCAGTATGTCCCTATCGAGTATATTAAACTTAATGACTTTGTGCCAGCTAACTCAGAGGCCATTAGAAACTCCTTGTAAACAAGAAGGGAGTAGTTTCTGGCAACCGCATAAACATGACAACTTTGTTTCCCTTTAGAATCGGAACACTCTCAGAATCGTGGAAACAATAGATAACAGTTTCACTCAGCTAATCGTGCATGCTTAGTTTCCTCAGAGTTACACAGAAAGAATAGACGGGCGTTTCAATACAAAGGATTTATTGAACAGTCTTGTTTCTCGTGTAAGAGATATGAGCTGTTATGATCACAAGACAGTATGCAAGATATATAATGTACAGCGTAAGCAGTAGAAAGAAATAATACTGTGCTAGCATTATCTTTTAGCATATATTAACATACATAAATAACATGAGCTAAAAATGCGAGTACTCATACGATGCTTTTCTAAGCTAGTTCTACCCCAGTGTACCTAACCTAGTCTAGGTGTAGGGCAAGGTAAGAAGTAGGTGAAGTATTCTATAGTATGGTATACTAAGAGTCTGGTATGCCAAGTATGCCAAGAGTCCCTCTAGGTTCTAGTCAGCTCCATACCTTGAGAACGAGAGAGGTGGGAATCTTCTGCTGGATCTCAAACTCTAACACCCCGCGAAGGGAGTCAGAACACTGGAAGCTGGATTCTCTGCGAGCAGGGATGACAGCGTCTTCTCAGTGCGTCAGGCCGGGATACGGGCTCCTCTGAAGTCGAGGTCTCCTCTAACTTGCTTGGGCAAGGGAAGGTATATTTATACCTGGTCGGTGCCTTGGAATGTTAGCATTGACGTGAAGTCGGACAGAGGAAAACGTCAGGAATGAACCCTTAAGGAATAGTGGTTCACGCATAATAGATGAGTTCTTGGAGAAATCAATAATCCTGTGCTAGGGGAACTCCCAAGAGCTTAAGGGTCTGGTTTCCAAGAACTCGTTGTGATGTTAGGGTGGACGGATGTCGGTGACCATGCCTGTATTTGGAGTGCATGGCTAATGCCTAAATAAGGACTGGGATTCTATGCCTATATAAGGGCAGTGCAAATTGTGCCTATATAAGGACATGTTTCAGGAAAACCTATATACGGACACCTAAAGCGGAATACAACAAAGGAGCTGTCCATGCTAGACATTGAAGGGTTTGCAAGAATCCCAGGTGGAGTGGTGACTGGTAAGTTCATACAATACTCACTTACACCTAGACTATTGTTCACATATGTAGTCTCTGCTCTAATTTTGGTTCTCTTACAACCTCACTCTTAGAGGTGGGAGAGGTGTGGCGCAGAGGCCATGGCAGCTGACTCCGGAGTGTGGGACTCAGGGTTCGATCCCCAGTGCCGGAGGCAGATCAGCTCAGCATTGTGTGACTCTGGGCAATAGCTCACTTAGGGCCATATGTAGGTAAAACTCAATTTGCGAGTTCTTAATAGCGATATTTACCGAATCGCTATTAAGAACTCGCAAAGTCTGATGTAGGTAATAATTCGTTAAAAAATAGCGAATCGGTAAAAATCGGTAAAATGAAATACCGATTCCGATTTACCGATTAGCAAATAGCGATTATGTATTACCGAATCGGTATTAATGAATCGGTATTTTAAGAAACCGCTAACTATTTAAACTGCCATTCCAGTGCATTCTGATGACATCACAAGCAGGAAGTGGCCTGACAACTGCTGCTACACTGTGGCTGAAGCTGTGGGAGAGGCAGGGAGCAGACCTTACAACACAGGAGCTGCTTTGCAATCATCTTGCAGACACACCAAACCAAAAATGGACAACCAGGAGAAGGAAAAGGAGGCAGGAGAGCGAAAAAGAAAGCACAAATTCAGCGAGAGGGAGCTGGAGGTGCTGATAGAGGAGGTGGCAAAGGACCATGACAAGCTCTTCGGCAAACATTCCCTGCACGTCCCAGAATCCCAAAAGAGGAAAATATGGCTGGTGATCCAGGAGAGGATAAATGCAATTGGCGTAACACAGCGCTCTATAGATGAACTAAAGAAGCGCTGGTATGACCTCAGAAAACGTGCCAAAGAGAGGGTGGCTGAAAGGCTCAAGCAAGACACGCTGACAGGTGGTGGGACATCTACAGCGCCTGTACCAACTGACCTGGAACTATTGGTGGAGTCCACCATCCAGCCGGAGAGCGTGAGTGGGATTGGAGACGCAGACAGCTCAGCCAAAGCTGCCAACAGGCAAGGTAAGATGCATGCACAGCATGCTGTGCCCCCCACTCCCCAACCCCAATCCACAATCCCCAATGAGCCAGTATGATTCCCACTCCAGTACATGTTTTCCAAAAAACAGCAATGCATTGTGGGAGATGTAGTCAGAAGTAACACATATCATAACAGTCAGTCCACTGAACTCAAAGGCATGTGACACACATCAGTAATTAGCATGCGGAGGACAGTCAGTTTGATTGGCAGTCATGAAATTTATTATTACGCCAATGCTGCCAGACAAGTGAGTAAATGTACATTCTGTCTCCACAGACAAGGCAGCGCGCAAGTCTGCTGAAGGGGACACAGGAAAGGCACCCAGGAGAGCCAACACACAGGATGAGGAGGTCTTGTCGCCTGCTGAGCACACACCACCACCACCACCGTCACCACCACCACCATCACCAACACCACCATCACCACCGCCACCACCACCGAGATCCAGGAGGCATACAGTGGCTAGCCTCCAGGAGATGGAGGGGTCAGAGGAGGATAGCATGGGAGGCCAACATTCCATGCTGGTAGAGGATGAGAACAGTGCAGGGACACAGTCCCCCACCGAGCGCGCCCACACAGGTGTCAGATGCCGCAGATCGGGGGTAGCCAGTCCTGTTGCACAGGGCGAGGAGTCCAGTGTATTCGAGGGTCTGGAGGGAAATATGCTGAAGGTACAGCGCCTGCAAGGCAAAGCCATCAAATCAGTTCAACGCCAGATGGTGTACATGAACAGACACATGCTTGAAATTAAGGAGGGCATAAACAGCATGAACAACACTGTGGCTGAGGTCATGCGGGACATGTCAGAGGCTGTGAGGCTGCTGTGCAGCAAACTGGATGAAGATCGTGTGGCGAGGCGCAGGGACCGACAGAAATTGGACGGCTACACTAAGGCGGTGAACCGCCTCTCCACTGCCACCTCTGTTCTCAGCAGGCGCTCGGTGGCCATGCAGGAAGAGATGGCCCACTGCAGCCGTGACATTGCAAGGGGGCTGGTCACAGTTACCAGTGCCCTGGAAGTGTTCCAGACCACCCAAATAGCCGCAACAGGTGCAGGGGATGGGGGGGACAGTGAGGAGGCAACTAGCCGCAGCAGCATCACACCTCCGATAACTGAGTCCAGGAGGCGCAGTGAAAGGCACGGAGCTGCCACAGAACAGACTGCCAGGGAGGACAGTGTGCCCAGGGAACGCGGCAGTGCTGCGCGTCGGTGCAGAACATAATGACAGCCATCACCTGGCATTGTGAGATGGGTGATGTAACCCATTTCACCTTTTGAATGTTCAGTGAATATTGGCATGGCATGTTGAGGCCTTCATGGTGTGGCGGTGTGCTGTGCTATTGCCTGAGTTAAGGTTAATAAAACACCGTCACGCAATTACAGTTACTGGCTTTGTCTCATTACTTACTCAGAAATAGTTTCGTGTGATCTCAGCCCGTCTGTGTCTCCCATCTGGTGCTGCTGCCACACCTGCTGCGCTGTGCTCTGGCTGTGGACAATCCTCACCCTCATCCTCTGAGTCAGTTAGTTCCACTGCTGTTCCTTTCTTTGTGGCAAGGTTATGCAGCATGGCACATGTTGCTATTATTTTACAGCAGATGATAGGGCGGTACTGCCGTGCACCACCACTTTTGTGTAGGCAGCGGAACCTGCTTTTTAGGAGCCCAAATGTGCGCTCCACAACATTGCGCGTAGATCTATGTGCCACATTGAATCTCCTCTCACTTGGGGAAGATGGGTTGAGATATGGAGTCAGGATAAATGCCCGCACGGCATATGCACTATCACCTGCGTGAGAAAGGAAGAGTCATTAATAACAGTCACCAACACATTCATCCAAGGTATACATCAGGGTGTGTCACATTGATTTACCTAGCAGGTATCCTTCCCCAAATTCGCCACCAGCCAGACGTGTGTAGATCCCACTGTTCCTGAATATGTAGGAGTCATGGGTGCTCCCTGGAAATTTGGCTACGATGTCGGTGATGATGTGGTCCGCATCACAAATTACCTGCACGTTGATAGAATGTGTAGATTTGTGGTTCCGATAGATGTACTCTGTAGCTGCAGGTGGGCAGATTGGTATGTGTGTCCCATCAATGCACCCTATAACATGTGGGAACTGTGCCTTTTGGTAAAACTCCATCTTGGTTTTATGCAGTTCCACCTGTGTGCTGGGGAACCGTATGTAGTGGTGCATTCTTTGCATCATGGCATCCAGGAAAGTGTTGAAAAAACGGGACAGGCAACTCTGTGACACACCACCTGCCACAGCTATCACCCCCTGGTAACTACCTGATGCAAGAAGGTGCAGGCTACAAAGCACCATGACATGTGGTGGTATAGCGTGCCCCCTTGGTGTCTGATGCTCCAGGAGTGTGCGCAGGTCCCGTATCAGGTCTAGGATGGTTTGGGGGTGAAGCCTGTACCTCTCATGGATTTCAGCCTCAGTCAGTTGGAATAATGTAATGCGCAGTCTGTACACGCGTTCCTCCCGTCTCCAGATCCTCAGTCTTGCTGCTTGCATCCGAAGCCGCCTTGCAATTACATAGAGGGCCGCCATTGTGTTCACACTGTTGCATTTTGGAGCTGTTTAAATGCAGTGCACCTGATTACCACCTGCTTTGAGTCAGTGGTAATTTGCGACTCCTTAATAACGAATATTTGAAAAATCGGTAATAGCGATTTTTGGTACATCGATTTGCGATTTATTTTAAGGATTTCTTATTTAGCGATTCGCTATTTAGGGATTCGGTGTGTGCTAATCGCAAATTAAGGAATCGCTAACTGGTTTCCCTTATTTTTAGCGACTCTTTATTTTGCTATAGCGTTTGGCATTACCTACATTGTACATGGCTATTTACCGGTCGCAAACGCTGAAATTCTGCAAATTTCAGCGTTAGCGCTCGGTATTTAGCCACCTACATCTGGCCCTTAATCTCCCTGGCCACCCCCAATGCCTTGAGACCCTTAAGGGTGATAAGTTTGCGCTTTACAAATACCAGGTTATATTTAAGATAACATCTTATGTTATTAATTACAAACCGTGTACAACTGACAATATGTGGCCTTGCTCAAGAAAAAAGTTTATTCACGTGTTACATCAGATCACCACTTAAGTGTTGTCTGCAAGCTATTCTCTACTTCTCTCACTGTAAAAGTAATCTGCTAAAGACATACCTAATTTCTGCAAAAATAAAATTTTCAAACCAGCACTATTTTTTATGTGGACTTGCATTTAAAACCCAGGGGACCTGCTCCTTCACATTTGTTTGGAAATCTCATTCACATTTGACAAATGCTAAACTATGTTTAAAATGTGTAAAGAAGTGGATTGTTATATGGAATAGGTGTGAGTAAAGCACTAGTAATAAGCACCACAAACAGGTTAGGCAGACACAGACTTTAGACACTAACTCCAAGATCAAAATCTTTCAGCTGTGGCACAGAGCAGTCAGGCTTAAGTTCAAAGTGAATGTGGTTGGGAGGAAGATGCACCTGTTTGCTCCCTAAACAATGGGGTCAAAATGACCAGGATTGTCCCTCCTGCCTTTTGCAACAGTTCCTGTTTGCCCTTCCAGAAACAATACCACCATGACATTCTCCTGGCAGGATATTAAAGTCACAAAACTGAAGTGGACTTTGAAATAACTACAGGGATTTGTAATACTCTATATCCTCAATTATTTATCTTGAGATATAATTGTTTTTAAATCTATTTAAATATTCTAATTCTGATATATAGTTGAGAAAAAATGATGAACTATGTTTTAGAAATAATGAACATCTTGAATATGAAAATATAGAAATATCATAGTAGATTGCTACAGTTTTTTTTACATTTAATACAAAAGTGCCCTGTCCAATTTTTTTTATATTTTTTGCTATGTGTCATCTGTTGGTCGTATAAAAGTAGATATAAATTCAAATATATAAAAAAAAAATTCTACCTAGACCAAGATACAAATTTTTACATTATGACCTTTTCATTTCACAATTAAGTCTTAAATGTTTATAGCCTACGCTCCAAAGTGTCATTTAATCAAAAGTTTGCAAAAGGTAAGGAGATTTAGTTATCTGTATTTGCTAACAATACTCTGCTCTTTTGTAGGAGAATGAGCCGGAGAAGAGGAACAATAATCCGTCCGGATCAACTCACTGACTGAAAACACAGGGTCAGAAACCTTCAGTGTTAGAAGCCATTCTGCTGGTGTGGAACAAAAGGAGCAGCAGCCAGGCCCATCAGGTTTATATGACCAGGTCACAAGGCCAAATCTCCCTCAGCCATTGACAACTACACCTGAAGCCACCATAGGCCTGACCCCATTAGCCACATCTGTTGAACCTGTAGATCCCTGTGCCCCTCCCTACCACCACCAAATTTGTGGGGAACCATGTCCTGGCTCCTGTATCAACTACAGCCACTACAACAGCTATGGAGCCAGGAGCCACTATTTCAATGCCCCCACAGTCAAGAACACTGTGGCAAGGTTGCACCTGAGCTGCCTGTGTTGAGTGAAACCCCAGATGGTCAACCTTTCAGGTCCAATATGTCCCAAAATCTGTTGGGGGCTGCCAGCCGACATGAGGCTCAGATAGGCCAGATACTTGTTCTGCTTGTAACAAACAATGTGCTTCTGGGGGCAATGAATGTGTTGCAGAGGGAACAGATAGATTTGAGGAAGTCCACAAATAACCTTATGGACATCATAGTTCTGCTGTCTGTTCATTTTCTGGGGGTGGTGCAGGATGTCTTCAGGAACATTTGTCTGGCTATTCATGAGATATCATACTCTTTTTCTGGACAATAATCTTCAGCCATCTCCCCACCTGTGGACAAGGCACCTCTACAGAAAGGGTGGCCCATCACACCAGCGACACTCTTGTCATCACCTCACAGCCTGCAACTCAGTCAGCATCTGTTTCCCTCAGGAGGGGGTATTTAACACCCAAAAACCCACCACTAGGGGTCGCAAGCAATAATGTTCTGCTGTGCGCCACCAGCCCTCCTATGTGGACAATTCTAATCTCACAGTTATGGATAGAGCTCTGGACAAGGACTTCAAACAACTGTGGATTTATCTTTGTAATCACATCAAAACCTACAAGTATTTCCTTCTCAGAAAGTGAGTTTTTTGTGTAATTATGAATATTTTCAGTATTTTTTAGCTTTAATTTAAAAATAGGTCTAGACCTATTTTACATATTTTCTGAATGCAATTAATGCTATTTCTAGTTACACTTTTCCTCGTGAATAGTTGTTTTTGGAACTAATGTGGTAACACATCATTTAATCACTTCCATATAGGAGAGGTCTCAAAAATTTAGGAGACATTCAGTGAGTATAATTCAATACTGTATTTGTATATACATTGTCAAAATTAATGTTTTGTCACAGCACATGAAAGATATATGGACATCAGCAAGTAGAGTAAACACTTCCAAAAATTAGACCCACGCAGAAAATAAACATAATTGATCATTCAAACATCTGTTAACAAAACACATGAGAAAACCATATATAGCTTTCTTACAGGATTGAAGGGTTTTGCCCTGTAAACACATTTTGAGGTCAGTGTTGAACCTTTTGAAGAGCCTCTGTCTCCTCTACCTTTTCTGTGTGACAGCAAAATGAAATACGTGTAAACTGGCTATACACATATTTCAGAATATAACAGCAATTAAGAAAGCAAAAATGAATCTCATTTTTTTCTAATTCTGAAGATTCAACAAGTTCAAAACAATTAAAGGTACTTTTACTTGGTGTAATATATAAATAATCACTGAAGTTTGATTTCCACACTTTATCATTTCTGTGCTATGTAGTTTTATCTGTAGAAATCTGTGTGTGTGCACATTTAGTGGTCAATGTCTGTAAATGACCGTGTGCTACCACACAATACTTTAGTGATATATTTGGGATAGTGTGCTCCAAAAACACCACCAGCTAAATACCACTCACTTACCAATCTCCTGCTAATACATTTGCTACACTGTGTTTGAAGCTAGGATTTTCCACACTCCCTATGACTTCAGTGATGTAACATTGATGCCAGCACCCCCAATCTGAAATGGTTTTCAGCACCACTGATACAACGGTACTGAACTATGGGGCATCTTTACAAGGAGCTTGCGCCATTTTATTTTGACCTAGTGGCGCCTCTTTCATTGCTCCATATTTACAAGGTGATACATTTAGGCTGATGCGTCACTTTTCGTCAGACTGCTCGTTTGTTTATTCATCGGAATTGACTGTGTCACGTTAGTTTTAATATATGCAAGGTATGCGTTTCCATCTAAAATCCACCCTAAAACTGACACTGTGGAATTTATGACTTTTTCCCAAAGTGAAGGTGGGCTGCTAAGCTTGAGATGCGTCAAAATTCTTAAGCCTCTAAAACCCAGGCATAGGAATGACACATTGGTTGTTTCAGAGGAATTTGACCAGCTGAAGTCACTTCAAACAGTACAATCTGCAATCAAGTCACATCCCCTCAACAGGTAAGTGCACACATAAGGTAGGTAACAGAGTTAATCACACATTACACACCATTAATGACATATGTCACACATACGTAGGCATAGCGGTACACAAATGTGCACTGTGCCCACTTGTACGAGTGACTTCTACGCCCAATGTAATAGAGTGCAAGGTGAGTTTTTCACCTTTTGACGGTCCATTACTTTGGTCCACAAACAGTAGGCTACTTGCGTCAGTCAAAACTGACGCATCACCTCTGTTTTTTTACGCATTGCTGTAGTTGAGTTTGTTTTATGACCCACTACAGCAATGTGCCACTTTAGGGCCGGATGCTTTCCAGTATCCTTCCTATGGATACGTCAGAATTTCTGACGCATCCTTGGGACCTTGCACCATGGAGCCCCATATTGTAAATACAATGCACACATATGAAGTACAAAATGCACCACTGGACCTTGTTTTAACACAGAAATGGATATTGGGCCTCACCCTATAATCTGATGCAGAAGGTTTTTTTCAGATTTGGTAAAATCATTGTTATCAAGACCAAGATTTTTCAGAAGCCTTGTGATTTTAGTGAACAGATTATACAGGCCAGCACCACACTCTGAAAAGCGTTTGAGCTCCAGTGCAGTTCACAATCTGCCACTTTTATGGGCAGATCAATATCTTGGCTTCAGTCTGATGAAGACATGTTGAAGGACTAGGTCAAGGTCATGACATTTACAAACAATTGCTTCTAGAGAGGGACACAAAATAAATTGTAATTTTCGTAATTCACAACATTTTGAAAGCATGTCTGCTATTACATTAAAAAGTTGTCCCCGCCTCATGTCTGTTAACGCTTCACTGCGCGGCAGATTCCGCCCAGGTGCTGGGCGTTCTAAAGACTGGGCGTGTCTCGGACGGCCCCCGCGCGTCCCGAGCACACGCCCACCATGACTCATGACGGCTGGGAGCCGTCATGAGCACGGAAGAGGTTAAAGGTAGGTGGGTCACAAAAGTTTGTTGTTCTAAAAATGGGGCTGTGGTACTAAACATTTTGGGAAACACTGCTTTACACATTGCCCTATGTTAAGCCTTGTCTGCTTTGTACTACAGATATCAGAGGATTGAGCTGCCGTTAATTTATTGACTTTAAGGGCTCACTTTGACATGAAGTGCTATTATTACTTGAGGTGGGCAGTCTTCCACGTCAAATTTAAACTGAGATAGGTAGTGCTTAGCAGTGCATTGACATGGCAAAACCATCTAGATTATTCCTTCATTAATTCCTGGAAAGATGTGATTGGGAAACATTGATTGTGTTTCCACTGTTTTTCTTCTGTGTTGCAGCATCACTGAAAGATGTTTTTTTTGTTTTCTGAAGGTATCATTTTAAAATTGATGTGCAGCATGTGGGTATATTTGTGTGTTTGGATTTGATTAGGATTGAGTCAGGGTATTTCGAAATAGAATATCTTCAACAAAAGAAGTGGCTTTAGGAATGGTGATGATTAGGTAATGCATAGTTTTCAGATTGCAGCACACATAGAACGAGGAAGTAACATGGAGAAATAAAGATATTTCTACTTGTTACGCCTCACCTATGGAGGTGGATCTTTTGGTGCATACCCGGGTTTACCAGTTATGGTAAATCTGGGAATTCGTCAAAAACCAAGGGAGTTGCGAGGAAACACCCACCCAGAGCCAACGGAAAGCCTCCCTGGTGCAGAGTAAGGCAATGCAATGATTTGTGCTGCATTGCTTTACTCGAGATATATGAACCCAGACTGGGTGACGCAAGGTAGCCTTGTGTGGCTCCATAAATCTCTTTTTGAGTTGCATCGCTCCTGCCTGGTTGTCTGGTTCAAGAGCAACGAAAGAGGGCTCGCAAATATGCCCCTTAATACAAAATAAAATTAGTTTACATTAATATATAACTTGAACTGCTTGTAATATTTATTTATGAGTTAAAAGTTTCTGGCATTTTGGTTTTAGGTAAAGAGGGGCACTGGGGGGTAGTTTACAGTATAACACTCAGTAAGTGAACTTTTACTCCATTGGTTAGGGAGTGGCCAGGAGTTTCCTGCTCCCACAGACTTGGACTGGGCATAAATGTGGCATTCTCAGTATGCTTTTCAGGACACCTCTGGGCCTGTGGAAGACAAAGTAGGACTGCACCTTCTGTTGTGACCTGTGAAGTGACCCCCCAATGGCTGTACCTGCTCCCAGTTGTACCCAGGACTAAGAAGTCGATTTGAATGGTCAATTGGCTGACCTCCGGTTTAGTACATGGACCCAAAAGCTACAAGAATTCACTTTCCTGGATAGCCCAATCTACTAATTCTACTGGAGTGAGCCCTGAACCTCTAAGTGGTGTCCCTAACATCCTGGGGCCATTAGATAAGTGTCAGATTGTAACCCTAAAAGCTTGAATTTAGAAACTTTTTCAGGGATTTTTGCCTGGAGAGTCAGCAGAAGACTGAGACCAACCTGCCAAATCAATCCGACAAATGTGCACTGGACCAAAGAGTCAGGTTGCTACTGCTCTGAGCTTTTCTACAGCAGCAAATCTGTTTTAACAGGACATTGTAGAGAAGGTATCAGGCCTTTGGGAGCCCTGTTCAGCTTGAGCTTGCAGCCTTGCTCCGCTGGAGGAATTGGAGCTCCAATAAAGTAAGTCCAAAGAGGAAAATCTTTACTGGGCAAAGTGGTAAAAATATTTGACAGGCGAAGTACCTACATTGAATTTCACCTGCTTCGAGCTTTCTTGCAAAATATCAACAACTTCACTGAGGCTTTGTCTGATGACTCTCCGGCCTTGTGAAATGCCTTTCCACTACAGACCACTGCCTTGCTCTGCTGAGGATTTTTGACTTCCATTTAAGAGACTAAGGGCCAGATGTAGGTGGCGAAATAACGGTCGGTAACGCCGAAATTCGGAGAATTTCAGCGTTACCGACCGGTATTTGGCTGAGTGCAAAATAAGGAATCGCAAAATAGCGATTCTTAATTTGTCCCTTGCATTTAAGGAATCGGAAATACCGATTCCTTAAATGCAATGTACGTAGCACTAAAAATAGTGCACTTGAGCCTTAAGGAATCGCTAATTACCACCAACTTCAAGTTGGTGGTAAGTAGCGATTTCCTTTAAAAAAGCACTTCTTTGCTTTTTCAAATGTGCCATGTGGCACACATCCATGCCCTTAGGGCATGGATGTGCGCCACATGTGCACACATGCACATTTCAGGGGTGCAACAGGGTGTCCTTTGGACACCCTGGCACCCTTGAAATACCTCCCGCTATTAGTGATTCGGTAATACCGAATCGCTAATAGTGAATATCTTCCCATTCATTCCTATGGGCCGCCTAGCCCATAGGAATGAATGGCTAGGTATTCCTTAATAACGAATCTCAATTACCGATTCGTTATTAAGGAATGTTAAGGAATCGCTAATATTTTAGCGATTCCTACCTACATTCCATTTAGCGAGTCCTTAATAGCGATTCGGTAAAAATCGCTATTAAGGACTCGCTAAATTGAAGTTACCTACATCTGGCCCTAAGAAAGAAGGTACAACTGCTGATTGGGACGAACCTGGTCCTTTATTCAACTTACGCCTCATTGCGGTCGGGCTTAAACCTTACCCTTGTTCTGATCTAGCGCTCATAGTTGCCCTTGGTTGGAGCTTTGCACATTTAGTGCTATTTGTAGCTAAAACCTTTTAGAAAATCATATTTCTGGGTCCCCTTATTGGATTTTTGTTGTTTTGGTGTGTTTTGTTCATTAAATATTCTCTGCTGTTATAAATTGGAGTAGGATTTCTATTGCATTGTGTTTTTGAATTTTTAACTTCTTTGGTACTTCTGAATGTTTTACACATTTTCTTAAGTTAAGCATGTCTGCTCTGTGGGAGGAGAAACGTCCTTTAGAACGAAGCTGGAATCCCGCTGTGCCTTCACAGCGCTGGTAATAGAACAAACGCGTATTTAGTACGCATTTGTTCAGTATGCAAGTTGTTATAACGACTTGCTTTAGGGAGGCTCATTGGTCGAATGGTGTTGGATTTAAAGTCCAACACCTTCCCTACTGTTGCGCAGACTGGAGTTGGAATAGCAAATTAACCTATTCTAAAATCCAGCGCCCCCCTAAGGCAAGTCGTTATAACGACTTGCATACTGAACGAATGCATACTAAAGACGCGTTCGTTCTAATGACGGCGCTGTGAAGGCACAGAGTGATTCCGGCTTGCGGCATACTGTCATACATTCCTGTGACATAGCTACTAGGGTTGAACTCGGGTTTGGACTCGGGTTTAAATTACTAAAACCATTACTGGACTGAACAAGAATAGTGCCATTATTACTTGTGGTGGACTACCATCCATCACAACTAATAATTCAATTTCTCACAGTTCCACTATTGATTTATTTGTCATATTCAGGAACTTAGCTGGCAGTGGTACAGCAAGTGCAGTGTGTGGGGCACAGTGATCTAAGAGTCCATTTTACCTCAATTATTTCTGTCCTTTACTACACAAAAGAGAGTCCAGGCATCCGATTTTCCTTGCTTGCATTATTATTCATAGTGCCAATGCTTTGTCGGTGTTTATATACTACTGTACTCACAGTTAGTTATATCATCACAGTAATTTCACTGCTTCAAAAGCCTCATACATCCCTTCTTTATTTAAATTTTACTATTATATAAATATTCTTTTTAGTCTTTTCCGTTAACCAATTCCCTCTTTTCATTTTCCTTTTGTTTCTTGCACACATAACTCTCTTCAAGAGCTATCTTTAGAAGTTTCACACACTCCAGTTTTGAACATCAGGGGCCAGATGTACGACCATTTAATTTTGAGATTCTCTATTTGTGATTTTTTGTGACTCGCAATCAGAGACTCGCAATATGAAATGTACTAATGTGTCCCAGACACCTTAGCAATTTACGATGGGGTCGCAATCAACCTGCCTCATAAATGTGCATGAGGCAGGTCGCAATTCGCGACCCAAAGGGAATGCCCAATTACACAGGGATGGGGGGCTGCTGGGGATAGCAGACGACCATATCTGTGTTTGCTTGTAAATAAAGCAACCATTTTTTTAAAAATGCAGCCTGTTTTCCTGGACAAAAATGTAATGCATTTAAAAAATAAAAGGTTTCTGTTTCATTTTTTAAGGGTAGGCAGTGGCCCGTGGGACCACTGTCTGCTTTTAAAAAAACGTTTTCACTACCATTCACAAAGGGGAAGGGGCCTCCAGGGGACCCTTTTCTGTTTGCGACTGGCTCACCCACTACTTAAAGTAGGTGATAAACTGCAATTGTTTTGCAACAGCATTCCCCCTGTGATTAGCTATTAGGAAGGGATGTCCTTGGTGCGCTCCTTCCTATTATTGACTCGCACACCAAAATCTCTGCCGCATCCCGTCGCCAGCCCCTGCCACATCGCTGGGGGGACTACCTGTCCCTGGCTCCATTGCTCCCTGGTGGGAGGAGTCATCACGCTCATAAGCGCCTGAAGCTTCCCGCGACACGGGACAAAATCTCTGCCCCATCCCGCCGCCAGCTGCTGCCACATCGCTGGGGGGTCTACCTGTCCCAGGCTCCATTGCTCCCTGGAGGGAGGAGTCATCACGCTCATAAGCGCCTGAAGCTTCCCGCGGCGCCGGACAAAATCTCTGCCGCATCCCGCCGCCAGCCGCTGCCACATCGCTGGGGGGACTACGTGTCCCAGGCTCCATTGCTCCCTGGAGGGAGGAGTCATCGTGCTCATAAGCGCCTGAAGCTTCCCGGGTCGCGGGACATGCGCGGGCCAAGGGTGGGCCCGTCCTTACCCGTCCGTGCCCGGAAGAGGCTGGGCTGGGCCACCCCCTTAACATCGGCAGTGTCAGAAGCGACAATGGGTAAGCGCAAAACCCCATGTTCCCAGGTCCAGGGATGTGATAGGGTAAAGGTCCCCAGGACCTCTGCATCAATAATTTCTTATCTGACTTCTGCTGTGGGGGTTTTGAACAAAGAAATACAAAATGCGGAGGTTGAATTGGGGCTGAGTCCAGATCCTGTGGAGAGTGATATTTTATCTGATAATACCTCCCAAATCCCACCGCCTACTGAGTCTAATATACTGATACTGAAGCAAAGAACAGGGGGGGAAAGCAGCCCACTTATTGACATTTTGCCTAGTGCTGAAGGGGGTGATCACATGGTGGAAGTACCCAGAGAGCATTTCTCCCCACAAAAGGGGTATGTGAGCCAACAAGGGAAAAAGAAATGAAGAAAAGGGCAAGCAAATCTGGACATGGGCATGCAATTGTAACTGCTGAATTGACCCCGGTTCAAATGGAAGATCTGGTGCAACGTGCCCAAACGGCCGTCAGGCTCACAATGGAGGAATTTTTAAACTCACGTATGAATCCCATTTTAATGAACATTGTAAAAGGAATTACTGACATGTTGAACACCTGTGTAGAGGGGATTATGTCGAAATTGGAACATGTTGAATCCCTTTTGGGGGATCCAGAAATTAACATCCTAGCAAGTTCAAATAGTGGCTCCATTGAGGGTCAAAGACAGTACCCAAAACAGGGAGAGGGGTTCTACTAGTTCTAACAAAATAACTACAAGGAGTAAGACAGGGCCCTTTGCCATAACCAAGTCCGATTTAGATCTGGGTAGACAGGTAGGGGCCCGTACTCATAGTCAAATAGCTTTAGTGCAAAACCCTTCACCTAACCCTGTGATTCCGATTGGGAATAGGGCTAATTGTCCTCAGAGGAACAATACTGAGTCGAATAGAGATAGACTTAATCTGCCCCCAGAAGCTACCCCCTTAGTTGCTATCCTCACAGGGGTTCCCCCACTCAGAAAGAATTGTGTGAATCAACCATGGAGTTGCTCCGAAAAACTAAATTTTGGTGTGACCAGCAATGTAAAGATGGCTCCAAGGTCTCTTCTCACATTATAATGGCGAGACGAGTAGGGAAAGTTGGCCATAAAATAAAACAGGGCACAGATGATTGTATTGTAATTAATTTTGACAGGGCAGACATAGCTGGGCAGCTATTCATGGATGACGATTGTGAGGGTCAGGGGAGTATCAGGGCTTTGCCGCTTGGTTTTTTTTATCCACCATTAAGGAGGCCACACTCATCTAGTGGCCACCCACGGGGATCAGATTCTGGCAAAAGTAAGCGGGCAGTTTTTTCCCTCACCCACTTATAAGGGAGAAGAATCATACCGCTAGTACAAATGGTAGATCAGCAAATGCTGTTCGACCACTACCCATGCCCATGGGCTTGGGCTAGCGTGCCAAAATTGATTTCACCCGTTGTCATCCTTGGATGAGAATGATTGACTGGAGCTGCCTCGCTGCCACCAGAATCAGAGCGAGGAACGCATCACAGAGCAGGTGGTATATGATGAAGTAGCCAGTTGTAGCCAGTTGTAAGATCATTAGCTGGAACATTGCAGGTTTAAGAAGCAAAAAGGAAGACCCTAGGTGGTGTGACTATCTAAAAACCTACGATATAGTGAGCTTGCAGGAGACATGGGACATGGAAAATAATTTCTGGATTGATGGTTTCAAAACATATAGGGGCCGATTCCGATCTCGGTCGGAGGCGCACCCAACACCATTCGGTCGGGAAAAAAGCCATGCGAAAGCCTGTTTCCCGACCGATCCGTACAGCACACCGAACGAGTAAGTACGATGCGCACAACAGCAAAGAATCCGGCCGAGCCGTACTCACCCAAACCTGGTCCTGTTCCCCGACCGAGGCGAATCCGGAAACGCTGAATCGAGTCGCACGGAAGGGAAAATGCAGCTCCGTCCGGCCGAACGAGTACGATGCGCTTTCCGTACGCGCCGAACCCGTCGCTACGCACGGCACGTCAAAGCATCCGGGAGAGGCGCACATAAGCTCCGATTCGCGCCACAACACGATCCACGGCTCCGGAGACGAACACGCCAGCGACGAGGACGACGCGAAGCGACGAGGACCAGGCGAAGCGACGAGGACGACGCGAAGCAACGAGAAGGACGAACGACACGAACCAACCATGAATCCCTTCGTCCCGATCATACCAATATTCTACATTTACTACCGGAACAGGCACGGACGCGTACGGCGAAGAAGGTAAGCCAGACACCAACCACAAAACACATACAACACGTACACGACACATCACACACACACAGAGGGATGCAGAATATACTTACACCAGCAACAGCAGCACCATAGGGGCGGGATGCCCATCACCAATGCCACATATGCACACAGGGGCCTGAATGTGCACCACCACCCCTACCCAGGGGGCTGGATGCCTACCACTACTACCACCCTCACCCAGGGGGGCAGGATGCCTACCACCACCCTTAGCCAGGGGGGCAGGATGCCTACCACTACTACCACCCTTACCCAGGGGGGCAGGATGCCTACCACTACTACCACCCTTACCAAGGGGGGCAGGATGCCTACCACTACTACCACCCTTAGCCAGGGGGGGCTGGATGCCTACCACTACTACCACCCTTACCCAGGGGGGGCAGGATGCCTACCACTACTACCACTCTTAGCCAGGGGGGGCAGGATGCCTACCACTACTACCACCCTTAGCCAGGGGGGGCTGGATGCCTACCACTACTACCACCCTCACCCAGGGGGGGCTGGATGCCTACCACCACCCTTACCCAGGGGGGGCAGGATGCCTACCACTACTACCACCCTTACCCAGGGGGGCTGGATGCCTACCACTACTACCACCCTCACCCAGGGGGGCTGGATGCCTACCACTACTACCACCCTCACCCAGGGGGGCTGGATGCCTACCACTACTACCACCCTTACCCAGGGGGGCTGGATGCCTACCACTACTACCACCCTCACCCAGGGGGGCTGGATGACTACCACTACTACCACCCTCACCCAGGGGGGGCTGGATGCCTACCACCACCCTTACCCGGGGGGGCAGGATGCCTACCACTACTACCACCCTTACCCAGGGGGGCTGGATGCCTACCACTACTACCACCCTCACCCAGGGGGGCTGGATGCCTACCACTACTACCACCCTCACCCAGGGGGGCTGGATGCCTACCACCACCCTTACCCAGGGGGGCAGGATGCCTACCACTACTACCACCCTTACCCCGGGGGGGCTGGATGCCTACCACTACTACCACCCTCACACAGGGGGGGCTGGATGCCTACCACCACCCTTAGCCAGGGGGGGGCAGGATGCCTACCACTACTACCACCCTTACCCAGGGTGGGCAGGATGCCTACCACTACTACCACCCTTACCCAGGGGGGCAGGATGCCTACCACTACTACCACCCTTACGCAGGGGGGCAGGATGCCTACCACTACTACCACCCTTAGCCAGGGGGGCTGGATGCCTACCACTACTACCACCCTTACCCAGGGGGGCAGGATGCCTACCACTACTACCACCCTTAGCCAGGGGGGCAGGATGCCTACCACTACTACCACCCTTAGCCAGGGGGCTGGATGCCTACCACTACTACCAGCCTTACCCAGGGGGGGCAGGATGCCTACCACTACTACCACCCTTACCCACGGGGGGCAGGATGCCTAACACTACTACCACCCTTAGCCAGGGGGGGCAGGATGCCTACCACCACCCTTAGCCAGGGGGGGCTGGATGCCTACCACCACTACCACCCTCACCCAGGGGGGGCTGGATGCCTACCACTACTACCACCCTCACCCAGGGGGGCAGGATGCCTACCACTACTACCACCCTTACCCAGGGGGGCTGGATGCCTACCACCACCCTTAGCCAGGGGAGCTGGATGCCTACCACCACCCTTAGCCAGGGGGGCTGGATGCCTACCACTACTACCACCCTCACCCAGGGGGGCTGGATGCCTACCACTACTACCACCCTCACCCAGGGGGGCTGGATGCCTACCACTACTACCACCCTTAGCCAGGGGGGCTGGATGCCTACCACCACTCTCAGCCAGGGGGGCAGGATGCCTACCACTACTACCACCCTTAGCCAGGGGGGCTGGATGCCTACCACTACTACCACCCTCACCCAGGGGGGCTGGATGCCTACCACCACCCTTAGCCAGGGGGGCAGGATGCCTACCACTACTACCACCCTTACCCAGGGGGGCTGGATGCCTACCACTACTACCACCCTCACCCAGGGGGGCTGGATGCCTACCACCACCCTTAGCCAGGGTGGGCAGGAAGCCTACCACTACTACCACCCTTACCCAGGGTGGGCAGGATGCCTACCACTACTACCACACTTACCCAGGGGGGCAGGATGCCTACCACTACTACCACCCTTACCCAGGGGGCAGGATGCCTACCACTACTACCACCCTTACACAAGGGGGCAGGATGCCTACCACTACTACCACCCTTAGCCAGGGGGGCTGGATACCTACCACTACTACCACCCTTACCCAGGGGGGCAGGATGCCTACCACTACTACCACCCTTAGCCAGGGGGGCAGGATGCCTACCACTACTACCACCCTTAGCCAGGGGGGGCTGGATGCCTACCACTACTACCACCCTTACCCAGGGGGGGCAGGATGCCTACCACTACTACCACCCTTACTCAGGGGGGGCTGGATGCCTACCACTACTACCACCCTCACCCAGGGGGGGCTGGATGCCTACCACTACTACCACCCTCACCCAGGGGGCTGGATGCCTACCACTACTTCCACCCTCACCCAGGGGGGCAGGATGCCTACCACCACCCTTACCCAGGGGGGGCAGGATGCCTACCACTACTACCACCCTTAGCCAGGGGGGGCTGGATGCCTACCACTACTACCACCCCCACTCATAGGATGGACAATGCATGACACAACCAGCACACCACAACCTAGGGAATGCAAGAAGAAGACATCCCCCAACACCATGACAAGCGTGTGTAGACTGTGTCAAATGCCTACAACACCGAACATGACTTTGAACATACAATGTGACCCCCTAGCACATGTGCCACACATATATGTGTGTGGCACCCACAATGCAAGCAGGCCATGACCATTGTGGCAATGGGGTCCAAACCCCCATCATCACGGTGACCAAAATGTAAGTGTGGGGTCCATAGCTGAAGCACATTTCGAACATTGTGGCAATGGGGTCCAAACCCCCATCATCACAGTGACCAAAAGGTAAGTGTTGACAAAGAAAGAGGTGCAACTGCCAAACTGCATGGATGATTCCTGGTCACAGAACAACAAACACATCAGTGGCAAAGTAGTGTATGTGTCCCATTGCAACATAAATTGGGGGAGCCAAATCCTGCAGTGCAAATAAGACATACCTTTGGCCATGTGCAGACAAACAACACCCATGGGGGCTGACACCGTCAACAATCATCAAGGACACAATGACATAAGTGACCATCAGAATGCAGACCCACATATTTGCACCAATGGGCACACACATGCAGATACCCTGTGGAGACTGCAGATGTGAGGTGAACAGATACCATACCATGGCAGCAATGGGACACACAAACCATGATCATTGTGCTGACCGATGACCTAGGAGTCCCAGGGACAGCAGGGGAAACCCACCAAACTACATACAGCCAATGGCACACCCAAGATATGCCAATGCAGTGGTGCAGATGCACAAACACAAACAGGCAGACCCACACTGCACATCATACACAACAGGTGAGGGGGGTGCCAGTGTCCCCAGGCAACCACACAACACATGAGGAGACCTGAATACCAATTATACAGATGTGCATACAGTGCCACACAAAGGTAACTCATGGATCCAAATCCCCTATGTGGGCAAGCAGGCATTGTCAGATGAGAGGGAGCACAAATCACACATGTCACACAGGCACGTAGGGACAGCAACTGACACAGCAAGACACAGACACACCACAGCACCACCCCCAGGGCCCCCACAATGTGGTGACCCTGGGCTGCATTACAATCCCACTGTGATGACAAAGCTAAATGTGGTTCACACTGTGAACCACAGTCATGTGTACTGAGCAACTAACTACCATCACACCTACACAAGCACAAATCAAACAGCATGGCCAGTAAGCCAAGGCCAACATGGAGGCAGGGGCCTAGCCGGGCAACAACTCTCATCTGCACACACTCAACACCACACCCCTCTTCCTCCAACAATGTGCAGCAGTGAAGCACACATGCACTGGTGACATTGCACATGCACCCATGACTATTCCAGGGTGGTGGGTGGGAACCAAGGTGCAGAAACACATCACACATGGACACTCAACAAGACTCCTGAATGTCTGACACACTGCACACTACGCTGTACATGGACATGACGGCAATACCACACCAACCAATGGGATCCCAGCCACAGTCACACACCAATGAAGAAGCCAAGGTCACCCACAAAGAACACACATAGACAACAACCAACATTGCAGCCCGGACCCTGAGGAGTGCCAGCAGTCACACACACAACGTGTCACAATCACTGAAAGATAACACAAACTGGAAATCACATGACAGGGGCAAACAACAAGTGCCAAGGGGAAACCTGACTGTGACCCATCTGCGTCTGCACACAAACTCAGCCCTGACAGCAAACACACCTATGGGTGACACCCTGATGACCAGTAATGTGCCATGCACCCACATCACAGAGAACCCAGGGAGAAGACTTTGGGGGAACATAGCTCAACTCAGCTAGCATCACAAACAGGTACAACACTAGGGATCACAGCATGCACAGCTAAACGGAAGTGAACACACAGACATGCACATACAACACACACCTTGGGCGCAGGCAATGTCACAGGAGTACACACTGCCATGAGGGGACTCCACTCCTGTGTGAGGAAAGCTGTGCCATATGTTGCCTCAGTAGGGCCCCATCATGTCAGCTGAGCACTTGGTCACACAATCAACAATTAGCACCAAATGAGGGCTCCCGTCACATCAGCCTGGTCATGGAAGTGCCAACGGAATCATCAGCACAGATCCAACACACTTGTATAGCAATGTTGTACTGACAATACAGATGAGTCCTTCCCCATTGATGCCCAAACCTGCATGTCCACTGGAGATGGCCACACGGTCAGGGAAGTAGACGAATTGAACAATGGCAGGCACAACAGATGTGCAGGGGTGGAAGCCACAGATGTGAAATTGCCAATCTAAGTAGGAAATCCCATTGCCAAATACTGAACACATGACACCCTCAGATGCTGCTATGGATGACATGGATACACCACAGGATAGGACACATTCCCCCTGGACCACATGGGTTCCTGCACAGTAACACTTCATTATCATGAGACCAAATATCACCATCACTGCAGCAAGGGCATGGTTAGCATCATCAACATCATGTACATCAGAAGCAAAAGCACTAGAGAACAGAAAGTTGCTTTATTCAGCATATGTGGCATTAAAAGTAGAAGTCCGGTAGAACATAAACAAAGGCCAATGGCCAGTCCATCAACAAAGTCACAAGTGGGTGACAGTGGCAGATGCCACCCTACACATGCCTGCACAAAACCAGGGACAATCCACTAGGAGGGGTAACCGGGGGTAGGCCAGGCACCGCAGGGACAGGATCAGGGCTCACCAGGAGGAAGCAGGGAAGGGGTGGTGGGTGCTGGAGAGCCACTGACAACTGCAGTGGAGGTGTCTGACATGGTGTGTGCCGGCACAACTGGGGGGCATGGCTCAGATGTTGTGGGTGCCGGCACGACTGCAGTGGACCCTGCAGATGGAGTGGACAGGTCCGCCACTGCAGTGCCCAAGTCAGACAGGGTGGTAGTGGACTCCACTGCAGTGCCTACCACCAGGGGAGGAGAATGGGGAACAGGCAAGGTGGGCTGGACAGAGGGGGAGGACACCCTCACCACATCAGTGGCACAGACAAGCGCAGCGGGGGTGTGGTGCCGGGAGAGCAAGTGGCAGGGGGAGAAGGCCGGAGCCTCTTGGGGATGGTATATCTGTGGGTGGGGGAACCTGGGGCAGGGTGTGGTGGGGGCACCTGTGGAGTGGGGGCCTGAGGGATGGAGGAAGGAGACCTGGTGCTTGAGCTGCAGGGCGGCGGCGGGGTCTTGCTCTTACCACTCCGGGGGACTTGCATGTGGGGGCCTCAGTCTGTCTGCGCCTGGGGGAGGGTGTCCGGGGGTGAGGGGCACTCTGCTCCGTGTGGGGGGGCTTCCTCTTCACCCTGGATGCTGGAGCAGCTGGATCGGAGGGGAAGAGGCCGAGGTCACTGAGGAAGAGGCGCTGGGTCTTTGGGGTTGCAGGTGAGGCAAGTGAGGGTGCTTTGGAGGGAGAGGCAACTGAGGACTGTGCAGTGCCCGTGGATGCGTGTGTGTGTACCAGGGCCCCATCCCCTGTGAGTCTGGTTTCAGTCCCCTGACTGTGCGTGCGTGTGCATTTTGTTTGTGGCGTGTGTGTCTGTGTGCTGGACGTGTGTGTGCCTGTGCCAGTGTGTGTGTGCTTGGGACGGGTAAGGTGCTGGGGAGTGTGGATGGAGCAGAGGCAGGAGGGGTGAGGGACTGTCTGTGGAGGGACACTGCTGCCGACAGGGAGGAGTCCATGGACCTATTGCCCCTCTGTAGGTCAGACATGCCCGATGAGATGAACTCCATGAACGACACCAGCTGAGTCAACAGTGCGGTGTGCGCATGGAGGACACTCAGCATGGCTGTCTGCCCTACATGGAGCTGGCGAAGGAGGTACACAGACTCCTCACTCAGGGCAGCAGGGGACACAGGGGCAGGGGGTGCGGTGCCTGGCCCAAAGGAGACACGCTACCGAACATGGGAGCCTCCACGGACCTGGGGAATGGGAGCCGATGGGAGGGCGGTGGTGGTGCTGGTGGTGGCGGGGACAGCAACACTAACTGGGGTGTGGTGGCTGCTGACACCCGCCTCCACAAGGGAGTCATCCTCCGAGTTGCTCTGGTCCTCAGCTGAGGTGGATGGTGCTGAGGACTCCTCGGTGTGGCTCCCCTCGCCCTCCGTGCCACTGGGTCCCTCCGACCACTCCTCGGCTGCTGACCCAGTCTGGCTCTCTGGCTCCTCCTGGTCCGTGGAGCTGTCCCCTTCCGTGGCCGTGGATGTATCTGCAAACAATGGGGAAACAGACAGACATCAGTCACCTGCACCAAACGCACACACCACTGTGAGCACAGCACATTACAGAGCAAGCCCTGGCATCATTAGTTGTACATTGCTAAAAGTGCCCTAACTGAACAGGAGAAGCCAATTGTCAGTCTGATGCCAAGCATGGCACTCACATCCCACATGGCCTTGCACCCATCTGTCTGGTGTCTGTTGGATTGCAACACCCCAGTGTGGACACATGCACCAAGTACACAGTA
This sequence comes from Calotriton arnoldi, assembly GCA_963921515.1. NCBI lineage: Eukaryota > Metazoa > Chordata > Amphibia > Caudata > Salamandridae > Calotriton > Calotriton arnoldi. Next base: position 73,512 of record CAWUFW010009961.1, on the reverse strand, counting down.
GTTGGACAGTGCAGAGGACACGGTGTGGCATGTGGACATGCACACATCACAGCTCTTGCCACTGAGTCAGTACAGGTTTCCGGATGAAAGGGATGCCCAGAGTCAAATAGGAAATGCATGTGATGCATACCAGCGACAGACACCATGATGCACCCATGTCCTGATAGCCATCGCCACAATGGTGTGCATGTAGCACATGTCACTCCCCTGCAGGACCACCAATAAGTTGACACATGCCATGGCAGAGGCATGACTGCTAAGTCATACATCACTGTCTCAGTGATGTATGACTTGGCAGCCAGACAACAACACTATGCACTGTGTCACAATAGTAGGTCATGGGGAATGCAAGTCCTGGAGCTGCACAAGTGCACATGTACATCCCCCACACAACACATCATCTTAACCCTCATCTGTCCAGGTCATACCTATTGGACATATGGGAGACCTGTGACACTACCCTCTGAACCTGAGCCCCTCACAATTTGCTGTGAATGGGGAACAGCTGCCTGAACTTCACATTCGCATACCCCAGTCTGCACGGGCAGCTGATCAAACACCTATGTGACACACAAGTATCGTCTCCTATGGTCACATCTCCAGGGGCATGCTGAGCCCCTACCAAGAAACACCCCAGGAGTCCTGGCAACTAATCCACAGCACACTGACACAGAGGCAGACACCTGAGGGGTCAAATCACTGTGCACAATGTGTCAGCTGATACACGGGAGTGGGAGTACAGAATGCATTGCATGGCCTGGAGTAGGCATGACTGTCCTGCTCCACATGAATGAGGGATGTGCCCTGGACAGTGGATAGCTGGCTATGTATGTGTGACACACGTAATCTGCACACTCCTGGGGCCCAAACATTGTTCCCACCCGCTGCATGGGCATGTGCCACATACCCCAGGCACATGTGGTGGCTCAGCTCAGCAAGTGGACCGCATATCAAAGCAACACGCAGATCACATGTCCGAACACAGGCGTTGTGTGAACAATGGACCCACCCATGATGCCCACAACAGAGTTAGGGAAACAGATGCTGTCCCCCACCTTTAGTGAAGCAAACTGCAAGGACACAGTCCCAAGTGACACAATTCCCTGAATGTAAGGGCCACACCTGGGTATCAGATGAGCAGTGAGGAGGGCACAAAGCATGTAATACAGAGTTCACAGTGCAGTCTTTGACTCACCCCCTCCTTGCTGCTGTCTGGCCTTCAGCTGCCCATCCAGGTCTGGAAACACCACCGCCAGGATCTGGAGCATGTGGGGGGTCAGGGTCCGTGTTTCGCCCCTCCTGCGAGGAGGCGACAGCTTCAGCTGGACCCGTGCAATCCTCCGGGTCCAGCCCCGAAGGTCCTGCCACCTCTTCTGGCAGTTGCGGATCTGGCGCTTGTAGACCCCCACGGACCGGACGGCCCGGACGATGTCCTTGCAGATCTCCTGCTTCCGATGGGCATTAACCTGTCAGGATGACAAAGTGAAAAGGCCATTACTACACATGCAACATATCCGTGCATGACACAGTTGTATATACATGTCTCAATCACAGGGGCACATGATGTACACAGGCAGTGCAAAGCTGCCCATGGACAGTTTGCCAGACGTCACTACATGGTATCATTGCATGGGAAGTAAAACCTTGTTCAAATGCACTGTCACTGCACCATACCTGTCCAGTGCATGTCACTACACACTATGGGGGTGACAACTACTCAGTGAGCCTGCTAGCCAGTGGCGTGCAGACTTCCAGCCTTGCTAGTCAGACAAAATGCACATTCAGAAAGGCAGTGCACAGAACACTCACCTGCTCCCCTGGTGTCCCATACAGCTTGCTGTACTGTGGAAGTAGGCTGTCCAGCAGGGCCTGGTTCTCTTCAAGGCTGAAGGCTGGGGCTCTCTCCACAGTACGTGCCATTTCAGGGTCCAGAGGGGCAGAGACAGCAGCAGTGCAGTGGCAGATGTCGTCCTGGAGCATGTAGTGCAGGCAAGTGAGCTCTCAGGGGAACAGCCAGCAATATATATGTGCTGGAGAGGCAGATACTGTCCCTTGTGTCCAAAGTGATAGGTCCAAGTCGTTTGCATCTTCTGAATCTGGCCAATCCATGGAATAGCAGCACCAAAACACGCCCACAGCATCCTTCAAATCTTCAACTTCATGACATACATGATTTTGCAACATTGTTGTGGGTGACCAACTGATTTTCCAGCAACCGACTCGTTCAAAATTCGAAAACGCATCCGTTGCCAGGCAAGCCCATTGTCAATGGGTGCGCACCGATCGGTCCATTGCGGTACAACGCGTACAGGGGTACAACGCGTACCCGCACACATTGAATGCAATGGGCCGGCCGGGGGCACCGATCGGTCCATTGCAGTTCAACGCGTACAGGGGTACAACACGTACCCGCACACATTGAATGCAATGGGCCGGCCGGAGGCACCGATCGGTCCATTGCAGTACAACGCGTACAGGGGTACAACGCGTACCCGCACACATTGGATGCAATGGGCCGGCCGGGGGCACCGATCGGTCCATTGCAGTACAACGCGTACAGGGGTACAACGCGTACCCGCACACATTGAATTCAATGGGCCGGCCGGGGGCACCGATCGGTCCATTGCAGTTCAACGCGTACAGGGGTACAACGCGTACCCGCACACATTGAATGCAATGGGCCGGCCGGAGGCACCGATCGGTCCATTGCAGTACAACGTGTACAGGGGTACAACGCGTACCCGCACACATTGGATGCAATGGGCCGGCCGGGGGCACCGATCGGTCCATTGCAGTTCAACGCGTACAGGGGTAAAACGCGTACCCGCACACATTGAATGCAATGGGCCGGCCGGGGGCACCGATCGGTCCATTGCAGTACAACGCATCACTGTACATGTGACTGGCATATGTCAGCATGCCTGTCTCAGATGGACATATGCCAGCCACAGATAGCTCCCAGGGAGTGAGGGGCACACCTACATCACGACAGCCTGTCCAAACTTTATCATAAGGCATGTAAGGCTGCATTTCCTATTGTGTGTATGTTGGTGTACATGTTGTCCTGTGGGTGTCACCTGTGGGCAGCCACCCCCAGGCTGTGCACGTGTTAATGGGGACAGGATCCTGGGTGTTACGTGTACATGACCACTGTGATGTGCAACTGTTCATATCTGTGCATGTGCCATGGTCACATTTCACGGTGGTGTATGTGTATGTCATGTCACATACCCCGTGAGTCCCATGTGGGATGGTATGTTTGAGCCAGGGTGTCCCAGTGGCACAATAGTGATGGTCCTCCACAGTCTTTGTGCATGTAGTGTTTACAATGTCTCTGATTTCATGTGCACAATGGGAGACAGTCTCCACATCCAGGTTGTGTGTGCATGGACTTTGATGTTGTGCGTGTGTGTGTCACAGACGTCCATGTCTGTCCTGCCGTGGCAAGTGGGGCCACTACCTGTGGGGGTCATGGTTGTTTTGCTGTGGTGTATACATGATACTCCATGTAATGCCAGTGTTCATGTGGCAATACAGGGACCCTGGGAATGTACCTGTCATTGAGCTGTGGTGCCTGGGGCACATCTGTCCTCACATGTCACTGTGGGGGTTATTGTGACACGGCAGCAGGAGATGGGAACTGTGACACGGCCTCATGATATCCAATGGGCCAACCTGGGACTAATTGATGCCACCTGTTGGACCGTGTTGACAGATGTTGGCCATGTATGTACCATACATGTCCTTCCGGAACTGCACACTTCATGTAGTTGTGCCTCATAATGATGTATGTTGGGATCTTGAGTGTGTTCAATGCCGCATATGTGGGGTGACTGACAATCTTGCTTACTTCTCCTCTGCACTGCAGGGCTCCTGCTGTCCATCGACCATTCCCAGACCTGGCAACGATGGTGGAACGGGACAGCATCCGACGGTACCGCTTCACCAGGCAGCTGATTGAGGATTTGGCAGTGCAGTTGTCCCCACATTTGCAGCCTGGCCGGCCGTATCCTACAGCGCTGACCCCCAAGGTGAAGGTGATGGCAGCCCTACACTTCTTTGCCACCGGTACCTTCCAACATACTGTGGCGACTGCTGGTGGGATGTCACAGACCATGTTGAGCCGTGTGCTCCGCGATGTTTTGGCGGCAATGTTGCTATTCCTGAACCGGTACATCTATTTCCCTAGACTGCGACGACTCACTGACGTGAAGAGTGACTTTTATGCCCTGGGGAGGATGCCGCATGTCATTGGCTCCATTGATGGGACACATGTGGCTTTGGTACCACCATAGGCCCAGGAGCAGGCCTACAGGAACCGCAAGCACTACCACTCGGTCAATGCACTGGTGGTGTGTCTTGCAGACATGACCATCACACACGTGTGTGCCCGTTTCCCTGGTTCAGCACACGATGCCTTTGTGATGAGGAGTAGTCGCATCCCCAGGATGATGGCTGTTAGAAATGGGATCTCTAGTTGGCAAGGGCTTGCACCTTTGTCCAAGTAGGGACCCTTCTTCCTAGTCAGGGTAAGGGTTGTTACACTCGTGAAGTAACCCCTGCTCACCCTCGTGGTAGCTTGGCACGAGCAGTCAGGCTTAATTCAGAGGCAGTGTGTAAAGCATTTGCACATAACCAACAGTAATACAGTGTAAGCACTACAAACGGACACCACACCAGTTTAGAAAAATAACCAATATTTTATATACTCAAGACAAGACCAATTACGACAAAAATCCACAATACTATACTTTACGAATGAATACTTGATACGTTAACTTCTTCTTTGCAGGAATAGCACAAAAGCAAAGTTCGTATGAGTCGGTAGCTCCGTCCGAGCCTACCGTGATGCTGAAAACCACAGAGTCTAACAGTTCCAGCCGACCGCGTCGCTACGGGCCAGCAGAGTCATGAACAGACTCGGTTACAGTACCTTTCTCGTTGTGGCTGGTACGGAGTGTACGAGCCGGTTGGCGTTCGTCGCGGTTGCGGTGCAAGACGGAGCGAGGCAAGGTGCGGTGTCCCTCGATGCGGTGCAGGCAGCGGCTCGATGAGCGTCGGGCAGACGGAGTCGGTGAGTCCAAGGCGTGCGATGCAGGGCGAGACGATGCTCGATGCGGTGCTGACAGGTTGCGATGCAGGCGACCAAGCCGGAGTGCGGGAGCTGGCGTCGGACAGCGGTGCGAGTCGGAGCGGTGCGTCGCAGACGTGCGAGCGGTGCCCCAAATGCGGTGCGGTCTCGACTCTTGAGCCAGTTGCAGCGACAGTGTCGGTCTGGTCCGGCTGGCCCAGTGAAGCGATGCGATGCGAACTGCGGTGCCCACAGGTCACGGTGCAAGCAGCGGCTCGATGTTGGCGGCGTCGGACGTCGCCCACGGTGAGACCAGGGTTGCGATGCGAAGCGGGGCGATGCGGTCTGCGGTGCAAACAGGTCACCGGCCAGGAATGGATTCGGTTGACGGAGTCGGTTGCAGTTCCCTTCCTCTGTGGCAACTGAAACAGCGTTCCAGAAGCGGTACCCAGAGGCTTGTGAAGTCTTTGCAGTCCCTGAGACTTCTTAACAGGAGGCCAGCTCGGTTCCTGGCCCTTGGAGATAATCAGCACAAGTTCGTAGAAAGTTCAGTCCAGTCCTTTCACTGCCCAAGGCAGAAGCAGCAGCTGCAGGCCAACCCAACAAAGCAACAACACAGCAAAGGGGCAGTACTCCTCCTGGCAGCTCTTCCAGCGCTTCGTCTTGGCAGGTTCCTTGATTCCAGCGAAATCTAAAATCATGGGGTCAGGGCCCCAATATTTATATCCCAAATTCCTTTGTTCTCTGAAGGCAGAGAGGCCTTTGCCTAGTCCAAACCAGTTCTGGAGCACTTTGTTGACAAGTCTCCGTCCCTTCTTTCAGTGAGTAGGCCAGGGACATCAGACGCACCACAGGAGGTGGAGCCAGCATTGTGGAGGGAAGGCACTGTCCTATTCAGGGCCCAGGTGCGACCCCTCCCACCCATCTACAGGTCGATCTGGCTATTCAGCCCTGCGCTGACTCACCCTGTCTCCTGGCATCCCCCAGCCCCTGTCACTCACATTCCAGACAAGGAATACACAATCTCGCAGAGGCAGGCTTGGATGGTTAGACAAGAAAATACCCACTTTCTAAAAGTGGTATTTTCAAACACAGAATGTTAAAACCAACCTTACTAAAAGCTGCATTTTATCATTCTGAGTCCAGGCATACTAAACTCGAATTTCTACCATGTTCCCGGGGTCAGTTAGGATTATAAGCTGTAATAATCAAAACTGCCCGTTCTGGCCTAGGGGAACAGGTAGCCTTGCAATAGTGAAAAACGAACTAGGCTGTAATTCACTATCAGGACATGCCGCACACACCCGGGCATGTCCTACCTTTCGCAGTACAACGCACCCTGCCCACAGGGGTACCTTGGGCCTACCTTAGGGGTGACTAACATGTAGCCAAGGGAAGGTTTAGGGACTTGCAAGTGTGTGCACTTGCCAAGTCGACATGGCAGCCCCAGGCTGCGCACAGGCTCTGCGATGGCAGGCCCGAGTTACACTTTACGGGCTGTTTGCGTGGGTGGCACAATCCAGTGCTGCAGCCCACCAACAGCATTTGGTCTATAGGCCCTGGCAGTCGCTGTGCACTTTACAAGGGACTGACACATAAACCAAATAGGCCAATCATGGAAACACCAATCCATAACACATTTTATACAGGAGCACTTGCACTTTCCCACTGGACCGCAGTGAGGAAAGTGCGCAGAATCATCACACCAGCAAAAACAGAGTCAAAACCGGGAGGTCAGAAAGCAAAAAGTCAGGGGAAACACGCCAAAAGATGCCAAGTCTAACACATGTCCCCTCCAGCTGAAAGTAGGGAGAACTACCCAACCCCATTGGAGTTCTCTTCACTAAGGCGGAAGAACCTGGACAGACCATCTGCGTTGGCGTGTTCTGTACCAGGACGGTGTTCCACCGTAAAGTCCATTCCCTGTAGGGAGATGGACCACCTCAGCAGTTTTGGATTCTCGCCCCTCATTTGCATCAACCATCTGAGGGGCCTGTGGTCTGTCTGAACCCGGAAGTGAGTCCCAAACAGGTATGGTCTCAACTTCTTCAGCGCCCAGACCACAGCAAAAGCTTCCCTTTCTATGGCACTCCACCTCTGTTCCCTGGGAAGTAGTCTCCTGCTAAGGAAGACTACAGGCTGATCCAGGCCCTCTTCGTTCAGTTGTGAGAGCACCGCTCCCACACCATGCTCTGAAGCGTCAGTCTGCACGACGAATTCCTTGGAGAAGTCAGGTGCCTTGAGCACGGGCGCCGTGCACATGGCTGCCTTCAGGGCATCAAAAGCTTTCTGGCAGGACTCAGTCCAGATCACTTTCCTGGGCTGCCTCTTAGAGGTCAGCTCTGTTAAGGGGGCAACGATGGTGCCATAGCCCTTAACAAATCTCCTATAATAACCGGTGAGACCTAAGAAGGCTCTCACCTCTGTCTGGGTCTTGGGGGCTCCCAAGCCAGAATGGTGTCAATCTTGGGTTGTAGGGGCGCCACCTGGCCGCTTCCTACCTGGTGTCCCAAGTACACCACAGAACCCTGCCCGATCTGGCACTTACTGGCCTTGATCGTGAGGCCTGCACCTTGCAGAGCCCTCAACACTTTCTCAAGGTGCTGTAAATGTTCTTCCCAGCTGGAACTGAACACAGCAATGTCATCCAGGTAGGCGGCACTGAAATCCTCCAGCCCAGCCAACACCTGATTGACCAACCTCTGAAAGGTGGCAGGGGCATTCTTCAACCCAAAGGGCATCACCCGGAATTGGTAATGACCTTCTGGGGTTGAGAATGCTGATCTCTCCTTGGCCCCATCGGTTAAGGCAATCTGCCAGTACCCAGACGTCAAATCAAACGTGCTGAGGAACCGGGCAGCTCCCAACCGATCAATGAGCTCATCAGCTCTGGGGATGGGGTGCGCGTCAGTCCTGGTGACGGCATTGAGCCCACGGTAGTCCACACAAAACCGGAGTTCTGGAGTGGCACCGGGCGCCGCAGCCTTTGGGACCAAGACCACTGGGCTGGCCCAAGGACTGTGGGAGGGCTCAATCACCCCTAACGCCAACATCTTAGAGACCTCCTCCTTGATGCTGGCTCTGACCCGGTCAGTCAACCTGTAAATCTTGTGCTTCACAGGATGGCTGTCACCGGTGTCCACGTCATGGGTACACCAGTGAGTAACACCGGGAGTCAGAGAGAACAGTGGGGCGAACTGTCCCAACAACTGGCGACAGTCCCCCTGCTGCTCCTGAGTCAGAGTAGGGGAGAGGATCACACCCTCTACTGACCCATCATGCTCCTTGGTAGACAGGAGGTCAGGGAGAGGCTCGCTCTCCTCTTCCACCCCATCATCTGTCGCCAAGAGCATACTCACTTCGGACCTCTCGAAGTGGGGCTTGAGGCGGTTCACGTGAAGGACCCTCAAAGGGTTCCTTGGAGCCTGCAAATCCACCAGGTAGGTGACGTCACTTTGCGCTCCTTTACCTCATATGGCCCAGTCCACTTGTCCTGCAAGGCACAAGGTGCTACTGGGGCCATGACCCACACTTTTTGTCCAGGTTGAAATTCGACCAGAGTGGCGTTCTGGTCATACCATCTCTTCATTTCTTCCTGGCTTGCTTCTAGGTTCGCCTGAGCGAGTTTCCTGAAGCGGGCAGTTTGGTTTCTAAAGGCCAGCATGTAGCTAAATACATCCTGGGGAGTTTTCCTGGGAGCTGCCTCCCAGCCTTCCTTCACCAAACTCAGAGGTCCTCTGACAGGGTGGCCATACAGGAGCTCAAAGGGGCTGTACCCAAGAGACTTCTGAGGCACCTCCCTGTACGCAAAGAGTAGGCATGGCAAGAGGACGTCCCACTTACGCCTCATGGGTTCTGTTAGACCCTTGATCATGCCTTTCAAGGTCTGGTTGAATCTCTCCACCAGACCGTTTCCTTGTGGGTGGTAAGGAGTGGTGAACTTGTAGGTTACCCCACACTCCTTCCACAGGGATGTCATATACTTCGATATGAAATTGGTCCCCCTATCAGAAACCACCTCTCTGGGGAATCCCACACGGGAAAAGATCCCCATTAACGCCCGGCCCACCACTGGCGCCGTCGTTGTCCTGAGAGGGATTGCCTACGGGTACCGGGTGGCATGGTCCACCAAGACCAGGATGTACCTATTGCCCATGGCTGTCTTGGGATCCAGTGGCCCCACTATATCCATCCCTACCCTTTCAAAGGGTGTTCCAACAACCGGAAAAGGTTGGAGAGGAGCTTTGACCTTCCTCCCATTCTTACCACTTGCCTGGCAAGTTTGGCAAGACCTGCAGTGTGCATCTGACTGCCTTCGCATTTGGGGCCAAAAGAAGTGGGTGACAAGCCTGTCAAAGGTCTTGTCCTGCCCCAAATGTCCTGCCAAAGGCACGTCATGAGCCAGACCCAGTAGGAAGGTCCTGAAGCGCTGGGGTACCACCAGCACACGGGCTGACCCAGGCTCAGCAACCTTAGGCTCACTGTATAGGAGACCACTCTCCCAGTAGATCAGATGTGACCCGGACTGATTACCAGCTGCCTGGTCTGCGGCCTGCCGCCGCAGACCCTCCAGAGTAGGGCACTCGTTCTGCTCCCTGCAGAACTCCTCCCTGGTGGGACCCCCTTCTTGCTGCCAATGGGTCAGCTCAGAGATGTCTCCCAGTTCGGCTACTTGCTCCCCTGTAGGCACCGGGCGTCCCCTCGAGGTCCGCCTCCTCCCGGTCCGTGGGAACTTCGGGGCCGGTTTCCCGCGCCCCCTGCCCTTTCTCTTGGCAGGGACTTGGGCCACTGTTTCAGGCTCCAAGTCCTCTTGATCACCCTTTCTGGCCGCCATTGACCGAGTAGACACGCATGCCCACTCTGGCAACCCAAGCATCTCCAAGTGAGACCTGAGCTCAACCTCCTTCCATGAGGACTGCTCCAGGTCGTTTCCTAGCAGACAATCGACAGGCATGGTAGGGCTCACAACCACCCTCAAGGGACCTGAGACCCCCCCATTCAAAGGGAACCTGCGCCACCATACATTGGCGCTCTGAGTTGTCGACAGCAACTACTTGGTGGAATGCTCCTGGGACTACTTGCTTCTCAGACACCAGGTGACACCGGACTGAGGTCACACTGGCTCCAGTATCTCTGAGAGCCTCTACCCTGTTCCCATTAATGGTCACCCAGGTGCTATATTTCTTTGTGTTAGGGGGCACCTGGTTTCCTGGGACCATCTCACTGTCCCCTAGTGAGACAAGGGTCATTTCTGCGGGATCCCCACCCTCCTGTGGGCACCCCTCCTCCCCAAGCGCTACACTAGCCAACACTTTGGATTGTCCACCGGTGGGTGGCTGCGTCCCCTTCGGGCACTTGGGGTCCCCCTTAAAGTGACCTACCTGGTCACATGCATAACACTTACGGGGGCCGGTCTCAACAGGCTTCCCTGTAGAGACCCCTTTCTTCTTATCACCGGGGGGCTGGGAACCTTTACCCTGGGTACTAGTTTGGGGCCCTTTAGAGAACTCCTGTGCTTTACCCTTGTCCCCCCACCTTTCTGCTGGGGACCCTGCCCACCTTTGGCTGAGTCTCCCCAAACGCTTTCTTGTGGACCCTGGTACTCACCCAGCGGTCCGCTTCCATAGCAAGCTTCCTGGGGTCAGTTAGCTTACTATCAACTAGGTGCTGGCGCAGATCTGCAAAACATAGACTAGACAAGTGCTCCCATGCAATCAAGTTGTAGAGCCCCTGAAAATCTGTTACACTACTGCCCTTCACCCAACCATCCAGAGACCTGCAGAACACATCCACACATTCCAACCAAGTGTTGACATCAGACTTCTTACTGGACCTGAACTGATCCCTGTACTTTTCAGGAGTAAGACCATACTTCGTGAGAAGGGCATCCTTCATGTCAGCATAGGTGAGGTGATACCCCTTACCCAAAGCTATCAGAGCATCCCTTGCTTCTTCCGGGAAAAGTGGCCACAATCCTGCTCCCCAATTCTCCTCAGGGACCCCATTCATGTGTATGGCTGCCTCATAACCCTGGAACCACCTTTGTATGTCATCCCCCTTCTTGAACTCGTTGCCTACGTTCTTGGGAATGTGCACAATCCTGTCTGCCTTTCTGGACGAATTGCTGCCACCATCTGAGCCTGACTTACTCCTAAGTTCTAGCTCCTTCAGTTCTCTCTCATGCTCTAAGAGCATCTTCCTCTCCTCTATGGCCAATCTCTTCTCCTCCCGCTCACTCTCCAGCCTGAGCTTCTGCAGCTCAAACTGCCTTGCCTCCCGCCTGTCCTCCAGCTCCTCTGGGGACAGACTGCTGCTGCCTGACCTGGCGGGTTCCCCCTACCCAAAAGCACATCCACCCTGGAAATAGGCTCCTCCGCCTCCTCACTGAGATCACCAGGCTGCCCATTGGCATGTCTGGCTGCTACCCAGGCCCTCAGCGCCTTCTGTAGCTCCTCCTTCATTGTGAGGCCTTTAATTTGGACTTTCAGGTTTTTACAAATCGCTCGTAACTCCTTTACGGCGTAGGATTCCAACCTGTCCTCCTCAAAGATAACTTCCAGAGATGCAACGGATGATGCAATTGATTCAGGCATGACAAAAGTCGTGAGTTGAAAACTGGCAAGATCAAAAATAGGCCAAAAGAAAAAGAACCAGTATGTGGTACGTAATGGTCTGCGATATGGTAGTAGTGCACACCAATCACTGTAAGTCAAGTGCAAACACAAGTCCTATCCTCACCGCTGACACCAATGTTAGAAATGGGATCTCTAGTTGGCAAGGGCTTGCACCTTTGTCCAAGTAGGGACCCTTCTTCCTAGTCAGGGTAAGGGTTGTTACACTCGTGAAGTAACCCCTGCTCACCCTCGTGGTAGCTTGGCACGAGCAGTCAGGCTTAATTCAGAGGCAGTGTGTAAAGCATTTGCACATAACCAACAGTAATACAGTGTAAGCACTACAAACGGACACCACACCAGTTTAGAAAAATAACCAATATTTTATATACTCAAGACAAGACCAATTACGACAAAAATCCACAATACTATACTTTACGAATGAATACTTGATACGTTAACTTCTTCTTTGCAGGAATAGCACAAAAGCAAAGTTCGTACGAGTCGGTAGCTCCGTCCGAGCCTACCGTGATGCTGAAAACCACAGAGTCTAACAGTTCCAGCCGACCGCGTCGCTACGGGCCAGCAGAGTCATGAACAGACTCGGTTACAGTACCTTTCTCGTTGTGGCTGGTACGGAGTGTACGAGCCGGTTGGCGTTCGTCGCGGTTGCGGTGCAAGACGGAGCGAGGCAAGGTGCGGTGTCCCTCGATGCGGTGCAGGCAGCGGCTCGATGAGCGTCGGGCAGACGGAGTCGGTGAGTCCAAGGCGTGCGATGCAGGGCGAGACGATGCTCGATGCGGTGCTGACAGGTTGCGATGCAGGCGACCAAGCCGGAGTGCGGGAGCTGGCGTCGGACAGCGGTGCGAGTCGGAGCGGTGCGTCGCAGACGTGCGAGCGGTGCCCCAAATGCGGTGCGGTCTCGACTCTTGAGCCAGTTGCAGCGACAGTGTCGGTCTGGTCCGGCTGGCCCAGTGAAGCGATGCGATGCGAACTGCGGTGCCCACAGGTCACGGTGCAAGCAGCGGCTCGATGTTGGCGGCGTCGGACGTCGCCCACGGTGAGACCAGGGTTGCGATGCGAAGCGGGGCGATGCGGTCTGCGGTGCAAACAGGTCACCGGCCAGGGATGGATTCGGTTGACGGAGTCGGTTGCAGTTCCCTTCCTCTGTGGCAACTGAAACAGCGTTCCAGAAGCGGTACCCAGAGGCTTGTGAAGTCTTTGCAGTCCCTGAGACTTCTTAACAGGAGGCCAGCTCGGTTCCTGGCCCTTGGAGATACTCAGCACAAGTTCGTAGAAAGTTCAGTCCAGTCCTTTCACTGCCCAAGGCAGAAGCAGCAGCTGCAGGCCAACCCAACAAAGCAACAACACAGCAAAGGGGCAGTACTCCTCCTGGCAGCTCTTCCAGCGCTTCGTCTTGGCAGGTTCCTTGATTCCAGCGAGATCTAAAATCATGGGGTCAGGGCCCCAATATTTATATCCCAAATTCCTTTGTTCTCTGAAGGCAGAGAGGCCTTTGCCTAGTCCAAACCAGTTCTGGAGCACTTTGTTGACAAGTCTCCGTCCCTTCTTTCAGTGAGTAGGCCAGGGACATCAGACGCACCACAGGAGGTGGAGCCAGCATTGTGGAGGGAAGGCACTGTCCTATTCAGGGCCCAGGTGCGACCCCTCCCACCCATCTACAGGTCGATCTGGCTATTCAGCCCTGCGCTGACTCACCCTATCTCCTGGCATCCCCCAGCCCCTGTCACTCACATTCCAGACAAGGAATACACAATCTCGCAGAGGCAGGCTTGGATGGTTAGACAAGAAAATACCCACTTTCTAAAAGTGGTATTTTCAAACACAGAATGTTAAAACCAACCTTACTAAAAGCTGCATTTTATCATTCTGAGTCCAGGCATACTAAACTCGAATTTCTACCATGTTCCCGGGGTCAGTTAGGATTATAAGCTGTAATAATCAAAACTGCCCGTTCTGGCCTAGGGGAACAGGTAGCCTTGCAATAGTGAAAAACGAACTAGGCTGTAATTCACTATCAGGACATGCCGCACACACCCGGGCATGTCCTACCTTTCGCGTACAACGCACCCTGCCCACAGGGGTACCTTGGGCCTACCTTAGGGGTGACTAACATGTAGCCAAGGGAAGGTTTAGGGACTTGCAAGTGTGTGCACTTGCCAAGTCGACATGGCAGCCCCAGGCTGTGCACAGGCTCTGCGATGGCAGGCCCGAGTTACACTTTACGGGCTGTTTGCGTGGGTGGCACAATCCAGTGCTGCAGCCCACCAACAGCATTTGGTATATAGGCCCTGGCACTCGCAGTGCACTTTACAAGGGACTGACACATAAACCAAATAGGCCAATCATGGAAACACCAATCCATAACACATTTTATACAGGAGCACTTGCACTTTCCCACTGGACCGCAGTGAGGAAAGTGCGCAGAATCATCACACCAGCAAAAACAGAGTCAAAACCGGGAGGTCAGAAAGCAAAAAGTCAGGGGAAACACGCCAAAAGATGCCAAGTCTAACAATGGCACAGATGCAGAACCAGCGTGCCTGGCTTGTCGGTGTGTACTGACTTTGTGCCATTGTGTGTGATCTGATCTGTAGTATTCCGCCCACTTTTCCAAGTCAGCTAATGTGCACTTGTCTGTCCGTAGGTGACTCGGGATACCCCAACATGCCGTGGTTGCTGACACCCCTCAGGAACCCTGTGACACCAGCCCAGATGCGCTACAATGAGGCACATGGTCGGACCAGGAGAGTGATTGAGCGGACATTTGGTCTCCTGAAGAGCCGCTTCCGCTGCCTGGACAAGACCGGAGGGTCCCTCCCATATGCCCCTGCGAAAGTGTGCAAGATTATCATCGTCTGCTGCATGCTCCACAACCTGGCAGTGCGGAAGGAGTTGCCTCTCATCCAGGATGACAATGACCAACATCCGCCACCTGTGGAGGATCCTGGCCTGGACCACGATGCCAGTGACGATGATGATGATGGTGATGTCCGCACACAGCTCATCACCAACTTCTTTAGCTGAATGTGAGTATCCTGAGGTGTCATGTCAATGATGTGAGTTGGCATGATGTGTGGGTGGTGCTCTGGTGCTGTTGGAGTGTGTCCATGGGCTACTTGACTGGATGTGTGTTGCGATGTGTGCTAACAGGTGGGCTGTACTCCCCAACAGTGTTGACATGCTAACTTGGTTCTGGGTGGGTATCTTGTAACATGTATTGTGCATGAGTTTTGCTGTTCTGTCCTGTACTCCATTGCTTTTGACTGTGTGTCATTTCTGTCCTTCACAGGGTACTTTCAGATTCGTTTGGTCAACTGTGTCCACCGACGACGTGATTGCACTTCCAGGCTGGTAGCTGTTGTGTCCCTACAGGTGATGTGCGCCACACCCATGGACTTCCTTCCGTCTACAGTTGTTGACTGTGTGCCCGCTGCCAGGTGGGATTACCTTGCATCTGTAGTGGTTACGACATGTTGCAACTGTGTAATAAACCTGTGCTTCACTTTGTGATGTGCGTTGTCTGTGGTCACACATTTGAGTGCCATTTGCTTTCTGCACCTGTGGGCTACTTGACTACAACTGGGAATGGGTGTGGTGTCTGTGCATTGCACCGTCTTCCCTGGCAACATCAGTGTAGGCAATGAGTCAGATGGCCTAGGTGTGTATGTGTTGTGTAGCCCTGGTGGTGTGTCTCCCTCATATGTGTCACGTTGCCTTTACTCACATGCCTGTGTTGTCCTTGCTGTTGCAGTTCACATACACAGTGTAATTTTGCAGTTCATCATCCCCATAACAGCACCCACGTTGGAATCACGACAGAGGCAAGTATGGTGTATTAGTGTGTTTATTGTGATACATTTGTGTTAATAGTGCATAGGACGGGTAGTGCTGTACATAAATCTTGCAATCCGAAGTTCCTAGGTGAATTGAAAGTCCTGGTAGACAGGATCCCCAGTATCGGGGCCACAGTTGTCTGACACATTGGTCCAACTTGTACTCCCCATGCAATGTGTGGGAGTAGTGTTGCCGTCAACAGGGTGAACAGTCTGTGCACAAAGGCGAACATCCAGAACAGGTTCAGGCTTCCTGGGAGTTGCGCTTGGCCATCGGCCTCTCACTTGGACTCCACGCGGGACATGTGTGAGTCCACGCGGGACATGTGTGACTCCACGTGGGACATGTGGGAGTCCAAGCGGGCATGATGGGCAGCCTGCTGCTGTTCCATGTCTCTGAGGAGCCCCACTACCTGGCTGAGGTCTCCGGTGCTGGACTGGTACGCATCAGCTATGCGTACCAGTTGTGGGTCATCATGCACACCAGCAACATCTGCAAGCAGCGACCTCTGTCTCCCGCCCCTCCCACCACCCCTGCTGACATGTGCAGTGTGTGCAGTGGCACGCACAGATGACCCTGGTCCACCTTGGGGGTTGGTGGTGGTGGTGGTGTCCATGGCCCCAGGTTGGTCCAGGGTCACTGTGCTGGTGTTGCTCCTTGTTCTGTCCATGTCGGCAGGGATGGTATTTGTGGTGACAGTCGTTGGAGGGGTGGGTGCAGGGGGTGCAGCTGGTGGTCCTGCTGGTGCTGCAGCTGGTGGTCCTGCTGGTGCTGCATGTTGACTTGCACTGGATGTGCCAGGTTGGTCTTCATCGTCCGAGGAGGACAGAGGCTGTACGACGCCAGTGAGCTCCGCATCCTCTTGAGCCTGGGACTGGGACTCCTCAGCTTCTGCTGCTGTGTCCCCATCATCACCTGTTTTTGGGAGACACAAACAATGTATGTTATGTTTCTGCAGGCATCAATGGTTGACACACATGACAGTTGTGACTGTGCCTCTGGGTGCGGGCCTGTACATTGCATTGTCCTAAGTCGTCACAGTCAGGGGTTGATATTGGTGTGGCACATTGTCCTGCATTATTTGGGCATTTCTATGTATTTTTTGGGGTGTGTACATGGTCTGCATTGGTTGTGTTTTGTTGACAGCCGGCCCTCCTTCCCACCCACCCAGCCAGTCAGTTATCCCACCATGGAACGTGCTTGCGTTGCAGGGAGTGGAAGTTGTCTCTCAGGATGTCAGTCAGTGGTGTCCTGCTGTTTGTTGGTGCACAGTTGGCAGCAGGGCCTTGTGCTCCCCACAGCAGTAGCCAGTGTCAGCCATCTTGTGAGTCCTTCTCCACTCCCTGTGATGTGAGCATGGTTCAGGGTGGTGTTGATGGGACAGTTGTGGGGGTGAGCTATGTCTGTGACTACGACTCCCATCATGCTATTGCCTCCACCCCACTTCCAAGCTTTCCCATACTTACTTGCTTTTGTGGGGAGTTTAGTGTGTGTGGGTGTGAGAGCAATGGCAAGATGGCTGACAGTGGTGTCCTGCTGTTGGTTGGTGTGCAGTACCCAGCATGCCCTTGTGCTCCCCACGACACAGCAACAGTGTCAGACATCTTTGATGGCCCTTTCCACTCTCTGCGGGATGTGCATGCGTGAGTGTGAGCTTGCTGGGCCATGTGGTGGGGGATGTAGAGCTGTGACTACGACTCCCATCATGCTATTGCCTCCTCCCCCTTCCCAGCATGCCCATGCTTCCTTCCTTTGACTCTGCTTCCCTGTGGGGTGGGCTGGCTGTGCTGACAGGATGGCTGGGAGTGTTGTCCTGGCAGTTGTTTGGCTAGAAGTCCCAAGAGTGGCCCTGTGCTTCACACAACATAACCCAGGGTGGTGGTTCTTTGTGGGATCTTGTGTTAGGATGGGGGGCATTGCATTCTACCAGGTGGGTTCTGTGGAGTTTGTGTTGGGGTGTGTGTGAGGGGAGGTGCTTGTGACTATGGTCAGTGCTGCAAGTCCTCCTTCCCACCCAGCTAGCCAGATATCCCACCATGGAACGTGCTTGCGTTGCAGGCAGTGGACGTTGTCTCTCAGGATGTCAGTCAGTGGTGTCCTGCTGTTTGTTGGTGCACAGTTGGCAGCAGGGCCTTGTGCTCCCCACAGCAGTAGCCAGTGTCAGCCATCTTGTGAGTCCTTCTCCACTCCCTGTGATGTGAGCATGGTTCAGGGTGGTGTTGATGG
The DNA here is from genome assembly GCA_963921515.1 of Calotriton arnoldi. Lineage (NCBI taxonomy): Eukaryota > Metazoa > Chordata > Amphibia > Caudata > Salamandridae > Calotriton > Calotriton arnoldi. The sequence continues at coordinate 55,746 of CAWUFW010009961.1, read as the reverse complement.
GACAGTTGTGGGGGTGAGCTATGTCTGTGACTACGACTCCCATCATGCTATTGCCTCCACCCCACTTCCCAGCATTCCCATACTTACTTGCTTTTGTGGGGAGTGTGAGAAGTTGGCCTGGCATATGCTGTCCACTAATTATAGTGGGCACCTTGCACCAGTCCAAACAACCCCTTATTGGAGATAGGTTAAAGACAACCTTATTGAAAGCTATCCTAGTGGTAGCTATGGAGAGCAGCCTTCAGGCTAAGTCTTGAAGGAATGTAAAGCAGCTTGTTTTACCAGTCTATAATCTCTTGAGTGATCAAATGAAAGAGCACCACACCAGGTATATATTAAAAATATATGTATTTATTGCTAAACACACCCCTCTAGTCTCTTTATGAGGCTAGAGTTCGAAGTACATAAGTTATAAGATATTAAATCACAGTAATAGCACAAATACACGTTTGGGCCCTAGGGGCGTACCAAACCATATACCAATAAAGTGGTATGCGAACCACGACTGAACTAGACACTAGGCCTAGAGCCTCTAGAAGTGCTTGGACCACAAGGAACCACCCAAGGTAGTGACACAGGGGACCCACGGGAGACGCGTGCAGTGTAAATACACAACCGCGATACGCCGTTAACTTCTATGGAGAAAGTCGGGATCGGGAAAATAGAGGAAAGGGACACTTAAAAGAGGACTAGGACAAAACCCTTTGAGATCTAGGACTTTGAAGAGTCTCTACCCACGGGAGCACCGGAGTACTCGTGTTACCTCACCCAGGGAAGCCGGGTGCATAGGTGCCTTTCGGGGTCGGGTTTCGTCGTCGATTCGAATGGCGATCTGCTGCAAAGTGCTGCTGGCGGCCAAGAGAAAAGTGTCCGGGTGGATCCAAGAGTGGATCGGAGTTCTGGTGAACCTGAAAGCAGAGGGGACAGAGTCTGGGTCACTAGCCAGTGACCAGGAAGGCGATGGACAGATGCCCAACGATGTCGAGTGCTTCAGGTGCGTTGACAGTTGTCTTGACTCTTCAGCCACGAGGTCCAGGAGGTGTTGTCGGCGACCAGGAGCAGGATTCGGGCTGGTACATAATGTCTGTCGAGTGCTGAGGTGTCGGCGACCGGATTGGACCCAACAAGCCTTGGCAACGGCAAGTCTCGGTGAAGATGTAGATCGTCGATGGTGCAGACCAGCAAGGTCTGTGGAACTCACCCAGCGAAGGTAAGTGAGGGCAGGCCTGGAGCAACCAGGATACCAAGTAAGAAAAGGATTGGCCTTCGTTAAGGGCTACTAGCCAACGGGCTAGCGACCGTGAAGGAGCCTCGTGACGCAGCACGTGGATCTGGCTTACAGGACATTCGTGGAGTGGGGGCCAGTGATCTTCGGTGCAGGTGGTGCTGGAGGCTAGGGCTACTCGGAGCCAAAGCACGACTTCTTGGGAGACCCAGAAGATGATGCACTTGCAAATGTGCTCGGTGTCCAGGGGTCACGGTCTCAAGTCACCCACAATAGCCACGGGCCTCAGCTTTGCTGGGGACTCAGGGTAGCCTCGGGGAAGTCTGAGAATCCACCTCTGGTGATGCGATGACTTCAGCGTCCAACGGGAGCTTCAGAAATGCGAACCGGACAGATGCTTCTTTGGTGCCTGCCAAGCAGGGGAGTCACTCCTTGACCCCAAGGGAGATTCTTCAGTCCTCTAATCTTGTCGTAGAGCGTCGAAGGTCCAGGATTCAGTTTCAGAGTTTCGTCCAGGTATAATCTAAAGTCCTAAGGACTGGGTTCCTACCTTTATTCTAAAAATAGGGGTTGGACTACTCTGTGGCCCCACCTATGGGTGGGTCAGGGCAGAGGGGTGGCTACACCCCTTTCCCTTTGTCCAGTTCGCGCCAAAGCAGGGGCTGCAAGCCCCTGATCCGGTTTGAACTGGGGTATGCACAGGGACACCAAATGTGCCCCCAGTGCAGGACTTCAAAGCACCCGAAAGTGCTCCCGCCCAGCCCCAATACACATTATCCTGTCTGGGGAGGTGGTCACACCTCCCTGCAACAGGAAACCTATTGTCCAGGCCTCCCCTGCCAGAGTTTCGTCCAGCAGCAGGAGGCCAGACTTGTGTCTGTGGCAGCAGCATCCATTTTGTGATGCCAGGGCTTCAGAAAGAAGTTACCGGGTAAGCCAGGGTTAACATGTCTTTCCCTCTAGAAGGGTGGAATGCTACCCCCACCGCCAGGATTGGCAGGGGGTAGTATTCCAAGATGTTTGACACCAAACACGACATGTTTAGGTGCAGCCATTCCAAAGTTAGCATTTTACCGCGAGGATATAATGCGCTTAAGAGTATATGGTCAGGCTGCACTACAAACAGCATCAGAGATGGTCTCCGAATGCTGCAGAGGGGCCCTGCTCATGCAGGGGCACCCTCTCACATAGGAACCATGCACTCTGCCTTTAGGATTGATAAGGCCTGCCTTAGGAGTGACTTATAGGTTTATATGTGTGTATGTATTTAGTGATATAGGTAACCTATATCACAGTAAGGGGTGCATGCACCACCTTACCCAGGCTGCAGTAGCAGACCTGTGGTGTCAGTTTGGATGGCCTTCCAGGGGTGGCATAATACATGCTGCAGCCCCTGGCAGGCCTCTGAGGTACCTATGCCCTTGGTACATAGTATACCATATACTAGGGACTTATAAGGGCACTCCAGATTCCAATCAGAGATGTGCCTAAGGCACATGGAAACCTTTTTACAGAGAAAGCAGATAGACTGGGGCCCTGAATAGCAGGATCCCAGTCCAACTAAGTCATAAACCAGCAAAACACCATAAAAAAAGTGGGGGCAACCATATAGTCAGATTCCACCTTCCTACATAACCCCCCCCAAACGAAAGGAGATAAGGCTAACCTTGGCCAGTTGAGCCTATATTGACTAAGTGGCCATATAAGGAAGCACCTGCACTAGCATGGTTGCCCCCTATGTTATGGTCCACTAAGCAATCCCTCACCCTAAGGGTATGAGAGGGTCTCCACCATGGGGAATCACTACCTCTGGTGTGCTTAGGTAAAGTACAAGGCTGGTGAGGTGTCTGGGTAGAGAAGTGAGGCCCTAGGAATGTTGGCCTCAGCTTCCTCAGATCACTGGTCACCATGTATGCCTGTCTTTCCATGACTGAGTTGCACTTTGCTCTAAGGGTCAACCTTTGGCTGCCTACAGCTGGGGGTTGGGTCCCTTTGGATGGACTACTGGAGGGACATGGCAGGTTTGGAACCTTCTGGTCCCAGGTTTGCCCTTGCCTACCAGAGTCCTTCTGGGGGAGGTCCCTACATAGAGGTATGGGGGATCCCTCACTGTGTAGAGGAATTTTCACCTGGCTAGGGCTACTAGACTGGGTGCCCCTAATCTGCTGTTGGGGGGGTTCCTCTGGACAGGCGGCCCTGGGGGGTCCACTGACCTCCCTGACCTCTGCAGCCCTGGGCTGACTGAGGCAGGGTAGAGAGGGGCAGGTTACCTGCTCCAGACTGGGTACCACCTTGGAAGGGTCCTCTGCCATCAGGGGTGTGGCCAGGCCAGGCCTGACTACCTCTGGGGCAGTTCCTTCACTAGGGGTAGGGTCAGTTCCCTGAGGAGGCTGACCCTGACCTACTGTCTGGAGGGAAGAAGACTTTTCTTCAACCCTTGTGCTCTCTTTTGGGGGAGAGTGGGCCATTCTTTCAGGCTCCATCTCTCCAAATTCTTGGGCTGGGGCTGTGGCCATTACAGCCCCACTAACCTTTACAGGGACGCCCAGCATCCTAAGATGGGTTTGGTGTTCAACTTCAGCCCAGGCTGAAATTTCCAAATCATTGCCCATCAGGCAATCTACAGGTAAGGTGGGGGACACTGCCACTCTCTTTGGGCCTGTGACCCCCTCCCAGCTGAGATTGACTATGGCCATGGGGTGATCTGTTCTGACACCATCAATGTTGGTCACCTGGTACTTAAACTCAGGTAAAAACTGGTGAGGGGGACTAGTTTCCCTGCCACCATGGTGACACTAGCCCCTGTGTCCCTAAATGCCACAGCTTTCTGACCATTAATTATTGGCTCCAATCTGTACCTGCCCAATGCTATGGGACCCATGGTAAAGGTGGCAAATCCTATACCACCATCAGAGTCAGAGGAGTCTGTTGAGGGGTCCCTGTCTAAACTAGGGCCCACCTCTGTTCCTCTAGCAAAAGCACCTAACTTTTTGGGTGCACTACTCCCAACTGGAGGATTACTACTGGTAGTACCAGGAGGGGTGGTAGTAGTTGTGGGAGGAACATTTTCTTTATTGCCAATCCTGGGACAACTGGGATCAGTTTTCCAGTGCCCAGGCTTTTTACAGACATGGCAATATGGTTTCTTTTCAGGAGAGGAAGGAGTTTGGGACCCACCCCCAGAAGAGGAATTTTGGGGCCCTGTAGGGGACTTATCCTTAGATTTATCCCCACCTTTCTCTTGGGACTTAGTAGAATCTTTCTTCTGGTCACCACCCTGATTTCTAGTTTTTACTCTGGTTCTGACCCATTTGTCTGCCTTCTTTCCCAATTCTTGGGGAGAGGTCAGATCAGAGTCCACCAGATACTGGTGCAAAAGCTGGTTTTGACAATTATTAAGGATCTGCTCCCTCATAATCAAATTGTACAATCCTAAAAAGTCATGCACTTTGTTGCCATGTATCCAACCTTCCAGAGCCTTTGTAGCACAATCTACAAAATCAACCCAGTCTTGAGTCTGAGCTTTTGGGTGTCTCTGAACTTCAACCTATACTGTTCAGTGGTTAGGCCAAACCCATCTATCAGAGCACTCTTCAAGACTGTGTAATTGTCAGCATCCTCTTCTCTTACAGTGAGGAGCTTGTCTCTACCTTTGTCTGCAAAGGAGAGCCACAAGATTGCTGCCCACTGCCTCTGGGGGACCTTCTGAACTTTACAGGCCCTCTTCAGTGCAGTTATCCATTTGTGGATGTCATCCCCACTCTGGTAGGGAGGGACAATCTTGTTTAGGTTTCTATGGTCATAAGACCTTTCCCTATCTCTAGGGATATTGCTGCCACCATGGGACTCTAGTCCCAACTTTCTTCTCTCTCTAAGGAGATCTAGGGATTCCCTATCTAACGCCAATTGCTTTTTTCTGATTTCCAGCTGAGTTTCCTCATACTGGACCAGCCTCTTTCTTCTCTCATGAGAGGATTCCTTCCTATGAGATGAGACAGAGCTCCCTATGGAGGTGCCAGAGTGGTTAGACTCCTGAGAAGGAGACCTAGACCTTCTGGGCACACTCTTAATCCTTCCTGGGGGGACAAAGAGGGCATCATCTTGATCATCCTCATCATCATCCACAGGAGGGATTGGATTTTCCAGGTCAGGGTCATTGTCACCCTCCTGGCCAGTTTCAGAGGGGGGCTGGGGGTATTGGTACCCCTGGCGTCCTCCTCTTCTCCTGCCCCACCCTCAGCTCCTACCCCTTCAGTCCCTACAGGCTTACTAAGGTCATAAGCCACCAACAACTCCTTGAGGTGTTGGGTGGTGGGGCTTTGGCCTGTCCTTATTTTTCTCAAGTTACATAAAGCTCTCAATTCCAAGAATGGGAGTGTATCATACTTGGAGGGTGGAAGCTCAATGGCTTCCTGCAAGGATTCTTTGGATCCTGCCCTTAAAGACATTACTAGTGTGGTGTGGTGTATGCACTACCTACTCTAGTGTGGCCTACTAAACTCTCTTGAGTTGTAGAAAGGGTTGTGCTATCCCTTAACACACAACTCTAAGTTCAGTAGAACTTACTGTTATTCTAAGCTTAAATTATATGTACCTTAGGTACCTTTAGTGGTTTTCAGTTGATCAATTCAATTGAGATTATCTGGTAAAACAATAGCAAGCTGGAATCCCACCGCTGCCACCAATGTGAGAAGTTGGCCTGGCATATGCTGTCCACTAATTATAGTGGGCACCTTGCACCAGTCCAAACAACCCCTTATTGGAGATAGGTTAAAGACAACCTTATTGAATGCTATCCTAGTGGTAGCTATGGAGAGCAGTCTTCAGGCTAAGTCTTGAAGGAATGTAAAGCAGCTTGTTTTACCAGTCTATAATCTCTTGAGTGATCAAATGAAAGAGCACCACACCAGGTATATATTCAAAATATATGTATTTATTGCTAAACACACCCCTCTAGTCTCTTTATGAGGCTAGAGTTCGAAGTACATAAGTTATAAGATATTAAATCACAGTAATAGCACAAATACACGTTTGGGCCCTAGGGGCGTACCAAACCATATACCAATAAAGTGGTATGCGAACCACGACTGAACTAGACACTAGGCCTAGAGCCTCTAGAAGTGCTTGGACCACAAGGAACCACCCAAGGTAGTGACACAGGGGACCCACGGGAGACGCGTGCAGTGTAAATACACAACCGCGATACGCCGTTAACTTCTATGGAGAAAGTCGGGATCGGGAAAATAGAGGAAAGGGACACTTAAAAGAGGACTAGGACAAAACCCTTTGAGATCTAGGACTTTGAAGAGTCTCTACCCACGGGAGCACCGGAGTACTCGTGTTACCTCACCCAGGGAAGCCGGGTGCATAGGTGCCTTTCGGGGTCGGGTTTCGTCGTCGATTCGAATGGCGATCTGCTGCAAAGTGCTGCTGGCGGCCAAGAGAAAAGTGTCCGGGTGGATCCAAGAGTGGATTGGAGTTCTGGTGAACCTGAAAGCAGAGGGGACAGAGTCTGGGTCACTAGCCAGTGACCAGGAAGGCGATGGACAGATGCCCACCGATGTCGAGTGCTTCAGGTGCGTTGATGGTCATCTTGACTCTTCAGCCACGAGGTCCAGGAGGCGTTGTCGGCAACCAGGAGCAGAATTCGAGCTGGTACACGATGTCTGTCGAGTGCTGAGGTATCGGCGACCGGATTGGACCCAACAAGCCTTGGCAACGGCAAGTCTCGGTGAAGATGTAGATCGTCGATGGTGCAGACCAGCAAGGACTGTGGAACTCACCCAGCAAGGGTAAGTGAGGGCAGGCCTGGAGCAACCAGGATCCCAAGTAAGAAAAGGATTGGCCTTCGTTAAGGGCTACTAGCCAACGGGCTAGCGACCGCAAAGGAGCCTTGTGACACCGCACGTGGATCTGGCTTACAGGACACTCGTGGAGTGGGGGCCAGTGATCTTCGGTGCAGGTGGTGCTGGAGGCTAGGGATACTGGGAGCCCAAAGCACGACTTCTTGGGAGACCTAGAAGATGATGCACTTGCAAATGTGCTCGGTGTCCAGGGGTCACGGTCTCAAGTCACCCACGATAGCCATGGGTCTCAGCTTTGCTGGGGACTCAGGGTAGCCTCGGGGAAGTCTGAAAATCCACCTCTGGTGATGCGATGACTTCGGCGTCCGACGGGAGCTTCAGAAATGCGAACCGGACAGATGCTTCTTTGGTGCCTGCCAAGCAGGGGAGTCACTCCTTGACCCCAAGGGAGATTCTTCAGTCCTCTAATCTTGTCGTAGAGCGTCGAAGGTCCAGGATTCAGTTTCAGAGTTTCATCCAGGTATAATCTAAAGTCCTAAGGACTGGGTTCCTACCTTTATTCTAAAAATAGGGGTTGGACTACTCTGTGGCCTCACCTATGGGTGGGTCAGGGCAGAGGGGTGGCTACACCCCTTTCCCTTTGTACAGTTCGCGCCAAAGCAGGGGCTGCAAGCCCCTGATCCGGTTTGAACTGGGGTATGCACAGGGACACCAAATGTGCCCCCAGTGCAGGACTTCAAAACACCCGAAAGTGCTCCCGCCCAGCCCCAATACACATTATCCTGTCTGGGGAGGTGGTCACACCTCCCTGCAACAGGAAACCTATTGTCCAGGCCTCCCATGCCGGAGTTTCGTCCAGCAGCAGGAGGCCAGACTTGTGTCTGTGGCAGCAGCATCCATTTTGTGATGCCAGGGCTTCAGAAAGAAGTTACCGGGTAAGCCAGGGTTAACATGTCTTTCCCTCTAGAAGGGTGGAATGCTACCCCCACCGCCAGGATTGGCGGGGGGGTAGTATTCCAAGATGTTTGACACCAAACACGACATGTTTAGGTGCAGCCATTCCAAAGTTAGCATTTTACCACGAGGATATAATGCGCTTAAGAGTATATGGTCAGGCTGCACTACAAACAGCATCAGAGATGGTCTCCGAATGCTGCAGAGGGGCCCTGCTCATGCAGGGGCACCCTCTCACATAGTAACCATGCACTCTGCCTTTAGGATTGATAAGGCCTGCCTTAGGAGTGACTTATAGGTTTATATGTGTGTATGTATTTAGTGATATAGGTAACCTATATCACAGTAAGGAGTGCATGCACCACCTTACCCAGGCTGCAGTAGCAGACCTGTGGTGTCAGTTTGGATGGCCTTCCAGGGGTGGCATAATACATGCTGCAGCCCCTGGCAGGCCTCTGAGGTACCTATGCCCTTGGTACATAGTATACCATATACTAGGGACTTATAAGGGCACTCCAGATTCCAATCAGAGATGTGCCTAAGGCACATGGAAACCTTTTTACAGAGAAAGCAGATAGACTGGGGCCCTGAATAGCAGGATCCCAGTCCAACTAAGTCATAAACCAGCAAAGCACCATAAAAAAAGTGGGGGCAACCATATAGTCAGATTCCACCTTCCTACAGGGAGTTCAGTGTGTGTGGGTGTGAGAGCAATGGCAAGATGGCTGACAGTGGTGTCCTGCTGTTGGTTGGTGTGCAGTACCCAGCATGCCCTTGTGCTCCCCACGACACAGCAACAGTGTCAGACATCTTTGATGGCCCTTTCCACTCTCTGTGGGATGTGCATGCGTGAGTGTGAGCTTGCTGGGCCATGTGGTGGGGGATGTAGAGCTGTGACTACGACTCCCATCATGCTATTGCCTCCTCCCCCTTCCCAGAATGCCCATGCTTCCTTCCTTTTGACTCTGCTTCCTGTGGGGTGGGCTGGCTGTGCTGACAGGATGGCTGGGAGTGTTGTCCTGGCAGTTGTTTGGCTAGAAGTCCCAAGAGTGGCCCTGTGCTTCACACAACATAACCCAGGGTGGTGGTTCTTTGTGGGATCTTGTGTTAGGATGGGGGCATTGCATTCTACCAGGTGGGTTCTGTGGAGTTTGTGTTGGGGTGTGTGTGAGGGGAGGTGCTTGTGACTATGGTCAGTGCTGCAAGTCCTCCTTCCCACCCAGCTAGCCAGATATCCCACCATGGAACGTGCTTGCATTGCAGGGAGTGGAAGTTGTCTCTCAGGATGTCAGTCAGTGGTGTCCTGCTGTTTGTTGGTGCACAGTTGGCAGCAGGGCCTTGTGCTCCCCACAGCAGTAGCCAGTGTCAGCCATCTTGTGAGTCCTTCTCCACTCCCTGTGATGTGAGCATGGTTCAGGGTGGTGTTGATGGGACAGTTGTGGGGGTGAGCTATGTCTGTGACTACGACTCCCATCATGCTATTGCCTCCACCCCACTTCCCAGCATTCCCATACTTACTTGCTTTTGTGGGGAGTTCAGTGTGTGTGGGTGTGAGAGCAATGGCAAGATGGCTGACAGTGGTGTCCTGCTGTTGGTTGGTGTGCAGTACCCAGCATGCCCTTGTGCTCCCCACGACACAGCAACAGTGTCAGACATCTTTGATGGCCCTTTCGACTCTCTGTGGGATGTGCATGCGTGAGTGTGAGCTTGCTGGGCCATGTGTTGGGGGATGTAGAGCTGTGACTACGACTCCCATCATGCTATTGCCTCCTCCCCCTTCCCAGCATGCCCATGCTTCCTTCCTTTGACTCTGCTTCCCTGTGGGGTGGGCTGGCTGTGCTGACAGGATGGCTGGGAGTGTTGTCCTGGCAGTTGTTTGGCTAGAAGTCCCAAGAGTGGCCCTGTGCTTCACACAACATAACCCAGGGTGGTGGTTCTTTGTGGGATCTTGTGTTAGGATGGGGGGCATTGCATTCTACCAGGTGGGTTCTGTGGAGTTTGTGTTGGGGTGTGTGTGAGGGGAGGTGCTTGTGACTATGGTCAGTGCTGCAAGTCCTCCTTCCCACCCAGCTAGCCAGATATCCCACCATGGAACGTGCTTGCATTGCAGGGAGTGGAAGTTGTCTCTCAGGATGTCAGTCAGTGGTGTCCTGCTGTTTGTTGGAGCACAGTTGGCAGCAGGGCCTTGTGCTCCCCACAGCAGTAGTCAGTGTCAGCCATCTTGTGAGTCCTTCTCCACTCCCTGTGATGTGAGCATGGTTCAGGGTGATGTTGATGGGACAGTTGTGGGGGTGAGCTATGTCTGTGACTACGACTCCCATCATGCTATTGCCTCCACCCCACTTCCCAGCATTCCCATACTTACTTGCTTTTGTGGGGAGTTCAGTGTGTGTGGGTGTGAGAGCAATGGCAAGATGGCTGACAGTGGTGTCCTGCTGTTGGTTGGTGTGCAGTACCCAGCATGCCCTTGTGCTCCCCACGACACAGCAACAGTGTCAGACATCTTTGATGGCCCTTTCGACTCTCTGTGGGATGTGCATGCGTGAGTGTGAGCTTGCTGGGCCATGTGGTGGGGGATGTAGAGCTGTGACTACGACTCCCATCATGCTATTGCCTCCTCCCCCTTCCCAGCATGCCCATGCTTCCTTCCTTTGACTCTGCTTCCCTGTGGGGTGGGCTGGCTGTGCTGACAGGATGGCTGGGAGTGTTGTCCTGGCAGTTGTTTGGCTAGAAGTCCCAAGAGTGGCCATGTGCTTCACACAACATAACCCAGGGTGGTGGTTCTTTGTGGGATCTTGTGTTAGGATGGGGGGCATTGCATTCTACCAGGTGGGTTCTGTGGAGTTTGTGTTGGGGTGTGTGTGAGGGGAGGTGCTTGTGACTATGGTCAGTGCTGCAAGTCCTCCTCCCCACCCAGCTAGCCAGATATCCCACCATGGAACGTGCTTGCATTGCAGGGAGTGGAAGTTGTCTCTCAGGATGTCAGTCAGTGGTGTCCTGCTGTTTGTTGGTGCACAGTTGGCAGCAGGGCCTTGTGCTCCCCACAGCAGTTGCCAGTGTCAGCCATCTTGTGAGTCCTTCTCCACTCCCTGTGATGTGCGCATGGTTCATGGTGGTGTTGATGGGACAGTTGTGGGGGGGCAATATGTGTGACTGCGACTCCCATGATGCTATTGGCTACACTGACTTGGCCAGCATACACAGAATCCTTCCTTTGAGTGGTCTTCACTGTGTGTTGGTGTTGTTGTGGTGGCTACATGTCTGGATGTGTTTGTTAGTTCTATTTGTGCCACTGCCTAGCTGTAGTTGTAGTTGTGTTTGTACATGTGTTGGCACAGTTGGATGTGACTTTTTTGTTGGCATGTGTTGTGTTTATCTGACTGACATACACATTTTGGGATGATTCTGTTCTGGTTGCTGTGTAATTGCTATGAGTGCATGGTTTGACTCTCCCCTTGACAGAGATGTGTGTGTTTTGTGGCAGTATATTGTGTACATTTGTTGTGTACTCACCAGGCTCTGGGATGTCCTCTAGTCCATATATGCTCACTGGCGGAAGAATGGCCCACACCTTCTCCTCCCAGGGCCTGAGGTATATTGGCTTGGCAGGAGGGCCACTGCCGGTGTATTGGCTGTTGATGTAGTCTTTCTTCAGCAGGTCCCGTACCCTCCTGCGCACGTCATACCACCTGTTCTGGATGTCGCTCTTTGTGCGCTGACATGGTGATTGTGCGTTCACCCTGTTGATGATCCTCTCCCACATCTTGGTTTTCTGGGATATGGGGGTCTGTTGGACCAGTGTGCCAAACAGCTGTGGCTCTACCCTGAGGATCTCGTTTACCATGACTTCCAATTCACAATCTAGGAACTTGGGATTCTTCTTGGGGGGCATGGTGATGGGTGGTGATGGTGAGTGATGTGTGTGTTGGTGTGCAGGTGAGGGTGTGTGAGTGTGTGTTTTGCTGGGTGTATGTGAGGTAGGTATTTGTTGGTGTGCTGATGGTGTGTGGCTTGTGTGAGGGATGAGCTGTGGGTGTGTGGTTGCTTTCTCTTGGGTGCTGGCAGTGGAATGGCATTTGCAAAGGCTCATGGTTGTGATTTGTGTCCTTTATATGGGTGGAGTTGTGGGTGTGTCTTTGTTCTCTGTCCCCAACCCCCCAGTATTTATTGGCTTGGTAATTGCTTGTTTGGCCTTTTTTTGGGTGATTTTTCCTTTGTACTGTCTGTGTATGTTGGAAACGTTCTTGTGACCGAGTCGGACCCTGCATTTGTCTCGTACGGTCTTCTCCGTTTCGTTCACGCTGTGTTTGTGCAGTTTTCTATGCTGCGTATGCGTCAGTCGCGGTGTTTTGTGTTGCTTCGGCTCGGTTTTGTATGCGTGTCGGTCGTGCGGCTTGTCCTCCGTCCGACTCGCTCGTGGTTTCGCGCCTTGCATCGTACTTTGCGGTTTGGAGTTCGCGTGTACGTTTCGGTCGGATTTGTTCCGGGTGTGTGTCGGTCGGTTGGATTCGCGTGTTTTCCGGCCGCATTGCTGTTTTCCGTGCGGCTCGGTCGGTCGACTTGGGTTCGGTACGTGTCGGTCGGATTTTTCACGCCTTGCATCGTACTTGGCGTGTCGGGCGCCACAGGTACGTGTCGGTTGGTATTATTTCCGGATCCGAGTCGGTCGGTGCTTTTTCCGGCCCGAATCGGAATCGACCTCATAGTGTCCCAGCACACCCTAAGGAGGTAGGCATGCCAAAAGGGGGCTTACTAATGTTATTTTCACTTGAGGTGGCAGGTGTCAATAGGGTGGTGGAGTCGGGGTCCCATAATCTTCAGATAATTGAATCTGTTGCCTCTAATCAAACCAAAACTCTGTTTGTCACTTTTTATAATTCTGGGGAGAGTAGCTTTTTAAATGAACATCTATGTATATTGAAATGTTTTTTAGAGGATTATTGTTTAAAGCAAACCACTTCTTATGCAATTGTACTTATGGGCGATTTTAACATTCATGTCTGCGAGATGAGTTGCCAAGTAGCTGATCCCCTAGGCACGGCAATTTCCTTGTCTCCTCACTTTGAGCATACACAACGTGGGGAATGCTTGGAGGAGCTTTTGGCCACGTCAGACCTCTTCGACCCTTGTCACATGGACATTAAGAAAAAGGTTCCTACCTTTAAAGGAAGAGGGAAGGATACTACTATAGATTTCATATTCATCTCCCCTCTTTTTCAATCCCATGTAGCTTTCTATAATGCTAGGTGGTCCCCTTATAGTGACAATAATCCAGTTATCCTGGTTTTGAATAGAGACTGTGGTTTAAAGAGGGACCTGGGCAAGAAAGATAGCGTCCACTGTGTGAAAGTTACCGACCAGGGTCGCAGGTTAAAATGGGCAAAGGTAATCCCGGATTGCTTTTTTAAAGAACTGTGTGAGAGGGCGGAGGACGAGGTAGATAATATCTGCCTTGGTAACTTTAGCCATGGGGCGGAGGTTTTAACAGCCTTTGAAGGGATATGTGTGCAGGTAGCATTAGAACTCACTGTGGAACCCACCTCTAGAATAAGTAGTGGCGAAAGGTGGTTTGACAAAAAATGTTCCACGGCACAGCGCAAATTAATTGCAGCCTTGAAATCAACCCCACGAGATAAAACACAAATAGCCATGCTAAGGAAGCAGTATAAGTTGGCAATGGCTAATCGTTAAAAGGAAATTCAGGAAGAGGCATGGGAGGCTCTTTCATCAGTGGAGGTTTTAAAAAATAGCTCACGTTTTTGGGCTATTGTTAATAAACCATTTTTTTCAGGAATAGAGAATAGTACATTAGATTGTAATATCACTAAGGCTCAGTGGCTCTCTCACTTTGAAACCATTTATGAGGCCACCTCGACATCAGTCTCGTTAGGCAATCACGAGCGAGGTTGGGATTCCCAAAGTACTGTCTTTAATGAAGGAGACGTAGAATGGGCTATAATGCAAATGACCAGCAATAAGGCCCCCGGCCCTGATGGCGTACCCGCCGATCTATATAAACAACACCCGGCTTTCTGGGCTAAACTCTTGACTAACGTCTTTAATGTAACCAGCGATCAGGGTTTTCCTCCATCGTGGTCGCTTTCTACGATCATTCCAATTTTTAAAAAAGGTTCGAGAGGGGATCCACGATGTTACAGGCCAATTTCCCTAATTGACTCAGCAGTAAAAGTCTTAGGGAGGGTTATTTTAACAAAATTAATGGATTGGCTGAATGAAAATGAGGTTTTAACTAATTTTCGATACGGTTTTAGAAAAGGGAGGAGCACCCTGGATCAGTGCTTAAATTTACACTTATTAGCTGGGAAATATACATTAGCCAAAACGGGGTCATTACAACTGGCGTTCATGGATCTCAGCTCGGCCTGGTCAACAGGTCAAAGCTGTAGTTGATCCTGCTAGACATGGGAATTGAACCAAGTCTGGTTTACCTTCTGGCTGATTTGCACATGGACCTCCATGCCAATATAAGGGTTAATCAAGAAGGAAAATGCACAAGGCACTTTAAATCTAGCAGAGGGGTGCGACAGGGCTGCATTTTAGCGCCTCGACTTTTTACATTATATATTATTAACTTAGCCAAATCCCTTGAAACTGCCAGCCAGGATATTCCACGAATAGGGGGCATGGTAGTTCCCGTGCTCCTGTACGCGGATGACGCTGTCTTATTAGCCCGCACAGCAATAGGGCTTCAGAGGTTACTGGACTCATTTGGGGCTTACATGAAATCTCTGGATCTTGTAGTGAATATAACAAAATCCCAAACGATGTCTAAGGTTTAGAAAAACAGAAAAGTAAAATGCTTTTACTGTGAAGGTGTTGAGCTATCTAGGGTGCCCTTTTTTAACTACCTGGGGGTTTTATTTGATGAGAAGAGGACATGGGCCCCCCAACAAATAGTGAAAAAGAATTTGATGGCAAGATCAACGGCTTCTGTTCATGGCTTTGCTCAACGGCTGCGGGCCAAGCCAATCGAAGCCATGCTTAATATTTACAGGTCCAAATGTATGGCTATCGCTTTGTATGGCTCCGATCTCTGGGGCTATAAGTCAGGAGAAGGGGTGCAGATAGTTGAAAATAAATGTTTACGCTCCCTCCTGTCTGTTCCACTGTCCACTTCCACATTTATAATACATCAGGAGATTGGGGCTAGTTACGTGTCAGACTTGTTGAGGTTGGCCCCAGTGAGTTGCTGGTTAAAGACCTGGCTTAACCCCGAGTTAACTCTTAATCATCAGATTATCAGGGACTGTGTGGCCCTGGATAATGCGAGCAGCATCCCATGGTTACACTATGTAAAGAACATTTTAAGCAAACTAGGGCGCCTTGACCTATTTACCCTCCCAGATCAAATAAGAAAAGAGGATGTGACATGGGTCAGAACACAATTTCTGAATTTGATGGTGGCTGAGAGGGAGGAGAAGGAGTTAAAGAAACCCTCAGTAAAGGCCTACTTCTTGCTAAAAAACCTCACCTGTGATTGAACCATATCTGAAAATTGTCACAAAGCCTTATCACCGCCAGCTTTTAACAAGGTTTCGTTTTAACTTAATTCCAATTTTTTTAGGAAATTCTCAAGGCTGGAGTAGGGTGTGTGATTTAGGTCCTTGTACATGCGACAATTTTTCAACCCAGGACACTATGCATTTTATAATGTTCTGTGAGCATTTTTAGTGTCATTCGCAGGAGGTTCCTAGCTCCAATTCTGAGGGGAAAAGGTTTTAAACAGGTTAGACCCGCTCTTTTTTATTTGCAACTGTTGAATGACCCATGGGAGATTTTTAACATTGCAAGTTTTTTAGTTGCAGCTGTACGCCTTAGGAAAACGTTATAGCACATCAAATATTGAATGAGTTACTAATATACTATTGATGTTTATAGATTTTATACTGCTATATATGAATTATTGCCCGCTAGTGTTTTTTAAGTATTTTTAAGAAATGTGTTTTTGTGACTGTATATCTTTTTTATCGCCCTATGTACTGAGTATTCAGATTTTAAATGTTTTTATATATTTTATGGTGTTGTATAATGTGATATATATTGTGTACTTTTATGGTTTTTATTAACCGAATAAAGTGGTTTGACTGACTCGCACACCCTATTTTGCGGGTCGGTAATAGGTTACTGACTCGCAAAATAGGGTTTGCATATAGAAAAATGCATTTCACCGTTCACAAATGGCCTGATGGGTCATTTGCGACTGGTAAAATGCGTCGTACATCTGGCCCCAGGTTTCATACAATAGATTTCACTTACAGAAGAAGCAGTGTAAAAGAAACAACCAATTATATATGTTTTTCAAAGTGCAAATGACAATATAACACTGCTTCATCATCTCTGCATAAAACACAATCTTTCAGTTAAGAATGACAGGTAAATCAAGCCATGTATTACTGTAGAGTATATACTCTCTAAGTATTTAAACTGTTATGAATTCTAACATGCTTTTCAGGCAAACACTTAATGGAACTTATAGCACTCAAGTCATTAGTGGGCTAACTAATACGATAATCAGTCATACTAAAGAGAATATACGCCTACAGAAAACTTATCTCAGAATGTTTTTCATGAGGAAATTGTTTAATATGCTTCTAAAAGTTTCAATTCCATGGAACTTTTGATTACATTTGTGAAGTTCTAGAATTCCATTCATTGATATTGCTGGGTCAGTAAAACAATCGTAACTTTGAGTTTCCCATCACAAGGAGATGTTGATCTTGGAGATAGCTACCTCAGAAGGGTACTTTACATAAGCCAATCTATGTATTGAAGGTACAGCTGAGTATCAGGTAGGAATTCACGTTTTTAAAAACAATTCATCTAGATTACTTGTTTCTGTTAAAGACCAGTTTCAAGCCAATTTAAAATGTCTACACAATCCTATACATTTAAACAGGGTAGGATTGAGAAGGCAGGCCTTTGACGGGTGCCCGAGGTCCAACGCCAGGTCAGATATGGACAGGTTTTTTTCCCGTAATTTTGTCAGTGTTTTGGCCGGCTCTTACTGCTCCTCAGAAGTCAAGAGGAAGCTGCAAGCCCTCCTCAACCCCCGACTGTTGACTGTTCCATTGTCTTTCTTTCGGCCGGCCCATTGTCATATACAGAATGACAATGCCCGAGCCCAACTAGACAGAGCAAGTGGTGCGCCTCCTCACACCCCGGTCCCAAAGCAAGGGGGAGTGGTGGGGGCTATCAAGGGTGTTCTCCACACACCCATTCACATTGGCCAGGTGAGGCATCTTTTCTATGCTAGTGGCTCATATGCAAACATGCAGAAATAAACGGGAAAGCAAAGCATGCCTTACCTGTGACTTGCAGTTTAGCTACTTAATGGAGAGGCTTTGTCAGCGGATGTTATCTGTAAGGATTTGCTGTGCCTTAGAGCTCCTGCAGATCAGCTTTTTGACTGCCCTAGCCAAACAAAGATCTCACAGGAAGTATTTAGGATTTGTCACACTGATCAAATGTTTGATCATGTACTCGTTTCTTGGAGAAAATGCCCTTACTCACAAATCAAGTGAAAGTAAAAGTGTTTCCCTGCAGTTTAACATTTAAGAAAGCACAGTGACGTGCGTGCTCTCTGCTAGGGTGTGTTTGTAGAACTTGCAGGTTTCATTCTGGACAGGACAAACTCGACTATTAAACTTTCTCAAGTCAACATATGACGGTTCACATTACAAAAAAACCAGTTAAGTGCAGAGCTACTAACTGGCAAAAAATGCCCTGGAATGCAATGTGTAACAAGTTCAAACTGTAAGCATCTTTCCTTCCTTTTTAACCCGTTAGAGCACCAATCTGCCCTTTGACTCTATTGCATCAGTATCAGCAGCTCACTTCATTCTTCCGCCCCAAACACAACACAGGCTTTTGGGAACAACAGCAACACATAGTGCATACGATGGGCCATATTTATGGCCAAGTCACGCAGTCCAGCACTGCAAGACACCTTGTTGAGCTGCACTGCGTGACAGGGAAAATGAAGGAATGTACTGTATTTAAGTGAATACAACGCATTCCTGCCTTTTCCCCTGCGCTGTTGCTCGTATGGATGAATAGCAACAACGAAGGTACCCTTGCAACAGGGTGCAAGAATGCCTGCATTGTAAGCAGGATTGTTTTTGTGCAGGATCACCTGGGGAGATATAGGTTTTTGGCGTATTCCCAGGTCTACCACTTCAGGGAAATCTGCGAATGCATCAAAATGCATGAATGTTGCATTTGAACGCCCATGGAAACACCTCCCTGGCACAGAGAAATGTAACACAGCGATTTGTGCTGCGTTGCAGTAGACAGTAAGCTTTATTTGATTTCCAGGATCTTAAAAGCAGCATACAATACATAACAAAACAACAATAAATAGTTATACTTAAAATTTTACATGGCTGCATGGTTAAAACTTTATATAAAATTCGAATTACTAGTCGCGTTAGCCATAATTGTCTGAGAGCAGAGAGTAATCAACCTAAAAGGACAATCCTTGTACAAGTATTCTTACTCAATACAGGCTTTCTTTTATATGAGTTTTCTAAACTAACCTTACAAATAAAAAATAAGAAAAAAACAAGAACTACGACCTGCGTCTTACAACCTTTTAAAAGGATAATGATCACAGTGCAAGTGCACATTGAAATTAATAAGTAATAACACCCATGTGCAAATAAGCAGAACATGATCTTCAACACCTAGCATACAGTAGAGGTTTAAAAAAGACATCCTATTAAGAGTGCTATTATAATTAATATGAAAGTCAGTGAAGGCAACCACTGATGGCCTATTGTTTGATATGTAAGGTTATTACAGTAATCAAGAAACAGCAATTGAACAATTTACGCTTCGTTGCTACTATACCAGGCAAGAAGTATAACATTTATATATTAAAAAATACACTTGGTGAAAAGGCCCTTCTAAAGTGAGGTAGCCATATTATGAGAAGTGGAGCAAAGTTATTCTAAAGTACGTAAATGTTCACAGTCCGTCAAGACCAGAAAGTTGGATAACTGCAAAGTGGTAAGAAAACCTCTAAGCAAATAAAAAATGAACAGCATGTTGCCACCGCAGTGGAGTCCAGATGGCACTCTACAGAACAAATCATTGATGCACATAGAATGGTGCTAGTCAGTAGCAGAGATCAGTCTAGGGTTAACTATTGGGTCTTTGTAGTCTGGCTCCTTGTAATGACATTTAATTGGAGGGGGCTAACTTTACGAATTGAAGCAGCAGCTACTTTTTTTTTTTTTTTTGTGCTGCGTTGCATTACTCGAGATCTATGAAGCCAATCAGGGTCAAGCAAGGTGGCCTTGCGCAGATTCATACATCTAATTTTTAATTTGTGTTGCTCTTCCACAATGTTGCATGGTGCAAGAGTGTCGCAAAGTGGCTCTTAAATATGCCCCCATGTGTAGTTGGTTCCCACTGGGTGGCACCAGCACTTATGTTTGGGGACTAAGGCTTATTTTTTATCATAAGCGTTTGTCCAGAGCAAGTTAAAGAAAAGGTAGGAGAGGAGGAGTATTGGAATGATAGCAAAACACAGACAAATAGTGAAATGATGGAATTAAAAGGACCTGAAAGCATGAGATAAAGTGAGGGGAAGCATAGGTGGCAGAGGGAAGATGCATGAGATAATAAAAAAACTAGGCTGTCTTAGAATTGTGCATCACTGCAGACAAAAACACCAGCTAAGTGCTCCTAGAAGAAAATTAGATCCCCTGAGCTTATAAATTTATATACATTATATCAACAAATATTGTGTTGGTGAACTATGTATTCCACTACAGAGCCTCTCCTTTCAACTCTTTTCTCCAAGCTGAGGGCCTTTCTCTTCCATTCTATTCAGAGCTCACAATAAACATCTGTCTCTTCCTTTACGGAGCCTATGAACAGTGTCTGTCTCTTCAGTCCTTTTGCTTATGGCAATATTCTCAGCCTTCTTTATTAAAATTGGTCAGGCCTTTGAAGCTAAGGAGTATCAAGGCACTCCTCTTCAAATCTAATTTAAATATTGATGCCTCTCACTTAATTACTTCTTATCTGATTATATAATAATATTAGTTTCAATTATATAAATATCTAGCAACCCCTCAATTTTAAAGGAGGAGAATCCATGAATTTACCTCATCTTTAATACATAAAAATTTAAGACTGTCAATGATCATTTGCATTTTCATTTTATTTAGTAGTCACCCCTGCAGCCACTTTTTTTTAAACATTTATCAACATTGTACACTAAGGGGGTTATTAAGATGGCGGAAGGACTGCCACCGCCAGCCGTGCGGTGGCGATCCGTACGCCATCCAAAATGGATTTTGCCCCCGCCACATTACGATGGCGGGGGAATCCAGACACGGACAGTGGCAGATGCAAAGACCATCCGCCACTGAACCGCCGCAGGCAATTGGTACGATTGCCCAGCGAATGGCCCAATGAGTCCTAAATGGTGGTGGTGCTTAGCAGGCACAGTCCACCAAATTAGGATGCTGGCTGCAGACAGCATTTCCATGGCGGCGATGCCGCCATGGAAAGGCTGGCGGAGATGTGTAACGGGGACCAGTTGCGGGCCCCCCTTTTGTTCGGGGGAGGTGCGGGTGCACTGGGGGTACCCATGATACCCCCTACATTTCACAGCACCACGTGGCAGGCACCATCTGGTGGCTGCCACGTAGTGCTGTGAAATGCAACACCCGGCATTTTCGCATCGCGGCGCGTGCTGCTGTCATTAGCACCCGCCGCAATGTTGAACTGCAGGATCCGTCCGCCATGGTGGCAGACACATCCTAATCTGGTGTGCTGGACTGCCGCATACATGGCGGACTGTCCCAGTTTACCCCAGGATGGCGGACGGACTACAGTCCATCCGCCATCCTAATGACCCCCTAAGTTTTGGGTCATTTTTCGTTGCCTTAATAGGGGCATTCATATATGTTGTCTATTACTAATATTCATATGTCATTTTTCTCACTATCTTCTATAAATATCTAATGGCATACAATTAACCTGATAGTTGGAATATGTAGTGCCTCGTTGTATTCCTGGTGTATCTTAGTTATTCTTGTCATGCAAGATAATATATTAAATCATGTTCAAGATTGTTAGACTTGTCAGCCTTAAGGTGGTCTTTACCCAAACCTTTTGCCTTCAACCTCCTATTTCTCTGAATTTGTTTTTGTTGGCTTTAGGGCTTGGCTTAAGGGCTTTGTGCACTTTACCACTGCTAATCAGTGCTAAAATGCCTGTACTCACTCCCTAAAACATGGTAAAATGGCTTACACCTAATTGTCATATTTGTTTTACTTGTAAGTCCTTAGTAAAGTGACATTCCATAGACCCAGGACCTGTAAATGAAATGCTACTATTGGGCCTGCAGCACTTATTGTGCCACCCACTTAAGCAGAGCCTTAAAACATGTACCAGGTCTTTCACTACAGTTTTACACTGCCAATTTAAGTTGGCAAAATAACCGCCTTACTAAGTTTAAAACTCCCCTTTTATTACCTATAAGTCACATCTAAGGTAGGCCTGGTAGTGAAATACTCCTAAATTCATTTGTCTCTACTATGAGGACTACCTTCCCAATAGGATAACATTGAGTTGCCTTACTACATTCAATAATTGCTAACTTTCGATTGGGAACAGGTAAGTATTTCGTGTCTCTGAAATTGTAATTAAAAGTCTTCTTTAATGGTAATTTTAAATTGCAATTTTGACTATGCCACTTTTAGAAAGTTTACTTTTTCCTGACCTTGCTATTTGGGGCATGCACCCTGTCCTAGGTCACATGACAGGGTGTAGTGGGCAGCTGGACTTTTTTTATTCCACCCAGAAGTCACACAATAGAGGGATTAGGTGTGTCTTACTGGGCCATCTACGGGCAGGATGGAGGGGCGGAGGTGGGCACGTACTCAATTGCAACTGAATAGACTGTACTCTGCGTTCACAAAAATTACTTGTCACCCCTGCATTGTTCATGCCTCCAGCTTGGACCCAGGACAAGGGAGTCAGGAAACGTCTACTTCAAAGAAGTCACCATGTATAAAAAAGTGATCCTCAGACCTACTCTTCAGTTCACTTTCTGAACCTGAGAAGGGACTCTCAGAGGACTGCCTGCTGTGTACTCCACAGGAATGCTTTGTTGCCCTTGGAAGGACTGTTTTACTGCCTGGAGCCTGCCTTGAACCCTCAGAGGCCTGCTTTGCTGCTTGAGTACTGCTTCATCACTTGAACCCAGGACTACCAGAGTGACTTCAAGGGCTAGTTTTCTGGCCTCCTCCATAGAGCCACAGGGTCATAACAGGCTCCAACCATCATCAACCCTCACCTGGGCCCAGCCTGAGTGAGTCCTAACCCCCAAGTGGTGCCCCTCCAGTCCTAGACCATTGGTGGTGGTACTAGGTGTGCTCAGATGGACAAAATCCAAAATTTGACACTTAAAACATTTTTGGCTAAAAGCTGCTTTGAGAACCGATGGACACCGGGACCAATCTACTTGTCTATCTGCCCAAGGTGCATCACTGGTCAGCCTGACTTCATAGTAGCTGCTGCAATGTTTTTCTCTTCAGAAGCAAATCATGTCCACTGGTCCCTCGGCGAAGGGACATCTGATCTCCTGGAACTCTTGTTGGCTACAGCATCCAGTTTGATTGCAATGAAGATTTTTGACTTCCAAAAAAGAGACTAAATACAAATGTAGAAATCTTCACTTCAACTTCATCCAGAGGCTCCCCGATGACAACGCCTCTGTGGATGCCGCCTGCAGCCTACCCCACTAAACATTTTATTCTCAGAACGTTTTCTTCAAAGTTTCTTCGAAGTCTGTAGGTAAGTGCTGAACAGGCCCAATCCACTTTTTGTATCCAACCTGAGCTCCATTGTAGTCGGCCATATTTTTCAACTCTGCGGTTTCCATTTTGATCTGTTAGGTGCTCGTTTTTACTGCAAACATTAGACATTCATAACTCCTGTTCTACCACTCTACAAGGGACTTATAAGTAAGTTAAATATTTCAATCAGGTGTAGGCCAATTTTACCATGTTTATGGGAGAGAGCACAAGCACTTTAGCACTGGTTTGCAGTGGTAAATTGCACAGAGTGGTAAGGCAAACAGAAACAAATTCAGTAAAAATAGGAGTGAAGGCAAAAGGTTTGGGGTGTGACCCTGCAGAAAGGGCCAGGTCCAACATATGTTGTAAAAAAGTGAACGTTTCTATATACTTCCAACTTTTGTTTGTATTAGTTTCTATCATGAAATACATGTATTAATTAAACAGCACCTCGAAAATAGGTTTAATGTCGTGAGGTCTACAAATCAAAAATGTTCCCAGTGCCTAGGCATATTACCAGAGTTTTGTACTTTAGGACAATTCAAATTAATTTTAAAATACATTAGAGAAACGGAAATTATTTGACTTACCTTTTGGAACTTATGTGTATTCCTAGAATTCTGCTGATGTCAACCAACCATGCAAATTTGAGCTCAATATTTCTGACTTATAACAGGATAGATCGGCTCCTCATGTTTTTCTGAATGTTTTTTCCAGTGAGCGATGCTGTTTATTCCATTGCATCCATGTAGTATTCCCGTCAATGTATTCATGCATGCTTAGTGTGTTAACAGAAAAAAAAAGTGCGAATGCTCAAAATACTTCCCAGAATCGTACTGCCCACAGCAAACATCAGAGCTACCTCCTTCTGCCTTCCACCGGCTATGCTTGCACATAACACTGTTCTGGGTCCTTACACCACATATATGCAAGTGGTCTAGTCTGGGAAATGGGGAAAGGCACGTGAAGGGGTAATATGGTTCCACACTCATAATATGAATGTGCAATGCAAATACCCGGGAAACAACATCACTCTCTCCCTTTTTTCCAACAATGATCTGTATATAGCTCGATTTGTGCAAAATCCCTGCAAATTGCCTGACAGGTATTTTGCAGTACACAAAGCAATATCACATCAATTTCTCTTCATACTGAGATGTACTAAGTAGTGGCTGAGTAAACGAATGCTATGCTCACCTTACTGCCAACTTAAATAAATGTGATGTAACAATGTTTACAATGGCACGCACTGCATATGGCAAAATATTAAAAAGTATAAACAAACGTGAGAGTGGAAATCAGTTTATAGTTAGAGCAGCACACTTCCTTACAAAGATTTTACCCAAACTCTTGAATCCAGAGACAAATAACATCACACCTCAGAAAAAGGAACGCTGCTCACAAACTGCAAAGAATTTCTCTTTGTAGAGTAAGCAGAATCCAACACCCAGTCATGATAAACATGCCACAAGATGCACTTCCTTCAAGACAGACACCAATCAATCCATCAATAATAACTTTATTTGGAGGCAATTAGCCATCCATAAAAGATGCAATGCATAGCACCAACTCAGAGTATGTGCCTAATTGTAAATAATGGGTCCGCCATGCACTCCCCACCTGCCCTAGTTAGCATGCTTGAATCTTTTCAATTGTAGGATCATAGAAATACGATAGATGATATGTACTTAACACGCATATCACCAACTAGCATAACACCATGAAATTGCACACTATGGGGCCTATTAGGATGACGGGCGGACTTTCGTCCGCCCGCCACCCTAGCGGTGCTGGGACCGGCCGCCAGTGGTGCAGCGGTCCCGCACAGGCGATTAGGATGCCACCGCCACCGTGGCGTAGCATCCTCCATTCCCAGCATTGTGGCGGGCGGTGCTCACAGCACCGCCCGCCACAATGCTGGGAATGCACTGTGTGCATCGTCATGCACAAGGTGACTGGCACCGCGAGGTGCCTGCCACCATGTCCATGACAATGCAGGGGGGTACCATAGGTACCCCCCATGTGCCCCCACCACCCCCCCAATACCCTGGGGGCCCGCAACGGGCCCCCGAAAGCAAACTCCGCATGGGTATCCATGGCGGGGTCTCCGCCATGGAAAGCCCTGCACCGCTGCCCATGATAATATGGATGGCGGTGTCTAGCAGACACCGCCACCATATCCAGCCCCTTTTCCGCCCGGTCATCTGGTCGACCAGCGGAAAACCGGCAGACGGTTTTGCCGTCCGCCTGGGTCCCCACCGCCATAATAATATGGCGGTGGGGAAATGTGAGGCGGGTGGTGGGAAATAACGGGCGGATCGCCACCGCCATACGGTCGGTGGCGATCCGCCCGCTATCCTAATGACCCCCTATGTCTCATTACTGTGGAGAGCTAAGAAAATATTCTTTCTACTGTAAAAATCAGCACACTGAAAGGATGACATACTACATCAGATCTCCAAGGAAGGCAGAGATTGTAGGTATAAAGAAGCAGGTCGACATTGCGTGAAGTATGCACCTCTTATAATCGGTATAATGTAGCGTTTCCTTTGATGGTTATAAAACTTGCAGAAAAACACCACATGCATAGTATTCTGAGCCATCGCATCACTACAGGGACAGTTAGTTAAAAGTGTGGACCAGTCATTCATGTTTGGGAAGCTGACCAAACGGTGGAAGGTGCTTAGTCTTAGACGAATTAGGACAAACCTGTGTCTTGCATTTAAAACTGCTTTAAGATAGGGTTGCATATCAAAAGTGGTTAACATCCTTTGATTTTACAGAACACTGGGTTTACAAATTTCAAATGAAAATCTATTCTCCAGACACAATAACTGTCAGGTGGAACTCTTATATTCTGGAGCATATCTGGTGAAACACAGCAGAGGCACCTCACAGAAAGACGCAAGATTGCTACCAAAGCAGAAATCTTCAACCCAACCAGACCCCAGTTTTCACTCTGTGAAGAACAGCCTGCACACAGCAACAAATCACTACAAAAATACCACAGACAAGGCAACCACAACATGCATAATGTCATCACAACGCTGACATAAAGAAACAAGCATTGGTAATGCATCCTTTTCATCTATGCAATTAATAAAGAGATGTTTTCATCAATCTTCATCTGGGAGAAGGAAAGAGCTTAATATAATATAATCTCACTATAGGGTTTGTATAAGGAGGAATTATTACCATCCACGGTATCACTCCAAAAGATCAGAACTCACAAAAAGGTAACCGGATGGTGTTTCTACACTACTCACCAGATCTATCTTGTGAGGGTAGAGTGACAGACGCACACATGTGTTAAGATGAGAACCCTCACTCACCAGAAGGTGACAAGCTTCATCATTGGGTTCCCTCTTGCACACTGGGACCACAAGGTACCCAGTGAGGGCTACAACTCCCCCGCAGGAGAGGAGCATGAGGTGTTTTATATCATCCAATGTGGTTTTAGTGAGGGGTAGAGTGCAAATAAATCGAAATGTGGGTTTAAAACTATCTCCTGGTTGACAAAGTCAATCCTTTATTCGTGTCCCCAGTGGATAGGTTAAAAAACAGCTAAGTGAGAATAGGGATATGGATGTTCCCTATTAGGATCTGGTCAACATGTTTCTGCCTTGCTCGACCAAAAGGTTCTTGGCATTCTTCAGGACCATTTGCTTCGTCACTCTGCTAGATAAATGTGAATAAATCATAATTTTTTTAAAGAAAATTCCATACTTGACTGGTATGGCATTGATCAGTGGTACCAGCTTGTAGTCAGGTCCACAGTCAATTGGAGACTACTAGTCTACATCCACCTTCATCAGTCCATTAGTAGCAGGTGTCAGGACCCTGATTCTCCTGTTACTGCCACCAATGTAAAGGCTGAAGGGCAGAGATCCCTGAAAAATAACACAGGAGTGAAAAGGATGTGGCACAGTGGCCAGAGCGGCTGACTCGACAGTTGGGGATCCCGGTTTGTCAAAATCACTTAGGGGTCATTACAATAGCGGTGAATCCGCCACCGGCAGACTGCCGGTGGCGGATTCACTGCCATCATGCGGCCATTCTCCGCCCGCCAAATTAGGATGGCGGGCGGTTTGCTGGCAGGCGGGAAGTCCGTCCACCATGGGTTCGACACAGGCAATCGTTATGATTGCCTGTCAGACCTGGAAAGCATACCTACAATGGTGACGGTGCCAAGCATGCACCGTCCGCCATATTAGGATGCTTCATCTCCGTAAGCTTTGAATGGTGGTACATCCTCCATTCAAAGGTTGGGGGAGATTGACTTCAGGGGCCGGTTGCGGGCCCCTACTGTGCAGGGACACTTCCTTGTAGCACTTGGGGGGCACCTATGGTGCCCCCACATTTCCCTGCACCATGTGGCAGGCACCGCGTGGTGCCTGCCACGTAGTGCAGGGAAATGTAAACTGTGCATCTTTAACTTTGCGGCGGGTGCTGCAGCTAGCAGCACCCGCCGCAATGTTAAAGATAGTAGATGCGACCGCCACGGTTGCGGTGGCATCGTGATACCCCCGAAGGACCGCCGCCTTGCATGTGGGTGGTCCCACTTCCCGACACGATGGCAGACGGACTGAAGTTTGTCCGCCATCGTAATCACCCCCTTAATCTCTCCTGGTGATAAACTGTAATATAAATATACTGCACGAGTAAAAGGCAAAACTTTATGAAAATATATTTTCACCAAAGCTGATGTTAACAGTAGTTCGGCAGGGGAAACTGATAAGAGAAGCAGAGGAGGACCAAGCATTGGTAAATGCAGCAAAATATGCTACAGTAAATAGAAATGGAGGAAAGGTAAACTGCACGCACACGAACCAATGAGAAGCCAGGAAAGAGAGGATGCGAGATGTAAATCCCTTTTCAGTTTATATTAAAAATAATAGATTTCTCAAGCACAGCGCAAGTGCTGTGCAGGCGAAACCTAAAAAGACGATAGTTAACTGGTATGGTAACACAATATTGAGGTCAGATTACCTGCTGCAACTGGTATTATAAAAACAGGGTGATGCATGGAATGCTTGAATTAATCTCAGGAACTGAAAATTGCTCGGGCGCATCGCAATCCATAATTTTTTGTCCACCATGCCACCTTAGTTTGCAGACAGCCATATGCAAATCAACCTTGACCCTGCTCCTCATTGGAGCAAACCAGCCCAAACTGCCAGGCCTGGTGCTCACTGAACTGGAACATAAGCAACCTAGGACCAGTTTAACCCTAGTTAGGGCTCTTCAGCCAGGTATACCTTGGTTCCAGTAGCATAGTGAGCCCAGAACCCACATTTGGGCATACCCAGCGCATGGGGAGCCTTTGCAAGGGTGCTCTCATTGACCTTGGTTTAGGCACTTAGGGGCTGATTACGATGGCGTAACGTTTGCCACCGCCGGGCCGGCGGTGGCGACCGTTACACCATCGTAACGTGAAATACCCCGCCATATTATGATGCCGGTGGGTATCGCGGCAGACGCAAAGTCCGTCCACCGCTTTTCCGCCGGTCGTTACGATTGCCGGCCGGGCGGAGCTGGGCCACTGATATGGTGGCGGTGCCTGCATCAGGCACCGCCAGCCATATTAGGATGTGGGTATTTTAAAGCCTTTCAATGGCGGCGATGCCGCCATGGAAAGGTTGGTGGGGATTGGCTTTGGGGGCTGTTGTGGGCCCCCTGGGGGGGAGGGGGAGAGGGGGTGCACTTGGGGGGTACCCATGGTACCCCCCTGCAGTTCCCTGCACCAAGTGGCAGGCACCTTGTGGTGCCTGCCACGTGGTGCAGGGAAATGCTGTGCATGCCCTTTTACCATTGCGGACGATGCTGCAGCCTGCAGCACCGCCCGCAATGGTAAAAGGCCAGGATGCGTCCGCCAGTATGGCGGGCGCATCCTAATTGGGCCGGTGGGACCGCCGCACATCTGGCGGTCGGTCCCATCACCGTTATGATCCTCCATCATAATGAGCCCCTTAGGGTGGCAAATATAAAAACAGCAAGGTGATGGATGGAATGCTTGAATTATTATCATCCATTGGCAATTGCTGGTGGGCTGCATCCCAATCCATCGTTTTTTGCCCATCATGTCACCCCAGTTTGAACCAGCCATATGCAAATCAGCTTAGTCCCTGCTCCTCTTGGGAACAGTCTAGCCCAAACTGCCAAGCCAGGTACTCCCTGAACCAGAACACAAGCAACCTACCACCAGTTTTGACCTAGTTAGGGCTCTTCAGCCAGGTGTAGTTTGGCTCCAGTGGCACAGTGAGCCCGGGACCCATGTCTGGGCATACCCGGCACACTTAGGGTGGCAATGTAAAAACAACAAGATGATCAATGGAATGCTTGAATTGAATTCAGCCACATGCAAACCACATCCCAATCCATCATTGTTTGCCCACCATGCCACCTCAGTTTGCACCTAGCCAAATGCAAATCAACCTTGACCCAGCTCCTCATGGGAACAGTCCACCCAAACTGCCAGGCCAGGTCCTTACTGAGCCAGAGCACAAGTAACCTAGGACCAGTTTCAGAACCCACTATTAGCTCATCAGAAACAGAAATGGAAATGCACTGAGGGTGTTTACACAACATATGTACGTAATCTCTGCCACACTATAAAAAAATTTAAAAATGTATTTGTATCATTTATTGTTTACTAGGGCATTCATATATACTCGATATATATAGACACTTCACTCAAAGGTTAAATAGTCTATTGTTTATTCAGCATATAACAATTATTTAAATTTCACAATAATACATACAAGATATAAAATAATCTGTCATAATTCACAGTAACATATTGCACACTGAAAATATATAAAGAAAAATCTGTCATATAAAGAAAAATCTGTTGATGAGACCTGTGGTACCCCTGAGGTGACAATCTTTTCAGGGGTTAGGAAAGGTCCTGGCACAACCATTTGTCTACGATCTAGGAGAATGGATTTGATCCAAGACAAGGCAAGATGAGAAATTCCACAGTTCTTACTACATTGTAGCAGGATGCCATAGGAGATGGTATCACATGCAGCTGATAAGTCTAATAAAATCAGTGCTGTATTTTTCCAGCATCCAAAGTCAATTTTAATGTTTCTGCACCTTCCAACAGAGCTGACTCCGTGGAGTGCCGTGGATGAAAGCCAGACTACCGTGGTTGAAGGATATTTGCCTCTTTCAGAAAAGCAATTAATTGGCCATTTACCACTTTTTCGATGATTTTGCTTAGAGTAGGAATTATTGAGACAGGATAAAGAAGATTTGAAAGAGTTGTGGGGTCAGCAGGATATTTTTTCTGCAGCGGTTTGATGACTTCTAATTACCAGTCAATCGGGACCTCAGCAGTGAGGTATTCAAAATGTCATTGATACTGGGTTGACAATATCAACATCTTTATGAAGGATGCGAGTAGGACAGGGGTTGTGAGGGGATCCTGATTTGCACGACAATATAACCTGTCCTGAGTGAACAAGGTAATTTTCTGAGGATCACTGATACAACATCGACCCAAAAACATCACACTACAAAAATATCGAGACAACAATATCGCATACAAAAATAAGGTAAGCACAAAACTTAGGGGCCTATTAGGATGGCGGGCGGAGACACGACCGCTGTGCCGGTGGTGGCGGTAACACCCATTTACCACACGCCGCCAGCGGTCTCCACACCCGCCATATTAGGATGGCCACACATTGCACATTTCCCGCCCGCTGTGCTGCGACACCGACCGCCATCAAAGTGCGCCCGCCACCGCGGCGGAGTGAGCCAATCACCACACACCGCCGTGCGGAATGACGTCCCATACGCCGAAGATATCACGATGCTGGAAACATGGCAGCGCACCATGACGGGGAAACCGCACAGCGAAAGACGGCAGAGACATCACAGCGGAGACAGAAAAGAAACACCCGGGAAACACCGCGATGGATCCTGCCCTACACGCCTTCCCGGTGCTGTACATGATACACCACCTGCAAGTTATCCACCGCCGCGGACGCCTCCGCAGGTAGGTACAGACACAACAGTGCAAGTAACACAATACACAGCTCCAGGGTGGAAAAACATCGCATGGGAACACCACACACCCCTGTGGGGACAGGCACACAGCCATCACTGCACACACACATGTCCCACCTGTGACAAAAACATCTCGCCACATACTGCCCACCCATGTACTGCATTCATGAACAAATGTCCCGGTTACGTCACCGCCGCGGTCAGTGTGCATGAAACCATGCACACAACGCATATCCCAGGGCCAGCGCATGCCAAGGGCACCGTACAAATCGCACAGAGCCACAACTCCATCCACAACACAACATGTGCCTCCCAAGTGGCACTCCTGCACAACAACCACACAACTACAGCCACACCATGTCCCACGTCCCAACAACTGCATATACAGCCACAGCAGGACCCTTTGCAAAGGAACACATAGCACAGAAACCCAGGCCCCAGCCAACACACACACCACAACAACATCACACACAAGCCAAGAACACTGAGGCCAGGCACAAAATGTACACACACACAAATGAGGACCAAACACTTCACTGCACACACTACCTGACAAGTCACACACACACACACACCACCCTGACTCACAGCTACATACACACACCACATGCCAGCAGTAATGGAGGACAACATATAGGAAAGCCAAAGTGAGGTGCCCACAAATGGAAGGCCAGTGACACAACCATCAAGCATGTGTGATGCTCATGCAAGACAAGACACATGTGAGAACACACACAGCCCATCACAGCACACATGGCTGACACAGTTAGTCAACACAAACCACGGTCACCCCAATGCAACAACTCCTGGAGACAGCAAGGACACCCATGTATAGGCACAGGGATGTAAGGAAGGCCCTGAACTCAAACACTAACCAGCCACACATAGGCATCCAAATACTGGACAAGACAATGTCTGCTGCACAACACACAGTGACACACTACATGACAGCCAAGCACAAGTAGGATATGTCACACATACCTCCTCCCCCAACAGCAACACACAATACTGCCATGTGCACAAAACACAACCACAGGGCTAAACAAGTACACATACAGGCACACCACTCCATGGTCACACATGGCAGTAGTTGACAATGCAGGTGCACACACATCCACAGTCACAACCAAGTCACCCCCTTCACACCATACACTTCTCCACCACCCAAGGTCACACATTGGAAGTAAGCCATGGGACCTGGATAACTCATCACCACAAGATGTCCATACACCGACACTGATTGGCACACAGAAAGGAAGCTCACACAGACCCCATGACCCTGGCCTGCCTGCCTGTAAGCCTGTGCCCAAACTCCCACCCTGTGCTGCCATTGCCCACAAACCTGACATGTGTCCACCATAGATAACATGAGCCAAGAAGGAAGATGACAACAAGATTTCATTGCCAACCACCTGCACTGCACCCATAAGTATCACAGTCATGTAGAAATGAAGTGCCTCCCACCCCTGCAAAAAAAATGAAATGTGAGACAACCCATTGGCAATGTTGAAGTGGCATACTGAGCCTGTGACACAGTAAACCATGCACACACAGAAACAACTTTATTCAGGAAGGACACTGACACAACTCGCTGCAGGACCAACTGTGTTTATTCACAATTTGCATATAGAGACAACAAATTTGGGCAACAGCAAAGCCAGTGGGCATTTCAATATGCACAGTATTTACATGAAAAGCTGCACAGGCAGGGGGCAAACAGCAGTGAAACAGAAAGGCAAGTACAATGTGCAGAGTAGTTCCATCAGAAGCTGCACAGGCAAGGGGCAACCAGCAGTGAACAACAAGGCCAGTGGCCAGTCCAAAGTGCAGGTGAGGTACATGAGATCCTGCACAGGCAAGGGGCAAGCAGCCGTGAACAGCAAGGCCAGTGGCCAGGACACAGTGCAGGTGAGGTACATGAGATCCTGCACAAGCAAGGGGCAAACAGCAGTGAACAGCAAGGCCAGTGGCCAGTCCAATGTGCAGATTAAGTCCATGAGAAGCTGCACAGGCAGGGGGCACACAGCAGTGAACGACAAGGCCAGTGGGCAGGACAAAGTGCAGAGTGAGTCCATGAGAAGCTGCACAGGCAGGGGGCACACAGCAGTGAATGACAAGGCCAGTGGGCAGGACAAAGTGCAGAGTGAGTCCATGAGAAGCTGCACAGGCAAGGGGCAAACAGCAGTGAACGACAAGGCCAGTGGGCAGGACAAAGTGCAGAGTGAGTCCATGAGAAGCTGCACAGGCAAGGGGCAAACAGCAGTGAAACACAAGGCAAGTACAATGTGCAGAGTAGTTACATCAGAAGCTGCACAGGCAAGGGGCAAACAGCAGTGAACAGCAAGGCCAGTGGCCAGTCCAAAGTGCAGGTGAGGTACATGAGATCCTGCACAGGCAAGGGGCAAACAGCAGTGAACAGCAAGGCCAGTGGCCAGGACACAGTGTGTTGTAATTTGGCAGCATTTAAGTTAAGCATTAGCTGAAGACAGCCTGTATTTAGAGGCTAAATTGTCCGCTTTGTGGAATCCATTTTGTATTTCTGGCAGCCATTTTGGCTGCCATGTGCTACCATGTGCTCGCCATGTGCTCTGTCCTACCTTCCTGTTAACTGCTCTTGAAATCTGCCTAGAGACAAGTTATATTTAGTTCCTCTTGCTTTGCACATGCTCAGTTGAGCTTGCAGCTGTTCCGAGTTTATAAATGTCAGGATGTGTCTACTAAAAGTAGAAACTGTTAGCTCCACCCACTTGTCGACTGTGCATTCTCTGTATGACCTTATATGTGCCTAAAACCAGCATTTGTGTTAGTACCGCCTTCATTTGAGCCCCTGTGTGGGTATAAAAGGACCAGGATCCTTCCATTCAGTGTGCTACTTCATGCATTACTGAAGGGTGATGTGCGAATGTTAGCTCCACCTCATGAGGTTTAATAAACTCTGTCTTTTCTATTCCAGTTTCTATTGCCAACTTCTTCCTAAGTGTCTGAGGACTCTGTGCAGAGAAGGGAGAACTCCTAAGCACTGGTAGGCCTTGCTGAGGCTCACTACTACAAATTGGCGCTTCCAACGTGGGACTCATCAGCGACTCGGATGCCCGAAGGACTGGTCGCGACGAAGGATTGGAATCTCGCTTTTGGATGCGATCGCTGCCTGAAGAGACCTGAGTCTTGGCACCCACGGCGTTTTTCCTTTCTTTCTGATCTGACCATCCCGGCGGCGCCGGTCCTTGACTGAGATCTCTTCTGTTGATTCGCCGTGCAGTGACCATTTGGTCGATTTGAGAACTTGGCAGTTGGAACCTGGACACCATTTGATTGGTAAGAGCCGTTTTGCGGCACTTGCTGTTGGTTTGATGCCTTTGATTGGTAAGGTAGTTTTAGTAACACTTACTGTGGCTTTGTTTGTATGATTGGCCAATTTTGGAATCTGTTTTGTAATTATATATGTATTGCAATACATATAGGCAGGTAATGAGGAGAATTTTCTCTATTTAAAATTGTTTGAACAGCGCAACGTACGAAGAGTACCTTAAGCGCTACTTTGATTATAATACTGCATATTTTGCACTATTTTTTGGCATGCCTGTTTTCAGCACACTTCGTAGGATGTGTTGCTTTTGTAGTGGTACCAATTTGAGACTTGACGAAGCACAACCAGCCCCCCGGAGGGGACGCCTAATAGGGATATGTATATTAAGTATGGTATTTCTTCTATAATGTACTGCACGTTATGGAACAAATATACTAGTAAAGATCCTGAGTTGCGTTGGCCTATGTATGGGTCATTTGATTTGCGAAAAATTCAGTATGTGGAACAATGTATGTTTAAACGAAAGACTAGGCAAGATATGTTTGATTGTGTGCGAATGTGGGAGAAAGAAGTGCGTGAGCGAATGAAGCGTGAGCAAGCCTTGATTGACAAAGAACAGCGAAAGACCATTTATGCGAAAGCATTAGAGTTAAAAAACAAGGAGATGAAAGAAATTAAAGAGAGGGAAGATAGGGAACGCCATTTACAGGTAACTGGCCAATACGCTGTTAGGCAGCCCCTTTATCCTATCCTTAATAAACCGCAAGATGATTTCTTGTTATTAGATCGTTCTCCACCTCCGT
Organism: Calotriton arnoldi; assembly: GCA_963921515.1. Taxonomy (NCBI): domain Eukaryota; kingdom Metazoa; phylum Chordata; class Amphibia; order Caudata; family Salamandridae; genus Calotriton; species Calotriton arnoldi. The sequence goes on along the minus strand of CAWUFW010009961.1, from coordinate 20,800 downwards.
ATATTTTTTCTTCCGCTCCTCATGAGTCAGATGAGGACTCTTTTTCAGACCAGGACAAAGCTCGAGAAACTCGCTCCATGCTATCTGCTGAGCGTGCATCTGACATTAGATCTACTGCGCGTAAAGCCGTTCGTAGTACTACCACTGCCTCTGAACTTTTAGATAGTATAAAAGGATGGCAGGAAAGGGAGCAAATATATTTTACCGATACATTTGCTGCAGAGGTTATTGAACAATTTAGGAAGTATTCGGTAGAAATGGAGCCCGATGATGTAGCAACTGATTGTAAACAATTACGTGACGGTCTTTTTGTCTTCTCCCAGGTGGCTGACACGATCAGACGCTTGGTTAAACTGCGTGTTGAAGCAGCCCGTTTGCGAGAGGAGAAAAAGGCAGCAGAAACAGCTGCACTAGCATCTCAGATCAGCATGGCACGAACTTCTACTCCTGAAACAGATAAGAATGTTGTAATTCATCTGAAACCCATGCGGGAAGCCGCGCCTTTATATGTTCCTCCTAAAGGAACGGGTACAGAGGATGATAAGACTTCTCTTAATGCGAAAGGGTACTTTATTTATAATTGGGTTTACACTCCTTGGAATAGAGCAGATGTTATGGCCCTTAAAAATGCATTGCCTGACCCGCGAAAGAATCCAGCAGCCTTTTATGAGGAAGTTGAGGGTGCAATCAGCTCTTGTACTATGACTTTGTCGGATATTGATTTGTTTTTTGGATTAATATTACCACCTGATATGTGGAGAACTGTGCGCAAGATAGATGATAATGCGACATTTGGAGCATTGTGGAAAGATTTAGAGCGGTTAGATGAAGATAGAGAACCTGCACAGAAACCGTGTCAGTTAATTTTAAATCTTCCGGCAGCTATATTAGTTAAGTTAAAGACGATCATTCCCCCTAAAAAGATAGATTGGACAGTGCTAGCGTCTTGCAAGCAAAAGGTAGATGAATCAGTTTCTGACTTCTTCACACGCTTTGAAGAAGCATTTCACGATTTTAGTGGCCAGTCATTGACAGATGACACGGGTAGGCATCTGTTTGTCGATAAATATGTCGCAAACCTTTTGCCAGGAATAGCTAGTCGCTTAAAGGCCAGTGAGAGTTCATGGACTACATCTTCTCCGGTTTCTCTTTTAACTATGGCCCAGTATTATGAGCGGCAAGAATTAGAAGCCAAAGGTAATGAGGACAAAAAGTCTAAAGAGTTGAAAACAAAGGTTATGTTGGCTCAAGCTTATGGTCCGCCTTCTAGAGATAATGATAGAGGTGGACGTGGATCTTATGGTTCGTCCTTTCCTTCCTCTGCCCGTTCGAATTTGTCTGTTGATCAGTGTGCGTACTGCAAAAAATTTGGACATTGGCTTTCTGATTGTCCAGTGCTGCGTGCTCAGCAGAATCTACGTGGTCGGGGACAAATGAGAAATCGTTCAGGATATCAAGGGCCTAGAGGAAGCGCGAATGATCGTGCTCGGTTTGATGCTAATACACGTGGGCAGAATGGGTTTAACACTTTTGATAGAAGGAACCAATATCAAATGTCTGACTATGCGCCCTCTGATTTTCAAGATTCTGCTTATGCATAGGATTGCCTAGGACGGGGTAAGGAATCAGTTGAAGTTCCAGTAGATCAGAGGGGTCCCTATGTTACAGCACATGTTTTGGGTTCTACTGATCAGTTTCTGGTTGATACAGGAGCTACTCGTAGCGCCTTGTCTAAACAATTGGTTCCAAGGGCTCCCCTGTCTGGCTTAACCATTACATCGATAGGTTTCGATGGAACACCTTCCCTTAGCCCATTGTCACAACCACTTGCATTTGATATTGATAAGTTTACTGCTCCATGTCCGTTTTTGCTTTCTCCAAACACACCAGACAATATTGTGGGTCTTGATATGCTTAAATATTTTAGGGCTACGATACGGTGTTCTCCGGAAGGAGTACGGGTTATTTTGAATGACAACTACCCTATGATTGAGAGATCTTGTATTGTTAAAGAGGACATTGCACTAGCCTCACTCCCTAGTACTTTGTGGGCTACTTCGGACACTGATGTAGGACAAATGGTTATTCCACCAGTACATATTAGTGTTAAGGAGGGCGCTTTATTGCCAAGACTGCCTCAGTATAAAATTTCTCGAGAAGGAGAAGAAGCACTCACACGTATTGTACATGATTTAATTAAGGTGGGGGTTGTGGAAGAAGTTCCTTACAATGTCTGCAATAGTCCGATTCTTCCCATTTTGAAAAAAGATACTGACACTAGGATCTATAGATTTATCATCGATTTGAGAGAAGTCAACAAGATTGTAGTACCACAGTACCCTGTAGTATCTGACATAACGACATTGCTTACCTTGGTCCCTCCAACAGCAACTACATTTTCTGTAATTGATCTGAAGAACGCTTTCTTCTCGATTCCTATTCATCCTGATAGCCGATATTTGTTCGGTTTCACTTTGAATAATAGATCATACAGATTTTGTAGAGTTCCTCAAGGCTATACTGAGAGTCCTAGTATTTACAGTCAAGCATTGAAGAGACAGCTTGATTCCTTTACCTTGTCTAAAGGAGTGGCTCTCATACAATATGTCGATGACATCTTGTTGGCAGCTGATACACCTGAGCAGTGTGAGAAATGCACTTTGTCTTTGCTTTCTTTTCTTGCTACACACCACCATAAAGTATCACGAAAGAAATTGCAATATTGTAGACCGAAGGTGACCTATTTAGGACACCTTCTGTCTAAGGAGGGCCGTGCACTGACACCAGATCGCATTCAAGCAATTTTAGACACCCCAGTACCTTCCACGCAGAAAGATGTCCGTGCATTCATTGGTCTGACTTCGTTTTGCAGGCAATGGATATTGGGTTTTTCACACATTGTTAAACCCTTGCTAGCACTTTTGACTAAAAACACTCCGATCCCCCTTCCATGGACAGATGAATGTCAAAATGCTTTTTGTCAGTTGAGACAAGCTCTTTGCTCTGCACCAGTGTTAGGCACACCAGATTACACGAAGGCTTTTACACTCTATGTACATGAGAAAGAAGGATGTGCATTGTCAGTTTTAGTACAGACACACGGGGACAAACAGCGTCCTTGCGCATACCTTTCTGCAGTTCTTGACCCTGTTGCTCGTGCATTACCTGGGTGCTTCCGTTCAGTTGCAGCGACGGCTGTGTCCATACGTCAGAGTGAAGGGATAGTTTTGTCACACAAACTGTTGGTGCTAGTACCCCATGCAGTAGATGCCCTTTTGAATCAGACTAAGACTCAGCACTTAACTAGTGCTCGTTTGACAGGATACGAATTGACACTGCTAGCACCTCATATTACCTTGAAGAGATGTGCGACACTGAACCCCGCCACTTTGTTGCCATATCCTGCGACTCAGTCTCAGTCAAAGGAGCCTCACGATTGTATATTCGTTACTGAGGAACAGACAAAGGGTCGCATCGATTTGCAAGATACGCCCCTTCCAGATGTAGATGGGGAACTGTGGGTTGATGGGTCCTGTTTGAAGTTACCAGATGGCACGACTTCAGCTGCTTATGCAATTACCACGCTTGAGACAGTAGTGGAAACAGCTCGCATACCTCAGAAGTCAGCTCAAGCAGCTGAACTAATAGCTTTGACACGAGCGTGTGAGCTTAGCACTGACTTGTGTGTGAACATTTACACGGATAGCCGCTATGCTTTTGGAGTGGTTCATGATTTTGGCCTACTCTGGAAGGAAAGAGGCTTTCTTACATCCCATGGGATGCAGATAATGCACGGAGAGTTAGTGCATAATCTCTTGACTGCACTTACATACCCAAAGAGAGTTGCTATTATGAAGTGTAGCGCACACAAGAAAGTGACTGACAAAATAGGACAAGGCAATGCCTTTGCAGACCGCGTAGCCCGTGAGACTGCGATGCAGCGAAGCACTACACCCATGTACGTAGTGAAATCACAAGCTGAGCGTTGGCATGATGCTAGAGAGGAAGTATTGGATATACAGAGATCTGCTTCTGTGGAAGAGCTTGAGCAATGGTCTAAAGAAGGAATATTAGATGATGAGGGTTGTTGGCGTAACAAAGAAATGAATAAGTGGAAATTGCCTGCGGCCTATTTACAACCTATGGTTCAAATGGCACATGGGCTGGCACATGTTGGAGCTCTAGCAATAACTAAATTGCTTACACAAGTTTGGGAGCATCCTGAAATTGCTAGCACAGCCAAAAGGGTAGTACAGTCCTGTTTGATCTGTTGGCAGTATAATCCTGGAAAAGGGACACGAACTCCTACAGGAGGGTTTGCTACACCAACCGCACCTTTTGAAGTTTTGCAGATGGATTACATCCAACTCGAACGCTGCAATAATCTGAAATATGTCCTAGTGGTGGTATGTGCCTTTAGCAAATGGATAGAGGCATACCCTACGAAGGATAATACTGCTCTCACCACAGCAAAGGTGCTTCTAAAGGAGTTTTTCCCTAGATACGGTGTTTGCAAACTTTTGTGGAGTGACAATGGACCTCATTTTATTGGGCAAGTTGTTGAGCATGTCCTGAAAGGATTAGGGATCAAACAGAAATTCCATACAGTTTTCCACCCGCAATCAGCAGGATTGGTGGAAAGGTATAACGCTACTTTAAAATCAAAGTTGGCGAAAATACTGGCTTCCACGTCCCTAAAGTGGCCAGATGCACTACCTTTGGCATTACTATCCATAAGATCGGTGCCACATTCACGATCAGGTCTTACCCCCTATGAGGTGGTGTTTGGGAGACCGATGAACATTTGGGGAATTCCTAAGCCACGCCCCATACATGATGTTCCTTGTGTTCTGATGAATGATTATTTGGCACAGTTAACTGACAGTTTGATTTCTATTCATCAACAGGTTCGAGAAGCTCTTCCTGACAGATCTACAGGTGAGGCCCACGAACTCCGTCCTGGTGACCATGTAATGGTCAAGGTCTTCGACAGATCGAACAGCTTGGAGCCAAGGTGGCGAGGACCAGAGCAGGTGCTCCTTGCGACAAGGACAGCAGTTCGAGTGACAAACAGAAAGAATTGGATCCACAGCACACACTGCAAACGTGTGTCGCCTGCCTTGGTGGAACCTGCTGTGTTGACCGACCATCGAGAGATTCTGGAGACGGAGAAAGGCCAAGCTATCTCGCCTGACGAATCTGCGGAAGTCTTCCCGGACCACACGATCACTGGAGTATCCAGATATCAATTGAGACCGAGGAAAGAATCTGCAGTTTTGAAAAAGACTGGTTGAGCTACCGCCCTGGGTTAGTGAAACGGAGAGCCATTGTGGCAAGGGGAGGGGGATCAGCCCTGTATTAGTGTAGTGACACCCGCTTTGGCCCATGGTGAAGAAATCAGCGGCTGCCCAGGGAGAAGAGCTCCAACGACTGTTTTCAACAAGTTTTCAGAAAAATCAATCATTACTGCTGCTAAAATGACTAACAAAAGAGTCATTTGTGCTGTAGGGTTTGTTGTTGCTATGGTGGCTATGGCAGCAATTACATGGTACATCGAGAAGGTGGCTCCTGTTCGACAGCTTTTTGTTGCCACTACGCCAGTACCCGTGGAACACCACTACTTTACTCTTCCTTACCATGAGCAAAAGCATCGACAATCTTATCTAAACAATACTTTTATCCAGATGTTGCACCATACTCACAATGCTACAAATACTACCAACTGTTGGGTGTGTGGGATGATACCTGCACATCAAAAGAAAGGAGGAACACCTTTTATTCCTCTTCCATTTTCTCACAATGGTTCTTGTCAAGCTTGGTATGCGCTCTTGTTTGCATATGGAAAGCCTTCAGTAGGTGGGATTATTTTTCAACTTAATAAAGTATGTTATCAAAATAAAGAAGGTTATCCACAAGCCAAAGGGACTAAATGGGAATGGGAAGAGTATCAACCGGACAATATTTCAACACCATATGTTTTCACAAATGTGAGAATAATAAAGAACATTGGACCTTTTGTGATTTCTGTGACAAAAGCTAAAGCAGATTTGTGTATTTGTAGTGTTGGAAGAATTCCAGTGGGGAGGAGCGAGTGTACTGTAATCCTGACCATTGAAGGTGCCAATAAGAGCACTTTCACAGCCTCGCATAACACGTATTTTGTGTGTGGAAATAACGGATATTATCAATTACCTGTTGGGTGGTCAGGAATCTGTTATGTATCTTTTCTGTTGCCCCCTGTGTTTCTGGCACCTGCATTGTATCACCGTGATTTTAAACTGTACAATGACATTTCCAAAAACAGAAATAAGAGGACAATAAGTATGGATGAAGTTGACCAAACCGACACTACCCTACAACAATATGTTGATTTCAACTTGGGCTTATTTTTCTTTGTGGGTGCTGCATTAAACAGCAGGAAAATCCGACGACTAACTCGTGTTGTGGAAGCTGTTACCAATCAGACAGCTATGGCACTTGGGAACATTACAGAGGAACTACAGATTGCAAGGATTGTAGCACTCCAGAATAGGATGGTGCTAGACGTAATTTTGGCTGATCGAGGTGGTGCATGTCGCATCATCGGTAGCAGCTGTTGTGTATTCATACCAGATCACTCACCTTCAGTATATGACGCAATATCAAAATTGCATAAGATTGCTGCAGAAATTCATCCAGAGACTGGAACTTGGACTTTTGCTGGATGGTTTTGGACTCTTGTTTCTGCTTGGGGCTGGAAGCTACTGACTATCCTGTGTGTAATAATTACAATATTTTTTACATGCTGCGTATGTATCCAATGTGGTCCAATGCTTTGCTCCATTTGCATCTCTGCTTGTATACCTGCCAGAGGGAACATTGCTGAAACAAAGGCCCAACAAATGTTGAATAAAGAGGTGGCCGAAATAATGTTAATAGATGTACGGGATGAATATCTAGATTACCCCAGATAAACGAATGTCTTCAGCCAATGCTGAAAGGGTCGTCTGTTGTAATTTGGCAGCATTTAAGTTAAGCATTAGCTGAAGACAGCCTGTATTTAGAGGCTAAATTGTCCGCTTTGTGGAATCCATTTTGTATTTCTGGCAGCCATTTTGGCTGCCATGTGCTACCATGTGCTCGCCATGTGCTCTGTCCTACCTTCCTGTTAACTGCTCTTGAAATCTGCCTAGAGACAAGTTATATTTAGTTCCTCTTGCTTTGCACATGCTCAGTTGAGCTTGCAGCTGTTCCGAGTTTATAAATGTCAGGATGTGTCTACTAAAAGTAGAAACTGTTAGCTCCACCCACTTGTCGACTGTGCATTCTCTGTATGACCTTATATGTGCCTAAAACCAGCATTTGTGTTAGTACCGCCTTCATTTGAGCCCCTGTGTGGGTATAAAAGGACCAGGATCCTTCCATTCAGTGTGCTACTTCATGCATTACTGAAGGGTGATGTGCGAATGTTAGCTCCACCTCATGAGGTTTAATAAACTCTGTCTTTTCTATTCCAGTTTCTATTGCCAACTTCTTCCTAAGTGTCTGAGGACTCTGTGCAGAGAAGGGGAGAACTCCTAAGCACTGGTAGGCCTTGCTGAGGCTCACTACTACAAGTGCAGGTGAGGTACATGAGAAGCTGCACAAGCAAGGGGCAAACATCAGTGAACAGCAAGGTCAGTGGCCAGTCCAAAGTGCAGGTGAGGTACATGAGATGCTGCACAGGCAAGGGGCAAACGGCAGTGAACAGCAAGGTCAGTGGCCAGTCCAAAGTGCAGGTGAGGTACATGAGATGCTGCACAGGCAAGGGGCAAACAGCAGTGAACAGCAAGGCCAGTGGCCAGTCCAATGTGCAGGTGAGGTACATGAGATGCTGCACAGGCAAGGGGCAAACAGCAGTGAAACACAAGGCAAGTACAATGTGCAGAGTAGTTCCATCAGAAGCTGAACAGGCAAGGGGCAACCAGCAGTGAAAAACAAGGCCAGTGGCCAGTCCAATTTGCAGATTAAGCCCATGAGAAGCTGCACAGGCAGGGGGCACACAGCAGTGAACGACAAGGCCAGTGGGCAGGACAAAGTGCAGAGTGAGTCCATGAGAAGCTGCACAGGCAGGGGGCACACAGCAGTGAACAACAAGGCCAGTGGGCAGGACAAAGTGCAGAGTGAGTCCATGAGAAGCTGCACAGGCAAGGGGCAAACAGCAGTGAACGACAAGGCCAATGGGCAGGACAAAGTGCAGAGTGAGTCCATGAGAAGCTGCACAGGCAAGGGGCAAACAGCAGTGAAACACAAGGCAAGTACAATGTGCAGAGTAGTTACATCAGAAGCTGCACAGGCAAGGGGCAAACAGCAGTGAACAGCAGGGCCAGTGGCCAGGACACAGTGCAGGTGAGGTACATGAGATGCTGCACAGGCAAGGGGCAAACAGCAGCGAACAAAAAGGCAAAGACATTGTGCAGAGTAGTGACATCAGAAGCTACACAGGGAATGTATGCAACTCTACCATGCCATACCCAGCAACAGAGTAATGGGCCTGACACTGGGCATCACACGCACCCCTGTGGACAGACAGGTGTGTGAGGGTGACCACCACTCAGATGGGGCTGTCTGTCGGACTTGGAGCTGACTGTGTGTTGGGGTCAGTTGGAGGACTGCCCTGGGCAGTGGGAGTAACAACTGTGGAACAGCCAACTGTGCATGTGGTAGCTGGGGGGCTGCTTGGACCAGGTGGGGTGGTGGCCCGGGGAGGTGGACTCATGCCCTGGTGAGACACAGTGTGTGCCGGAGATTGTGGAGGGGTGCCTCTCCACTTCTTGGGGATCCTGAAAGGCTTCCCTGTCTGGGGATTGAGGGGAACTGGGGCAGACACAACAGGTGACCCCAACACCAAAGCTGATTCTGGTGTGGATGGTGACCCTCCCTCTGGGGACATGCTGGATCCCGCTGTGCGCTTGCCTGGTGTTTGCCGCCGCCCTGCCTCCCTCTGTCCACCAGCTTTGCCCCCCACAGTGTCCTCCCGTGCTGGCTTCACAGGGCTTGGGATGGGAGTGGAGGTCAAGGATGGATTATCCATGGGGCCCTCATCCTGTGTAATGTTTGCAGGCAACACCTTCTCAGTGGGTGTGGAAACTGTCTTTTTGCCCCTGTGAGACGTCTTTGGGACAGGCGAGTCTTTGGCAGGGGAGGAAGGTGAGGCCTGTAACCCTGATGCTTTTTTCTTTGCTTTGTGGCCCTTGCTGTCGCCTGATGGGCTTTTCTCTCTGCGCTCTGGGGTGGCCTTACTCTTATGTGGGGATGGTGTCTGCGCCCTAATACGCTTGGGCTGCTGCTGCTCCTGTGTGCTGCGGGTTCTGTATCGGGACTTTGGGGTCCGTTGAGCATTGTCACTGTCGTCAGAGGTGCACAGTGACACGGGGCCAGACCGAGTGCTGGGAGCCGCTCCCTGACTATGTGCCTGTTGCAGGGCTGCTGTCACAGTTGATGACAAGGACTGCACAGTCCGGTGTAGCCCACCTACGTCGGAATGTAAGCCCTCCATGAAAGCTATAACCTGCCCCAACATTTTGTCGTGCTCTTGGAAGGCATTGAGAAGTGCTGTCTGCCCCACACACAGTTTGTGCAATAGCTCGACTGCTTCTGCACTGAGGGCAGCAGGGCTGACATGGGCTGGGGCAGCTGTGCCTAGGGTGAAGGTGACTCTTCCCTTCCTACTCGTGCGGACACGGGCAGCACCAGTGGAGGTTGAAGGGAGGCTGGGCACTGGACGCTGTGTGGCGGAAGAGGAGGCCGAGTCCCCGTTCCCTGTACCTCCCAACATGGATGTGTCACCGCTGGCGTCAGATGAGGTAGAGCTGTGTGTCTCCGGCTGTGAATCCTCTAGCAGACTCCTGTCCCCCTCCTCGGCGCTGGTCACATCTGTGTCAGTCTGCTCCGGTGCGGCTGTTGCACTGGAAGCCTCACCACTGGTGTCCGTCCCCTCTCCCTCTGCACATATGGGAGCTGCTGCATAGGAGAGAGAAGTACTGTGAGATGAGTGGCATCAACAGAACTAACACTTGCCAATACATCTGCATCCTAGAAAGAGGTGTGCAGCACATTGCATGCCACCCTGTGCACACATATATCTTGCCACCCAAAATTTCAACACAACGGTGCATGTCCGCCACACATCCTGCCATAAGTGCCCCAGGTGACTCACACAGCACACCATCCTGCAGTTGGCTCACATCAGACACAGCCCCAAAATGGCCTGTGCATATACAATGTCCCGATGTTGGCAAGGATGAACACCATGACATGGTGCACATCACCTACATGTGTGGAGCAGTAGGGGACCACACAGACTACAACATACCAGCCCACAATGACCCTGCACACATGCCATCCACCATATCGAGTCCATGGGCACATCTACTGTTGCACATTGGCCTCAGATGTCTGACTGGCAGACATCTGAGGTCTGGAATTGCAAGCATTCATTGAAACGCATTCACAGTTGGCACACTGGCATTCCCATCCATCTGAATTCACACACTACCCCACAGCTGAAGGTACCTGAAGGCCACAACTCCAAATGTAAGAGATATGCACAGTGCTAAAACTCACTTCATGAAGCACCGTTTGGGTAAAAGCATGGTACATACACCCAGCACAGAGGCCACTCCCAAAACATTGCACCACACAACCAACGTCACACAGCTGACAATTTGCACACTCTGTAGACACATGCACCCACTCCCAGCCAAAGGCAGCCTGCAACACATACTCACCCCTGGCTCGCTGCTGATGCTCCTTCAGTTGTCTGTCCAGCTCAGGTTGTGTGACAGCCAGGATGCGGGCCATTAGTGGTGTCATGCTGCGCCTAGCCAACCTGCCAGTCCGAGGGAGCAGCCCCAGCGTCATCTCGGCCACGTTCTTGCTCAGCCGGCAGATGTCGTCCCACCTTTTATGACAGTGGGTGCGCCTTCGGTTTGACACACCCAGATCCCGGACTCTGGAGGAAATGTCCCTCCACATGGCTTTACGCTGGTGGACCTTCAGCTGCAGGCATGGGAGACAAGAGGGGTGAGGTTCCAGTGACACAGTGCACAATGACAACACAACGAAAATGCAGTAGCACGACAGTGACTCATCCAAAACTCCAACTACAACTGTCACATAGTCAACAATTGCTGTGAACATGGTGCAATGTCATTGGTCAATCAGACGTACAGGCATGCATGTTTGATGGTGGACACAGTACCTCCACATCCCATTCACATGCAGGATACCAACACAGCAAGCAACGTGTAGTCTGGCCGCAGCTACTGTCTGCAGTTACCTACAACTACACATAGAGAAGATAGCAAAACATGTGTCTTGTTGTTGGACTCACTGTGTCCAACACTGCGCATTCCTAAGTGTCCTAGCCCTGTGAAAGCCTCACTGTGTCCTGGAACTCACATAGAGTGACAACAACTGTCATACACACACCCTTCTCCCACGCCTGCTCCTGTGCAATCTACATGGCAGAGATGGGACTTAGATGAAGAGGCGTGACCCAAACACACATGGAACACACTGTACATGCAGTGATGTGGACATGTGGCATTCGGCGGGGACTGTGCAGGGCAGGTGGACTGACACTGAGTGGGTTAATTGGGAGCATGGGAGCAACACATCCATTCACACAAACGATAACTGGCCAGACTCCTGCATCACCAAAATGCAGCTGCACTGTATGGCTGACACTACAGGACATGTCCCTCTACTCAGGATAGGCATGCAGGGTAACGTGTGAAAGAGCCCACCAAGCCCTTCCCGCTGTAGTAAACATGATAGGCAGTGCATGTCAGAGCCCCACAACCACTGACACATACCAAAGCACCTCCACCCCACGTGTGCACACCCTGCACTCTCACTCACAGTCTGGGAGACTTACCACGACATTAGGGCCGCCATAATGCCTTGGGTACTGTGCAAGCACCCCGTCTACCAGGACCCCAAGCTCCTCACTGGTGAAGGGACTGGCACAGATCTTCTGAGTCCTCAACATCACAATGGACATGTGGCAGCAGCAGCACGTTGAGGGTGGCAGCCAGCAGTCCCTTGAGGCAGCAGCAGCAGGTGGAGGGTGTTGGGGTTTGTAGAGCGCAGCCGTCGTAATAGCCCTCCAGATTCAGATTGAGAAGAACTGTTTGACCAAGTGTTAATCACAGCAAGGTAAGCTTGACCAAACTGTGCTTAACTGGTCAGGTTTACTCTGTGGTAACACCAACCCTATTGTGTGTGCATTGCTTTGTAACTGGTCAAGGTTGCCTCTTTTGTAAACCCATGTTAAAACGATTAAGCTTCCGATTCTGCTAATATTTGTATTTGTCAGTGTTTTATTTTTCATTTCAATAAGACAGTCACTGGACTCGAGCAACAAGGAACAGGTGCGCTGCCTTGTGTGCACGTTGCTTTCCGATTACGCTGTTAGACGTGTCTAGCAACGTGCAGAGAAACCCCACCCTTCTGCAGCTATAAAAGACTGCCGCCCCCGCTTACGCGTGCTTGTGTTCGTTACCGCTATCCAGCATCTCCACTTACCTGGAATCTCCCGACGACGCTGCAGCGCTCTGGTCTCGTCTTCGACTTCCGGTTTTCTTCCGGCTTTCATTGCACTCCTCTGCCTTGGCGACTCATTTCCTGGTCCATCCCCCATCAATCTTCCGGCGCTCATTTCCTGGTCCAGTTTCTTCATCCGACCTGCAACGGAGAAAGAGAAGAAACAGAATCAACAGTCAAGTAAGAACGTTCCGCTTGCGGAGCGCGCTCGCATGCATGCATGAAGGACAATTATAATTGCGAAATAGGAGATACTTATCTTTAAACTGTTTGGCTGAATTAAGCCTTCCTGCCACGATCTTCTAACAAAAGACCTAAGACATACAAAAGAGAAAAAGAACGCAAGGGTTACAACAGAGTTACTGAAAGAAGGCTCTGTGACTCAATCTTTGCAAAGAACAATTTCGTTCTCTTTGTTTATTATTTGGGGCATTTGTAAAGCGTCACAAGAAACCTGACGTTATGTAAGTGATCTAAAATGAGGTGCACATTTATGTAAGGTGCAACACGAATGATTATAAACTGATGTGTTTATGTTTGTTACAGAAAAGAGAAAGAGAGAGAGACAAGCATATTTAAATCATCTCTTGAATATAAAGGATAAACGCAAAGGTATTGACAGGGCAAAGAATAGCATTAACGCAAGACACATGTGAATGTTTGTATTAGAAGTAAGCAGTGCTGCACTTATTGTTGTTTATTGTTTTATAGGCAATGGACCGCGAAAGATGTTGCCGTCAGGTGTATTCTTACTGAAGTGAAGAGAGTGGCGAGAGTGTCCTTTTATTTATCATTTTGGTTCTTTTGTCCCTTTTTTCCCCTTCCCCCGAGGACCTAAGAATCCAAGCTGAATATTGACAAAGGTTTAGGAGGAACTAGGTCTTAGGGGGCATAGGAAAAATATCTTCTCATCTCTCATCTGGAACGCCTGGATTTCAGGTGAGTGAAGGTTGACAGAAACACAAGCCTTCACAACATTAAAGTTCTAGTTGAGAGATGGACCCAAACAGAGATCATATAGATACCCGTGACATGGCGCAAGCCTTATTTGAGGATACCGAGACTGATAGAACTGTTACAGGATTGTTACAGTCTATGCAGTTAGAAATGCAGAAGCTAAAACAAGAAAACTTAGAATTGCGACAAGAAGTCATACGTTATAAACCCAGGGATTTGGCTTGGTCAAATATGACAGTTCCCCCCTTTACCTCATCCTTTGAGGCAGGAACCAAGCCTAAAACGACAAGTCCTTTTAGGAATACCGAAGAGAGTACGACACCAATACAGGTCACAGTTGCAGTTCTGCCTACGGTGCCTTTGTCGGGCCCGGAACGGTTTTTGGGTGACAGTGCAAAGTTTAATATCTTCATTAGTCAATGCCAATTACATTTTATGTGTAAACCTCAGGCTTTTGTGTCTGACGCAGCTAAGGTGGCGTTTGTGCTTTCATACCTGGGAGGTACTGCTGCAAACTGGTCGATACCTTATATAGACAGAAATGATCAGGTGCTATATAATTGGCCATTGTTTAAACAAACTATGACTAAATTGTTTGCTAAACATACGTATGTACAAGCTAGCGATAATGAGCTGCTGAACTTGAAACAATCTGGTAAAGACCTTTTGACGTATTTAACTCATCTCAATCGTCTGTTAACAGAGACTCAATGGCCAGAAGAAAAACGCATATCTCTGTTTTATCGTGGATTGCGTGATGAGTTAAAAGACGCGCTGGCCCACATAGTGGACCTTCCAGATGAATATTCCGACTTTGTCGATCTGGTAGTTAAATTAGACCATAGGCTTAACGAAAGAAAAGGTGACAAGATCAGAGTTGAAAGTAGATTAACGTGGTTAAAGACAGAAAAGAAAGAGGCCGAAGTCAAACAAACCGAGTCAGAACCCATGCAGATAGGTATAATTAAGGGGCCACTCACCCCAGAAGAAAAAGAACGACGTAGAAAATTAAACCTGTGTCTGTATTGTGGTCGGTCCGGTCACTTTGCAAAAGAATGTCCTACTAAACCAAAAAATCCTAAAAAGGTTAGCGTAGCAGCAAAGAACCCTTCTGAGCAGGAAAACTAGGTAACTCGTCAAGGAAGGAGATCACTTGCACGAGGCAGCATCAGACTAAGATCTCCCAATCTCGACTCAAGTTTGTACCCAGAATACCAAAACATTTTATAATTCAAGTCATTCTAATATTGAATGCTCAAGTAAGACATACTGTGTCAGTCCTATTGGATTCAGGAGCAACCAGAAATTTCGTTGATAATCAACTAGCCCAGAAACTTCAGATGCCCGTTAGACTTAAAGAACAACCAGAACCGGTATGCGCTGTAGATGGCACTGCTCTGTCTTCAGGGGAAATAACTCATCAAACAGAGCCTATGGTCATGGTTTGTCAAAATGGACATACGGAGTCCATTAGTTTTGATCTGATTGATACCCCTGCCTTTGGTGTTATATTAGGAGTTCCTTGGCTTATCACACATAACCCATTAATAAATTGGGAGTCTAGAACAGTAACCCTGAATTCACTATTCTGCAAGGCCCAATGTTACCAAGTAGCCCACCAAGAATTCGAAACCAATGTTCATTGTGCAAATTCGTTAGTCACTGCAAGTCTCATTCCACCTGAGTATCAGGACTTTACAGACGTGTTTGACCCTATCAAGGCCACTGTTCTGCCCCCTCACAGACCATATGATTGTCGCATAGACTTGATACCAGGAGCTCCTCTACCAAACAGTAGAGTGTATGCGCTATCTGAGGAAGAAACAAAATATCTAAGATCATATTTGGATGAACTTCTGGAATTAGGTTTCATCCGTCAATCCACGTCCCCTGTCTCTTCACCTTTATTTTTTATCCCGAAGCGGGATGGTGGCTTGAGAGCTTGTCTCGATTATCGTGGATTGAATAAGATCACTATAAAGACCTTTTGACGTATTTAACTCATTTCAATCGTCTGTTAACAGAGACTCAATGGCCAGAAGAAAAACGCATATCTCTGTTTTATCGTGGATTGCGTGATGAGTTAAAAGACGCGCTGGCCCACATAGTGGACCTTCCAGATGAATATTCCGACTTTGTCGATCTGGTAGTTAAATTAGACCATAGGCTTAACGAAAGAAAAGGTGACAAGATCAGAGTTGAAAGTAGATTAACGTGGTTAAAGACAGAAAAGAAAGAGGCCGAAGTCAAACAAACCGAGTCAGAACCCATGCAGATAGGTATAATTAAGGGGCCACTCACCCCAGAAGAAAAAGAACGACGTAGAAAATTAAACCTGTGTCTGTATTGTGGTCGGTCCGGTCACTTTGCAAAAGAATGTCCTACTAAACCAAAAAATCCTAAAAAGGTTAGCGTAGCAGCAAAGAACCCTTCTGAGCAGGAAAACTAGGTAACTCGTCAAGGAAGGAGATCACTTGCACGAGGCAGCATCAGACTAAGATCTCCCAATCTCGACTCAAGTTTGTACCCAGAATACCAAAACATTTTATAATTCAAGTCATTCTAATATTGAATGCTCAAGTAAGACATACTGTGTCAGTCCTATTGGATTCAGGAGCAACCAGAAATTTCGTTGATAATCAACTAGCCCAGAAACTTCAGATGCCCGTTAGACTTAAAGAACAACCAGAACCGGTATGCGCTGTAGATGGCACTGCTCTGTCTTCAGGGGAAATAACTCATCAAACAGAGCCTATGGTCATGGTTTGTCAAAATGGACATACGGAGTCCATTAGTTTTGATCTGATTGATACCCCTGCCTTTGGTGTTATATTAGGAGTTCCTTGGCTTATCACACATAACCCATTAATAAATTGGGAGTCTAGAACAGTAACCCTGAATTCACTATTCTGCAAGGCCCAATGTTACCAAGTAGCCCACCAAGAATTCGAAACCATTGTTCATTGTGCAAATTTGTTAGTCACTGCAAGTCTCATTCCACCTGAGTATCAGGACTTTACAGACGTGTTTGACCCTATCAAGGCCACTGTTCTGCCCCCTCACAGACCATATGATTGTCGCATAGACTTGATACCAGGAGCTCCTCTACCAAACAGTAGAGTGTATGCGCTATCTGAGGAAGAAACAAAATATCTAAGATCATATTTGGATGAACTTCTGGAATTAGGTTTCATCCGTCAATCCACGTCCCCTGTCTCTTCACCTTTATTTTTTATCCCGAAGCGGGATGGTGGCTTGAGAGCTTGTCTCGATTATCGTGGATTGAATAAGATCACTATAAAGAATAAATATCCTTTACCATTAATACCCGTATTATTAGACCAGTTGAGAGATTCAACAATCTACACCAAGTTGGACTTGCGGGGGGCATACCATCTTGTACGAGTAAAGGAGCATGACGAGTGGAAGACGGCATTCAGAACTAAATTTGGATTGTTTGAGTACACCGTCATGCCCTTTGGCCTGTGCAATGCCCCCGCTGCATTTCAGTTTTTTATTAACGAAGTGCTAAACGAATTTTTGGACATAAGTGTGATCGTATATATTGACGATATCTTGATTTATTCCAAGAATGAAGCAGAACATACTCAGCAAGTTAAGGCCGTGTTAGCAAAATTGCAAGACAACCACCTTTTTGTAAAACTTGAAAAATGTGTGTTTAACACAAGACAGGTGGAATTTCTTGGTTATTGTCTCTCACCTGCTGGTATTATGATGGACAAGAAAAAGGTGAGTGCTATTTTAGATTGGCCAGAACCCTCTTCGGTGAAAGAGGTTCAACGAGTTTTGGGCTTTGCCAATTTTTACAGACGCTTCATCCCTCAATTTGCAGAAACAGTGGTCCCCATTACAAAGCTGTTAAAGAAAGGACAGCCATTCGACTGGTCTAAGGATGCCTCGCAGGCTTTTCAAACATTAAAAGAAAAATTTACTTCAGCACCGGTACTCCGACATCCTAATCCAGATTTGCCCTTTTTTGTGGAAGCTGACGCTTCACAGGTGGCTGTGGGGGGGGGTTCTCTCTCAAAGGGACGAACAGGATGGTCAGTTGCATCCCGTGGCCTTTTATTAAAAAAAGATGCTTCCAGCAGAGCAAAATTACACAGTCATGGAAAGAGAATTGTTGGCAATCAAATTAGTATTCACTGAATGGCGTCACCATTTGATGGGAGCCAAATTCCCGGTTACAATTTTTAGTGACCATAAGAATTTGCAATTTTTTAGTTCAGTAAAAGCTCTCACTCCTCGACAGATGCGTTGGTTGAATTTCTTTAGCTCCTTTGATTTTGTAATCACATTCAGACCAGGTACCAAACAGGTGTTATCGGATCTGTTGTCTAGGTACGGGCACACAATTGAGTCTAAGAAAGAGACAGATAATCCCTCTATTATTCCACCACAAAAAATAGTAGCACCTTTAAGTTTCCCTGATTTTATGACTCAGATTAGACAACTACCTTTAAAGGAACGAGTGAAAGAGTGGTTACAAGACTCAAAGAATTCCCTCCAAGAAGGTCTGCTTTACCATGAAGATTTGTTATATGTACCTAGTGCAGACTTACAACTAAAGGTTATGCAGTGGAATCATGAGTCACCTCTTGCTGGTCATCCTGGAGCTCAGAAAACGTTAGAAAATTGTCGGAAACATTTTTGGTGGCCTACTTTAGTAAAAGATGTTAAAGAATTTGTGGCGACCTGTCCCATTTGTGCCAGTAATAAATCCTCTCACACCGCTCCTACTGGTTTACTCCAACCCTTAACTGTGCCCCCCCAACCCTGGCACACGATAAGTGTGGATTTTATCACTGGACTTCCGTTGTCAAATGGTCACAACACAATTTTGGTGGTGGTGGATTATTTGTCCAAAATGGCCCATTTTGTTCCCTAATCAAAACTCCCCTCTGCAATGGAGTTTAGTCATATCTTTCTATCGCAGATTGTGAGATTACATGGCTTGCCAAATAAGATTGTTTCGGACAGAGGTAGTCAATTCGTGTCAAAGTTCTGGAAACACTTTTGTGAATTATTGAAGGTAAAGGTAGCTCTGTCCACAGCTTATCACCCAGAAACTGATGGCCAGACGGAAAGGGCGAACCAGACCTTATTACAAACCTTACGATGCCTAATGGCAGAATTCACTAGTCACTGGGACAAGGCTTTAGCTCTAGCTGAATTCTGTTACAACAATAGCATTCATGTGTCAACACAATGTTCCCCATTTTACTTTTTACAAGGTTTTCATCCCAAATCACTACCTCTGTCTGTGGAACGGTCTTGTTTACCAGCCGTAACGGATCGATTACACAATTTATTAGACATACAGGCAAGAGCAGTGAAACACTTAACGAAGTACAAGGAACGAATGAAAGCTTAAGCTGATAAACATAGAATTCCAGCCCCTAATTTTAAGGTAGGAGACAAGGTGTGGTTGTCCACGAAGAATTTACAATTAGCAGGACCTAGGAAACTGCAGCCTAAATATATTGGGCCCTTTAACATCATTCAAATATTGACCCCCGTATCAGTAAAACTACTCTTACCCCCCGAATATTCTGTGCATCCTACCTTTCATGTATCGTTACTGAAAACTTATAATCCGCTTACTAGACAAGACCCCCCTCCTCCTCCTGTTGTTATAGATGGGCGTTTAGAGTATGAGGTTCAGAAATTTCTAGATGCAAAACGACTGCAAGGAAAGTTGCACTACTTGATTGCTTGGAAAGGTTATCCAGTAGAAGAAAACTCTTGGGAACCGGCTTCGGCAGTGCACGCCTCTCGGTTGATTAGAGCCTTTTACCTCAGAAATCCACACAAACCACGTCCAGTGGGGAGGCCTTTGAGGGGAGCGACTGTTGGGGTTTGTAGAGCGCAGCCGTCATAATAGCCCTCCAGATTCAGATTGAGAAGAACTGTTTGACCAAGTGTTAATCACAGCAAGGTAAGCTTGACCAAACTGTGCTTAACTGGTCAGGTTTACTCTGTGGTAACACCAACCCTATTGTGTGTGCATTGCTTTGTAACTGGTCAAGGTTGCCTCTTTTGTAAACCCATGTTAAAACGATTAAGCTTCCGATTCTGCTAATATTTGTATTTGTCAGTGTTTTATTTTTCATTTCAATAAGACAGTCACTGGACTCGAGCAACAAGGAACAGGTGCGCTGCCTTGTGTGCACGTTGCTTTCCGATTACGCTGTTAGACGTGTCTAGCAACGTGCAGAGAAACCCCACCCTTCTGCAGCTATAAAAGACTGCCGCCCCCGCTTACGCATGCTTGTGTTCGTTACCGCTATCCAGCATCTCCACTTACCTGGAATCTCCCGACGACGCTGCAGCGCTCTGGTCTCGTCTTCGACTTCCGGTTTTCTTCCGGCTTTCGTTGCACTCCTCTGCCTTGGCGACTCATTTCCTGGTCCATCCCCCGTCAATCTTCCGGCGCTCATTTCCTGGTCCAGTTTCTTCATACGACCTGCAACGGAGAAAGAGAAGAAACAGAATCAACAGTCAATTAAGAACGTTCCGCTTGCGGAGCGCGCTCGCATGCATGCATGAAGGACAATTATAATTGCGAAATAGGAGATACTTATCTTTAAACTGTTTGGCTGAATTAAGCCTTCCTGCCACGATCTTCTAACAAAAGACCTAAGACATACAAAAGAGAAAAAGAACGCAAGGGTTACAACAGAGTTACTGAAAGAAGGCTCTGTGACTCAATCTTTGCAAAGAACAATTTCGTTCTCTTTGTTTATTATTTGGGGCATTTGTAAAGCGTCACAAGAAACCTGACGTTATGTATGTGATCTAAAATGAGGTGCACATTTATGTAAGGTGCAACACGAATGATTATAAACTGATGTGTTTATGTTTGTTACAGAAAAGAGAAAGAGAGAGAGACAAGCATATTTAAATCATCTCTTGAATATAAAGGATAAACGCAAAGGTATTGACAGGGCAAAGAATAGCATTAACGCAAGACACATGTGAATGTTTGTATTAGAAGTAAGCAGTGCTGCACTTATTGTTGTTTATTGTTTTATAGGCAATGGACCGCGAAAGATGTTGCCGTCAGGTGTATTCTTACTGAAGTGAAGAGAGTGACGAGAGTGTCCTTTTATTTATCGTTTTGGTTCTTTTGTCCCTTTTTTCCCCTTCCCCCGAGGACCTAAGAATCCAAGCTGAATATTGACAAAGGTTTAGGAGGAACTAGGTCTTAGGGGCATAGGAAAAATATCTTCTCATCTCTCATCTGGAACGCCTG